>CP124708.1:107666308-108905713 GCA_031232105.1 Capsicum rhomboideum | reverse complement strand
TACAGCATACGGACTTACATTGTTTGTCTCTATATCCAAATCTGAAAACGATATTAATTTCCTCAAACTTTTCTTTTTTCAAACACAGACATATCATATTAATGTAGGACCTGGTAATTTGCTTTTGAAGGATAATATAAGCAATTCCATTTGCTACAACTATGTGTCCAATATGAACGGTAAAGTTGATAGGTAACTCACCCATCAATTTCCATGAATCACTCTTCGTCGAAAATATGTGAACAGCATGGTTGACTGATTGATAAACTCTTTAACTATTTTGTAATCGTTCAAAGAAGAAACGTAACCTAAACCATATTTACAATTTTACCAGTAGGTAGGTAGAGGCACAATAGGGAGAGTTCTTGATTCTCTAAGGGATGGATTCCACAGCACAATTTTGTTTTCAGTGAGGATAGATAGAAGAAATAAATCGTTGCAGAAATTAATGAATATCGTACTCAATGAATGATTGATTCCCAGAGGAGGTTCCATAAGACAGACAGCGTTATTTCAAAGTGAAATGACATCATGATAGCAATGATAAGTTGCATCATTCAAATTCCAAGAAAGGGGAAGGCATCAATACTTATCCAAAATCATCTCCATGACACTATCTTTCAACTGAATTTTTGCAAACAACCGGAATTCCAAGAATTCAGTATTGCAGATCATCCAAATTAAGGGCCACGACATGAACAACTAATGCCTATCTATAACTAACATTACTTATTTTCTTAGTCAAAACCTTTAAAATAACACAAAGAAAAAAAAAACAGCTTAGACCCAATTTAGCAACAGAAGAGGATCAAGAAATTTGAAGTACCAAAATACAGGTCGTCTCAGTCTCTCAGATAGTTTCCTCATTGTGGAATCATCATCATTGTTAGTATTTAATTATTTATTATCCTAACTCAATAACACGAGCCACTGAATTTTTTTCCAATCTTGACGTAAATATAGCACCTTGAAGCTACATATATAAATCCAGTTCGATATTGCTCACTACAATTCCTCCCATAAACCCTATGATAAGATCACAAAAAGCTCAAACAATGTATCAATATTTGATATGCAGTAAAACATTGTAGCATGTAGGATTGCACTTCAGAATTATCGACATATCTTATAGTTTTGTTAATGAGAGAAAACGTTTGAACTCTTACCATAACATGACTTTACAAAATAATGTGATATCCATGAGTTATATTTATAGAGAGAAAAGAAAAAGTCCTCTAACTAAAAAGAATAGAACACGATCCAAATGATAGCCATCTATTAAGTGCGAATACAACTGTTGTCAGTTCTAGATTAAACATGCTAACCTCAATGTAACACCCCGTACGTTACTGAACCTATACGACTACGTGTACAATTATGGAATTAGTTAAACATGAGAGATTAGAGGATTTATGCATTAAAATTCGTGGGCTAAGTTAATTTTGTGATTTGGGCCCCAAATGAGGCCCAAAATGAAACAAAAAGATATGGCCCAATGGGGCAAAAACATGATCCATTCTTCCATTGACCAAGACAACATTGCATTTAATGCCAAGATTGGATAAGAGAGACTTAAAGGGGCTATAAAAGGGGCACAAAAATCAGATTTTTATTCATGTTAGACACACATGCCATTTTCTAGAATTTTCCACAATTCTCTCTTGCAAACCCTAAGGCAACCATCACTTGTTTGGGCAGGATCACTCTTTTTCAAGCCTTGGTAAGTGTATATTATTATGGTTAAATATATTTTATGCATGGAAGATGGTTTATATCATGTTGGTTATGTTGGTGAAGTGTGAGAAGTTCACTATGTGTAAAACAATTTGTGTTTGCTAAATCGGAGGACGGTTTTGCCTTGTAAACTTGAACATAGACTTGTGGTCTTGAAGAAAGTGAACTTGATGGATTCAATATTGACATGTGAGATGTTATTAGGGTCTTACCTTGTTTTATCCTTGTGTATAATGTTTGGAATTGTTGTTGTAAATTTGGTCATGGATTTGGTGACGGATTGAAAAGAAAGTGAGGTTTTGGTGATGTTTATGTGTGTTGTGAGACCATGGCTGATTGTTGGCATATAATATGATCAAAAATATGTTAAAAGAAGTTTAGTTATGATCATGGACCATTCATTGCATAAAAAGACCCAAAAGAGACCCCTTTTTGGCCGAAACAGGCACCCGCCCTCGCAGACGAAGCACCTACGGGCGCAGGTGCCAATGCAGGTGCCTCTGGCTACTGACAAAGGTCACCTGCGGACACAGGTCAGTCACCTTCTGGCGCAGGTGTCTTAGCAGGTCGGCCCAGAACTCCGAATTGCTTGTTTTTGCATCCCTTTGGGCCCCCGAAACCCCTATACCCTTCATGGATGCAATTATCAACTTATGGTACCTTTTAAATGACTATAAAGGAGTATCCCGGAGGTATTTTAAATGGTATAAAATATAGATTGATGTTAAAGTGTTATTTTGAAAGCTATTGAGTGACTTGATGGAGAAAAGGTAACATAGTGTTAATAAGGAAGTGTAAAGGGTAAACTTGGTGTAAAATGTTATTGTTTTATGATGTCTTGGTCGATATGTGGTATGTTATGGTGTTGTTGGTATGATGATGCAATGGATTGTACTGTGAAGGGTGAAATGATGCTATATAGTAGTCACGTAACTCATTGTGACACTTATACATTTGTAAGAGAGTTGATTGTTAACGTACGCCGTTACATACTTGTGTTGTAGAGTGAAACATAAGGAGGAAGATGGACTACTGTATCCCCATATAGGCTTGTGTATTCGTAGTGAGACGACAAGGTATGTAAGGTTACTTTTTCCATATCTTTCTGCAGTATAGAGTATTCACCTTGTTATGGTACTTACTCATGTTCGAAGTGTTCTAAAGCATCCCAGATCAGGTTGAGTTATATTGTTATTCATATGTATCCTGTTCTTAGATGAATTATGATTCACTTATCCCTATTCATTGACTGAAGTTCTTAAGCTATCAAAATGTTGAAAAGTCTAGGAGAACTATCTCAAAGAGAGTAGGAAGTAAGAAGAATCTACTTATTCTTGAAGAGTAGTTTCCAATCATGTCATGTTCCAAAGTCCTATAATTTTGTAATTATGGTTGTACCAATCTCTCACAAGTGTAAAGGTACCAATCTCATAAGATCTCATAAGAGTAGTGAAGAGGTAATGGGTAAGCTAATATATCTATCCCTCACTAGTTAAGGTGTCACACCCCGAATCCCGTCGGGACGTGATTGACACCCGAAGTCGATAAGGCCCGAGAGAACCAATCTTTGCTTATGTTCATTCATATGCATGCCATAAGAAATACAATTGTCATGTAAGAACTTATTATACTAATAACGGCATTCATGAAACATGTGCTAAGTATAAACATATGTGAAACTTGGCCGATAGGGCCATCAAGTCATCATGGACATATACCTCATACCTTTGTCTTCCCACAACTGTCTACAAAGCCTCTACAAATACATGACCATGTCTTTATACAATATTTACATAATTTTAAAACCTAGTATTCACGTGTGACTTGGGAAGCCCCGAAGCAACTGGAGCTCACCAAAGACCTGTATACGATCTGCAGCCTACTGACGAGGTCTACTAATACCTGCACCTGCACATGTAAGGTAAGTCCCCAAGAGGGGTCAGTACGAAGAATGTACTGAGTATGTAAGGCCTTAAGAAAATGACATCAATGCATAAATACATAAGAAATTCAATGGAAATAATTATAAGAAAAACTCTAGATGTGGAATTATGTGCCTTTCTTTCTTTATGACTATCTCCAAGGATTCGTACATAATAACAACAACCATGAAATCAATATAGGAGAAATACCAATGCGAGTAAACTCTCTTTCTGTATGTGGGAAACCATGTACATTACGTTTATTATTTTCCTTACTTACCTTCGTCATCTTTATTAGTCGTCCACCTTATTGGTGGGTTATTATGATCATCCACCTTTTGGTGGGCATCCACTTCATTGTGGGTAGTCATCCACCCTTAGGTGGGCATCCACTTTATTGTGGGTGGTCATCCACTCTTGGTGGGCATCCACTTAGTTGTGGGTAATCATCCACTCTTGGTGGGCATACACTTTGTTGTGGGTAAACATTACATAACATTGCTTTCTTTATTTCATTACTTTGAGATTAGTACATTTGCTTGTGGGAGATTGATTCATTCACTTGTGAGAGATTGATACTTTTGCTTATGAGAGATTAATACAATGATAGCCACAACTTTATTTGAAGCTTTGGATCAATAATTAATAAGTGAGAAACATGTGAATAAACATTATTGGAAACATAGCCTTCATGGAAACATAACACTATTGGAACCATTGGACAATGATCAATGAACAAGATACATGAGTATAACCACTATTGAAACCTTGGAACATAACCTCCTCGTACTTTTGGAACTTTGCTAATGGATATAAGACATGTGATTCACAAGAGATCAATGAGTAAGAAATATGTGACCATTACCATTAGAACAATAGTCTATGCATAAGAGACATGTATATCACTCTATGGGAACTTTGGATCATGACATGATTGGAATAATGCTATTCAAACTAAACAAGCCCTCTTTACCCCATTACTCTTGTTGAGATAGTTCTCTTAGAATTTGCAACATCTTGACAACTTAAGAACTTCCGTCCATACATAAGAACTAAGTGGGTCATGATTCGTCTAGGAGTAAAACACATATGAATAACAATATATATATCAACCTTAATTGGAATGCTAATGAACCCCTTTGAAATAGAACACTTTTGGAACCTTAAGACAATGAGCACTAAATAAGACGCATGAGCATAACCACTATTGGCTTTCGGAACATTATCAATGCATATGAGACATGTGAATACTATAGACTTCCCTTGGAATGTAACACTTATGGAACCTTAGGATAGTGAACAATGAATAAGGCACATGGGAGTAGCCACTGCTTACCAACTAGAAATGCGATACCTTAGAAACTTATAGAACTTTTTCACATACTAGTCAATGATCACAATTCAACGTATGGACATGAGTCATATGATTCACCAATTACCAATGAGTAAGGACCATGTGAGTAACACTAACCATCTACCGAATACGGAATACCTTATAGCATTTCGGAATCGAAAGAGTACTATGACAAATATGAACGCCACATGCTGCAGAAGGATAGCGAAGAGTAACCTTACATACCTTTGCGTCTCCCTATGAATACACAGGCTTATCTGGGAATACAATGGTACAGCTTCCTTCCTTACGTCTCACTCTACATCACAAGTACATAACGAGGCTTATATTAGCAACCAACTACCTTACAAGTGCACAAGATGACCATGAATCACATAGTTAATTTAGAACGTCATTTCACCTTCTTACAATGTCATTTATCGCATCGCATCAACATGCCAACACTACCATAACATTCCACTCATTGACCAAGATTTCATACAACAACAGCATTTCACATCATACTTACCATTTACGCTTTTTCCTTTATCATTCCGTCGTAATGATGCCTTTATAACAACATATAAACAACTATCCATGCTTAACATAGTCCAAAACACCTCCATACAACACTTCAAGGTCATTACAATGACATTACAAGTTGATTATTACATCCCAAAAGGGTATCGGGGCTTTCGGGGATCAAAGGGACATGAAAGCAACCAAAACTCAATTCTGGGCTGACCTGCGCAGCCACCTGCGCACGCAGGTCAGCCACCTGCGCATGCAGGTCAGACACCTGCGCACGCATATGGCCATTGGCAGCAGCCAGTGCCATCTACGTTGGCATCTGCGCCCGCAGATGCCTTCGTCTGCGGGGGCGGATGCCCGTTTGGTCCGAAATGGCTTCGTTTTGGGTCTTTTAATGCCATGAATGATCCATGATCATAACCAACTTCATTTTAACATACTTTTGATCATTTAACATGCCAACCACCAGCCATGATTTCACAACACACCTAACATCACCAAAACGACACTTTACGGCCAACATGCCACCAAAACCATAACCAATTTCTCAATAGAAATTTCCAAACACTATGCACAAGTATAAAACAAGTTAATACTATAATCACACCTCATATATCAATATTGAATCCATCAAGTTCATTTTCATCAAGATCACAAACCCATGTTCAAGTTTTCAAGCCATAAATCATCCTCCGATTTAGCAAATACCAATTGTTTTGCACATAGGGAACTTCTCCCACTTTACCAACATAACCAACATGATATAAACTATCTCCCATGCATAATATATATTAAACCATGATAGTATATACTTACCAAGTCTTGCTCCAAGGTGATCTTGACCAAAAGGATGAAAGCCTAGGGTTTGAATTGAGAGAAAAATGTTGGAGAAAATTCTAGAAAAGGCTTGGTGGCACAAATGAATAAAAATCTGATTTGCATGCTTTATATAGGCCCTCAAGTCTCTCCTTATCCTTTATTTTATGTTGAATGGGTCAAAATATGGAAGAATGGGTCAAAAAGTTTGGGTTGGGCCATGTATTCTTGTTATTTTTGGGCTTTATTTAAGGCCCAATGATACAAGACTTCTTGATGTCCACAAATGCATGTATAATTCATTAAATCTCCCATGTTTTACTAATTCCATAAATGTACACGTATTCGTGGCAGTTTGACAACATACGGGTGTTACACCTCCTACAAAGGTCTAATCCCATGTACTAGGCCCAATATCAATTGCCTCATTAACAACATTACAAAATTCATACTTTGACTCTTGACACTTGCGTAACCATTGTTCAACGTCGTCATGTAGGGTGTAGTTGGTACGGGGTGTTACATAAGGTGTCAATCTCATGAAGTCAAGAAGTGAAGTGATATATTTGTGTGTTTCAAATAGTGTCATGATCGTGTTTGTACCAATCTCTTACAAGTAAGTATAACAATCTCCCATAAGTGAATGTATAAATCCCTCATGAGTGAGCCTATCAATCTCATGAATGTAAGGAATGAAGTAATGTATATACGTGTTCCCAATGATGTTCCAATCACCAATGTACCACTCTCATAACAAAAGTAAAGAGAAGAAGCAATGCAAAGAGGTAATGCATATATGTGTGTTTCCAATAATATCTTGATACTTAAAGTATCAATCTCTCAAAAGTAAGAAATGAAGAAAGGTGTATATATTAATTATAAACCCACCAAAGAGTGGATGTATGTTAAATCCACCAAAGAGTGGATGTATGTTAATCCCACCAAAGAGTGAATGTACGTTAACCCCACCAAAGAGTGAATGTACGTTAACCCCACCAAAGAGTGGATGTATGTTAAACTCACCAAAGAGTGGATGTATGTTAATCCCACCAAAGAGTGGATGTACGTTAACCCCACCAATAGAGTGGATGTATGTTAATTCTACCCATGGAGTAGATGTACGTTATTAATCCCACCAATAGAGTGGATGTATGTTAATCCTACCCATGGAGTAGATGTATGTTATTAATCCCACCAATAGAGTGGATGTACGTTATATTATTAAGCCAAAACTCTTGAATAGAAGAATCTCGTGAATAAAGACAATCTCTTGGAGGCAAGTCTCTTGAGTAAAGGTAACTCTCTCTTGAATAAGGGGGTATATAGAGTATGGTAAGTGACAATAATAGAAGAAATGTTCATGGTTCCTCACATACAGAAAGAGAGTTTATTCACATTTACTATATCTCTTATATTGAATCCATTGTTGTTGTTATGTACGATGAAATTCTTATGAGCCTTACATACTCAGTACATTCTTCGTACTGACCCCCTTGGGGGACTTACTTTACATGTTGCAGGTGCAGGCACTAGTAGACCTCCACAGTAGGTTGATAGTATTTGCAGATTTTTGGTGAGCCCCAGTTGCTTTGGGACTTTCCGAGTCACAGTTGTACAGTTGTTTTGATGTTGTAAATGTTGTATAAAGTGGGGACTTGTCCCGACTTTTAGACTTTCTTGTAAATGCATCAGTTAGAGGCTTTTGTAGACGTATGTGGGTATGTGAATGTAAGAGATGAATGTCCGTTTTGACATAATGGCCCTAACGGCCAAGTTTCATAAATTTATATATAGCATATGTTTCCATGTCCATGACTTCCGTATAGTTGCATGATGAATAATAAGATTCATACGAGGATATGCATACGAATGTACATGAGCAAAGATTGGTTCTCTCGGGCCACATCGGCTTCGGGGCGTGACACTCAATAGGGTGTAAGGCTTCTATGGTATATTTCATTGCTTATCAACTTCTATTGGTATGGTATTTGTGTTTGTGTGTGTGAATATATAAGACTTAAATTAGGGTTTTTTGTTTTTCCTTAATTTCTTTCCATATATTTTACGATCCTTCATTTCTTTTCATCTACTAATTTTTGTGCACGTGCGTTGCACGTGTATTCCATGCTAATCAGTATAATCGTTTTTAAATGACTTTACTTGAAAGAGATTTTGCTTTTCATAGTCATGGGATTACCAAATTCTAGTTGATTATGATAAAGATTAATAATTTTAAAAAGTAACACAAGAAATAAAAAAAGATAAAGTCGAATTAATAGGCATGCAAACTTAACTAAAGATATAGCTAGTATGCTAAAGTAAAACAAATCCTTGAGAACACGTATGTTTATCCTTCAAATTTGGCAGCCTCGATTAGAAAAAATGGCCCTTTCTCATTACTTTCTTTCTAGATATTGAAACAAATTTTTTTCTGATATATACTATGGCTTCTTAGCTAAAATTTGCTTAAACTGGAATTACAATTTCATAAATGTTCATCAAAAGTAACATAAAAGAAAATGAACTTACTTGAATTGACACTTACAAAATAGATTTATGTGTTGCAAGGATAAACATGTAAACTTTTAAGTTTAGGAACATCATTTCCGGAAACCAAAAAGGTCTTATGAAAGTTGATTACTTTATTAGTAACAGATGAATTTGTGTAGATAAGATTACATATTGACAGGAAAACTAAATGTTCTAACGTGCGGAGGTGAAAAGTTTGTGTAATTAATTAAAAAATTAATTATATTTTAATTTATTATAGGGGCATAATCGTAATCCAACTTTGCAACTTTTTTGTTTTCACTTTTTGTATAATATAATTTTAGGAGTTTTTAATTTAATTAAATAGTAAATAGTAGAAAATAGTAAATAAATGCTTTTTGTCTATTGTAAAATCAAACAACATTTCTAATGAAGACCCGCAAGATTTTATAGATCAAATCCAAAGGGCTTTGGAGGTTATGCATGTGTCCGGTGTGAAAACGGTTGAGCTTGCGGCCTATAGATTGAAGGGCGAGGCTATATTGTTGAACCCTAAACCCTAATGAACCCTAAACCCTAAACCTTAAACCCTAAACTCTAAACCCTGAACCCCAGCAGATACACTCTCAAAGCACAGTCATGAGGTGGATTCTACTCAATACTACTATACTTATCATCAGCTCCCTCCGAAGACTAGAGGGTGTTTCACACTTGATAAAATGGGGATGTCTATGTTTAGAAGAAGGAAGTTGAAACGCATCAAGAAACCACCTTAGAAGTATATCGAACAGATTCCTCAGAAGTATCTAAACCAAAGTTTTTACATGATCGAGTATTCTTCTTCATCTAATTTTATGAAGTGGTTTATTGTTGTTTTTATTTTTATTTTCTTCTTACTTTGTAAGGGGAGAGTCTCCCTTATTTATGTTTACTTAGATACTATTGTACGGAGAGGAGTCCTCTCTTCTAGGTGCATAGATCTAGGTTTCCATTCTAGTATTGGGGATAAGTCGACCGACCTTAGTAGGCTAGTTAACTTTGAACCACCATAGGATCAGAGGTAAGGTTTATGTCCCCCTCCATGTATTTCCTTTAATTTTGTTTATGATAAGGCCTGGGGGTGTTGCCCAGCCCCTGATCCACCTCAAGGATCATTAAACTAAAAAAAAAAAAAAAAAAAAACCTGAACCCTAATGAACCCTAAACCCTAAACCATGAATCCTAAACCCTAAATCCTCTCTTCACACTTTTAATATATTAGAGATAGATATTAGAAATTAGAGATTAGAGAAAATATTAGAGATTAGAGATTAGAGATACTCCCTTTGAACCTACTTACTTGTCGTTCTTACTAAATATAGATGCCCTTAATACTTGTCCTTTTAAAAAATCTAGACATAATTAGTTGTTTGTTTTTCTACTTAAAACATACAAAAGGGAAAAAATATTAAATTAAAACGTGTAATAAGGCTAATTTAATCAAATTACCTTCTCGTGTAAACTAAAAATGTGATAAGGCGTTGGGATCGGGGGACTTGCTTGTTGAGTCGGGGAGAAATTGATTCCGGTGCTAGATAATGAGGTGCCAATAATTGAGGGCAAATCAGAGGAAATAATGTAGACAATGTGTTCGATGAAAGTTGCTAAAGAACAACATAAAAAACCCAGTCTAATCCCACAAGCGGAGTCTGAAGAGGATCGTGCGTATGCAAACCTTATCGCTACATTGAGAAAGTAGAGAGTAAATAATGTGGACAATGTGTTCGATGAAAGTTGCCAAAGAACAACAACAACAAACCCAGTCTAATCCCACAAGTGGAGTCTGGGGAGAATAGTATGTAGGCAAAGACGATTCTAGAATTTTTAGAACATAAGTGCACCATTAAAAAAATGAAGTAAGAATATATTTAGTGGGAATTGATCCCTAGTTCTCAAGGTAAATAAATTAACCTTTAGGCGAGTGGCACCATTTAGTGTTCTTTGTAGTCTGGGTGCCAAGAGATAATATTATACTAATTTTAGAAAATATATACATAAAACACTTAGCTTTACGGTGAAACCACGAGTTACCAAAGAACAACAATAACAAATCAAGTATAATTCCACAAGTGGAGTCTGATGAGATAGTGCGTACGCAAACCTTACCCTACATTGAGAACGTAGAGAGAATAATGTGGACAATGTGTTTGATGAAAGTTACCAAAGAACAACAACAACAAATCTAGTGTAATTCCACAAGTAGAGTCTGAGGGGGATAGTGTGTATGTGAACCTTACGCCTATCTTGAGAATGTATAAAGGAAAGAATGTGGACAACGTGTTTGATGAAAGTTACCAAAGAAGTAAACCTGAATTGCAAATCCATTTCACAAAGTTCGCATCATATTCCTGTCACACCCCGAATCCCAACGAGGCATGATTGGCACCCGTAGCCGATAAGGCCCGAGAGAACCAAGCTATACTTCTATACATTCATATGCATAACCTCGAATGAATAACATACTGTCTCATGTAACTGATGAAATGTAAAATGCCATACATATACATATATAAAACTTGGCCGTTTGGGTCATCACGTCGCACTGTACGTACATATCTTACATCCATATACCCACATACGTCTACAAAAGCCTATAAATACATACACGACCATTTCATAACGTCTACAACATCAAAACACTATACAACTATGACTCGGAAAGTCCCGAAGCAACTAGGGCTCACCAAAAATCTGCAAGTACTGTCAATCTACTGTGGAGGTCTACTAATGCCTGCACCTGCAACATATAAAGTAAGTCCCCAAGAGGGGTCAGTACGAAGAATGTACTGAGTATGCAAGGCCATAAGAAAACTGCGTCAATACATAAGAACTTCGATGGGAATAATTATAAAAGAGAACTCCATATGTGAAACCATGTACCTTTCTTTCATTATTATCATCTCCAATGATTTGTACATAATAACAACAACTATGGAATCAATATAAGAGAAATAGCAAATGTGAATAAACTTTCTTTCTGTATGTGGGAAACCATGTATATTGCTTTCATTACTTTCTTCGCTTTTTTACTTCAATGCTTATTTGTCATTCATATTTATTGTTCTACCTATGCTAGGCTGTTCTGTAGCCCCTGGGATGAGATGAACCCATGCTAGGTACTTTGACCCCTGGGATGTCATATGAACCCATTCTAGGCTTATCGCCCCTGGGATGTCATGCTATGTGAACCCATGCTAGGCTTTCGTGTCGCCCCTGGGATGTCACGAGATAACCCATGCTAGGCTTGTTGCCCCTGGGATGTATCAATGTATCGGGATCGACCCATGCTAGGCTTATCGCCCCTGGGATGCCACCCGTATTATTGGAATCAACCCATGCTAGGTATTTAACCCTTGGGATGCCACCCACTTTACTCATCAATTGTACATTACTTCTTTCTTTCATTACTCTTTCTTTCGTTCAATGAGTGATACTTTGATGATGGAAACATTCTTTAAACTTGAAACATAACATGCAATACTTCACATCTTTACTCTTGTAAGATTATCTTCTTTACTTGTGAGGGATAGATACATTAACTTGCACATTACTTCTTCCATTACTTTTGAGAGATTGGTACAATTACTTGTGAGAGATTGATACTTTTGTAGCCATAACATTGTTGGAAGCTTTGGAACAATAACCAATGATCAAGATACATGTAAATAAACATTATTGGAAACATTACTTTGTTGGAAGCATAACATTATTGGAACTATTGGACAATAATCAATGGATAAGACACATGAGTATAATCACTATTGGAACCTTAGAACGTAACCTCATTGGGCTTTTGGAACACTATTCATGAACATGAGACATGTATATAACTCTATTGGAACTTGGACTCATAACATGATTGGAACAATGTTATTCAACTAAACAAGCTCTCTTTAGCTCTTTGCTCTTGTTGGGATAATTCTCTTCGGATCTACAACATATGACAGCTTAAGAACTTCCACCCATAATTAAGAACCAAGTGGGTCATGGTTCGTCTAGGAGTAAAACACATATGAATAACAATATATCAACCTTAGTTGGAAATACTATAGAACCCCCTTGGAATAGAACACTTTTGGAACCTTAAGGCAATGATCACTAAATACGATACATGTGGATATCAACTATTCACTAACTAGAAATGTGACACCTTAGAACCCTGTAGAACTTTTAACATACTAGCCAATGATCATAAGTCAACCAATGGACATGAGTCATATGATTCTCCATTGACCAATGAGTAAAGGACATATGAGTAACTCTAGCCAACTATCGGATACGGAATACCTTAGAGTATTTCGAAATCGAATAAGTACCATGACAATGTGAACACCATATGTTGCAGAAGGAAATAGAAGAGTAACCTTACATACCTTTACTTCCAAGTACAAGTACACAAGCCTATATATGAACACAACAGTCCAGTCCTTTCTTTACGTCTCACTCTACATCACAAGTACATAACGAAGCTTATATTAGTAACCAATTACCTTACAAGTGCACAAGATGACCATGAATCACATAGTTACTTTAGAACGTCATTTCACCTTCTTACAATATCATTTATCGCATCAACATGCCAACACTACCATAACATTCCACTCATTGACCAAGATTTCATACAACAATAGCATTTCGCATCCCACTTACCCTTATGCCTTCTCATTATCATTTCGTCACATTTACGCTTATCAATTTGCCTCATAACAACATATGAACAACCATCCACATTTAATACAGTCCAACATGCCTTCATACGACACTTTAAAGTCATTAAAACGACATCACAAGTTGCTAATTATATCCAAAAAGGGTATCGGAGCTTTCGGGGATCAACTAGAGACGAAACCACACAAAACCGAAAACTGGGCTGACCTGCGCTGCCACCTACGCACGTAGGTGGCTGAGGTGCGCGCGCAGGTTCCCTCTGGCAGCAGCCAATGGCATCTGCGTTGGCATCTGCGCCCGCAGATGCCTCCGTCTGCGGGGGCGGATGCCCTTTTTGGTCCGAAATGTCATTTTTTGGGTCTTTTAATGCCATGAATGGTCCATGATCATAATCAAACTCATTTGAACATATTTTTGATCATATAACATGCCAATTACCAGCCATGGTCTCACAACACACATACAACACTCAAAACCACACTTTACGGCCAATATGCCACCAAAACCATAACCAATCCTCAATAGAAATTCCAAACACCATACACAAGTATAAAATAAGTCAAGACTATAATCACATCTCATGTAACAATATTGAACCCATCAAGTTCATTTCCTTCAAGATCACAAGCCCATGTTCAAGTCTACAAGACAAAACACCCTCCAATTTAGCAACATGTAACATTTCACTTATTGTGAACTTCTCAATATTCCACCAACATAACCAACATCATATTCACCATCTCTCATGCATAAAATATATTAAACCATAACAATAAATACTTACCAATACTCACCAAGTGATGATCTTTGACCAAAAGGATGAAGGCTTAGGGTTTGAGTTGAAGAGATAATGTTGTGGAAAATTCTAGAATGGCATGGGTGTCCAACTAAATAAAAATCTGATTTCTCTCATGTAAACATATATATATATATAGGCCCTCAAGTCTCTTCTTATCCAATTACCAACATTAATTAAAATGTTTGAATGGGTCAAATGGAAGAATGGATCTTTTTCTCCATTTGGGCCATGCATTTGGGCTTAAATTGAGCCCATTTGCCTATATTAATTTGGCCCAACCAATTTCATGTACAAATCCTCTAAAATCTCATGCATGTTTAATTAATTCCATGTATATCACGGGAATCAATTTGGTTCGGAATCTACGGGGTGTTACAATTCCGTTCGATTTGTAAGAATTCGATTTTGCTTGAGTTAAGTAAGAAATGAAACAGAAGGAGAGCCTTGGAGTAACTGGTAAAGTTGCTGCCATGTGACCAGGAGTTCACGGGTTCAAACCGTGGAAACAGCTTCTGGCAGAAATGCAAGTTAAGGCTGCGTATGATAGACCTTGTAGTCCAGCCCTTCTCCGAACCCACGCATAGTGCTTTAGTGCACCGGGCTGCTTTTTTTTTTTTCTTTTTAAGTAAGCAATGAAACAATATATGCTTAAATATCAGTCCTGATTCATTACGTTTTGTAGTACGGTTAAGGGTTGTTGCACAAGAAAATCTCTTTCTTATAAAGATCAAAGAAAAAGAAAATCTCTTCCTTATGTTTATTCCTCTTTTCATTTTATTCTACATCTGCTTTACTTGAGCCGAGTGTTTATCGGAAACAGTCTCTCTACTTTAAGGTTGTGTATACACCACCCTCCCCGTACCCCAGAGGGAAATATGAAATGAACACTATCCAATATAATTCCTACGCTAGCTTTCATGTTATTCTGGGTCTTTTAGCTCCTAAATCTGAAAGCTGGAGAATACTTGCGGAAAGTCATGTATGCAAGTTGTTAAGTGTCCCACATCGGTGCTTTAAGAGATGTTGGTCTCTTCAAGATGGCTTGGACAATCCTCACCTCGTGAGCTAGTTTTTGGGATTGAGTTAGATCCACTATTTTTCAGCATTGAAGAAGAGCCAGCCATGTCCGCCGATGTCTCTGTTGCGGCTAGCCGGCTACTACCATCAATCTACTCGCCGGACATTTGTGGTCTCCTTGCAGAATAACTCCATCCTATAAAAACCTCCTTATCATTCGTTTCTCTACATCATATCAGAGCAAGACCTAGGGGTGTTCACGGAGAACCAAACCAAAGTAAGAGTCAAATCAAATAGGGAAAAAATAGACTTCTTTTGTTGGTTTCGTTTTAAATTTTAGAAACCGATAAAATTTGGTTTGGTTTTAAGCAAAAAATAACTAAAAAAAAATATGTTAGGCTGGAATACAGTCAATCTAATATGTGGAAGTACATTATCATATGTTTTTAACAAAAACTGACAAAAATGAATCAACAGTAAAAACCGACAAAAGTCAAAGCTATGAAAAATCGACTTAGTTGGTTTGATTTTGTTCCAATATTTGGAAAACCGAACCAAACCCAACCATGAACACCCCTAGTAGGACCCATCCTATTCTCATTTCCAGATGTTGGGCTCCCATACTAAAATTGACCCTTCTCTAGATGTTTAGTCCTGAGCATAAGGGTGTGTGTGTGAAGAGTCTCATATCAGTGCTTTAAGGGATGAGTGATCTCTTTAATATGACTTAGGCAATTGTCATCTCTTGAGCTAGATTTTGGTGTTGAGTTGGGCTCAATGTCCATTTCTTTACCTTAGTAAAGAGTCTGCAATCATATTTGCTTCTCCTCTGAGTTCTCTGCTTATAGTGTATCAGTTTTTAAGGCCGTATATATCCATTTTAACATACCACGGCGCATGAGATTTCTGTCTTTAATTGCAGCAAGTCTATTTGTTCATATCCTCACATTCGATATAATCCTTCATATTTGCTTATTATGAACAATCATGGCCCTTGTTTCCAATGCTAAGCTATATCTTTTTTCAGGTGTCATTAAAAATTGTTTATTTGGCCGTTGGTTGTGGTGTAGCAGCATTGCTTTATAAGTCTAACTAACTAATCAAATTTTCTTTGTGCTAATTGTTTTCAAGTACGAATTAATAGCAAAAGTTTCTAAAAATTTGTGTCACTTGTTTGCTAGAGGTGACTTGTTGGACAATTACTCCGGAGCGACAAGCTGCCCGACTAAGGGTGTTGTATTTGAAAAGTGTACTGCGACAAGATGTTACTTTCTTTGATGAGGAAGTAAATATGGGAGGGGGGGGGGGATGTCTGGTGACATTTTAATCGTACAAGATGCTATGGACGATAAGGTACGACAAGTAATACTGCCCTGATTATTTTTGTTTATAAGAAAAAAAAAATCAATTGACAAATTGCAAGATCCGTATTGAAATAAAAAAGATTGCAGGCGATATGTTAAAGAAAATGTTTGTGATTGCAACATAAAGTTTGGAAATATGTAACTAGACCTATATTATTTTCTACTTTCCAACTATTGCTTATGCTCAGGTGGGGAAGATCATAAGGTGCATTTCAATATTATTGCCTTCATCAAGGGGTGGCGTCTAGCACTTGTTGTAGGTGTCATGTGCTTCTTCATGTCTAGAGAGGCTTCCCAGTCACAAAAAGCTTATTCTAAAGCAGCCAATGTAGTTGAGCAAACATTTAGTTCCATCAGAACAGTAAGACTTCAGCATTAGAACTTAATGTTTATTCTCTCTCATTTTATGTGTGTTTGTTCTCCGTGATTATTTTCCGGTCATTTTAAATATTAAACACCATGCCTCAAAAGTTACCTAATTTTACATTATTTAGCAGTTTCAGGTTTAAGTTACTTAACTTTGCCTTTCTCCTGTGGAGGACTCCTCATCATCCCCCCTCCCCCTCTCCGTTTTCTTTTTTTTTTTTTGGTTCTTTTTTTTTTTTTTTTAGGGAACCAACTCTAACATCTTATATTTAAATTTTAACTTAAACACGATGAGTTGTAGAACACAGAAAGCTTGAAGCAAATGACAAAAAATAATTGCAGAAAGTAGCATATAATATTTACTTATTTAGAACATTTTAAACACAAAAAAATTTACACGTAAAAAAAAAAAAGAAAAGAGAAATAAGAAATACATGAAATTAAAACCAAAGAGGAGAAAGTGATATCTAGACCACAATACAAGTTCTGAGATGTTATTGCACAATCTTACTAAAGTTTACAAATATTGTGCTAAACTTGCATGAAATTGGTTCTTTCTGGGGTTCTTACTATGATGGATGTCATCAAAGGAAAATGGCGGGGATAACATACTTTCTCTAACATCCACACTGCACATTGTATAGGTTGCATCATTTACTGGTGAAAAGCAGGCTATCAAGGAGTATAACAAGTCCTTACAAAAGGCATACAGATCTGGTGTACATGAAGGACTTGCAAGTGGCTTAGGCTTGGGATCGACCTATTTTATTCTCTTCTGCAATTATGCTTTGGTTTTCTGGTATGGTGGAAACATGATCTTGGAGAAAGGTTACACAGGAGGTACAGTGTTGAGCATAACTCTGGCTGCGTTAACTGCTTCATTGTGAGTAACTTCGAACATGTTTTCAAGTTTAAGATCCTTAATGTGATGATCATCTACATAATTGCAAAAACTATTTTGTAGGTCAGTAGGTGAGGCATCTCCTTGCTTAGCTGCATTTATAGCAGGGCAAGCTGCTGCTTGCAAGATGTTTGAGACTATAAACAGAAATCCAGAGATTGATGTGAATGACAATAGTGGGATAATTTTGGATGACATCCGTGGAGATATAGAGATAAAAGATGTCTGTTTTAACTATCCAAGTAGACCAACAGAGAGAACACTCAACTAGTTTTCATTGTTAATCAAGTGGAAAATCTACTGCTTTGGTTGGTGGAAGCGGAAGTGGGGAAGTCCACAATTATAAGTTTAATTGAGAGATTCTATGATCCACAATCAAGTGAAATTTTTATAGATGGACGTAACCTCAAAGACTTCCAGGTTAAGTGGATTAGACAAAAAATTGCTCTAGTAAGTCAAGAACCTACATTGTTTTTAACTAGCATCAAGGAAAATGTTGCATATGGGAATGGTGGAGCCACCAAAGAAGAAATTGAAGCAGCAATTGAGATAGCAACTGCAACTAAATTTATTAACAGCTTACCCGAGGTTCATATTTTCTGTATGCTTTTGTTTGACTTAGAATAATCGTACTTGGCTTATGTTTAATTGAATGATTTTGCTTGTAGGGAATAGAGACAAATGTCGGCGAACGTGGAACTCAACTCTCTGGTGGGCAAAAGCATAGAATCGCTATAGCAAGGGCAATTCTGAAAGAGCCTCACATTTTACTTCTAGATGAAGCAACAAGTGCTCTAGATGCCGAGTCTGAGAGTGTTGTACAAGAAGCACTTGACAAAATTATGGTTGATAGAACAACCATAATTGTCGCGCATCGCCTCAGTACAGTGAGGAATGCTGATAATATTGCTGTCATTCATCAAGGCATAATTGTTGAGGAAGGTATAAACAAATATGTATGGATACTGTTAACAAATATTCATAGGAAAAGCCACGAAGACCAGTTCTTAATGAATTTAATATGATAATACAAGATATGATAAAGAAATGGATCTTGGGCCTAACTCAATCCGAAAAGCTAGTTTATGAGGGGAGGATTGCCCAAGACCATTTAAGGAGACCAACGACCCTTTAACCCACCGATGTGGGACTCCAACACCCCCCTGCATGCCCAGGACTAGACATCTGGAGTGTGGACAATATAAGATGGGGCCCAACATCGGAAACAATGAATTGGGTGGGCCTGACTCTGATACCATGATAAAGAAATGGATCTTGGGTCTAACTCAACCCCCAAAAGCTAGCTTATGAGGGGAGGATTGCCCAAGACCATATAAGGAGACCAAGGACCCTTTAACCTACCGATGTGGGACTCCAACAAGGTATCTTGCTTAATTTTTTCTCTAAGCACTTGAAGCACTGCTGATGAGTTGAACAAATTACACATCTTTTTCCATGTGTAACATATATAGCTACCTTAACCAATGCTCTCTACCATTCTCAGATATTGAATGCTAATATCATCGTATATCTCAGGTAAACACTTTGAGCTATTGAAAGATCCTGAGGGAGCATACTCGCAACTGATTCGCTTGCAGGAAGTAAATCAAACAAAAGAGCAACTTTGCCTCGATGATTCGCAACATCTTTCTTCTGAGTCAAGACCAGAATCCAGTAACAATTATGATACTACAGAAATTAAAGGAATTCCTGAGACTAGATCGCCAAGAAGTTCAGATACTAACTTAAAAGAATCTAAGAAGCTCGAAAAAACTCATGTTTCTCGCCTCGCGCATCTAAATAAGCCCGAGTTTCCTATTCTTCTTGTTGGAGCAGTAGTTGCAACAATTTCCGGTTCTGCCCTCCCCGCTTTTGGTTTAGTATTAGCCAACATACTCAAATCATTTTATGAGCAACTTGATGAGCTAAAAAGAGATTCACAATTTTGGGCACTATGATTGTAGTTATTGCAACAATACTTCTGATTTCATCTCCATTAGAGACACTTTTCTTTTTAGCATGGCTGGTTGTAAGTTGATCCAACAAATTAGATCGATGTGCTTTCAAAAGGTTGTCCACATGTAAATTGGTTGGTTTGATGAGCCAGATAACTCCGTTGGAGGGATAGCCACAAAGCTCTCTGCGGATGCAGCTATTGTTCGAGTTCTAGTGGGAGATATATTGCCAAAAATAACTAAAGATCTCGCTGCTGCAATTGTTGGAATGGTGATTGCTTTTCGAGCAAGTTGGTTACTGTCTCTTATTATCTTTGCAATGCTACCATTTATGATGGACAACATTTATGTTCAGAACAAGTTTGCTAAAGTATTTGGAACTGATGCGAAGGTTTGTTGCCAAAACTTGACAATCTCCTTTTTATCTTTTCACTCCTTTTAGTAAGTTTCACGTCCTATTTTATCACGTATATCTCCTTTTGCTTCCATTAGGTGTATTATTTTACCCTGAAATCCTTATAAGGATAAAATTTTGCCTACTGTCATGTTCTTAATATATATTTAGCAGTTGAAAGATTGGTCACTTTCACAAGACAAGATTCCTTATTTGTAATCAAATAATTAGCTAACGAATTTTGGTAAAAGCGTTATGCTTACAAAGTGGACTTATAATTGCTTGGGCATTATTTGAACTTGTAGGAAACCTTTACAACAACGACATACCCGGTATAGTTCCACAAAGTTGGTTCTGGCTTTTAGGAAGCCTTTATAGCGATTAAATGACCGATGGAATCTTCTATATCAAAATTAAATAAAAATAAGGATCAGCAAGTTAATATGCAAAAGAATGTGAAATTTTTCAATTGATGTTTGTTTGGAGACTATACATGAAAATTCTATCCCAAAAATTCTTTTTTTTTTTGGTTGCAGAAGTATGAGAAAGCAAGTCAAGTAGTCAATGATGCAGTCAGTAATATAAGAACAGTTGTTTCTTTTTGTGTAGAAGAGAAGGTGGTGGAGTTATATAAGAAGGAAAGTGATGGCCCAATAATGGCTGGCACCGGAAAAGCGATGATTAGTGGGATTAGTTATGGTATTACGTCTTCATTCATTTTCATTGTATATGCAGCAAGTGGCTACGCTGGCGCTCGACTTGTACAGGACGGGAAAATTTCAGTTCCTGATACTTTCCGCGTAAGTATTTACTTTGCATGTTTAATATTTTATTTTAATTTGTAATAAATTATTCAATGGAATCCTGTTACCTTATCAAAAAACAAAAAGAATTATTCAAAGGAATCTAGAAATATGATTAACAATGCAACTTTTCTTGTGTTTCTTATCCATCAGTATATATAGAACCCAAATGTATAATCCTTCATGGATATTTGGACATCGTCATTGATTGACAAGGCAAAAATGTAAAAAGGGAGAAAGTCGAAATGCAAAAGTAGTGTTTAAAATAGGGAAGAAACCTCCAAATCTTTATCTTTCTTCAATAGAGATACCAAAAAGTGACTAAAATTTATTAAAAAATAGGAAAAAAGAAATACGAAGATAAAGGAGGACTAGGCCAAATCTCCTCTGGATCTTTTTCTGAGAATGGTAACAATATTATAGCACGAACACTCTGTTATGTCAACTTTACAGCTAACACAAAAACCAAAACTCAAATCATTCCAGTAGATCCTACTACAGGGATTCTATAATGTCTAACATTCAATCAACATCGTGTACAAAATCTTCTTTACGCCAAAAGTGAAACAAAACAAGACAATTCATCATCAACATCGTGTACAAAATCTTCTTTACGCCAAAAGTGAAACAAAACAAGACAATTCATCATCAACATCGTGTACAAAATCTTCTTTACGCCAAAAGTGAAACAAAACAAGACAATTCATCTTAATTTTATGTATGGAATTACTGGTTCCTTCAAAATGTTTGTTATTTTCTTCCTTCCATATGGTCCATCATATTCAGCCCGCTATTGGTCTTCCACCACTTTTTATGTCTGACCAGTACACCAGATAATTTGTCAGCAATCAAGCAATTCCCCTATAGTCTTAGGCATGATCAATAACATTCTTTTCATACTTAGAAATAATTGACATAGTACTCCACCGATTCTCAGACTCCTTCCCGCATAGATAGCACCTAGAGCACAGTTACATTCCTCGTCTCTTTAAGTTGTCTTGTATTAGGTGGCATCTCTCACCAATAACTAGACAAAGCGAGCGGCCTTAGGAGGTATTTTCACCTGGTAGACTGCTTTCTAGCTTCACTATGAAAGAGCCTTTACTATGTCTTTTCCAGTTTAGTCTGTTCTCCTCTACTATGGTTCCCTTGAACTGCTCAGAACTTTTAAGAATTCAATAAATATGGGCAATTCCAACTCATTGAATTGTCTTCTGAAAGTCCAGATCCGTACCTGTTTATCCTAACTATCTCCCGCTGTGCGCTTCAGGATTCAATATTCTCTTCTAGATCGTTACCTTCTTTTCAAATAAAAATTCTGGTGAGTGGCCCGTAATAAGAGGAGAACAAAAGAAGGGATGAGTTTTGATGGAGTTTGCATCACTTGCAATGGAACTCCAATATTCATCAAGTAGTTACGCGAGTATTTCACAGTTTAAATTTGTAAAATTCCCTTTTTAAGGTATTAATCTTTGGCCCAGTATCAGATGATAACTCCACCTCTTATTTCCTCGCAGGTTTTCCTTGCTGTGTATTTGACAGCTATAGTTATTTCTCAGTCAAGCTTTGTTGGTGATTTTATAAAAGCTAAGAATGCTGGTGCTTCAATATTTTCTATATTAGATAGAAAATCGAAGATAGACTCGAGTAAAGAGGACGGTTTAACGTTAGACCAAAGCAAAGGATTTATCGAGTTTAAAGAAGTATGCTTTGCATATCCAACCAGGCCAAACATTCAAGTTCTTCATGGCTTCAGCTTGACAATTTCTAGTGGGCAGGTATATGTCTCAAAAAATAGCTACTCATTTAATTATGATTTTGTTTAGAATTATACTATCCTCAAATATAGAGTAACAGTAGAAACTTGGCATAATACATGGGGTAATTAAATGGTAAAACATTGAAGATTCACAAACAGAGGGATCAATGTGCAAGTTTATATTAATTGAAGATTAAATATGCTTGGTCAGATATCACAGGGACCAAACATAAATATTTGAGGGACTAAAAATGCATGATTTTTGATTACAAATTTAGTAAGTTTAGACAGTTTCGTCCTATTACTCGTTTGTGGTAATGTGTATTTTGTGAATTATTATTAACGTTTACTACTACGTACATATAGACAATTGCTTTAGTCGGAGAAAGTGGCTGCGGGAAGTCTACAGTGATCTCACTCTTGCAACGATAGTATAATTTTGATTCGGGTCGAATTATGCTTGATGGGATTGATATTCAAGATTTCAACTTGAAATGGCTGAGGCATCAAATGGGGCTTGTGAGCCAAGAACCAGTTCTGTTCAATGACACAATCCGAGCCAACATCATGTACGGGAAGGAAGATGGAGATGCGACTGAAGGAGAAGTAGTAGCTGCAACAAAATTGGCAAATGCTCACGAGTTCATTTGTGGCTTACAGCAGGTTAGAAAATAATTCAAATTATCATTCGCACCCAAGGGGTGCGTGGCCTAGTGGCCTATGAAGTGGGTTGAGAATCATGTGGTCTCAAATTCAAGTCCCAACAGAGACAAAAACACTAGGTGATTTCTTCTCATCTGTTCTAGGCTTGGTGGACAGAGATACCTGGCACCTGTTGCTGGTGGGAGGTGGTAGGTATCTCATGGAATTAGTCGAGGTGCGAGAAAGCTGGCCTGGACACCACGGTTATCAAAAAAAAATAGTTCATCTAATCAGCTTTAGGAGCAAAAGCTAATATAAAAAATGCAATAGAGAATTCAGTTTCTTCTTGTGCATCTCAAAATATTCGAATATACATGTGAGGTAGGAGGCTTATTTTTTGTTCTCTTTTATTTTCTTTAGTGTGGGATTGAACCTAAAGTTGTAACTCCGCATTTAACGGGAAAGAGGAGAGGCTTACTAATATTCTACTCCCTCCATTTCAATTTATGTGAATCTTTTAACTAGCACAGAGTTTAAGAAAGAAATAAAGATAGATTGTGGTCCATATTTGTGGCTATAAGACTTTTGAAACTTGTGGTCTTAAACATGACATAACATTTTGTGTCATGGCTATAAAAGCTTCTCATTAAGGGTGAAACGTGGAGTTCAATTTGAATTGTTTCCAAATATAGGAATTTCACATAAATTGAAACGGAGGGAAGTATCTTTTAGGGGGATGATGTTGAGAAAAAACAGAGAGACTAGGAAGTTGGTATTAAAAATTCTTTATTCATGGTGAATAACTTATAGAGAGAGACCAAGGACTTCTTAACCTAAATGAAGATATTGAAATCCAAATATTTAAAATCAATGTATTAAAATTGTCAACACATTTAGAATAATTCTAGGAGGAATATTTTTCTTTGTACTTGCATATGCACCTCCTAAACTAAGTACTCCTATTAGATCTCAATACTTTTACATTTAGTTCTTTAATAGCTTTCACTATCATTGAAATTTCAGGGGTACGATACCATAGTTGGGGAGCGAGGTGCTCAGCTTTCAGGTGGTCAGAAACAACGAATCGCCATTGCACGAGCTATTATGAAAAATCCGAAAATATTATTACTGGATGAGGCCACCAGTGCGCTTGATGCAGAATCTGAAAGGATGGTCCAAATGTCATTGGACCAAATCATGGTAAATCGAACTACGATCATAGTAGCACACAGATTATCGACAATTAAGGAAGCAGACATAATTTCCGTGGTGAAAAATGGAACCATTATAGAAGAAGGAAATCATGATAATCTTATCAGTAATGAAAATGGACACTATGCCTCTCTCATCAAACATCGTATGGGATAACTCTTATTTTGGTTGTACGCATTCAGCATTCCTCGCTTTTTATTAGGACACAGGGAAATTGTCAAAAGTTGTATGTTACTGGCAGTTGTATAGCAAACTGCATATTTTGTTCATTGCCTTCTTTTTAATATGTACTACGAGAAAGGGTCAAAAATGCCCAACTTTAAGGAGCTGCCGATAGTCCAGGGGAAAGAGCCCGGGGGGGGGGGGGGGGGCTGTTTACATCATTTTCTGACCAAATCTCTTCTTCTCCGGCAAATGATACACTTTCAGTGGATTTAGTCAATAGAATTCTCGAGGAAGGAGGAAGCTAATTCAGGGCTTAACCGAGAAGATAGCTAATTTGGGAGAATTTAGTGAGAAAAATGAGTAATTGTATTAACATGAATGAATGTTCTAGTACACGTATGAATCTATATATTGACTGCTATAGAACCAACTCAACTGACTCTGCTCGACTGTAACTAACAATTGGAACGAGATACAGTGTTAACTGCCAATGAACAGTAAAAACAGACTCAACAGTAAAACAGACCCTAACTACTTTTTAAACCAATTTTCCAGCTAATCCCAGCTTGACTTGCATCAATACCCCTCCGTTAAAGAGCATCCTTGGCCTCAAGGATGGAAATCAGGGAACCTATGTTGTAGTTCAGAAGTATACTCCCAAGTAGCTTGGGCAGCATCAAGATCAGTCCACCAACCAGTACTTGTCCCATAAACTTGTTACCTCTCTTCACTAGTACTCTGTCTAATATAGACTCAGGAGAAGGACAATAGGGACTAGATAACTGCAACACAGGAGGATGAGTAAAGGACATAGGAATAGCATGGTACTTCTTCAGCTGGGAAACATGAATTGTATGATGGATTGGACACCCTGAGACAATAACAACTTATAAGCAACAGCTCCCACTCTTTCCTCCACCAAATAACGTCCATAATACTTGGCAGCCAACTTATTGAAGGGTCTAGTAGATGCAGATAGTTGTCTGTAATGCTTCAACTTCAAATACACCCAATCACCCACTGAAAATGATCTATCAGACCTAGCTTCAGTAATTGTAAGGTAGCCTCCCTAGCTTCAAGAGATCTATCTACCATATCAAGAAAGCTCTCTCCGACTAAGTAGGGAAAAAGAATAGGTGGCTTTTGCCCATACAATACCTCATAGGGGGTGCACTTTATAGTAGAGTGATAAGTGGTGTTATACCACCACTCAGCTAAGAAAATATAATCAGCCCACTCTCTTGGTCTATCTGAACAGAAGCACCTTAAATAGGTCTCAAAAGTCCTATTAACCACCTCAGTCTGTCCATCTGTTTGGGGGTGGTAAGCTATAGATCTTTGTAACTGCACACCCTGCAGTGTAAACAGCTCCTACCAGGAAGAACTCAAAAACACAGGATCTCTATCATTTGTCAATGTGACGGGCAAGCCATGCAACTTGAAAACATTATCCAAGAAACATTTTGGCACTGATTGAGCACTGCAGGGATGTTGTAGGCATAAGAAATGAGCATACTTGCTCAATCTATCCACCACCACCAAAATAACATCCTTACCATGGGATTTGGAAGTCCCTCAATTAAATCAGGCAAATGTCAGTCCATACTCCTTCAGGAATAGGCAAAGGCTGCAAATAACCAGGTGAGGCTGCTGCATCATACTTGTGTCTGGAATATATCACATTGGTTAATGAAGAATCTAACATCCTGATTCAAAGCCTTCCAATAAAAAAGTGATTGACGCCTCCATATAGTGGCATCCCATTCCAGATTGACCTCCTTGAGGGGAATTGTGACATAGCTCAATTATACTTCTTTTCAATAGAGGATCATCTCCTACTACCAACCTCCCTTTCCATTTCAGCTTATCATTACATCAGGTGTAGTACTTAATTGGATTCAACTGGAGTTTTGCAATTATGTCTTGCAAAGCAGGATCAGTTGTCCAAGTTTCTTTAATCTTTAAGTACAAAGCATCATGTGGGGTCAATAAGGAAATAGCCAAGAGTTACGCATCTGGCATTCTAGACAAGGCATCTGCAGCCTCTTGTTTTCAGCTCCCTTTTTATATTCAATAGAAAAATCAAATGCCATGAGTTTGGTGATCCCAACAACGGGGAAATCAATGTGAATTTGTTGATCCAACAAATGCTTCAATGCTTTCTGATCAGTTTTGACCACAAATTGCCTTCCCAACAAATAGTGAGACCACTTAGTGACAACAAAAATGAGAGCAAATAACTCCTTATCATACACAGACATACTCTGATGTTTAGGAGCCAAAGACTTGCTTATCTAAGCAATAGGATGACCTTGCTGCGTTAATACAGCTCCAATTCCCTTCCCACTTGCATCCGTCTCCACAACAAAAGGTAAAGAGTATTTGGGCATAGCTAAAACTAAAACAGACACTAAAGCTTGTTTCAACTTATTGAAGGCCTCAGTGGCTTGATCAGACCACACAAACCCTTCCTTCTTCAGTAAGTCATGCAGTGGCCTACAAATAGCTCCAAACTCTTATATGAACCTCTTATAATAACCAACCAATCCTAAGAAACCTCTCAACTGTTTGAGATTAACTGGTACAGGCTACTGTTGAACAACCGTAATCTTCTTTGGATTAGTTGAGACACCCTCAGCACTGATATAATGACCTAAGTATTCCACCTTATCAACACCAAAGGCATACTTAGACATCGTAGCATAAAGCTGGTACTACTTCACCAACTCAAATGCAGCCTTAACATGGTCCAAATGATCCAATAAGGACTTACTGCAAATAAGTATGTCATCAAAAACTCTAGTACTGAATTTATGTAGTAAAGGCTTAAACACAACATTCATCAGGCCTTGAAAGAATAGGGAGCATTGGTCAAGTCAAAAGGCATTACCAAAAATCCATAGTGGCCTTCATGAGTTTTGAAGTGTCTTCTTCAGCCATCCTTAATTGATGGTAACCAGACCTTAAGTCTATTTTGGAAAACATCACAGACCCTCCCAATTCATCAAGTAAGTCCTTTATCATAGGATAAGGAACTTATCTTTAATTGTCATTTGATTCAAGCTCCTGTAATCTACACACAACCTCCAAGTCCCATCCTTCTTGCCTACTAGCACCACAGGAGAAGCATAAGGGCTAGTACTATGTTGTATAACACCCTGATCCATCATTTCCTGCACCAACCTTTCTATAATATCTTTCTTAAATGCAGGATACATGTATGGTCTTTTGTTGAAAGGACTAGCTGACTCTATTAAGGGGATTCTATGATCAAAAGCACCTTTGTGACGAGGTAAAGTATTTGGCAATTCAAAAATGCATGAAAATGGTTTTAACAATTCTGACAAGGGTGGAGCCATATCAACTTTTGGCACAACCTGTATATCGTAACAATTACCATTTTCTGGATTAGCATTCATAAGTAATAACATGAACAATTGAGCATCAGTCCCTTCTTGTTTAGACACACCACTAGCCTTGGTAGATTTAAGTTTCTCCACAGCTTCTCTTAATACATGTTTCTTACCCTTGACCCAAAATTCAATAGACCTATTCTTGAAGTCAAACAAGACTCTCCCTAATGTAATCAACCACTGAACCCCTAAAACAATGTCAAAATTTCCCAAGGGTAACACCAAGAAGTAAGAGGATAAAGTTGTACCTTGTAACAACCACTGAAAGTTTCTGCATACTGAGGTAGTGTGTACCTTTCTTCCATCTGTAATACTGATAGACTGTTCATGGATTGAATCAACTTTACAACCTAGCCTCTTAGCTATTGATTGATCAATAAAGTTGTTAGTACTACCAGTATCAATCAACACTTGTAGGGGCCTCAACTCATGATAACCTGTAACCCTTATAGTCTGATAACCTGAAACACAAGTAAATGCTTATAATGAAATAGTCATACACTCCTCATTATCAACTTCAGTCAACAGTTCTTGCATCATGTCAAATTGTTCTAACATCTCTGAATCTTCTTCTTCTGCTGATACTTCCACCATATACAATTGCTTCTTACTCCTGCAGTTATGCCCTTGCACATATGGTTCATCACAGAAAAAACAAATCCCTTTAGCCCTTTTTTCATTCATTTCAACTGCAGTCAATCTTCTTCCTGGAATTTTACTGATTCCACCTTGACTTGGACAAAAATTCTTCTCAACAACAGGTAGATTTACAGGATTTCTTGAAGGATAAAAAAAATTAGTGCTTGTATGGGTGGCAACCTTACTCCCCAAGATTTGGCTTGAGCCTCAAATACCCTTTCTTGCAATCTAGTCACCTTGTATGCTTGTAAAAGTGTTCTGGGAGTTTGTATTCTAACTGCTTTATTCAGCTCAGGTTTCAAACCCCCCAAATAACAACTAATAGCTAGCATTCTCTTCTAATAGATTAACCCCAGTTAATAACCTATCAAATTCAGCCTGGTACTTCTTAACACTACCCTTCTGTTGCAAATTCTTTAGAGCCTCCATAGGATCTTCATAACCTTCTCCAAATCTATCATTTAATGCCAACATATATTCAGTCCAAGAAGGTTCTATCATAGAATTCCTAGATCTCAAATAAGACCTATGCCATGCAATTGCCTCATTATCAAAATGAATAGAAACTACTCTAACTCTCTTATCAAAGGGGACCTCATCCATAGAGAAGAACTGGTCCACCTTATACAACCATGTTCTTAAATCTTGCCCAGAAAACTTAGGGAATTCGAGTCTAGAATATCGAGTGATGAAGTTACCATGAGAGTTGGAACTCTGAGGAATATCTCTGTTTCCTTCTTCATGTTGCCTCTCTGCTGGTTCAGATCTGCCCCCATTGGAGTCCATTCGAACAGGTTCCCTTTCTCTTCCCCTTTGCGCCATGAATCCGATAACCTCTCTGGATTCCCCCAGCTCTCTATCTGTTTGTTGATTGTGCTCACTCATACTTACCATTCCATCCATCAATTTCTACAACTATTCCTGTATTTTGGCAAATTTGTCTTCCATTTTTTCAGGCCTATCTTGATTCTTATTGCGCGTCACCATTCAAGCCGAGCATCGAAGAGCTCTGATACCAATTGATACACTTTCAGTGGATTTAGTCAATCCAGGAGAAAGAATTCTCGAGGAAGGAGGAAGCTAATTCAGGGTTTAACCAAGAAGATAGCTATTTTGGGAGAATTTAGAGAGAGAAAATGAGTAATTGTATTAACATGAATGAATGAACAATAAAAACAGACTCTTGACAGTAAAAACAAACCCTAACTAGTTTTTAAACCAATTTTCCAGCTAATCCCAGCTTGACTTGTATCAGCAAACAATTCCAGTTAAACCTCTATCTGGTGGGGTGTTTATTCGACTTTTAGGTTTATGCTTCTTTTGGTTCCAATTTAATTATCTGTTTTGAACAAGAAAAATTCCTTCTTCTGAAGTCTTCGTGGAGATATTCAGATCGTGTAAGTGTGTGTTAGAAGGTGATTATCCTTTGATTAAGTTCTTTTTTGCTTCTTTTGAGGGGGTATCCGGGGCTCCTGGCCTTGGCGGGTTCTAAAGCCCTCAGCTATTACAGGAAAAAGAGATAAGGCACAAGTAATCCACCGAACTATACTACATGACAAGAATAAACATAATATGAGCTATATGCAGTTTGCAATGCAACTGCCACTAACATTCAACTTCTGACAATTTCTTAGTGTCTTAATAAAGGCAAGAGGGGTGTATACAGCCAAAATAAGAGATATCAGATAGATCCCATGTGATGTTTAATGAGAGCGGCATAGTGGCCATTTTCATTACTGATAAGATTATCATGGTTTCCTTGTTCTATAATGGCTCCATTTTTCAGCACACAAATTATGTCTGCTTCCTTAATTGTCGATAATCTGTGTGCTACTATAATCGTAGTTCGATTCACCATGATTTGGTTTAATGCCATTTGGACCATCCTTTCAGATTCTGCATCAAGCGCACTGGTAGCCTCATCAAGTAATAATATTTTCGGATTTTTCATAATAGCTCGTGCAATGGCTACTCGTTGTTTCTGACCACCTGAAAGCTGAACACCTCGCTCCCCAACTACGGTATCATAGCCCTGAAATTTCAAAGACGTTGAAACCTATTAAGAATTTTGAATTAAGAACTAAAAATTAAAGTACTGAGATCTAATAGGAGTGGAAGTTTGGGAGGTTCATACGTAAGTAGAAAGAAAAATATTACTCCTCGAATTTTTCTAAATATATTGAGAAACTTTTTTTTTGTTTTTTTTTTTTGGGGGAGGGGGGGTAACCTGCGGGAAACCCACAATCTCTACCCTTGGGTGTGCACTTTGTGGAACCTGCTCACTGTGCAATAGTTTGCAAACCACATAGGATATGTAAACCGCGCTAGGCAAGCCCCATATGACGAGCTTATGACGAGCAGCAGATGGAGGCTGGATTTGATCCCAAGTCTCCTACATGGGAGACCACCTCCCAACCACTCAACCATGCCCTTGCGGGCATATTGAGAATTTTAATATATTGATTTTAAATGTTTGGATTTCAATGTCTTCATTTAGGTTAGGAAGTCCTTAGTCTCTCTGTGTATGTTATTCACCATGAACAAGAATTATCAAAACCGAACTTCCCAAAATCTCAGTGTTCTTTCTCATACCAACTTTTCATTATAGAGTATTCCCCAACATTATCCCTAAAAGATACTCCCTCCGTTTCAAAAGTATGACCCTTTTCTAAATCTTGAAACAATTCAAATTTGAACTTCACGTTTTACCCTTAATGAGAAGCTTTTATAGTCATGACACAAAATTTTATGTCATGTTTAAGACCACAAGTTTCAAAAGTCTTATAGCCACAAATGTTCACCACAATCTTTCTTTCTTTCTTTCTTTCTTTCTTAAACTCTGTGCTAGTTAAATAGATTCACGTAAATTGAAATGGAGGGAGTAGAATATTAGTAAGCCTCTCCTCTTTTCCGTGAAATGCAGAGTGGTAATAGTTACAATTTCAAGTTCAATCCCACTCTAAAGAAAATTAAAGAGCAGAAAAAGTAAGCCTCCTACCTCACATGCGCAGGAAGAAACTGAATTCTCTTGCTCCTAAGACTGATAAGATGAATTATTTTCTAACCTGTTGTAAGCCACAAATGAACTCTTGGGCATTTGCCAATTTTGTTGCAGCTATTACTTCTCCTTCAGTCGCATCTCCATCTTCCTTCCCATACATGACGTTGGCTCGGACTGTGTCATTGAACAGAACTGGTTCTTGGCTCACAAGCCCCATTTGATGCCTCAGCCATTTCAAGTTGAAATCTTGAATATCAATCCCGTCAAGCATAATTCGACCCGAATCAAAATTGTAATATCGTTGTAAGAGTGAGATCACTGTAGACTTCCCGCAGCCACTTTCTCCGACTAAAGCAACTGTCTACATGTACGTAGTAAACAAATGTAAATGTTAATAATTTACAAAATACACATTATCACGAGCCAGTAAAAGGAAGAAACTGTCTAACCTTACTAAATTTGTAATTGAAAATCACGCATTTTTAGTCCCTCAAATATTTATTTTTGGTCCTTATGATATTTGACCGACCATATTTAATCTTCAACTAACATAAACGTGCACATTTGATCGCTCTGCTTGTGAATCTTCAATGTTTTACCATTTAATTACCACATGAATTATGCTAAGTTTTTACTATTACTCTATATTTGAGGATAGTATAATTCTAAACAAAATCATAATTAAATGAGTAACTATTATTTGAGACATATACCTGCCCACTCAAAATTGTCAAGCTGAAGCCATGAAGAACTTGGATTTCTGGCCTGGTTGGATAAGCAAAGCATACTTCTTTAAATTCTATAACTCCTTTGCTTTGGTCTAAAGTTAAACCATCCTCTTTACTCGAGTCTATCTTCGATTTTCTATCTAATATAGAAAATATTGAAGCAGCAGCACTCTTAGCTTTTTTAAAATCATTAATAAAGCTCGACTGAGAAATAACTATAGCTGTCAAATACACGGCAAGGAAAACCTGCGAGGAAATATGAGGTGGAGTTATTATTTGATACTGTACTTTAAAAAAGGAATTTTACAAATTTTAACTGTGAAATACTCCTTGATGGAGGTTGGAGTTCCATTGCAATGGTCACTCCCCAGCATATTAAAAAACAAAAAGGGTAACACAAGATCTAGAAGAGAATATTGAATCCTGAAGCACACAGTGGGGTGTAGTTAGAACAAACAGGAATGGACAACAGTTTCATACACGGAGACTATTGTAAAGGCATAGTGAAAGCACACTCCTATCTGAACTATAAGCTGGACAACAGTATCATATAAGGGGCTAGAAAGCAGTCTCACAGGTGAAAATACCTGTGAGACTAACTTTGTTTGGTTATTGGTCAGAGACTAAGTTGCTCAGACTCGGATGCGGGTGTCCGATACAGGTGCAAATCTAGCCTTCATGATCTAAGTTATAAGATTCGGGGATATGGATATAAGTGCGGGGATTTGGCTAAAAATGATTCAAATATCTAAAAATAGAGTTATAAAACCTAAATTATGAGATGATATATGAAAAACTTGAAGAAATATTGATCAAGAGGAGAATCAAGGAAGGAGATCAAAGGAAAAAGAGTGACATAGATATTTCTTTACAGAAGGTATTCCATTTTCTTCAATGTTATCATTGAAATTTCAAGAAATATTGACCATGTTAGTTTTTGTTTTGATTACAGAAATCATTGATTTGTCTGGAGTTTCTCCGTCGATTTTGGTCAAAGTACCCAAAATCGATTGACCAGATCGGGTACAGATCCCACACCCATGTAGTGTAGACCCGGGTGCGGCACCGAAAGTGAAGAGTCCAAACAATTTAGGTCAGAGATGCCTGCCTAACACAAGACAACTTAAAGAGATGAGGAATGTAACTATGTTCTAGGTGCTATCTATGTGGGAAGGAGTCTTGAGAATCACTGGAGTACTATGGCAATTATTTCTAAGTAAGCAAGGAGTGTTTTATTTATTTAAAAATTAAATAAAAATACTAAACATGTAAAGTAAATACTTACGCGGAAAGTATCAGAAATTGAAATTTTCCCATCCTGTACAAGTCTAGCGCCAGCATAGCCACTTGCTGCATGTACAAAGAAAATGAATGAAGACGTAATACCATAACTAATGCCACTAATCATCCCTTTTCCGGTGCTGGACATTATTGTGCCATCACTTTCCTTCTTATATAGCTCCACCACCTTCTCTTCTACACAAAATGAAACAACTGTTCTTATATTACTGACTGCGTCGTTGACTACTCGACTTGCTTTCTCATACTTCTGCAACAAAAAAATAAATAAATAAGAATTTCAGGGTTAAAATTTTCATGCATAGTCTCCAAACAAACATCAATTAAAAATAATTTCACTTTCTTTTGCACATTAACTTGCTGATCTGTGTGTTTATTTAATGTCGATGTTCGAGATTCCATTGGCCATTTTATCATTATAAAGGTTTCCTTAAAGTTCAACTAAAGCCCAAGCAAATGTAAGTCCACTTTGTAAGCATAGAGCTTTTACCAAAAAATTCGTTATCTAAGTATAGGAGAAGAAGAGTCTCCATCTCCGTGCTACTTATTTGATTACACATTAGGAATCTTGTCTTGTGAACGTGAAGGGTTAGACTACCTGTATCTGTATGTCCAGTCCAATCTTTCAACTGCAAAATATACATTAAGAAAATAACAGTTGAAAATTTTTTATCCTTACAAGGATTTCAGGGTAAAATAATACACCTAATGGAAGCAAAAGGAGACAAACGTAATAAAATTGGACGAGAGACTTACTAAAGGAGTGAAAAGATAAAAAGAGCCTGTCAAGTTACGCAACTAACCTTCGCGTCAGGACCAAATCCCTTGGCAAACTTGTTCTGAACATAAATATTGGCCATCATAAACGGTATCATGGCTAAGATAATAAGAGACAATAACCAACTTGCTCGAAAAGCAATCACCATCCCGACAATTGCAGCTGCAAGATCTTTAGTTATTTTTGCCAATATATCCCCCACAAGAACTCGAACAACAGCTGCATCAGCAGAGAGCCTTGTAGCTATCCCTCCAACGGAGTTCTCTGGCTCATCAAACCAACCAATTTCCATGTGGACAGCCTTTTGAAAGCACATCGACCTAATTCGTTGGACCAACTTACAACCAGCCACGGTAAAAAACAGTGTCTCTAATGGAGATGAAATCAGAAATATTGTTGCAATAACTACAATCATGAGTGCCCAAAATTGTGAATCTTTCTTTAGTTCATTAGGTGGCTCATAAAATGAGTTAAGTACGTTGGAATATACTAAACCAAAAGCGGGGAGGGCGGAACCAGAAACTGTTGCAACTACTGCTCCCACAAGAAGAATAGGAAACTCAGACTTATTCAGATGCGCGAGACGAGTAAGATGACTCTTTTTGAGCTTCTTAGAAACTTTTAAATTAGTATCTGAACTTTTCGGCAATCTAGTCTCAGGAATTCCTTTAATTGCTGTAGTATCATAATTGTTACTGGATTTTGACCTTGACTTAGTAGAAAGATGTTGTGAATCATCGAAGAAACGTTGCTCTTTTGTTTGATTTACATCCTGCAAGCGAATCAGTTGCGAGTATGCTCCCTCAGGATCTTTCAATAGCTCAAAGTGTTTACCTGAGATATATTATGACGTTAGCTTCAATATCTGAGAATGGTAGAGAACATTGGTTAGGGTAGTTATATCTATTGTTACACATCGAAAAAGATGTGTAATTTGCTTCAAGTGCTTAGAGAAAAAATTAAGCAAGATATCTTGCATTATCATATTAAATTCATTAAGAACTGGTCTTTGTGGCTTCCCTTTGAATATTTGTTAACAGTGTCCGTACATATTTGTTTTTACCTTCCTCAGCAATTATGCCTTGATGAATGACAGCAATATTATCAGCATTCCTCACTGTACTGAGGCGATGCGCGACTATTATGGTTGTTCTATCAGCCATAATTTTGTCAAGTGCTTCTTGTACAAAACTCTCAGACTCAGCATCTAGAGCACTTGTTGCCTCATCTAGAAGTAAAATGCGAGGGTCTTTCAGAATTGCCCTTGCTATAGCGATTCTCTGCTTTTGTCCACCAGAAAGTTGAGTTCCACGTTCGCCGACATTTGTTTCTATTCCCTATAAGTAAAATCATTTACTTAAACAAAAGCCAAATATGATCATTCTAATCAAGTCAAACAAAAAGATACTGAAAAATATGAACCTTGGGTAGGCTATTAATAAATTTAGTTGCATTTGCCATCTCAATTGCTGTTTCAATTTCTTCTTTGGTGGCTCCATCTTTCCCATATGCAACATTTTCCCTGATGCTAGTTGAAAACAAAGTAGGTTCTTGACTTACTAGAGCAATTTTCTGTCTAATCCACTTAACGTGGAAGTCTTTGAGATTACGTTCGTCTATAAAAATTTCACCTGATTGTGGATCATAGAATCTCTCAATTAAACTAATAATTGTGGACTTCCCACTTCCGCTTCCACCAACCAAAGCAGTAGATTTTCCACTTGGGATCAACAATGAAAACTCGTTGAGTACTCTCTCTGTTGGTCTACTTGGATAGCTAAAACAAACATCTTTTATCTCTATATCGCCACGGATGTCATCCAAAATTATCCCACTATTGTTGTACACATCAATCTCTGGATTTCTGTTTATAGTCTCAAACATCTTGTAAGCAGCAGCTTTCCCTGCTGTAAATGCAGCTAAGCAAGGAGATGCCTCACCTATTGACCTACAAAATACTTATTTAGATGATCATCACATTAAAGATCTTAACCCTGAAAACATGTTCGAAGTTACTCAAAATTCATCAACAAAATACTCACGTTGAAGCTTTTAACAAAGCTAGAGTTATGCTCAACACTGAACCTCCTGTGTAACCTTTCTCCAAGATCATCTTACCACCATACCAGAAAGCCAAAGCATAATTGCAGAAGAGAATAAAATAGGCCGATCCCAAGCCTAAGCCACTTGTAAGTCCTTCATGTACACCAGATCTGTATGCCTTTTGTAAGGACTTGTTATACTCCTCGATAGCCTGGTTTTCACCAGTAAATGATGCAACCTACACAATGTGCAGTGTGGATTTTATCCAAAAGTTAGAGAAAGCATGTTATCCCCACCATTTTCCCTTGATGACATCCCTCGAAGTAAGAATCCCCAGAAAGAACCAAATTTCAATATCTCATGTAAGTTTAGCACAATATTTGTAAACTTTATTAAAATTGTGCAATAATATTTCAGAACTTGTATTGTGGTCTAGATATCACTTCCTCCTCTTTGGTTTTAATTTCATTTATTTCTTATTTCTCATTTCTTTTTTTATGTGTAGATCTTTCTATGTTTAAAATGTTCTAAATAAGTAAATATTATATGCTACTTCCTGCAATTAATTTTTGTCATTTGCTTCAAGCTTTCTGTGTTCTACAACTCATCAAGTTTAAGTTAAATATAGGCATAACACATAAATAAACATTCAAATTTGGCCTCAGCTAACAAAGAAGCATTCCAACTCTGAGAGTGCATATCTAGACACTTCAACTTAGCCCCAATTGGAAACTAAACACTCCAACTTGTCCCTACTGTGTCTTGTGGACACCCGATGCTGACATGACACGTAAATCTTGAAGGTGTCTATATCATCATTTTGTAAGTTGGAGTGCTCAACTCACACAATGGAGACGAGTTGAGATGTCTAACTATGCATACTCAAAGTTGGAACGTTTACTTGCAAGCTGAGACCACGTTTGAGTGTCTGTTTATGTATTATGCCTTAAATATGAGATGTTTATAGTTGGTTCCCTAGAAAAAAGGAACCGATAAAAAAACATGGGTGGAGGGGGAGGAGTCCTTCACAGAAGAAAGGCAAAGCTAGGTAACTTAAACCTAAAACTGCTAAATCATGTAAAAATTAGGAAACTTTAAAGGCATGGTGTTTAATGTTTAATAATCATGGAGAACAAACACGCATAAACTGAGAGAGAGTAAACATTAAGTTCTAAGGTTAAAGTCTTACTGTTCTGATGGAACCAATTGTTTGCTCAACTACATTGGCTGCTTTAGAATAAGCTTTATGTGACTGGGACGCCTCTCTAGACATAAAGAGGAACATGACACCAACAACTATTACCAGCGGAATAATGGGTGAAGCCATAACAAGTGCTAGAAGCCACCCCTTGATGAAGGCAATAATAAATCCTCCTATAAACATCGCTATGCACCTTATGATCTTCCCCACCTGAGCATAAGAAATAGTTGGAAAGTGGAAAATAAGAAAGAGAAAGACAGAGAACTAGGGAGAATTTCATAATATAGGTCCAGTTACATATTGCCAAACTTTATGTTGCAGTCACCTTATGATCTTGCAATTTGTCACTTGTTTTTTTCTGTATAAACAAAAATAATCAGAGTAGTATTACTGTCGTACCTTATCGCCCATAGCATCTTGTATGATAAAAATGTCACCAGACATTTTCCCAATAACTTCCCCTGTATTTACTTCCTTATCAAAGAAAGTAACATCTTGTCGCAGAATACTTTTTAAATACAACACCCTTAGTCGGGCAGCTTGTCGCTCTGCAGTAACCGTCCAACATGTCACCTCTAGAAAACAAGTGAGAAAATTTTTTAGGAACTCTTGCAATTGAATTGTACTTGAAAACAATTAGCACAAACAAAATTTTGCTTAGGTAATTAGACTTACGAAGCGTTGCTGCTACACCTGAACCGATGGCCAAATAAACCATTCTTAATGATACCTGAAAAACAATATAGCTTAACATTGGAAACAAGGGCCATGATTGTTCATAATAAGCAAATAAGAAGGATTATATCGAGTGTGGGGATATGTACAAACAGATTCGCTTGTGCTCTTCCAAAAAAAAAAAAAGTAACTAAAGATAGAAATGTCATGCGCCATGGCATGTTCAAATGGATATATAAGGCTTTAAAAACTGATACGCTATAAGCAGCGAAACCAACTCCATTTGTAAAGCACCTGATTGCGAAAAATCACATACCAGTCTTACCAACATTTGCACTTTCTATCTCCATTTCTGTACCTTCATACATATTCTTCCTCTGGTGTCACAACATTTAAATCAAATTTGTTGTCATTGTTGTTGTTTTTGTTCTTTAGTAACTTTCATAGAACACATGGTCCACATTATTTCCCCTAGGGAAAAAGGCTCAAATATGTCATCGAACTATTAGAAATGACTAGGTTTCTAATAGTTCGATGGCATATTTGAGTCTTTTCTCTTTCCCCTATACATTCTCAGGTAGGACAGGTCTCCGTGCACACAACCTTCTTTAGACCCCACATGTGGGATTACACTAGATTTGTGGTTGTTGTTGTTCTTTGATAACCTTCATTGAACACATTGTCCCATTATTTTCCCGATAAGATTTGGGTACACACTACCCTCTCATGTAATCTCTTGTACTTGTTTGGAGGATAGAGTTATACACTATCTTTACTAATGGAAGGTATCTAGATACTTATAAAATAGTTCAATATTTGATAAGCAGATTTTGTTTGATCAATCATTTTTAAAAGTATTATGAGTGTCAAGTTACGAAAAATATCAAGGCACTACGTTTATGTTTTCCTTTATTGAACTAACTGAATAGAATCAACATTCATCATTTTCATGACTAAAACAAAGTGTTTATTGTTTAATAATATTCATCTAATTTTTAAAAATTGTATACTTATTGATATGGAGTACACACCTAAAACACGTGTCCAGAAACTAGTTCATTTTTTTAAAAAAAAAAAAAAATTATATCAGGGGAGGAGAAGGGAGGAAGAGGAAGGGAACACTATACGCTATTGATGAGGTTTAAACCGTCCACCTCAACTGTAGAAGGTAGAGACCTCACCAAGCGAGATAGCCCTCAAACCCATGTGCTAGTTTTTTTGTGTGTTTTTTTGGCGATTTCACATCCGGTGTCAGGTGCCCACACTGGAGCCCGACTAATCCGGATATGTGCCGGGAAGTCCTGCTATGGGGGTAAAGCGCTCCCTACCAAGGAGACTCCATACCCAGAGCTCGAACCCGAGACCTCTGGTTGATGATGGAGGAGCACTTACCACTCCACCACAACCTTTGATGGTATGTACTAGTTTTTTTATAAGCAAGCAAATTTGCGACCCCGACTCTAATCAAAAGACTAAAGGCCCCAACTGAAGATAGGTCGCCAAACTATGACCGAGAGTTTCGCCTTTTGAAGCACCAATCGCTTAGGGCAACCGGGCTCGGCCGAGTCAGAAAGCTTTGATGACTCAAGGTCACAAAGGATGTAATTAAAAGTATATAGTGAAACATTTGCTAGGGAAGCTATAGTAGAGTATATATTACCTTGGAAACTTCTTGAAGCACATTTGAAGTTCTGTTTAGTCCAAATGAGTCAACCAAATCCCCAAACAACACAGCCACAAGAACCTGGCAGAGTCCATTTCCTGTAGCACCTATTGTTCCAAAAAGCATCAATATTTTGTCAATAGTATCAGCAAATGAGAAGAGTTTGTAGAATGCAATATTGGTGTTAATGCTTCTCTCTCTCTTTATTTCCTTTGTCTTTATTTGTTCTTGTGACATTCTCTCACCAAATCTTGGAGAAGACCCTTCAAAACTACTATTGTTGTTATTAGCCATATTTCGTCCTCTAACAATTAATTGTTGAGCTAAGAACGAAGATATATTTGCAAAGGGAATTGAATGTATTAAAGTGGAATAATGAAACAAGAAACAAAATGCTTTGCACGATTTAGATTTTTCTAGGCTGTTAAAAGTTTTTTTAGTTGATAATATAAACATGGTTAGTTGACTATGATCATACCCTTGGTCTTAACCAAAAAGTACATGGTAATTGGTAGCTATAAAATTTTAGTTTATTTTGCAAGGTGTAACGACATAAAATAATTGAGCATACAAATGATTTGTTTGTTATATTTTGTTTTCTTTATTCTATAATTATTATTGTGACACCCTGATGGACGTTAGGCTGATGAAGACGGGTCAACCAGGAGTCAGGACTGACAGACTTCTATGTTGGCAAGCTTCTGAAAATAAAGTGCACATGACACCTTAGACGAATTTCACATCAGATTGAGAGAGGAAAATGAAGAGCTTTATGAGGCATATCAGAAGTTCACATGATTCGCGTGCTTTTGCTGCCATGATCTTGGGTCATGATAGGTATCAGAGTCAGTACTATCTCAGTATGATTGCGGGGCAAATCTCAGTGTCGCAGAGTCCCTAAGGTGTATATGTGATGCCCCTTATGTAAGGCGGGCTGATAAGAGTGGGTGAACTGTCAAGTAAGACTGACAAGCTTCTGAAGATGAGGTGCATATGACATCTAAGACGAATCCCACACTGAAAAAGGAGAGAAAAGTGAAGAGTTTTATAAGGCATAACAAAAGTTCACATGGTATGCACGCTTTTGAAACAAATTCGCACATACCTAACCCCGAAACGAAAATTTTGTACCATGCGCTCGAGGTTAACATCTATCCTGCTCCTCCTTTTGTTGTATCAAGTGTTCACAAGCGGATAGATTAGGAAGATGTTGTTGCAAAACTGTTTCTCTTATTATGTGGGAAAATTTGACAAGTGAGGCTTACTAAAGTGGTTAAGCGTTTTCATCATTAATCGGTACGTTGAGGGTTCGAGTCACATTGAAGGGTGAGCGAAAAGACTATTGACCCTTCTAGTAGGGTGGGGGGTGGAAAAAAAGACAGAGAGTATCCTTTTTGCTACTTCTATGAACTCCGTTATGTTTTCTTATATTTATTATTTACTCCCTCTATTTCATTATGTTTCATTTTATGTGATATAGTTATTATTTAGGGAGTCGAGAAATTTTTCTTTGATCACAGTTTTTTTTATACATAGACCTTTTAAATTTGTTATTTATTATAATTTATAATATTTTTCATTTTTCAATTTTTAAATATGTACATTTTATGTTAGAATTCATATAGAAAATCAGACAATCTGATATTTGTACTCTGAATCGTCTCATATAAAGTAGAACAGATTCAAACACAAGTAATTGAATTCACCGTTATTTCTTTTTAATGTTATTTTGAACCCCCAGCCCCACCCACCCAAACCCCACGCCCAAATAAAAATTAAAAAAAATTCAGCCTGATTGGCATGGGTGGACCTAGCTCTTCAAGTACAGATTCCTAGGAACATAGGAACTTTTGCTCATATCTCGTATATTTATTAAAAATTCCATTAAGATTTTATAATTATTTGATTATATATGATGGGAAAAATACTATAATATTGATACTGGATAGAAATTACAAAATAGTAAACCATTTATTATAAATACTCTGTCCACTGCCTTGAAAGTGATTTCGGCCCGACTCCAATGCAAATTGTTGTAGCTGTTTGCTCCCCAAAGCTTCACAGCTACTTTCAAACACATGCACTTGTGACTGAAAGTTTGGAGGTTGCTCAAAACTACTGGCCAAAAAATAAGATCACAAGAAAAAGAAAGGAGGAAGATATTTTTCTTTTTCTTTGTTGGTGTTTTTTTTGTTCACAAATGGAGTGGTTTATATAGGAGAGGAACAAAAGATATTTCAAGAGTAGAATTAATGATGGATTGGATGAGAATTCAAATCAATTATATTAATTCATCCGTTAAAAGAGAATTGAAAAACTCTCAAATGAATTTATCCATTAGAAGAGAATTGAAAAGCATAGACACAAGAATAAGATATTACAAATTCTTACAATTTTTTTATTTTATAACAACGTATTTGGACTTCTTCTTTTGGATAAGTTTAAGGAAGTTGTACACTTTGCATTCTAGCCATTTAATAAAAATGTCTTCAATTTTCCACAAATGCAAAGACAAAAGAATAGAAATACTTTCTGGGCAAAGAAAATGAACAGTTACTTAAGTGTTAGTATCTTTTAATTTGAATTAACATGTAGTGATATGAGGCAACAATAAATATCCACAAAGTGAAGTACTCTTGAAATAGATGGACATAGATTGAGACCCTCACGACACAAATCATATCCTTAATTTTAAGCAACCTCCATGATATTATGAATGTGCTTTTATAGTCATGCATAAACCTTGAATCTCATGAGTGCTCTAGAAAGACGATCTAAGTCTTTCATAAAAGGTGATCACACCTTTACACTCACGTAGGTGAATCCATCAAGTCTATCTCAAATAGACCACCTCAAGGCTATGGAATCATTCAAAGCAAAATAAGATCAACCTTATAAAACACTACCTCATGCCATAGGAATAGGAAAACCACAAATGAGTATCCACCATACTACCTCAATCCATGGGCTTTAGCCTCATTCCTTCGACGATTCAAGAATCATTTTCCTTGTCAATCCCTTGACTAAAAGATTTGTCAAATTTCTTTCGTACCTTACATATTTCAAGAAAATAACACTATGTTTCAATAACTGTTTAACTGCACCATATTTGATGTGAATATGTCTCTTTTTTTTTTTCATTGTACACACTATTTTTAGCAATTTCAATTGTCGCCTGTGAGTCACAATGTAAAGAGATTGGTGATGCTTATCTTCACCATAATGACACATTTGCCAAAAGATTTCTCAGTCACTCAGCTTCTTGTCTTGTCAACTCGAGAGCAATGAATTCAGATTTCATGGTAGAACGTGCTATATAAGTTTGTTTTGAAGACTTTCACGAAATACCACCTGTATCCAAAGTAAACACACAGCCAATAGTAGAGTTAACTTCATCATTGTCAGTTACCCAGTTTGCATCACAAAAATCTTTTAAAACAACAAAAAATTTATTAAAATACAAACACCAATAATACATAGTACCCCTCAAATACCTTAACAAGGGATGAACATTCCAACATTCACTACTGGGATTATGAAAATATCTACTCAATTTGCTAACAACATAAGCTATATCAGGCCGAGTATAATTCATGAGAAATATTACACTCACAAATATTTTAGCATATTCATTCTGAGAAATACTTGAATCATTGTTCTTTTTTAAGTGTATGCAAGGATCATATTGAGTTCTCACTAAACTACATCAAAACAATCAAACCTTTTCAACATCTTTTCACTATAATGAGATTGACAGAAGAAAATCATTAACAGATCGATCTTTTGATTTTAATCCCTAAAATCACATCTGTTTCTCCAAGGTCTTTCATTTAAAACTTAGAAGACAAATAGTTTTTAATCTCATTAACAACATTCATATTAATGTCAAAGATTAACATGTCATCCACATACCGACAAGTAATCACAAAATTTAATCCCATCTTTTTGAAATAAACATAGGTATCAGATGAATTAACAACAAAATCATTATCTATTAATGTGATATTAAACTTCTCATACTTCTGCTTAGGTGTCTGCTTTAGTCCATATAAAGACTTTCTCAATTTGCATACTTTTTTCGCTTGTCTTGGGGCCATAAAACTCTTAGGTTGAGTCATATAGATCTCTTTCTCTAAATCACCATTTAAAAATATTATTTTGACATCAATTTGATGTACCACTAAACTATGAATAGTGGCTAGAGCAATAAGAGTTCTAAAGGTCGCTATTTTAATCACAGGAGAATAAGTATCAAAGTAATCAACACTTTTTTTTGTTTAAAATCCCTAATCACAAGTCTAGCACTATATTTATCAATTGTACCTTCAAGCCTCAATTTCTTCTTAAATATCCACATGCTATTTATGGTTTTACAACCTCTAGGCAATCATACAAATTTCAAGTGTGATTAGAAATTGTAGAGTCTAATTCACTTTTGATGACTTGTTTTCAAAACATTGCATCTATTGAACTCACTACTTCATCATAAGTCTTAGGGTCCTCTCTTGTATTAAGTAGATAGATACTAATTCATCATTTAAAGCATCAATATATAAATTCTCAGTCAAAAAGTAGTGATAAAATCAGGACCAAAGCTAATCTTAATTCTACATTTTTTACTCCTAAATCCATTTTCATGCTCATTAGCAATAACATTAGAGTGGGGTACAACAAGAGAATTAACAGACATAGATGTAGAAGCATTATTTTGCACATCACTGGGCATATTAATTTTTAAAACAAAAATATGCTCAAAAAATTTTACGTCTCTAAATTCACAAATAGAATGACCATTTAATAACATAAATCTATATGCAACACTCTTTTGAGCATAACCAATAAAGAAAGTGTCAAAAGTCTTAGAGCCTATATTTACCATTTTAAAATCAGGTAGACCAACCTTAGTCAAACACTTTCACTTTTTTAGAAATTTCAAGTTAGGGGTGAATTCTTTCCACAATTCATATGAGATCTTGTCCAACTTCTTATGAGGGATTCTATTAAGAATATAGCATGTAGACCCCCCACCCCCCCTTCCCTCCTTTCATATTGTCAGATAGATCCTAGTTTAAAAGCATAGAATTCATCATTTTCTTAAGGGTTCTATTCTTTCATTCGGTTACATCATTTTGTTCGAGAGTATAAGAATCACTAAACTCATATATAATACTCCCTTCATTTCACAAAGAATGACATACTTTTCTTTTTAGTCTGTTTAAAAAAGAATGACCCTTTTCCTTTTTTGGCAATACTTTAATTTCAACTTTCCACGTGGCATGTTTGAGACCACAAGATTAAAGGACATTTTGGTACATTTGACATAACTTTAATTTAGGACCACAAGATTCAAAAGTCTTCTCTATTTTCTTAAACTCCGTGCAAAGTTAAACTAAGTCATTCTTTTTTAAACGGAGGGAGTATCAATTTTTCTCACAAAAATCTTCTGGAGTTTTAATATTATACTAACCACCCCCGTCAAATCTAAATCCCTTGATTTTTTTGTATAATTGATTTTTTACTTCTGCTTTGAATTACAAAAATATGCTTTCAGCCTCATCTTTAGACTTAAGAAGATATATCTTAGTGTATTTAGAAAAGTCATCAACAAAAGTAATATAATATTTTTTTTTTTCACATTTTCTAATAATGTTCGTGAAATCTACTAAATCTAAATGTACTAGTTCAAGCAATTTAGTCTTTCTACTAGTAACAGTTTTGAAGAGTTTCTTGGCATGCTTTGCTTCTATACACATAGAATATTTAGAAAGATCGCTAATTTTTACTGCATGAATTAATTTTATTTTTCTAAGTCTTTTAATAGAAATAATATTAACATGACCTAGTATATCATGCCATAAATTAATAGACTCAGCAATATAAGCAGAATTGAATATACTTGCATTATTGGTAATATCTTAAACAATGGTCAATACAAATAAGCCTCCACTAAGGTATTTCTTTCCAATAAAGTTTCCTCCACGAGAAATAATAATTTTATCAACTTCAAAAGCAAATTTAAGGCCTACTTTGTTGAGAAGTGTTCCAGAAACTAAATTTCTACGGAGGGGGGAACATATAAAATATTGTTCAAGGCTAAAGTTCTTTCAAAAGCTAGTTTAAGTAAAAAAAATTCTTTACCCATAACTTTAGCAGTAGTGGAGTTACCCATGTAGACGCACTCGCCATCAAGGAACTCTACAAAGTCATGGAACAACTTTTTATTGGAGCAGAAATGTCTTGAAACGCCTTTATCTAACACCTAGTCAGTCTTGTTAGCCACTAGGTTTGCCTTGATGACTACCGCAACAATCACTTCATTAACCTCAGTGAGATGAGTTTGGACATCATCTTGTCCTCCCTGCTTTGAGTTCTGCAAACTATTCTATATTTTCTTAGGAGATTTATAAGTAACAAATAAATCAAACAAAGGATTAGTCATATGATTCAATAAATATCCTTTAACATTTTTGTTATTCTTTTCAAAAAAAAATTTAGCAGCTTCATCAACTGCCATGCTCTATTTTTACCTAGGTTAAACAAAGCACAATTTGTGGACTCTAAAAGAATTGATTTTGAACAAAGTCTCCATCTAATTTTAAAGAAAAAATCAGGAAACCTATTTAATTATTGACATGTATAATTGTGTTTTGTTCTACGAAAATCAATTTAAATTCTAGGTAAAGGTTCAAATTATTTTGAAGGAAAGGAGTTAGACATCCTTCAGAATTCACAAAATGTGATACCGAATTAAACTAAATTTATCAAAAAAAGGAGGAGGTAAATTATTTTTTTTGAAAGTATAAGCATGTAAAATATGTACTAAAAATAATGCAAAAAATGTGTATAAAAAAAGTGTGTATCAAGTACATAAAAAATGTACAAAATATGTATGAAAAGAAAAAAAAATGTCTTTCGTAAAAATGGAAAACACCTTTGGTAATGTAGGAAAGGAAAAGTATTCTTTGTATTATATAAAAGGAAAAGTATTTTCAAATAATATTTGTTTACTTGACAAAAATCTAAGGGAGAAAAGACTACACAATATTTTCTAATGTAAAAGTGTGAATTAATTAATTAAATGCCTAAATAAATTTACTTCCTTTATATAAGTATTAAGGGTCTAAGTTTTGCCTAAGCGCATGTCAACGAATATGTAAGTAAAAGATATTTTCGCCCAACGCCCCAAAAGTTAAGTTTTCACTGTACTTTATCTTTGTGTACAGTTATAAGAATAAGAAATAAAAATATAAACATGGAGTTCAAACTCCTTTTTTTTCGAATGTCATTTTCGGAGAGTGTCTTCAAGAACTTGTATAAACACTTGGCAGAAATGTTAATAATGAAAAATAATTATCAAAATAAAATATGTGTATACGTATAAATAAAATAGATTTTTTTATTATAGAGTGGGCTCAGATTAAGTTTTAGATACGCCATGACTGCGAAGTGGTTGCTTGATTTATCGATCGTCCTAAATCTCTTTCCCAAGATAGGAATCGTAAAACCTTTGTCTTTTCTTGATAATATAAAAATTCCGTCATTACCCAAATTTATTTATTTTATTTATTATGTATTTGTATACATATATCCACCCTTTTATTTGTGGAAGCCTTAAAAATCGATGAATTTTTTTTCATTGGCCAGGTATTGATACTTGATATAAAATAACTAAACTTAAAAAATAAAATCCGTCTTTTGTTATGAGAAGGCCTCAAAAATCTGACAGAGAGATTTTATCATTGATCAAATATATACTTGTTCTTTGTTAGTTATGTCACTCAACAAAGAAATCAATCAAGGATATAGTCAAAGTAGCATGGTTGAATCCAAGTTATAATATGCTTTTAAAATTAAAGAAATAATAACAGCGAATCAACAATTACCAAAAAAATAAAAATAATCAATGGACAAAGCAACAACAACATAAAAATGAACCAAGCACTGATAGAAAAAATGAAACAGAACCACACAGAGGATGAATATCTAAAAAAAATGAAAATAACACAACACCAAAGACAAAATCAAATCAACCTAAAAGACACATAACAAGGTTAGAAAACCAAAACAGAAAACAACAATGATCAGAGAATTGTGTGCAGTTATGGATCGAGGAAAAGAGATTTTTCAGGGAGAAAGAGTTGTAAAAAATCAGAAAATTTATGTCTAAAAGATGAGTAATTACAAAAAAATGTAAACAATAAAAATGTATTGTGTTGTAAATGATTAAAATTATAGTATTCGTGCTATGTGTCTAAATGACTGTAAAAAAATTAAAATGACAATAAATTAATAAAAATCTTAATATTTACAAAATCAAGAAAAATTATCAATAAATTGGTAAAAATCCTAAAATAAAGCTAATTATCAATAAATTATTAAAAATTATAAATTTTTTTTTGTAAAACTTGTATTTTGTACCCTTCTAACAATCAGGAAGCCTAAAAATGCTTATTTTGAAAATATTGAGCCAAAATTGGAGGTCAACATCAACAACCACAACAGTACTAGAACCAGTAGTAATGTTAGAACCATCCATAAAAGGTTCGTTAAACAAACTATAATCAACTTCTAAATGTTCAAAGAAAATCAGAAGTTTCTGTAATCAATGTTTAAAATTATTTTTGTCCAATGACTCAAGTTTTGACAAATCAGAGAAAGTTTTGTTCAAAGAAATAGTCATTTATCAATATTGTATGTAAAAAATCGCTTTCAAATTATTGGAAAAAATACTACAATATTGATACTGAACAGGAATTACAAAATAGTAAATAACTTATTACAAACACTGTATCGTGGCAAGTCATTGCCTTGAAAGCGATTTCGACCCGACTCTAGTGCAAATTGTTGTGGTCGGTCGCTCCCAAGATTCCACAGCTACTTTCAAACACGTGCACTCATGGATGAAAATTTGAAGGTTGCTCAAAATTATTGCCCAAAAAATAAGTCAAGAAAAAGAAAGGAGGAAGATATTTTTTTTTCTTTGTTGGTGCCTCTTTTGTTCACAAATGAAGTGGTTTATATAGGTGAGAACAAAAGATGTTTTCAGAGTAGAATTAATGGTGAATTATATGAGAATTCAAATCAACTAAATTAGCTCATACGTTAAAAGAGAATTGAAAAACTCTCAATTGAATTCATCCTTCAGAACATAATTGAAAAACACAGACACAAAAATAAGATTTTACAAATTCTTACAATTTATTTATTCTGTAATAATGTATTTGGACTTCTTCTTTTGGATAAGCTTAAAGAAGTTGGGATGTAAATTCTCCAGCATTATCGAGGCGAATAGCCTTAATAGGATAATCTGGGAATTGCGCCCTTTACACTTTGCATTCTAACTATTTAATAAAAATGTCTTCTGATTGTACGTGAATCTAGTTATCATTATAAACTAATTTGAATTTACCGTAGAAATCCATAAATTTCAAATTTTGAATCCATTTCTGCTGACTTAGTAGTTTTCCAATTTAAAATTATATAATATTTCAGATACTTTCAGCATGGCTTCATTCATAGTAGACAATATTCTCTCTCTATATATATAAAGAATCTTTGTAATTAATTCAACATGATGGTCGGTATTCGTCTTAATAGGCAAAGAGAATTTTTTGTACTATTTTATTTTTTGCTAGCTGGACAATTCCTGATTAGTTATGTGCCTGTTATATGCAAAAGAGTCGTTCGGTATGCGAGATAAAGTGGGTTATTTCAATATTAAGCCTGAGATAGAAATTTATATTGTATTTATTTGACAATATAAATTTATTCATTGCAGGACTCACTTTTGGGCACGAGACACTTCCAACATAATTTTTTTTTTTCAAAGCTCAAAACCCGAGACTATTTACTAGCCATCATAACACATGATTTAATTTAGTTTCTTCTTAAAGTATTTATGTATGTATGCTTTAGTTTCTTAGGATGGAAAGAGTTCAAATTCTACAAGTTGAACAGGAAAAAGAAAATAAAATCATTTCTTTTTTTAAAAAAAAATTATTTTAACAAAAGTCTTTCACAATATGGCCTATAAATAAATGGATTCTTTGCTTATAATACAAAAGAATGAAAGGGTATATAGTTGGTGTATATAATAATCCATACAAAATCATACTACAATATTTGATATTGTGCCAATTGATTGTGGTGTGGCACGATCTATTGTAAAGCTGGTAATTAATTAATCTTCAAGTTTGCCTATATATACATACATTGGGAGAGGAGTACATGTGTTCATATCAATATCACTATTTTACTTGGTGGGATTAGATAATCATGTCATCATCAATTCAGATCGAGCCCTTTATTGTTTCGATTCGTCTAAAAGGAAATAGAATTCCTTTACCCATATGGAATCATCTAAAATTGAACTGTTTCTAGAAGGCAAGACTATTTTCATTATGGGTGCTACAGGTTTCGTTGCAAAGAGTACATTCTCTCTCTCTCTCTCTCTCTCTCTCTCTCTCTATCTATCTATCTATCCACCTATTTGCCTTGTTATAGCATTTTAAACTTTGGTAAATTAATAAATCAATTTAAATTGGTAACATATTGCTTGATGTAAGACTAGTTTTGATTTTTCGTTTTAGAGTATACTATTAGACTATTAGTTCACTTTCATACACTAGCATGAAAGACACTAGCATTTTCGTTTTATAGTATACTGTTGGTTCACTTTCATACATGGGGGCGGAGCCATAATAGTTGTTATAGGTTAGGCAGAACTCAGTAATTTTGGCTCGTTTTTTAAAAAGAAATTTCGAGGATTTTGGCTCAAAGCTTATATATTTATGTTATTAATAGGTAAAGTAATATATCAAGAACCGAACACGCAAAAAGAATTGTGGTCCAGAATCCATAAAAAGAAATTTGATTATTTATGTGTATCTTTTATTTTTGTAATGCAGTTCTTATGGAGAAGATACTTCGAGTTCAACCAAACGTGAAAAAATTATTCCTTTTAGTAAGAGCTTCAGACACCAAATTTGCCAAAAAACGCTTTAATGATGAGGTAAAGTATATATAGTACTTTTATTTTATTTTATAAAATTACTCGTTTGTCCATTTGATTTGAATAAGACTGTTGGGGTAAAATAATTCAAAGATGTCGATAAAATGGTGTGATGTCTATTTTGGCCCAAGCCTTTATAATTTTAATTATTTTTTTTCAAAAGACCTTAAAACAGTAAGAATATTCAATATCTTATAGTAATATAACTAGCTTCTTTTTATTTTAATTTCTATTTTTCATGCGGACTTGATTTGTTCACTACCCAACAAATACTATTATAGGTTGTTTGGTTTGAAAGAAAAGTTATGTTGAGAGTAGTTATGTTAGGATTAGTTATGTTGAGATTAGTTATCTTGATATTACTTTTTATTGATTGTTTAGTTTGTTGTCCATCTTATTTATTTTTTTTTGGGTGAAAATTATTTATTCACCCCCAATGTTATTCGTGTTATATCAAATATATTTATGTAATACATTTTTATATTATATATATAATTTATTTTTTTAACCTAGGTATTTATAACTTTTTATTTAAGTTCATTAACATTATAAGTAGAATAATACTTTTATGAATTTGTCACAAAATTTAATGTTATTTTTATCACCGTTATTTCAATATTATATGCATTAAGCGTGTGCGTATGTATGTACATGCATGTGCGTAGATTTTTGTCTTTCCCCACTCTCTTACTGCATGTGTTCCCTATTACTTGACCCTTCTTGATATGACACACTCTTTAAGAAAATTTTAATTAGATGTGTATAATTTTACTAAACTAACCTTATTAATAATACTTTGAAACTTTAAATTTGACTACTACTACTCTATGCAGTTATTTAATACTAAGGGTAGAAATAATAAAATATTAAAAAATTCTCTTGATTTCTATTATCTATATAAATAAACAAGTTTTGATTGTCATTAATGGAGAATTACATAAATTATAGTTTAAACTAATTTAAAAACTAAATGAATACGATCTTTAAAAATTTGACCTTAATTTATTTAATTATTTTGTATTTCATCAAAATATATTTGTATAGTTATTATTACCTGGTATTTTCACTTGTATAAATAAATATTAGAGTTTTGATTATTATTAGTAAAATTAATTTTCTCATTATGCTACTTTATTATAGAACATCATTAGCTTATATACTTAATTAGTAATTCTCATTTTTTTCGCCCAAAAGATAATGTTTATGTTTTTATGAAAAATTTGTTACATGAATTTTAAAAAAATGAAAATATCATGATTTTTAAATAAGTAAAAAAGAAGAGGTTGATAATGAAAGGGTACAATAGGTATTTTAAAGATTTCATTAGGATAAAGGAGGAGTTTGATTTTTAAAATAAAGTTGGGGGGTGAAAACGATTTTCACCCATTTTTTTAATATATATTAGTGATTATTAATCCTCAGATAAGTTATCCCAAACTTTGTAACCAAACAATGGATTAAGGGGTACTAAAAATTTATCTCAGGATTATCTCTCTTATTCATCATACTAAACATGCATGTTCCTTAAAATTTTATATTAATTACTCCCTACGTCCCATTTTATGTGGCATACTTTTTTTTTTGGTCCGTCCCCAAAATAATGTCACATTTCCTTATTTGGTAACTTTTTAAAAGCACAATTACTCTTTTATCCTTATTGGTCCCACTTATAAGGTCCACTTAATTAAAGATAGTAGTAGTACATTTTTTAATAAAGGCCGATTTAGTAAACATCATCAAATCTTCTCTTATTTCTTAAACTCCGTGTCTGATCAAAATATGTCATATAAAATAGGATGGAGAAAGCATAAGATAATATAGGATCTCCGTTGTCCTGATATCATATTGAATAGTATGACTATTTTATCGAAAAGCTTAAGGTATGCACACTTTTGATAAAAGGGGTGGCCACCAAAACAAGAAAAAAAAGAATAACTTAATAAGCTATTCTCCGAGTATCTTTCTTGTTTCTTTGATCAAAATGTTGATATAGCTACTACAATTGGTAGGACGATGTCCTGATTGTGTAAATGTTTTTTATACTGACGTGCATATAAGTTAACTTCTTTTATATACTTTTGAGTTTAAGACTTTTAATATATAATACTGTCAGTGTAAACAATCTTTACATTTCAGGTTATTTTCACCTTTGTAGGCATAGGTATAACATATCTTAATTTCATGATTTCGAATCCCGTATTTTAAGAAGGATTATATATATATATAATTATTTGGATAATCTAATAGTGTAAAATATTAACTGATAATTTATAAAACTTACCGTAGTCTCTTTATTTTTAGGGAAAAGGGTCCAAAATATACCCAAACTTTGACAAAAAATTTTGTATCACGTCTGAACTTTGCGGGGGTCCTATGATCCCCCTTACTATTTATTAGTGTATTTTAGTGATATTTATTTGCACAACTGGACCTAAATATAAACACACACGCACTGAGCGCGTGGCTGAGTTAGTGGTCCAGCTAAGCAAATAAAGGTCACAAAAATACACTACTAAATAGTCCAGGGGGGTCATAGGACCCCGCAAAGTTTGGGCGTGTTACAACAAATTTTCCCAAAGTTTGGGTATATTTCGGACCCTTTTCCCTTATTTTTATGTTGAAAATCTTGTAGAGAAAGAGAGTGACATTTGCAAGTTAATTTCACAGGTTATGCAGACTGAATTGTTTAATGTTCTAAGAGAAAAAATTGGTGCAAATAACTTAAACACTTTGGTAGAAGAGAAGGTATTTCCAGTTGCTGGTGACATTTCATTTGAGGATTTTGGAATTGAAAGCTATAAAGATGAAATGCTCAAAGAAATAGACATAATCATAAACTCAGCTGCAACTACTAGATTTGATGAGAGGTATTATTGTAAAGAAGGAAGTGTTTTAATTTGAGATACTAGTTAAAAACATATCTGAGCTATTACCTTTTGCGAGTTTGTCATCCCAATTATCAAATGTTGTCTTTTTTCCTATCTATACTATCACCAGTTGTTCCCTTTTCCAATCCTGAACTATCACTATTTAGGTTTTAAAACACACCTAGTTGAGTAGGTGGTGATAATTCTAGTAGAAAAAGGGAACACCTGATATTGATCTAATAAGCTTCTAGGTGTGTTTTAATACATAAATGGTGATAGTTCATGTAGGAAAAGCGGAACATCTGATAGTTTGGGTGTGAAGCTCGCAAAAAATTAATAATTTAAATGTGTTTTTGAACCATTAACTTTTTTAGTTTTAATTAATGCAAAGACATTCAAATTACTTTCCCTATATTTTTACACTTATTTCCTTTTTTTTTTCTCCCTTGTAGATATGATATTGCCATGAATATCAATGTTCTAGGTGCCTTCAATGTTCTCAAGTTTGCTAAAAGAGGTGCAAAAGTTAAAATTCTTGTTCATGTATCCACTGGTGAGTTTTTCCAATCTTAAGGTTCCTTATGTGATACTCATTTTTTAATAACTCTATTACAACTGTTGTTTCAAAAAAAGAATGATATTTTTTTAATATTTAGTCGTAATTATTTAATGTTATATTTTCCATTGTATGCTCAACTCACTATGCACTTATAGCATGTTTAAGGGCATAAGTTCTGTTCAAATGCACGATTATTTCATCCAAATGTGTAAGCTGTTAGGGAAAAAAAATTCATTTTTGATCACTTAATAGTATTGTTGTACTGTCTCGACATGCCCCCTCACATGAGGGCTTTGTTTGTTTTCATTGGCCAAACGTGCATTATATTTTTAATATTTTTGGGTGGCGATGGGATTTGAACTTGATCGGAGCCTCTTGTCTGCTTTGATTCCACATTGAAATGTGTGATCATCTTATAAAAAAGACTAAACTATTAAAAAGCGTACTTTTATTAATTATTTAATCATATTATGTCTTAACAAGTTCTAAGCTAAGGGTACTTTTTTTTGGTTGTTGTTGGTAAAACAGATACTTATATTAATACTTAATATGTGTCATTATATGATAGTAAGGAGGCAACGCCTGGAGTACGTACATCATATTCTACAACAGAGTCTACATTAGAAGATACATTAGTGGTAGTAGTAGTGGTGCGATAACAAAATGCTATAGGGACTGACCGCTTTGGCCTTACAAAAATAGTTCCTACTTTGTCTGCGTCCAATAACTGGCTAGCAAACAAGGGTGGAACTGTCCATTCTAGTAAGCTATTATAGTAGTCAGCAAGTGCTCCTTCCTTAGCTATTGTGTCTGTCACCTTGTTTGTTTCCCGATAACTATGCAGAATGGGCGGTTCTCCTAGCCCCCGAAGTAGCTCCCTGATTATATATCAACTTTCTTTTTCTTAAATTCATATTCAATCAAATGTCATCATATATACTATCATCATACTATCACATGCAGCTTATGTTTGTGGGGAAGGGGAAGGAGTAATACCAGAGAAATTATTCATTTTGGGTGAGACACTCAATAAAAACTCAAAATTAGACATTGATGTGGAGAGAAAAGTGATAGAGGAAAAGCTCAAGGAACTTGAAGTTCAAAGCCTCACAACAAAGGAAGTGACAATGGCCATGAGAGACTTAGGCATTCAAAGGTTTGCAAAAAAGGGTCTAATATAATTTATACTCGTCCAGTTAAATATTATGTGACACTGTTTCTTCATTCGTCTATTCCAAAACAAAAGATAAATTCAATATTTAAAATAATTTAACTTCAAAATTTTTATTTTGTCCTTAATGAGATTACAACCACACAAATATATTATGATATATTTTAATGCCACAAAATCCAAAAGAATTTCTATCTTTCTTAAAATACTTTGTGCCTAGCCAAAAATGTTATACATAAAAACAGAGGAATTCAAGTAGCTTTTATTGATGCAACAAAGTTGTAATACCCCGTACCTTCCTAACCCTACTTGACGACACTGAACAATGGTTACTTAGGTGTCGAGAGTCATACGTATGTATTTTGTAATGCTATTGATGAGATAATTGAATTTGGCCCTCGTCTATGTGATTAAACCTTCGTAGGAGGTGTTTTGTGATTTTCGTGGAGCATTTGTGGGGTTCGAAACGAGGCTAAGAGGACCTCTAAACAAAGGATATTAAGATTAAGAAGTAAGTTGAAGGATAGGACTTGAAGTGCCTAAGCAAACCCGCGAAGAAAAGTCGAAAAATGAAATTTTCGAAAAATCTAAGGCTGGGGCGCGCCACGCCGCTTTGGGCCAAAATTTTGTGCCCAGAGGCAGCAAGCTGGCGCCCCCAAGGGCGTGCCACGCTGGTTTTGCCACTTTTTCAAAGTTTGAAATTTTCTTAAGTCCCAAGGGTACCCGGGGACGTATCGAGCCAATTTTTGCCATGCTTCTTCTACAACCACGAGTATATACATGAAATGAGTAAAATATGACATTGGTATGATAAAATTACTCGAGGACGAATTTGGAGTCAAAATGACGATTTTACCCTCAGGGTCAAAATAGGCCATACGTGGCTAGAATCACTTATTTCTGGGATTGAGGCTACGAATATGAATCACGTGAGTGGGAATATCGTTATAACGCATATGAAATGATTTAAACATGGGAAACTATTGGATTAATTGAATTGGGCTCAATACAAGCTCAAAATAAGGCAAAAGACATGGCCCAATTAGGCCAAAAATGACCCATTCTTCACCTTTGACCACTTATACATGGAATTTAATGCCAAGGAGACTTGAGGGACTATAAATACTTGAAAACTCTGATTTTTATTCAAAGGCTTACACTACACTTTTCTAGAAATTTCCCAAAATTGCTCTCAACTCTCAAAAACCCTAAGCCAACTTCTTGGAGCAAAATCATCAATTTCCAAACTTCGGTAAGTAATTATTCTTATAGAATAATATATTATATGCATGAGAGAGTATGTAAATCATGTTGGGTATGCTTGGGAGTGTTGGGGATGGTACTTTGTGTCTTTTGTGAAAGATGTGAAATCCATGGAATTGTAACTTGAAATATGATATGTGAGTTTGATGAAAGAGCATGGTATGGATGAAATAACAACATGTATGGTGTGATTATGTTATTAAACTTGTTATTTTCATATAAGTATAAATTATGGGATTTTGGCCGATTTGTTGTTGTGAGGTGTATTGAAGTAATTTGATGGAATACTTGTGATATTGTGGTGATGAAGAGTGGAAAGTATAACCTTGGTGTGACATGCTAATGGTTTATGCTATTTTGGTCAATGTTGGGAATATTGCGGGATTATTGGTATGATGCTTTTAGCAATGGTATTATCAAGGGGGAAATGACATTTTAAAGGCAAACATGTAACTCATTGACGTTATGTGCATTTGAAAGGTAGTTGGTGGTTAATGTAAATTCCGTTATGTATTTGTGTTGTAGAGTGAAATATAAGGAAGGAGCGGGACATTGTATGCACATCTAAGATTGTATAGTCGTATTGAGAATACGAGGTATGTAAGGTTCCTCTTTCCGTATCTTTCTGTAGCATATAGTGTACACCTTGTTATGATAGCTACTCATTCCCGAAATGTCCTAAGGCATCTCATTTCATGTTATCATCTATTGTTGATCATATATATCTTATTCTTGATCTATTTCCATTCATGTATAACATATTTAGAGACATGATTCCGAGTTCCAATAATGTTGTGTTCCAAAGCTTTCAATAATATTGCAATTATCAAAAGTATCAATCTCATGAAGTGAAGGAGGGTGCTTCCAATAATGTCATGATCCTCAATATATTAATCTCTCATAAGGGTTAACAAATGAAGTAAGGTATAATCATGAGTGTATCCATGGGGTGAAATACACACCTTCATGATGACGATTCCGAAATTATGAGTGTATCCATGGGGTGAAATAAACACCTTCATGATGATATCCATGGGGTGAAAGAACACACCTTCATGATGACTATCCCAACATTTTGGGTGTATCCATGGAGTGGCATGAACACCTTCATGATGGTATTATTTTCCCACTGATCAGTTGGGCCCGGGAAATATATAACTAATGACTAGCAAGCGAGTAAGAAGAGGTATAAACATGAAGTAAGTATCGAAAGTAATGCATGCAGTTTCAAATATATATATTGATGGCTATCCATAATGGGCATGTCCCTTGTGATTATTTTTCCATGAAAGTTCTTATATACTGATTCAGTTTCATATAGCCTTACATACTCAATACATTCTTCGTACTGAACCCTCTTGGGGAATTTACCTTACTTGCTGCAGGCACAGGTTGTAGTAGACCTCCCCAGTAAGCTGCAGGACACCTACTGATCTTTGGTGAGCTCCAGTTGGTTCGGGGCTTTCCGTGTCCACGTTGTACATTGATTTTGGTATTGTACATATTATGTAAAGCGGGGCTTGTCCCAAACTTAAGTTGGTTGTGTATGTACTCTTCTTAGAGGCTTTTGTAGACATATGTGGGTGTGTAATGAATGTAGAAGAAAGAGATGCATGTCCTGTTGACTTAATGGCCCTGAAGGCCGAGTATCACGTATATATATATATATATATATATATATATATATATATCATCATGATCCATGATTTCCGATATTGGTCCTTTATGTTCTTACGTGATAGTAGTGTTTCTTATGGCATGCATACGAATGAATGTGGGCAAAGCTTGGTTCTCTCGGGCCTTATCGGCTACGGGTGCCAATCCGTCCCGTTGGGGTACGGGGCGTGACAAAAGTCATGCTCAATACTCTTTCCTTATGTTTTCAGTTTATGTGACATTATCCTTAATCAACTTATTCTGAAAAGAAAATCAAAGAAACTGTTGTTATGCCATAATTCAGCCACAAGTTTCAATTTTTTTCATTCTTTCTTAAAATCCGTCTCGACTCAAATTATGTCACATAAATTGTAACGAAATAGGATAATTATTTTATTTACATTAACATAACTTATTGATGTTCAGGGCAACTTTGCATGGGTGGCCAAATATATATGCTTTCACAAAGAGAATGGGAGAGATGCTTTTTGGACATTATAAAGAAAATCTGCAAGTTGCTATAATACGTCCAACAATTATTACTAGCACATATAAAGAGCCATTTCCTGGATGGATTGAAGGAGTAAAGTAAGTGAAATATACTTTAGGTCACTTTTTAAGAGAATATATATACTTACATATTTTTCTCTTTTAAAAATAAATAAATTTACTACTAGAAATCAATCAATTTCAGACAGGATGTTAGGAAGGAAATCCATCAAAAAAGCACTCATCAAAGAATTTCCAATGGACACACCTGTCGAAAATTGACTGATTTCTAATAGTGCCTCTTAGTTAGAAAAGGAGATGTAAATTCAATTGAATTTTATTGTATTTGCAAGTTTATTGCATTTTTTTCACTACCATACGTAATTCGAACACTATTATATTTACTCTGTTTACAATGCTTATATTGTATGTTATGACAAAATTAAGTACATCATAGAAGAAGTGACTCATGTCTCTTATATTAATTAACTAGTCAATTTACCCGCGCTTCGCGCGGGCAAAAGACCTAAATAAAAAATAAATACCTAAAAAACAATTGTTTAGTAGAAATTCAAATCTTAATCGATTAAATTTAACGTTTTAATCCAGCTTATGTTTAACACTTACTTTTATATTCTTTTCACTCTAAAACAACAACTACAATTCAATCACAAACTAAATAGTAAGGATGGATAAAATGTAAGTAAACTAAAGGAAAATAAAGAGAATACCAATATTCTAAACATAAGAATCGAAGAAAGTCCTCGCGAATAGAACTTGTCAGGGAGCAACAATACGCGCACCAATTCCTGCACAAAAGCTTAACTTGATGATGTTAATTTGGAAAATGTGTAAATTCCATAGATATAATGAGATGGTCTGCATAATACACAATTTCATATCTTGGTGATGTTATCTATTCTTGGCTTCCTTATTCATTCCATGGAGTGAGGAAGACTGTTAGATGATCTAACTTAGATCCATCCCTAATTTTATGTTGAGTACCATTTAGTAAGCCTATATTTGACATACATTATGCCTCTGGAAATTAAGTGATGGGAATGACCTTTGGTTTTGCTGCACCTTTTCTGCCTCCTTTTTGCTAAGCTTTTGTTGTAGGTTCTGAAGAACTGAAGTGCAATAAATTACACGAAACATAAACATAAGACGTCGATTAGATCATGTGACCTCTCTTTACTAATTTGGTCCTCTTTCTTCACTCCTTAAAGCTGAAAGTACAAAATATAGTTGGGGAACATGCTATGTTTTTGTTTATTTTTTTATAGGATAAATGCTCCAAATAGTAAAAAGCTTGAGCTCAAAATGTTCCAACTAACTAAATTGTAAGGCAAAAACAATCATTAATTGCGACAGGACCATTTATTTGCCTCTACTTGAATCACTTCAGAATTTACTCCTAAAATATAAAATATAGCAGAAAGGCGCTTCATTGACAAAAATATATTGAGAACCGGAACCATTGTTAAAGTAAAACCTTGAAGAGTATGCACATAAACAAAACAAAGCTCACTTTACATTTTTCCTCAACAGATAACAGAAAGTCCTCACACTGAAATCAAAAACCAAATGGTAAAAAAGGCAATTAGATGGCAGAATTCTTACCCTGAGTGTGATAGCAATTAACCCTCTTTGTTTTGCTTCTAAAGTATGATTGATCAAACTTTGTTCTATCCCTGCAAGCGCAGAGTTTGACCCATTGAGTAAAATATTTAGATAACATATGTACACCGACATCACCATTAATAAGGAAAGCTACAGCCTCCGGAAAGACAGTTAAATGCTCTGTCTTGTCTTCATTAACTTGTTGTTTCAGTTATCTTATATTTTCTCATTGTGAGGTCTCAGAAGGATTACCGATGGCTGAATTTTGCAGAATAGAGTGAAGTACATGGTACACTCAAATCAAATAACTGAAGAGCAACCTATGCAAGTAAAATTAAGGACAACGATTAATTAATGCACCACTGTTCAAGTCTATTCACAGTTCTAAACTTCAGAGGAGATCATATGGTAGTATTCTGACTAATCAACTTTTGAATAACATACCAATCTTGGTATATTCCTTTATTGGATGCTTCTATCAGTCTGCTATTTTCAAACACAAAAGTTGAAGAAAATCCCTCTTTCTACATTAGCTCTCTGCAATTGCAGTGTTTGTACATCCCTAATGCTGAGAAAAAAACAGAGAAGAGAAACCCATACAACAAGTTAGTCAAACAAATCCTTAATAAATAGTTTGCGAGTGTCAAGTCAACAAAAGTCAAATAAAAATAAAACAAATTGTTTTCATAATCAATGTTTTTGGATTTGCTAATTTACCTTCCTTTAATTGAGTAGTTTTAAAGCAACTCGGCCGAGTCTGATTCCATGCAATAGGCAGAAGCATTTCACGTTTGCTGTTCGGCAAAATTACAGACAGGTTCTCATCCAAGTCACTAGCGACTCTTTGAGTATTATTCGGAATAAGAGTCACTTTGCGGTGCCCTTGTTACAGGACACGTATTATTGCCGATGGCCTCCCAGGACTCAATGCTATGCCGGGAGTAGGCTTGACCAGTACAGACGGTGACCGGATCCCGCACAAGTCCATGGAGATTAGACAACGAAAGTGTTATATTTATGAAAAGCTAATACTGAATGAGAGTCTGCAAATCCTCTTTCACTTTCGGATGGAAATCTGCAAACAGATATGGTAACAATACAGGCAATTAAGGGAACTCTTAAGTTGAAAAGGGAAAAGGAAAAAGAGAGTGTAGAGAAAGTGAACGGACGGGGACTACCGGGTGTTATTTTGCGCGCTTCTTACTGGCTGTTATTTTGTACGTTTCTTTTGTGGTGGCAGTTATTGGAGATTTTAAGAAGCGACTGCTTGTAAAGCACCGTATCGGTAAATTTTTTTTTTTTTTTGTAATTTTCTGTTTTTTTTAGTAGAATGAAAGGAAAAAGGCAAAAAAAATCGGGAAAAAAGAATAAATAGAAATCCCTGTGCTTAGGACGCGCCACGTCACCGGGTCTATGACCGTCTTTTATATATATATAGATTAAGATAATTTAAAAGGAGTGGGCCACACCCACTCCATTGCTCAGTTTTCATGACTAGTAACAGAAGGAGTAGAATATTAGGATTTTATTTTGATCCCATTATTTTTAGAGGAAAGCAGCAAGTTGCGTAGAAAAAAAACCCCATAAAGTCGGCAGGAGCAACTCTTAGAAATTTTGGGGGAATTAGCAACGACGACATAGAGGGTAGAAGAAGTGATCAGGTATTATTTTCCTTGGCTTTTATATACAGTACTAGAATATACATAGATTATTGTAAAGCATAAGAATATGCGTGGTGTAATACCCCGTACATATTCCAACCTCATTTGGTAACTTGGAATCATGTTTACTTGATGATTAAGATCACTAAGTATGTATTTGGCAGTGTTTGGATGAGGCATTGGATGATACGCTAGAATTAGACGGAGTAGGAAAAAATTCAGCAAGGTGGCCAAACTTGCGCCACTCCTTGTTTCAGGGGGTGTGGCGCAAGCTCCTGATTCAGAGGGCAGTCCATTCTTGCGCCACTGCCTTTCTTTGCAGCAGTGGCGCAAGGCACAACATTTTGGCCCTTCCCGTGCTCGTTTTGCGACGCATTTCAACAACGATTCTTTCTTGGTTTCTTTTGGTTCTTTGGAGTTCTTTGAACATTGTTAAAGCTTCAAATACCTCAATACACTTCTACATACTCCTACACAATCAAATCATGAAACACAAGTAGTTATCAAATTAAGTTCAAGTAAGCCATGGGTGGCTAGAATTCCTATTTTTGCGAGTGAGATGACGAATGAGAATCTCGTAAGAGAATATTGTCGTGACATTATGAAATTAATTAAACATGAGATATATGGTTGATTATACATGGAATTTGGTGGACTAAGTTGAGATAAGTTATTGGGCCCAATTTGAGGCCCAAAATGAGCCAAAATGAAAGGCCCAGAGGCAAAATGACCCATTCTTTCAATATTTGACCAAGTAAACATATCATTTAATGCCAAATGTGGCTAAGGATGACTTGAGGTCTATATAAAGGCCCCAAAATCATATTTTATTCACAAAGACTCTCATACCTTTTTGGATATTTCTCAAACATTTCTTTATTTTCCAAACCCTAAAGCAACTATTTCCTTTGGACTCTTTGGTAAAGATCATCACTTTGCAAGCCTTGGTAAGTGTCTAATCTCATGGATTAATATATTATATGCTTAAGATGGTATGTATATCATGATGGTTATGTTGGCAAGGTGGTGAATAGTGTATTTTTGCTTTTGGTGAAAGATGTGCCGTCTTTGTGATTTGAACTTAAAAAGAGACTTGATGTCTTGATGAAAGAGCATGGTATGGATAAAATATGAACATGTACGGTGTGATTTTGTTATTAAATTTGTTATTTTTATATAAGTGTAAATTATGGGATTTTGGCCGATATGTGCTATGAGGTGTATTAAGGTGATTTGATAGATTATTTGTGATGTGGTGTGGATGAGAAAGTGTAAGCGAGAAGTTTTATGGTGAAATGTATTGATTATCATGTATTGGTCAATGTATGGAATATTGGGGGATTATTGGAATGATAATTTCATCAATAGTTTTGTCAAGGGGGAAATGACATTTTTACGGCAAACATGTAACTCATTATCATTATATGCATTTGTAAGGTAGTTGGTGGTTAATGTGAATTCCGTTATGTATTTGTGTTGTAGAGTGACACATAAGGAAGGAGCGGTACTATTGTATGCACATCTAAGATTGTATATTCGTATTAAGAATACAAGGTATGTAAGGTTACTCTGTCCGTATCTTTCTGCGGAAAATAGTATTTACATTGACATTACGTTTGTCCCAACCCGAAATGTGCTAAGGTATCCTATATTCGGTTATCAATGGTCATTATCATGTATTTTCTACTCATTGATCAATTGTGAATCTCATGTCTCATATTCATGAATAATGTTCCAAAAGCTAACAATGTGATGTTCCGAAGTTCCAATAGTGGTTATACTCATGTATCTTGTTCATTGATTATTGTATAATGGTTCCAATGGTGTTATGTTTCCAATAAGGCTATGTTTTCAACAATGTTTATTCACATGTCTCTCACTCATTGGTTAATGATCCAAAGTTTCAAGTCAAGCTATGACTATCGTTGTGTCAATCTCAAAGTAATGAACAAAGTAATGCATATGTGGTTAATGATCAAGTATGGGTGGTAGCTTTGGGGAAAAAAATTCCTAGCTCAAGTCGATCCCGAGATTGTTGGATCAGGGGGCAGTCCTAGAGACATAAGCCTAGCTCGGACCGATCCTGACAGGGGGTAGCTCTAGAGGTACTAACCTAGCTCGAGCCGAACCTGAAATGTTGGTATAGGTGGCAGCTCTAGAGGTAATAACCTAGCTCGAGCCGATCCCGATATATATATCGATTCATGGGGTGGCAGCTCTAGGGGCATAAGCCTAGCTCGAGCCGATCCCAACATAACGTTATGTTATGTTTAAAACCCACTATTCAGTCGGGGCCCGGGTATCACAGGTCACAGGCAAAGATGAATAATCATAGAGCAAAGAAACAAAGAAAGTAATGAAAGCAACATACATGATTTCCAAAGTACAGAATAATGACTTATCTATATGGGTCATTTATTTGTATTTGAGTTCATTGACATATTTACATATCATACAAGTTTCATATGGCCTTACATACTCAGTACATTCTTCGTATTGACCCCTCTTGGGGGATTTACCTTACTTGCTACAGGCGCAGGTACTAGTAGGCCTCCACAGTAGGTTGCCGGTTGTCGCGGACCATTGGTGAGCTCCAATTAGTTCGGGGCTTCTCCGAGTCATAGTTGTACATATGTTTTGGTGTTGTACATATTGTATAAAGCAGGGACTTGTCCCGACTTTCAGTTAGTTTTGGTAATTGCATCTGTTAGAGGCTTTTGTAGACGTATGTGGGTGTTTGGATGTAAGATGATATATGACGTTTTTGACTTGATGGCCTCAACGGCCAAGTTTCGCATATGTATATATATCACATGTTCCATAAATTCCATTGTTAGTATTGTTAAGCTCTTATGTGATTATGGGTTTCTTATGGCATGCATATGATTGAATAGAAGCAAAGCTTGGTTCTCTCGGGCCTTGTCGGCTACGAGTGTCAATCACGTCTCGATGGGATTCGGGGCGTGACACGTGGGTTGTGGTAATGAATTGGTTAAAGTGGTGTGATAATAGTAATGATCCAATAATGATTATGGGTGGTGCAATCATTAGCCAATGATTGGAATGTTTTTTTTAAGAATTAGGGTTTCTTAAGCCATTGTAGGTTATTAATATGCGAAACTGCAACCACTTTTTTTTTTTTTTTTAAACTTATGCTACCATTGGTTAAACTTATGCACACTTTAACTTTTGAGGATCCAGTGTATATGATTGGACAGATTTTTCACTTTTAAGTGTTAACAGTGATATTAAGACAATCTTTCCCTTTAATTCATGGTTTAAGGTGAAGATATTAAGGGTTAGCTCCAAGCTTAAAAGTTAGGGATATTGGGACTGGATCCGGACTAGCATAATTAATGTCATTAATTAATATTTTGTATAGATTGAAGTCACTGGAGATTTTTTGGTTGGTGTACGCATTGCAAAGTTGTGGAACTTGTCGTTAGCTAGGTAAGTGAGACTTTAAGCTTTGGATGCTTGCTTTTCAAATTTGTTTTTAAAATGTGTTTTGTCTGTCCGATCCATGTGTTGGAACGAGCATGTGCTTGGCAGAATCGGTGGTCTTTGAGGCTAACCGCATATACTTTATGTTCAAGACTACTAAAACTCCCTTTATAAACTATTTCGTGATGTGATATGATTGTGTACTATGAGATTGGGGCATTGTGTATGCTACCTTGAACATTGTGTATGCTTATTGATCCCACCGAGGCATTGTGTATGCTTCCCTTGAGCATTTTGTATGCTTCTTGATTTAATATGGGACATTGTGTATGTTTCCCTGAGTATTGTGTATGCTCTTGATATATTTGGTGCATTGTGTATGTTGCCCAGAACTCATGGTGCTAGTCAATTATTTTAATTGCAATTTATGATTAGTACTTGGTGTAAATTGTATGGAGATATATATTCCCTGATAATTGGTTGTTGGATCTTGTTGGTCATCCTATTATTATATAATTCTCGTGTGTAATATTTTTATGTTCTTGGTGTGGTTGTATTTACTAACACTTGTTCCAGGAGTATTTAAAGTAACGAGTCAGGGATCTTACTAGGTTATATTTATATATAGCTCACTCCTTACTTGCATGTCTGCAGATACTATTGCGGAAAGTGAGACTAGTGGCTGACGGTTCGTTCGTAAGGATGCTGTTGCTGAGGTGATCCTTCACATTGTTCGGGGAGGCTGTTATTTCAGCTCTGACTATTTAGCTTATATTTCTTTTCATTTGGTTTGCATGCCCGAGAATTGAAATCATGTAACTCTATTTTAAATGCTCCGTGGTCTTAGTGTGGGATTTGGGCTAGAGAGATAATTCTCGAGTAGATGTTGAATTATTAAATTGATTTTGGAATTTTGTCGTATTATTAGTATTCTCCATGCGTTGATTATTATTGGTGCATTTTGGAGTTGTTCAAATCTTAACATAGTGCTTATTGAAATGATAAAGTGTAACGAAGATTCCAGTCACGCCCAGGAATTGTTTTGGGACGTGACAATATCCTGAGTGTTTATTTTATGTAATATTTAGAATATTGTGCAATTGTTCAAGTTGTCTTTTGAATTAAGTTGTCTATCTCTGTCACACCCCGAATCCCTACGAGGCGTGATTGACACCCGAAGTCGATATGGCCCGAGAGAACCAATCTTTTCTCATGAACATTCGTATGCATAACCTCGAATGAATAACATACTGTCTCATGTAATTGATGAAATGTAAAATGCCATACATATACATATATAAAAACTTGGCCATTAGGGCCATCACGTCGCACTGAACGTACATATCTTACATTCATATACCCACATAAGTCTACAAAAGCCTCTAAATACATACACGACCATTTCATAACATCTACAACATCAAAACCAATGTACAACTTTGACTCGGAAAGCCCCGATCCAACTGGAGCTCACCAAAGATCTGCAAAAACCGTCAACCTACTGTGTAGGTCTACTAATGCCTGCACCTGCAACATGTAAGGTAAGTCCCCAAGAGGGGTAAGTACGAAGAATGTACTGAGTATGTAAGGCCATAAGAAAACGACGTCAGTACATAAGAACTTCAATGGAAATAATTATAAGAGAAACTCTATATGTGAAACCATGTACCTTTATTTCATTAGTATCATTTCCAATGATTCATACATAACAACAACAACCATGGAATCAATATAAGAGAAATAGCAAATGTGAATAAACTCTCTTTCTGTATGTGGGATACCATGTACATTACGTTCTTTCTTTTCCTTGTCTTTACTTTACTTTACTTTTACATTGCTCATATGCTATTAGGGCCCTCATCATGCAGGTGTTCTTTTCTCCCCATGGATAAAATATCATCGTCATGCAGGTATTCTTTTTACCCCATGGATAAGATCATATCATCATGCAGGTGTTCTTGCACCCCATGGATAAATGAACATCATCATGCGGGTGTTTACACCCCATGGATAAATTATCATCATCATGCAGGTATTTGTACCCCATGGATAAACTAACATCATCATTATGCATTACTTTATTCTTACCTCATTTCTTAACTTTTGAGATTGATACCTTTACTTGTGAGAGATTGATACTTTTGCTTATGAGAGATCGATACAATGATAGTCACAACTTTATTTGAAGCTTTGGATCAATAATCAATGAGTAAGAAACATGCAAATAAACATTATTGGAAACACAACATCTTTGGAACCATTGGGACAATAACCAATGAACAAGATACATGAGTATAACCACTATTGAAACTTTGGAACACAATATTATTGGACTTTTGGAACATTACCAATGGCTATGAGACATGTGAATACTATAGAACTCCCATGGAATGTATCACATAGTTCTCTTAGAACTTACAACATCATGACAGCTTAGGAAATTCACTCAATGAATAAGAGATAAGTGAATCGTAATTCATCTAGGAGTAGGACACTTGTGAATAACAATATATGTCTACCTTAGTTAAAATGATATAGGACCCCTTTGGAATGTAACACTCTTGGAACCTTGGGATAATGAACAATGAATAAGACACATGTGGATATCAACTGTTCACCAACTAAAGGTGCGATACCTTAGGACCTTATAGAACTTTTAACATACTAGTCAATGATCATGAGTCAACCTATGGGCATGAGTCAACCAATGAACATGAGTCATATACTTCACCATTGACCAATAAGTAAGGAACATATGAGTAACTCTAGCCAACTATCGGATACGTAATACCTTAGAGTATTTCGGAATCGAATGAGTACTATGACAATGTGAACACCATATGTTGCAGAAGGAAATAGAAGAGTAACCTTACATACCTTTGCGTCTCACTATGCATACCCAAGATTATATGGAAATACAATAGTTCAGCTCTTTCCTTACGTCTCACTCTACATCACAAGTATATAACGAAGCTTATATTAGCAACCAACTACCTTACAAGTGCACAAGATGACCATGAATCACATAGTTACTTTAGAACGTCATTTCGCCTTCTTACAATGTCATTTATCTCATCAACATGCCAACACTACCATAACATTCCACTCATTGACCAAGATTTCATTCAACAATAGTATTTCGCATCACCCTTACCCTTTATGCCTTCTCATTATCATTCCATCACATTTACTCCCATCAATTTGCCTCATAACAACATATAAACAATAATCCATACTTAATACAGTCCAACACACCTCCATACGATACTTTACAGTCATTAAAACAACATCACAAGTTGATAATTACATCCAAAAAGGGTATCGGGGTCTTCGGGGATCAACTAGAGACGAAAGCATGCTAAACCAATTATGGAGGTGACCTGCGCTGCCACCTGCGCATGCAGGTGGCTGAGATTCACGTGCAGGTGCCCTCTAGCAGCAGCCATAGGCATCTGCGTTGGCATCTGCGCCCGCAGATGCCTCCGTCTGCGGGGGCGGATGCCCGTTTGGTCCGAAATGGCTTCTTATGGGGTCTTTTAAGGCCATGAATGGTCCATGATCATAACCAAACTTATTTTAACATACTTTTGATCATCTAACATGCCAAAAACCAGCCATGGTCTCACAACACACATAACATCACCCAAAACCACATTTCACGGCCAATACGGCACCAAACCATAACCAATTTCACAATAACAATTCCAAACGTTATACACAAGGATTAAACAAAGTAAGACTATAATCACATCTCACATGTCAATATTTACTTCACCAAGTTCGCTTTCTTCAAAACCACAAGTCCATAGTCAAGTTCACAAGACAAACCATCCTTCGATTTAGCAAACATGTCACCTTACACACTTAGTGAATTCTCAATACATCACCAAAATAACCAACATCATATAAGCACCCTCTCATGCACATAATATATTAAATCATAAGCATAAACACTTACCAAGTCTTACCAATTGATGATCTTGGCCAAAGGAGTGACTTAGGGTTCTTGAGAGACAAGAGGCAATTTTTTTGGTAAAGTCTAGAAAAGGCATGAGAGTTAAATGGCATAAAAATCTGATTTTCCTCCTTATATAGTCCCTCATGTCTCCCTTATATTTTCCTTTTCATTTAATGCAATGTTGATTTGGTCAAATGGACCAAATTTGGAAGAATGGGTCAAAAATCCCATATTGGGCCATGTCTTCTTGCTATTTTTGGGCTTCATTTTTGGGCCCAATAATTCAAGACTTATTAAATGCCCACATTTCAATACAAAATTCATCAATTCTCTCATGTTTTCATTTTTCCCTAAATATTACGGTTGTCAGCTAAACTTAGAAACGTACGGGGTGTTACAATTTCAACTTATTATTACGTTTGTTCAAGTTATCTTTAGAACCCCATATCTTCTTTTTTTAATTTTTTAATTTTCTATTTTTGTTACCCCTCCCTAGGAACTCCCACTCCTTCTGCTCTGTTGATGACTCGAACTCATAACCTCCAAATTGGAAGTGAGAAGTGCTTACCATCCGAGCAACTCCTTCTTGTCAGAACCCTATATCTAAAAATGGGTTTTGTGTGTGTGTGTGTTTTTAATAAAGCTTACTCAGCATAATACTGGCTTGTTGTATTGATATAAGGAGAAGAGGGCTAGACCATACTTTGTCACACCCCAAATTTCCATTGAGGAGTGATTGGCACCCGAAGCCGATATGGCCCGAGAGGACCAATCTTTGCTCATGAACACTCGTACGCATAATCTCGAATGAATAACACACTGTTTCATGTAATTGATGAAATATTAAAATGCCATGCATATACATATATAACACTTGGCCTTTGGGACCATTACATCGCACTGAACGTACATATCTTACATCCACGTACCCACATATGTCTACAAAAGTCTCTAACAGATGCATTTGCCAAACCAACTAAAAGTCGGGACAAGTCCCCGCTTTATACTATATGTACAACATCACAATAAATATACGACTATGACTCAGGAAGCTCCGAACCAAGTGGAGCTCACCAAAACTCTGCAATTGATCCACAGTCTACTGAGGAGGTCTACTAATGCCTGCACCTGCAACATGTAAGGTAAGTCCCCAAGAGGGGTCAGTACGAAGAATGTACTGAGTATGTAAGGCCATAAGAACTACGTTAGTACATAAGAACTTTAATGGAAATAATTATAAGAGGAACTCTATATGTGGAACCATGTACCTTTCTTTCTTTATGACTATCTCCAATGATTCGTACATAATAACAACAACCATGAAATCAATATAAGAGAAATAGCAATGTGAATATACTTTCTTTCTGTATATGGGATACCATGTACATTACGTTCTTTCTTTTCCTTGACTTTACTTTACTTTACTTTTACATTGCTCAATGCTGTTAGGGCCCTCATCATGCAGGTGATCTTGTCACCCCATGGATAAAATCATGTCATCATGCAGGTGTTCATTGCACCCCATGGATACATCATGCATGTATTCTTTTTACCCCATGGATAAGATCATGTCATCATGCAGGCGTTCATTTCACCCCATGGATAATGTATAGAGAACCATTATGCAGGTGTTCATTTCACCCCACGGATAATGTATAGAGAACCATCATGCAGGTGTTCATTTCACCCCATGGATAATGTGTCACGACCCGAATCCCATCGAGACGTGATTGGCACCCGACGCCGATAAGGCCCGAGAGAACCAAGCTTTGCTTCTATTCAGTCATATGCATGTCATAGGAAACACTACTATCACATAGAAACATGAAAGGCTAAAATCAGAAAGTATAGGACGTATGACGTATATATATATGAGAAACTTGGCCGTTGAGGCCATCAAGTCCAGACTTCATCTATCATCTTATACACATACACCCACATACGTCTACAAAAGCCTCTAACAGATGCATTTACCCAAAACCAACTGAAAGTCGGGACAAGTCCCCGCTTTATACACAATGTACTATTTCAAACCATATGCATCACTATGACTCGGAGAAGCCCCGGATTAACTGGAGCTCACCAATGAACCGCAAACAGCTAGCAACCTACTGTGGCGGCCTACTAGCCTGCACCTGCAACATGTAAGGTAAGTTCCCCAAAAGGGGTCAGTACGGAATAAGTACTGAGTATGTAAGGCTCAAATGAAATTGTACAATTCATAAATTTTTCAATGAACTCAGATGCATATGAATAACCAATATGAATAAGTCACCATTTTGCATTTTTGGAAACCATGTGGATTGTTTTCATTACTTTCTTTGCTTTCTTAATCTCAATGCTCAATGATAACAATGTACCCGGGCCCCTACTGATCAGTGGGTCTTTCCATGACTTATCGTCATGTTGGGATCGAGTCGAGCTAGGCTTATGCCCCTAGACTTGCCACCCATAAATCAATGCATCGGGATCGGGTCGAGCTAGGCTTATGCCCCTAGACCTGCCACCTATAAGTCCATACCTCGGGATCGAGTCGAGCTAGGCTTACCCCCTAGACTTGCCACCCATAAATCAATACATCGGGATCGAGTCGAGCTAGGCTTATGCCCCTAGACTTGCCACCCATACTTGATCATTGACCACATAAACATTACTTTAATCTTTACTTTGAGATTGGTACTTTGAGATTTATACAATGATATTCATAATATCACTTTGAACTTTGGAACATAACATTGGTGGAACCATAGAATCTTTGGAACATTAGTCAATGCATATGAGACATATGAATGACATTTGATCAATGCACAAAGAACATGTGATGAACAATAATTGATATCCGGAAATAGGATACCCTTGGCTTATGAGAGATTGATACTTTTGTAGCCATAACATTGTTGGAAGGTTTGGAACAATAACCAATGAGCAAGAGACATGTAAATAAACATTATTGAAAACATAGACTTTGTGGAAACATAACACTATTGGAACTATTGGACAATAATCAATGAACAAGATACATGAGTATAACCACTATTGGAACTTTGGAACACAACCTTATTGGGCTTTTAGAACATTATCCATGAATAGGGGACATGTGATTCACAATTGATCAATGAGTAGGAAACATGTGATAATAACCATTGGTAACCGGATATGGAATACCTTAGCACATTTCGGGATAGGACAAGTGACATGTCAATGTGAACACTATTTACCGCAGAAAGATGCGGACAAAGTAACCTTACATACCTTGTCTTCCCAATGTAAGTACACAATCAAATATGTGAGAGCAACAATTCCACTCCTTCTTTACGTTTCACTCTACATCACAAATACATAATGGAACCAACATTAACCACCAACTACCTTACAAATGCATACAATAACAACAAGTCACATGTTTGGCTTTAACATGTCATTTCCCCTTGATAATATCATTTTCGGCATGGTCATATCAATAATACCACAACATGCCCAACATTGACCAAAATATCATTTATGAATTTATTATTCCAATAATCCTACAATATTCCATACATTGACCAATACATGATAGCCAAGATCATGTCACACCAAGTTCATACTTTACACTTCTCCATCACCACAACATCACAATTATGCCATCAAATTACTTCAATACACCTCACAACAACAAATCGGTCAAAATCCCATAATTTACACTTTTATGGAAATAACAAGTTTCTTAATGTAATCACACCATACATGTTGGTATTTCATCCATACCATGCCTTTTCATCAAACCCACAAGTCATATTTCAAGTTTAATTCACAAGAATGCACATCTTTTATCAAAAACCAAAAGTGCACTATTCAACACCTTGCCACCATAACTACCATGATATACATAACCTCTCATGTACATAATATATTAAATTACAAGAATAAACACTTACCAATACTTGTAGGATGATGCTCTTGCCCAAGAAGTGGACTTAGGGTTTGAGAGTTTGAGAGCAATATTGTGGAAATATCTCCAAAAAGGCATGTGTGTTTTAAGAAATAAAAATCTGATTTGTGGTGGCTTTATATAGGCCCTCATGCTCATCTATATCCATCCAATTAGTCAAAAAGGTTGTGTTTACTTGTCAAACACAAGAATGGGTCATTTGACCCTTTTTGGGCCTCTTATTTTTGGCTCATTTTGGGCTTTAAATTGGGCCCAATAACATATCTCAACTTAGCCCACCAATTTCATGTATAATTCACCACATATCTCATGTTTAAATAATTCCATAATGTCATGACAATATTCTCTTGCGAGATTCTCATTTGTCGTCTCAATCGCAAAAATAGACATTCTAGTCGTCCATGGCTTCTTTGAACATTTTTTTTGACAATTAGTTGTGTTTCATGGTTTGATCATGTAGAAGTATGTAGGAGTGTATTGAAGTATTTGAAGCTTTAACAATGCTCATAGAACTCCAAAGAACCAAAAGAAACCATCTAAGAATCGACGTAGAATCGCGTTACAAAATGAGCGCGGAAGGGCACAATATGTTGTGCCTTGCGCCACTTGCTGCAAAGCAAGCAGTGGCGCGAGATCCTGCTGCCCTCTGAATCAGGTGGCTTGCGCCACACACCCTGAAATAGGGAGTGGCGCAAGTCTTGGTACTTTGCTGAATTTTTCGGCCACTTTTTCCAACACTTGCATATCGTCCAATACCCTATCAAAACACTATAAACTACTTACTTAGTGATATTAATCATCAAGTAAACATGACTCCACGTCACCAAATGAGGTTGGAATATGTACGGGGTATTACACAATTTCCCCACGAACTCACAAAACACCTCCTACGAAGGTCTAATCGCATATACGTGGCCAAATTTCAATTTTCTCGTCATTAGCATTACCAACTACATACTTATATCTCTCGACACCCAATAAAACATTATTCAACATCATCAAGTAGGGTTGGGAAGGTACGGGGTGTTACATAATATATAGAGAACCATCATGCAGGTGTTTGCACCCCATGGATAAAGTAACATCATCATCATCATTACTTTGTTCTTACTTCATTTCTTTACTTTTGAGATTGATACTTTAACTTGTGAGAGATTGGTACCTTTGCTTATAAGAGATTATTACAATGATAGTTACAACTTTCTTTGAAGCTTTGGATCAATAATCAATGAGTGAGAATCATGTGGATAAGCATTATTGGAAACATAGCCTTCATGGAAACATAACACTGTTGGAACCATTGGACAATGATCAATGAACAAGATACATGAGTATAACCACTATTGAAACCTTGGAACATAACCTCATTGGACTTTTGGAACATTACTAATGAATATGAGACATGTGTATAACTCCATTGGAACTTTGGAAACATAACATGATTGGAACAATGTTATTCAACTAAACAAGCTCTCCTTACCTCATTGCACTTGTTGGGATAATTCTCTTAGGATCTACAACATATGACAACTTAAGAACTTTCGCCCATAAATAAGAACTAAGTGGGCCATGATTCGTCTAGGAGTAAAACACATATGAATAACAATATATCAACCTTAGGACAATGAGCACTAAATAGGACATATGTGGATATCAACTGCTCACCAACCTGAGATGCAATACCTTAGAACATTTGAAACTCTTGACATATTAGCCAATGAATGCGAGTTAACCAATGGTCATAAGTCAATTAATGAACATAAGTCAACCAATGAACATGGGTCATATGATTCACCATTGACCAATGAATAAGGAACATTTGAGTAACTCTAGCCAACTATCGGATACGGAATACCTTAGAGTATTTCGGAATCGAATGAGTACCATGACAATGTGAACACCATACGTTGCAGAAGGAAATAGAAGAGTAACCTTACATACCTTTACTTCCAAGTATGAGTACACAAGTCTATGTATGAACACAACAGTTCAGCTTCTTCCTTATGTTTCACTCTACAATACAAGTCCACAATGGAACTCTCGTTAACAATTATTTACCGTACAAGTGTACAAAACGACAATGAACCATATGACTGCTATATAACTTCATTTCACTCCTTACAATACAACTCACTGCATCATCATGTCAATAATACCATAACATTACACTCATTGACCAAGATTTCATACAACAATAGCATTTCGCATCACACTTACCCTTTATGCCTTCTCATTTTCATCCGTCACATTTACGCTTATCAATTTGACTCATAACCACATATGAACAACCATACACATTTAATAAAGTCCAACATACCTTCACACGACACTTTAAAGTCATTAAAACGACATCACAAGTTGATAATTACATCCATGAAGGGTATAGGGGTTTCGGGGGGCCAAAGGGATGCAAAAACAAGCAATTCGGAGTTATGGGCCGATCCGCTAAGACACCTGCACCTGCAGGTGGATGAACTGCGTCCGTAGGTGACCTTTGGTAGTATCCATAGTCACCTGCATTGGCACCTTCTCCCGCAGGTGCTTCGTCTGCGAGGGCGGGTGCCCGTTTTGGTCCGAAATGGTCTTTTTGGGGTCTTTTTATGCAATGAATGGTCCATGATCATAACCAAACTTATTTTAACATATTTTTTATCATATAACATGCCAACAACTATCCATGGTCTCACAACACACATAACATCACCAAAACGACACTTTACGGCCAATCCGCCACCAAAACCATAACCAATTTCACAATAGAAATTCCAAATATTATACACCATAACCAAACAAGGGGAGACTATAATCACATCTCACATGACAATATGGAACCCATAAAATTCATTTTCTTCAAGACGACAAGCCCATGTTCAAGTTTACAAGGCAAAACCATCCTCCGAATTAACAAACACATACACTTCACACATAGTGAACTTCTCACACTCCACCAACATAACCAACATAGTATAAATCATTTTCCATGCATAAAATATATTAAACCATAATAATATACACTTACCAATACTCACCAAGTGATGATCTTTGGCCAAAAGGATGAAGGCTTAGGGTTTGAGTTGAGAGAATCTTGTGGAAATTTCTAGACTTTGGCATGTGTACAATGGTGAATAAATCTGATTTTTTCACCTTTTATAGACCCTTTAAAGTCATCTTTATCCAATACAATTGGGTCAATAATGGCCTCATGGATTTGGTCATGCAAGAATGGGTCAATTACCCATTTGGGCCATGTCTTCCATGTAAGTTTTGGGCCCCCATTGAGCCCAATGGCTCAAGACTTCTTTAGCCTACTACATTTTGTGTATAATTCATATATATATATATATATATATGTGTGTGTGTGTGTGTGTGTGTGTGTGTATCCCTCAAGTCACCATTATCCATCTCTTGGCATTAAATGCATGGTTGATTTGGTCAAATGGAAATTGGAAGAATGGGTCAACTTGTTATTTTGGGCCATGTCTTCTTGTTCATTTTGGGCCCAATAATACAAGACTTATTAAATGCCCACATTTCAATGAAAAAACTATCAATTCTCTCATGTTGTCATATTTCCATATATGTACATGTAGTCGTATAGGTTCGGCAACATACGGAGTGTTACACCTCCCACGAGGGTCTAATCCCTTGTACTAGGCCCAATATCAATTATATCATCCATAACATTACATAATACATACCTTTGACTCTCGGTACTTTAGTAACCATGGTTCAACGTCGTCAAGTAGGGTTGGGTAGGTACGGGGTGTTACATTCTTCCCCCTTAGATAAATACAACTGGTGATGCAATCACCCAAAAAAGGAAGGTTTGCCTAAGTGACACGGTCCTTTCTACCTAGCAAAAATCTGTACAATCAGCTGACAAAAAATTGGCTTTGTGATATCTCGTCCTAAGACTTGAAATTTGCCATTTATTGAGTTGGAAGAGTCCCAAATATCTTAGTTAATCAAAAAGTATAGTACATCTTGTTGTGATTGAAGTTAGCAGCGAGCTTGGCAAGAGAGTCAACTACTTGATTTCCTTTTCTGTAGTTGTGACAAAAAGTGACATTGTTGTGCTCAGTTTCTCTAATGATTCTGTCAATAACCATCTTGAGCTTGAGATTATTTGTGGCCTTATCTTTGAGCATATTGATAATAACTTAGGAGTCAAGTTCCATAACGAAACTTGTATACCCTTGGAGGGTGCACCATTTTGCCCCCCCCCCCTCCCTCCCCCCCCCAAACTCCACAACAAGAGTTTCAACCATGTTGTTAATGTCGCACTGTAACTCAATAGAGAAAGCCATAACAAGGTTTCCATCTAAGTTGTCACGCCCCGAATCCCAACGAGGCATGATTGGCACCCGAAGCCGATAAGGCCCGAGAGAACCAAGCTATGCTTCTATACATTCATATGCATGCCATAGGAAACACCACTATCACATAAGAACATGACCCTTTAGTATTGGAAATCATGGATATTGGGAATCATTGCATATATATATACATTTGAGAAACTTGGTCGTTGAGGCCATCAAAACAAGACTTCATGAGTCACCTTATATACATATACCTACATACGTCTACAAAAGCCTTTAACAGATGCATTGACCAAAACAAACCAGAAGTCGGGACAAGTCCCCGCTTTATACAACATGTACATCCACAAAACATATATATATCCTGACTCAGAGAAGCCCCGAATTAGCTGGAGCTCACCAAAGAACCGCTTACACTGGCAATCTACTGGGGAGGCCTACTGGTACCTTTGCCTGCAACAAGTAAGGTAAATTCCCCAAGAGGGGTCAGTACGAAATAAGTACTGAGTATGTAAGGCTCAAATGAAACTTTGTAACACATGAACATACTAATGAACTCAATACAAATGACTAGTCAATGTGAGTAAGTCACCATTTTGCATTTTGGAAACCATGTGAATTGCTTTCATTACTTCCATTACTTTCTTTACATTCAATGCTTGCTTGTCAATACATGTGTCACAATGTACCCGGGCCCCTACTGATCAGTGGGTCTTTACATGACTTATCGTCATGTTGGGATCGGGTCGAGCTAGTCTTATGCCCCTAAGACCTGCCACCCATAAATCAATGCCTCGAGATCGGGTCGAGCTAGACTTATGCGCCTAAAACCTGCCACCCATAAATCAATACATCGGGATCGAGTCGAGCTAGGCTTATGCCCCTAGACTTTCCACCCACACTTGATCATTTACCACATTTGTATTACTTTATTCATTACTTTGAGATTGATACTAGGCTAGTCGTAACATCACTTTGGAACATAACATTGTTGGAAACTTTGAATCATTAACCAATGAGTGAGAGACATGTGAATAACTTGGCACCATCACATTATTAGAATCATAACACCATGGGAACTATTGGACAATAATCTATGAACAAGAGACATAAATATAATCACTAATGGAACATTGGAACATAACCTTGTTTGAGCTTTTGGAACATTAACCATGATTATGAGACATGAGACTCACAAATGATCCATGAGTAGGAAATATATGGCAATTACTATTGATAAACGGATATAGGATACCTTAGCACATTTCGGGATAGGACTAGTGAAATAGCAATGTGGATACTATTTGTCGCAGAAAGATACGGACAGAGTAACCTTACATACCTTGTACTCTCAATACGGATATACAATCCTAGATGTGCATACAATAGTCCCGCTCCTTCTTTATGTGTCACTCTACAACACAAATACATAACGGAATTCACATTAACCAACCACTACTTTACAAATGCATATAACATCAATGGGGTACATGTTTGCCTTGAAACATGCCATTTCCCCTTGACAAAACCATTTATAGAATCATTATTCCAAAAATACTCCAATATTCCCAACATTGACCAATACATGATAATCAATACATTTCACCATAACACTTCTCTTTTACACCTTCTTATCCACACCACATCACAAACAATCCATCAATTCACCTTAATACACTTCATAGCACATATCGGTCAAAATCCCACAATTTACACTTATAGACAAGAACAAGTTTAACAACAAAAATAATACCATAGACGTTCATATTTCATCCATACCATGATCTTTCATCAAAGGCACAAGCCATAATTCAAGTTCAAATCACCAAGATAGCACATCTTCCATCAAAAGCAAAAATACACTATTCACCACATTGCCAACATAACTAGCATAATATACATAATCTTCCATGCATATAATATGGTAATCCATGAGAATAAATACTTACCAAGGCTTGAAATAGGATGATCTTGCTCCAAGATGAACTTGGAGTTCTTTAGGGTTTGAGAGAAATGTTGAGAAAATATCTTAAAAGGCATGGGAGTTCAAGTGAAATAAAAATCAGATTTTGTGGTCCTTTATATAAGTCTTTATTTCCATCCTTAGACACATTTATAGCATTTAATGCTAAGTCTAGAAGGTCTTTGAAAGAATGGGTCATTTGACCCATTTTGGGCCATGGTTTCTTTTCATTTTTGGGTCCTTTTTGGGCCCAATTCACTTAACCCAATAAAATCAATAATTCCTCGTGTGTAAGTCATATTATAAGTGTTACAACAATATTCACACTCACACTATTCATATCCATGGCCTCAATCCCAACAACAAGCGATTCTAGCCACGTATGGCTCATTTGGACCTTAAGGGCAAAACTGTCATTTTGACCCCAAATTGGTTCTCGAGTAATTTTATCATACCAATATAATATGTCATTCATTTCATGTATATACTCGTGGTTGTAGAAGAAACGTGGCGAAAATAGGCTCAATACGACCCCGGATACCCTTGGGACTTAGAAATTTCCAACTTTCGAAAAAGTGGAAAACCAAGGTGGCACGCCCAACTTGCTGCCTCTGGACTAAAAATTTTAGTCCAGAGCGGCGTGTCACGGTCCCAAACGCGCCCCTTACTTAGTTTTTTCAAAAATTCCATTTTTCGACTTCTCTTCGCGGGTTTGGTTAGATACTTCAAGTCCTATTCTTTAACTCACTTCTTAACCTTAATATACTTTGTTTAGAGGTCTTCTTAACCTCATTTTGAACCTCACAAATGTTCCACGAAGATCATAAAACACCTCCTATGAAGGTTTAACCACCTAACAAAAGCCAAACTCAATTATCAACATTACCAAATGGATACTATAGCTCTCGAGACCTAAGTACATATTATTTAAAGTCGTCAAGTAAGGTTAGGAACGTACGGGGTGTTACATGCCTTACTATGCCTCTGATTCCAGTTTTACCATCAGTAGGGTTGTAGCTTTCATTTGTATTTACCTTGAAGATGCCTTGAGGAGGTTTCAGCCAGAGAACTTTGTTAATTAAAGGAGTGTATATAGGCCTTAATGGTTCAACCATTTGACGTATAAGAGGCCAATATTTGTTGGTATCAATGTTCTGAGACAATTTGTTGATAGCTTATTTGATATTCCAGATGCATTGTTGTTTCATTCTATCATGTTGAAATTTGAGACCCATATCTACATGCGCACACCTATTTCCAGATTTTCCAACTGATAAGAATAGGGGTGATTTGCATGATCATCTTGTGAACTTTGTTTTCGGCTGTAGCTTGCCACCATTTCCTGAAAATAGATGCGATAGCTCCATTGGTATATTGAATACCTAGAGGTACACCCAGGCAGTTTCATAGCCTCTTAGCACCCTCACTAGTGACAAAAGCATGATGGTTGGTTTCACTCACTGAAGTCCTGCAACAAGAGCAACTAAACCTTAAGTTAGTAACAAATATCCCAACAATATCATTAAAAGGTATTCTTTAAGACTCTCCATGCATTGAAGGAAATCTTAAGGGGCAAACTACTTTGCCAGACATCGTTCAAGAAATAATTCTTGTTGTTGTTAGATCTAAGGAGATTCCAAGCAGAGTGATAAGTGAAATGATCATTATTAGTTGAGTTCCATAAAGGGAAACCCGGCTTACCATGATCACCAATAGGAATTTTTTCAATAGGCTGAGTCATGTAATATGGAAGGATGGTATGCAATTTATTAGTGTTCCAAGAGCCATTGTTGATAAAAGAATTAACACAGAGTTTAGCAGACTTCCCTGGAAAAAGTTTGGCTAAAGCACCGATACATGTCCAATAATCCCATCAGAAGCTTGCATTACCAACTTGGATCTTCCAAATGATGTGAGGTTCTCCTTGAGCTTTGAGTTTCATTAAGCTTCTCCATCGATGAGAGTCCTTAATTAGAGGTGGAAACTTTTCCACTGGATGGGCTCTTTTACAATAGTTGGCCTTAAGGAAAGTACCTCATATGAAAGTTTGTGTCCTCAATCTCCACCACCTTTTGAGAGTAAAGGTGATCTACTATATCCTGAATTTTCCTAGTTCTAATGTCGCCTTCATCTTTGGGGTGGCACAGGTTGTCCCGGGAACTCCACGATACTTCTTTTTATCTTCTTTGTGAAAGTGGTAAGAGGGGGGTGAATTACTCTTTTTCTATTTATCAGTCGATTCAATATGCCAGTCAGTCGACTAACGAGCCAGTATTAAGAAATCCAAATAAACACTGTAATAGAAAATGCTGAAGATAAAATTGACACCAGATATTTTATACTGGTTGGGTTCCTGAATAGGTCTTACTCCAGTCCCCTTGGGTTACAAGGGATTCTACTAGCTCTTCTTTTTGGTGAATAAAAACAGTACAAGATTTGAGTAAAGCTTTTTGGCTTTTACTCACTCTTCTTTTCTTTCTCACTTTTGATACACTGCCTCACCAACTATGTTTTTCTTTCCTCTCATTTTGAATACACAGCAAACTTCTAGAGAATACAATGCTTAATGAAAGCTGAGCAAAGAGCTAGAGAAGGTTGAGACAAGTTGTATATCTCTTTCTTAATCTTCCATCCTTTAAATAGTATAGATTGGGCTAGTAGCCATTTGAAAGATTCAAATAAAAAGGCAATTCAAGAAATTTGATCCTTGCAAATTAGATGTGAAATATTCTCTTTCCAAGAATAAGGTTGGACCACAAATGGTCTGTTTAATGACTCTAAACCGGCGACACTTAATCCTTAAAATAGGGATTCTTGAGATCTGAATGGGTCTTCTCTCCTTATGCAAAAGATGCTGAATTGATATTGAGGACTTCATAATTGATTCTTTCCTTTTAGTCATCCATGGAGACCATCTTTTACTTGATTGATTCTTCTTTCCTTATATGTTGTGCTTGAGATGCCTTCTTCCTTTTTTGGCTGCTACTCTTCTTACCTGCAAGTTGTCATACATTGAAATAAGACACCAACACTTTGGAACCCCAAAAGAAATTGCAAATGTGTTTTTCCATAAGAGTGATAATTCCTTTGGGGGGCTTCATGGCTGAGAAAATATAGGTAGGAAGAGCTTGTAAAACACTTTCAATGAGTACAATTCTCCCACCAAAAGATAGCATCTTGCCTTGCCATCCATTGAGCTTCTTGATGATTTTGGACAACATACCATCAAAATAGTAGTTTCTATTCTTCCCAATATAAATGGGGATGATGAATAGAGACTATAGGACTACTAATTGTTGATTGTTAGGACTCAGTTAACATTAATAATCTATTAGAACGCTACAATTGTAGTTGGCAAACAAGCCTTCACCACAATGGCAAATTTGGAATTTTGAATGGCATGACCCAACAACAATTACAACATACACAGTGTAATTCAATAAGTGAGGTCAGGAGATGTTGGGGCATGCACAGACTGTATCCCTACCTTGGGAGGTAGAGAGATTATTTCCTATAGACCCTCGTCTCAAGGAAAAATAATTCAAAAGAGAAATTATGGAAGTGGAGAAACAAAATAATATTCCTATCACCGATTTGCAAGAAACAACGGATATAATAGAAATTGAAAGGACAAAAAACTACAAGGGTAATACTACGATGACTAACTAGTATGATAAAGTGAGAAAACACTCAACTGTCTTCTAACCTAATTTGTGTCCTCCATAGCCTTCTATATAAGGTCATGTCCTTGATAAGTAAGATGAAAATGTGTCATGTCATATCTGATCACCTCTCCTAATACTTCTTCGGTCTACCCCTACTTCTCTTGAAACCATCTATATATATAGTCAATCTCTTACACCTCCCCACTAGGGCATCTTCTCCTCTCATCTTCACATGTTCAAGTCATCTCAGCATTGGTTCCCACATCTTTTCCTCCACCGAGACCACTCCCACTATGTTTTCGATATCTTCATTTCTAATTCCATCTCTTCTATTATAGTCACACAAATAGGAGACTATGTATGTATTTTTGATGATTAACAAAAGTGATCTTGGTTCACTACTTGCGTTGTTTGTTGCATATGATATCAGGTGAACCAGGTCCCCTCATAGAGGAATGTGCATGTACATATTCGAAACATTGACGCAAATAAGGAAAGGGAATAAAAGAGGTTGAGTTCAAGCTGGAGACAGTAAGGGGAGACATGCAGAAGGAAGGAACAAAGATGAAGGGAGGAACTGCTGAAACTGTCTACCTCAGACTACAAATGGACTAAGAAGCTAATGCTCCACAGCTTCATGAAGATTCTGAATTATACAGTGTAGTTTTTTGGCTGAGCACATCATGAAATAGTGCCAAATTTGTTTCCATCCTGTTTGGTTACTCTGCATCTTGGAGGGATACTCCTATCAGTTACTAACCATGTCACTTGGTGAGAGCTTAAAGGGGCAATTAGATGGTGTCAACCAAATGCGAAAGAATGCTTCTTGATCAAGATCAATGTGACCTATTTTATTTAGTGTTTAGTTTCTTTTTAGTATCACCAGCATTTGCTTAGCTGGTGATTTTGTTGTTTTGCTAGTTATTTTCGACATAATACATAAATATACATTCAAAATTGCCTTTAGCTGCCAAGTAAGCAATCCATCTTTGATAGTGCACATCCAAACACCTCAACTTGGTCTCAATTAGCAACTAAACACTCCAACACGTTCCCACTGCTTCTCGTAGACACTCAAGCTAACGTAGCACATCAATTTTGGAGGTGTCAAGATGATCATTTTGTAAGTTGGAGTGTTCAACTGACAAAGTGGAGACGAGTTGAGGTGTCTAGATATGCATACTCAAAGTTGGAGTGCTTATTTGCTAGTTGAGGCCAAATTTGAATGTTTTTTTTTATATTACACCTTTATTTTTTGCGTATTGAACCTTGTTTCATTTTTGTTTGATCAATATATGTAGTAACTACATTGTACTTATTGCTTTTAAAAAAAGATAAAGTAAAATGAAAATAGTGTCAAGTTTTTTCAGACAAAACTTGTGAACAACTAAACAACACAAACAAATTTCACTCATGTGGCATATTTTGCAAACAAGACCGCATAAAATAGAGTTTCACTGACAGTGGATACTAGTTAAATTCTTAACCATATAGGTTGACTGAAGATTGTACCAAGTGTTGCTCATCCGATAAAACTTGTGAACACAATTGAACAACACAAGCAAGTACTTTTGCCCATCCAGCATAACTTATGATCAATTTGTAACGAAAGTTATGGTCGGTCCGATTCAACTTGTGAACAAGGTCAGATTTGTGATAACTGGGAAGACTTGTAATAACTTAATATGATAGGTAGAATGAAAACCGTATCAAAGTTATGCCCCGACATAACTTGTGAAAGCCTAATATTTCATTCTTGTAGGTGTGTTTAGATGAATCTATTTTGTGTAATGTCGTTTAACGAAGGGGAAATTTTATCCACATGTACCCATAATATTTTGTTCAAGAGGAGAATATCTTGCAGACGAAGTCAACTCTTCTTGCACATGGTTCATATAAATAATTAATAGATTAGCCTCATTACATGTAAATATTTTATTTTATTAAAATGAGCATCATTAATGTGGATATTATTTGATTCTCCTATCCCATTCTAAATTACTTAATGGAACAAGCTTCACGCACGTCCTTACCCCCTCTGTTTCTTTCTTTCTTTTTTTAGTTTCCATCCAATGTTTCGTACGAACATTGGAGTCTGATTAATTCGAATTCGCACTGCGTAGGGCTCATTTGAGGAAGTGCTTCCTATCAAAGATTTTCAAATTATATGTCTTAATTATTTGTTGAAGAGTCTAAAAATAATTTTAAAAAATTGGATCACGATCTTTTCAAATATTTTGATTGTTAACTATTATGATTTATAGAAATTTTATGTAATTTCTAAATATGTGAATTTTATTTCAAAAAAAAAAATCCATATTCGAACATTTAGTTGGCCTGGTTTGATTCCGATACCCTGAATCAAGCCACATAAATTGAACGATGTTTTAATTGGATACTAAACATCTACAACTCACTTTAAACATCTCCAGATGTATACATAGAATTATTCTGCTACACTATATAAATGTGAATGTGGACCTATTAATTGTAATTCAAATAAAAACATAGAGCTAAAAATGGCCTCATCAACAATTCTATCAAGAAAAATCATTAAGCCATCTTCCCCATCCCTTCTTCACTTAGACATCGCAACCAAAATATCACACAATCTTGAAAATTCCCTTTCAAAAGTATTATCCTCTTATTATCCCTTGCTGGACAAATCAAGGATAATATGTATGTCGATTGCAATGACATAGCACTACATCAAAAACAACATTTAGCGGCAATAAATATGCACTTTAACAAGAGTGTTAAATTTTTTACCGGCATTAGTTAAATGTCATTAGATCCAATGTCGCTATAGGCTTTATGGGCATTTACAAAGAAAGCTACAATGCAATTGTCACTAGTAAATGCCACTAAAACACATATTTAGCGGCAATTAAGCTATTGCAGTTAATTAATTGTCGTTAAAGATCATTTTTGGTGTAGTGTAGTCGTTGAGTATTTTAATGTCCTAGTCAATTATATTGTCTGATGTCTGAAGTTCTTAACGATCCCTACAATGATGCTATTGATATGTCTGAAGTTAATTATACCCCTGTTATTATTGCTGTTTTGAAGAAAAAAAACTCTATTTTAGGTTGGAGGATACTTAAATCCAAATTTATTTCATTAAACTTAAATAGGTGGTTATTCCAAACAATTATCAAAATCGGGGTCACAATTTAAATAGGGACCTTTTCAAAACTATACAGCTTTAGAAAATATTAACGTCACATAGCCCAATATATAATATTATACAACATTATATATAATTATCAATCTTGTATAAAGTGTATAAAAGGTGTTCATACCCATACATGAGTTAAATCGTGTGTTTATACACAAATTATAGACTACGTGGAGTAAAAATTTTCAAAAATAGACATAGAGCGTAAACTCATGGATGAATACCAATGAACTAGCAGAAAACTGTTCCTTTCAAGATGTGTTTTAAGGTTTGGAGAGCACTTAGGGATAGAGTCCCTTGATACAATTCTACTATTCTGGAAGATAATCTTATAAACAAATGGATTCTATGCTTATAATATGACATAATCTTTCAAAATATATTAAGACAATGAAAAAAATAATAATAAAAAAGAATGAAAGAATAGTTGGTGTATACCTGGATACAAAATCATATCAATATTTAATATTATGCCAATTGATTGTGGTGTGGCACAATTATATTGTAATTAGGGTTTGATTTAGTTGGTAATTAATTAATCTTCAAGTTTGCCTATATATACATAGGGAGATGAGTACATGAGTTCATATCAAACATCATTAGGTAATCATCTCATCATCAAGTCTTTACAACAAAATTTTAACTACCCAATTTTTACTTTTAGACTTCATTTGTTGTCAGATTCAGTCCTTTGTCGTTCTGAGTCGTCAATAACTAAATAAATTCTTTTACTCGTATGGATTTATCTAAAATTGAACCGTATCTAGAAGGCAGGACTATTTTCATTACGGGTGCGACAGGTTTCCTAGCAAAGAGTACGCATTTTCTCTCCATCTAACTACATATTATTTAGGGATGACAATGGAGTGGGGAGGATATGGTGTGAAATGAGCCTTAACTTGCAAGATTTTTAACCCGCCTCACATAGCTTTTTTTTGACTGTTTTGATTAATTATGTGTATTTTTTATTTTTTGTAATGCAGTTCTTGTGGAGAAGATACTTCGAGTTCAATCAAACGTGAAAAAATTATTCCTTTTAGTAAGAGCTTCAGACACCAAATTAGCAAAAAAACGCTTTAATAATGAGGTAAAGCATATATATATTTCTTATGTTTTTTTAATTTCATTTTATAAAACTTACTCGCTTTATCCATTTGATTTGAATAAGACTATTCGGCTAAAATATCTCAAAAATATCGTTAATATGGGGTGATGTTGTCTATTGTTGTCTATTTTGTGCCCAAGCCCTTGCGATTTTTTTTTTTCCAAAACATTGTATATCGTTAAGAGTATTTAATACCTTATAATTATTAGATTAGCTTAATTTATTTTCTATTTTCCATGCGGACTTAATTTGTTCACACACGTACCCAACAAACACTACTACCAAAAACGTTATCCTAATTGTAAGATACTAAAGAATCTTTGCCTACCATATTGAATTATATTACTCCTTCCGTTCCAATTTATGTGATGTACTTTGACTTGACACGGAGTTTAAGAAATAAAGGAAGATTTTTGAAACTTATGATCTAAAATGAGTTATAGATATTTGTGTGGTTGTAAATCATTTCATTAAGGGTAAAGTGGGTATTTTAAAGTTAAATTGTTACCAAATATAAAAATGTGTCATTTTTTTTGAGACTGACTAAAAAAAAAAGTGTGTCATATAAATTGAGACAGAGGGAGTACTATCTTATCGGAAAGTTTAAAGTATGTACACTTTTGACAAAAGGAGGAACCACCAAAACAAGAAAAAAAGATAACTTGATTGGCTATTATCTGAGTTTCTTTCTTGTTCCATTGATCCAAATGTCGATAGATGTAACAGTGGGTAAAATGATGATTTAATAGTGTAAAAATTATTTGATGGTGTAAAAATTCGATGGGTGCTTTGGCTTTGAAGAGAAGTTTAAGTACACGTACATCCCTAGAGCGGGGGTTCGAACGTCCGATGCATCAATTGTTTTGAAGGAAAGTCTTGGAGTAATTGGTAAAGTTGTTGTCATGTGATCAGGAGGTCACGGGTTCAAGCCTTGGAAATAGCCTCCGGCAGAAATGTCAGATAAGGCTGAGTACAATACACCCTTGTGGTGGGATCCTTCCCCGGACACCGCACATAACGATAGCTTTAGCGCACCGGGCTGTCCTTTTTTTTTTTTTTTTTTTTTTTTTTAGTATATCTAATTTGATTTTTTATATATACTTTTGAGTTTAATACTTTAAGTAATATGCAGTATTGTCAGTACATCAAGTTATTTTCATCTGTTGTAGGTGCAAATAACGTATTTTGTTTTCAAAATTTTATATCCCACATTTCAAAAAGGATTATTAGATATATATATATATATATATTATCTAGATGACCTAATAATGTAAAATATTATTTTTACTGACAATGTATAAAACGTACAACTAACAGTAAACTCTTTAATTTTTAGAGTTAATGGTTAAAAAAAAAAAAGAGATTAATTAATATGCATTGACTTAACTAATATGCACTGACAGTGTATGCTTATTTTACACTGTCAGGTAATTCTAAGGCTTAAAATAGGTAAATTTTTAATTATTTACCTTTTAATATTTGATTATAAATAAGAAAATTAGTGTTATAAGGCAACTTAGACTCTAAATTATTTCTACCAAAATTTATTTTATGACCTATCTTACTAAATCTTTAAAAGGATGTATGTCTTCTACCATCTTCTTCATTAGTTCTACTTTAGTTTCTTCAACATCATCAATTTCATTGATGTAATTTGAGGCGATCAACAGCACAATTCTATAAATTATATGAATATAATTACTTTTTACTCATTATGTTTTCTATGTCAGATTTTAGAGATAATGTATAAGCTTGAGTCAATTTACAAAGTGATATACATTTAACACATCAAATTTTACATTAAGGGCTCGTTTGGTTGGGGAACAAGTTATCCCGAGATTTTATCCAAATCAAACATGAGATAAACTCATTTTAAAATTAATTTCCGAAATTAGTTATTTATTATCCCTCGTGTCAAACGAGTTCTAAAAAATACTTAAAACTTGCTAAATTCTCCATTATGAATAAATGCTTCCGACTCAAATACAAAAATTATTTTTTTTCTCATTGGTTCATTCATTTAGAGATAAAACTTGAAAGGACTGTGAACAAAGTACAGGAGGGAGAGAGTGGGAAGGGTATAAAATTAGATCGGAAGATTGAGAGAGTGGGAAGGGTATAAAATTAGATCGGAAGATTGAGATTCGCATATAAAAACCAGGAGGAGATTACGGAAATAATTATTCCAAAAATTAAAATAAAAAGAAAAAGAACAGAGATGTTACCGGTAATAGCAAGTTAAAATAACTTGACAGTGTAAAATGAGCATACACTGTCAGTGTATATAAGTTAATCTCAAAAAAAAAAAACATCAAAATTACTACTCTATCACATTTTCCCGAGTTTCATACATGAACTATCCATTGTTCAATTTTACCTACATAAATTATCATCTTTTTCTGAGTTTCAAACCTCAACTATCACTCCCTTTGTATTAAAATAGAACTCGATGTTGAGTTAGCCTACACGCGCCTATTATCGATTGAAAACAAATACTTGGCCAAGTCAGCAGATGTGTTTTAATACAAAGGGAGTGATAGTTTAGGTAGGTAAAGAGAACAATGGACAGTTGAAGTATGGAACTCGCGAAAAAGTGATAGTTTAACAGTGTTTTTGACCATTAACTATCATTTTGTTGTTGAAAATTTGTAGAGCAAGACAGTAACATTTTGCATGTTAATGTCACAGGTTATGCAGACTGAATTATTTAATGTTCTAAGAGAAAAAATAGGTGCAAATAACCTAAATTCTCTTGTAGAAGAGAAAGTATTTCCAGTTGCTGGTGATATTTCATTAGAGAATTTTGGGATTGAAAACTCAGAAATGAAAGATGAAATGTTCAAAGAAATAGACATAATCATACACTCAGCTGCAACTACTAGATTTGATGAGAGGTATTCATATGGTTGTATTTAATTTTAATGCAAATTAAAACAATAATTTGATTTATTTCTCTATGTTATTTAACTAATAATTTCCTCTTTTTTTCTTGTAGATATGATGTTGCCATGAATATCAATGTTCTAGGTGCCTTCAATGTTCTCAAGTTTGCAAAAAGATGTACAAAATTTAAAATTCTTGTTCATGTATCCACTGGTCAGTTTTCCAATTTTAAGGTTCCTTATACTACTGTCTCTGTTTCAAAAAAAAAAAATGACACTTTTCTATGTTAGTAGGAATTCTTTAATATATACTTTCCATTTTAACCTCATGTTATGCACTTATTGCATGTCTAAGGTCATAAGTTATGCTTAAGTGTGTGATTATTTCATCTAAAGATTAAATTGTTAGGAATAACACGTTTTTAATTACTTCATTGGATTGTATTATCTCGATGCACCCTTCACATGTGGGCTTGATGTGTTTTCATTGACCAAACACGCGAAATATTTAACTTTTTGTGTGGCGCTGAAATTTGAACTCAGGGTCTTTTGTCTGCTCCAATACCACGTTTAAATATGTGATTATCTCATAAAAAAAAAATTAGCTATTATTTATGACAAGTTCTAAGGATATTTTGATTATACATGATTTTTTCTTAAATTTCATAGTCAGTCAAATGTCATCATATAAAATGAAATGATTTAATTACTTATTTAATTGTCTGTACATACATGCAGCTTATGTTTGTGGGGAAAGTGATGGAGTAATACCAGAAAAATCATTTATTTTGGGAGAAACACTCAACAAAAACACAAAATTAGACATTGATTTGGAGAGGAAAGTGATAGAGGAAAAACTCAAGGAACTTGAAGCTCAAAGTCTCACAACAAAGGAAGTGACAATGGCCATGAGAGACTTAGGCATTCAAAGGTTTGAAAAAAAAAAAAAAGCCCTAATTTAATTTATTGGGAAAATGGTCCGAAATATACCCAAACTTTGGGAAAATTTGCTGTTACACGCCCAAACTTTGCGGGGGTTCTATGACCCCCCTGTACTATTTATTAGTGTATTTTTGTGACGTTTATTTGCTTAGCTGGACCACTTTTTTAGTCACGCGCTCAGCGCGTGTGTATTCACATTTGATGTCAGCTGTGCAAATAAACGTCGCAAAAATACACTAGTAAATAGTATAGGGGGGTCATAGGACCCCCGCAAAGTTTGGACGTGTAACAACAAATTTCCCTAAAGTTTGGGTATATTTCGAACTCTTTACCCTAATTTATTTATACTCGTATTGTTACATTTTAGGCGACACTATTTCTTAATTTATTGGTTGTTTGTTCCAAAACAAATGACGAATTCTATATTTTGAAATAATTTAATTTAAAAACTTTCTATTTTATTATCCTTAATAATGTGATGAGATCACACCCACACAAATATCCTGACATGTTAATTTAACAACACAAGGTCCAAAAATATTTCTATCTTTCTTAAAACACTTTATGCCTAGCCAAAAATGTGTACATAAAAACAGAGGAATTCAAGTGGCTTATATTGATGTAACAAAGCCATACTCAGTACTACTTCCTTCCGTCTCAATTTATATGACATTATTCTTAACCAACTTGTTTCGATAAAAAAAAAATGAAAGATATTTTATATTTGGAATTAAACAATTTTACACTTTTTTTTAATCTTAGTAAGAAATTTTAGTAGTCATACAAATGATATACCATGTTTCAGGTCACAAGTTTGAAAAGTTTTATAACCCCACATAATTATTATGAAATATTTAAGACCATAAACTATTGTTTTCATTATTTCTTAAAATCTTTCTCGATTCAATCAATATCATATACATTGAAACGAAAGAGTAATTATTTTATTTACGTTAATTAACATGACTTGTGGATCTTCAGGGCAACTTTGCATGGGTGGCCAAATACATATTCTTTCACAAAAGCAATGGGAGAGATGCTTTTAGGACACTATAAGGAAAATTTGCAAGTTGTTATTATACGTCCAACAATTATTAGTAGCACCTATAAAGAGCCATTTCCTGGATGGATTGAAGGAGTAAAGTAAGTGAAGCATTAATTACCAGTGTATATATATTATATTATAAAAAAAGTTTATTACAAGAAATCAGTCAATTTCAGACAGATGTTCTGTCGGAAATTCATTAAAAAAAAATTAAAAAAAAAGAAGGAAGAAGCATTGATTAGAGTATTTTTTACGAATACAACAACAATAATATACTCATTATAATCCCATAAGTGAGGTCTAGAAAAACTGGTATGTACGCAATCATACTCCTACCTTGTGAAGGTTGAGAGACTGTTTTCGATAAACCTCCGGCTCAAATAAAACACGTCTATCAGAAATGGACTGATTGCTAATAGTGTCTCCTAATCAGAAAAGGAGATGAAAATTCAATTGAGTTTTAAAAATCTCACTTTTGGCATTTCAGCTAATATATCATCAAAACACATAAATATTTTTGGGAATAAATTGAGTTTTTACACTTTTATATTGATATATATGTATATAAAATTTTGCAACTGCAGAACGGTGGATTCCTTTATTTTGGCATATGGTAAAGGAACAATGAATTTCTGCTTTGGTGACCCAAACTCAAAACTTGATATGGTATGTGCTCTATCTATATTAGTTCATTTTATGGCACTGCTTGTTTCAAGTTTGTATAATTTTACTGTACTATAGATTTCAACTTCATTTTCTAGAAAAAAAAAAAAAAACATTTTTTAAAGTTTACTTTTTAATACTTATCTGAACAGGATCAACAAGCAATCAATAAGGCACATGCCTTGGTTAGCAACCTCCATTATACTTTGGAGGGGGTTTTGGCCCAAGTGCTCAAGCCTACATAATTTGGGTTATACATTAGCGCAAAAATTGTTTTTTTAAAAATTTTTATAACAGAGAAATTACCTATTATTGCTATGCCATGTACACCAAATATATATATATAAATACTCTTTGCAAGAAAATGTATTTCCAGTAACAATTTCATGACGTAGCATACAACAATTGAAGCGAAGTGAGATCTCCTCTTAATTTTTTACCTTTTTAATTACAGATTCCAGGTGATATGATGGTAAACTCAATTCTTGCAGCAATTATAGCACATATTGGAAATCATCAATATTATTCTTCTCAAGAATTAATATATCATATAAGTTCTTCCAGAAGAAATCCCCTAAAAACTTCAGATATTCAATTGTTCCTATATCATTACTTCACAAAAAATCCATGGATCAACAAAGATGGGAACATCATCAAAGTGAGGAAGCTTACACTATTTAGCAGCATGGATAGCTTTCTAAGCTACATCTCAACCTATTATTGGCCATTGTTAAAGGTTTCTTTTCCACATAACATTATTAATTTAAGTATTTTTTTTTTCTTTTTCTTTCGATCAAAATGATTTGGCCCTATGTAACACTGTAGCTCCGCCTCTGAGTAGTTCTGCCTCATGTTTGAATCTACCTTTTCATAATAATGTATCTAACTTCGTGAAATTCTAAATCTGTTTGATCATTAACTTGTTCTTTCATATTTTTATGTTTATAGATAGTGGAGTTGGCAAATGTATTATCATGCCGTCGTTTTGACAAAGCCTACAAGGATTTGAAAAGGAAGATTGATATGGTTATACGTCTAGCTGAACTCTACAAACCTTACGCGCTTTTCCATGGAAGGTAATGTCTATTTTTTTTCTGAAGTCTCTTTCTCAATTTTCAATATTTTTCTAGGAAAAAAAGTTCTGAACAACGACTTTTCTAGTGAAAAAAGAAAAAGCAAGTCCGATAAGTGGCATTCAAAGCTCATTATCTCCTCCCTACCATAAAATGCCCCCACCCCGTCCCCTCCACCTCCATATTATTTTCCGAGATTACATATAAATATTTTCGGAAAATATCTCTTTTGTTTACTAATCTTTTTCAAAAAATATATTTTCCTTTATACCTCTCGAATAAGGTATACACTTAATTCTAAACTTATTTTTTCATTTACAGCTTTGATGATGTTAACACTGAGAGGTTGAGAATGGCAATGAAAGAATACAACATGGATGATGTGCTCAACTTTGATCCAAGTAGCATTAAGTGGGAAGATTATTTCATGAATACTCACATTCCTGGAGTTGTGAAGCACCTTTTCTAAGGATTATATTCAAGATTCATATTTATTACTTCTTTTTCAACATATGATTAGATATTAAAAAAATGATGTATGTGTGATCAAAGTTTTATAGTTGGTTTTTTCTCGCTCACCAGTAATGATATTTTGTGTCAATTCTTTTTCAAGTTCTCCCTTTTATAGTCTTTAATTCTTCTAACTGCATGTATGGGAAGAAAAACTAGCCAATAAAAATATGATCTGCTCAATTATAATAGAAAAAACTGGACTTTTGTGGCGACAAAGGTCGTTGCAAAAGCCCAAAACGTTTCCTGTAAAAGCTTTTAGTACGTGGAGAACTTAGTGTTGTTGTAAGTACTTTCGAATCTGAATGTTATTTTGATGAACATATTTGTGGCAAGTAAATCCGACACCAAAAGTAAACAAATATGCTATTACGGCTTCACAAAAATAGAGATCAGGTAGAGTTGCCACTAAAGTCTCGCTTTTAGAATATATTTATTTGTTGTAGCAGATAATATGTCACAGCAGTGACAGAGTTTCAACCTTGTGGGTTTTAGATTTTAGAACAGATTTCAAGTGCTAATTAATAACAGTGTTCTAAATTTAGTAAGGGGTCATTTGGTAGAGTGCATTAGAAAAACTAATTCATGCATTAGCTTTGTGTATTGTTAGTATCCTGTTTGATATATTTTTTTAACCTAGTATAACTAATGTTTGCTTTAGTTATACACTCCATTTGGTATTAAGATGTGTATAACTAATACCTTAAAATCCATGGTTTTAGTAATATAATGGGTTCTAGTGCATGCATTAGCATGGTCAAAGACACAATTGACCGTCAAAACCTTTTTCACATCCTTTCTATCATATTTGTAGAGGGTATTTTTGTAAACAAATACATTTTTTTGAAAAAAATTATGCAATGTATATTATTTTTAATACACCAAACCAAACACTGCATATAAGAAAAATCTCAACATAACTAATGCAAGCATGACTAATAGTTAATATTGATATTACTAATACAAGCATTACTAATACATCATATTTTACACTATTCTTATACTGATATTACTAATGTAGGTGTACATATTTAACGATTTTGTTATATGACACAAATGCACTGTTTGAACAAAAATGAAATTGTATATCTAGACTTCTATCTCCTTCCTGATTACAAATCCTACATTTCAAGTAGGCCGGGGGAGGGGGGCATGGGGGAGGTTAGAGGAAATAGGGGAAGGAATTACAAGGTTGGAATCGAACCTTCACCAATAAGGTGAAAGCTCAGATAACCAACCAAGATAGAGTTACTAAGATTCCTCTTTAACATTTAAATACAACTGTAGCCAACTAATATTTTATTTATAATAACGTAACATAGAAACATTCATCAAACTATTGAAAATGCAAACTGCAACAGCTTGGCCAATCCCGCAAATATTGTTACGTATAATCTGATATTATCCCATTCAACACACAATTGTTTATCTTGTATATAATATTGGAGTCCCAAAAATGTGCCATACATACATATTATAACATTTTGAAGTAGTATATCTTATAATTTATAAATGAAGACTTCAATCCGAAACTTATGATTCTAAACATGTCATAATATTTATATGGTTATTATAAGACACTTGAAGTATTTTGGTTTTAAAAATTGTCATTACATTCTTGTGTATGTAAAAGCTTATTCAATATTTGCCAGAAGGTCTTTCTATGGCAAGAGATATTCACTTCGTTCTGTCAAGCCGAGGGTCTATTGGAAACAACCTCTCTACCCCACAAAGTAAAGATAAGTCTGCGCGTGTAAATCCTAACCTCCCCAGATCCCACTTATTTTCACTCGCTTTGTTATTGTTGTTACGTTGAGATATTCACTTAGTTGTTACATGAACTCTTCTTAATCAAATAATACCTGTATTTATAGGGGCTGGATTCCATATAAACACAGCCACATCAAGAATTAATATATTAGCTCTCTATACACCAAACTTTTCTTGAAATGGCTTCTTCTTCTTTAAACCATAGCCAAATTATTAAGGGAATTAAAGAAGAAGATGTGATTGTGGTCATGGTACCTTTTCTATTACAAGGACATCTCAATCAACTCCTCCATATCTCTCGACTTGTTTCTTCCTACAATTTACCAATCTATTATCTTTGCTATAGTGACAAAATTAAGCAGGTTAAACTCCGCGTTCATGGTTGGGACCCTCTTACGACTTCTAACATCCATTTCCATGAATTCCCAAATCCACCATCTCGCGATCAGTATTATTATTCTTCAAATGAATTGGAGTCGCAAAAATTCATACTACCCCTTCTTGAAGAATCCCTTATGTTGCGCGAGCCTGTGGGTGCATTCTTACAAGAGGTTTCCAGAAAAACTCGAAGGGTGGTGGTTGTTTATGACTCTCAGATGGCTAGTGTTGTTCAAGATGCAGTAGTTTCTATACCAAATGCAGAGGCCTATTGTTTCAATGCCTCATCTGCTTTTATGATAAGTTCCATGTATTTGGATGAGGAACTAATACGACTCCACCTTCCCTCGTTTATTGGCATACAACTCCACCTCCCCTCTCTTATTGGCAAATTTGCCACGAGACTTCTACTCCCAAATGGAGTTGAATTTCCCAATAATCTTCCATCCTATCAAACTAGTTTCATACCTGAGTTTATAGACTACGGTATAAAGCAACTCTTGCATAACAATTTTTGCTCTGGAAACCTCTACTCCACATGCAAGGCGATTGACAGACCTTATCTCAATGTTCTTACAAGGTTCAACAAGTTACTAAGAAGAGGCCCCAAGCAATGGGCTATTGGTCCATTACATCCAATCGTGATCACTAATGATGATGATCAAAGCAAAATGATCAATCGTCATGAGTGTTTGAAATGGCTGGACAAACAAGAACCAAACTCTGTAATATTAGTGTCATTTGGAACAACAACTTCTTTATCCACAGAGCAAATCAAAGAGCTAGCTAAAGGGTTGGAAAAGAGTAAACACAAGTTCATTTGCATAGTGAGTGACGTGTTGTTACAAGAAGGCGAACAAGTCCAAATTCCCAAAGGTTATGAAGAGAGAGTAGAAGGAAGAGGATTCGTGGTGAAAGATTGGGCACCACAATTGGAAATCTTGAGGCACTCAGCAACAGGAGGATTCTTGAGTCATTGCGGGTGGAATTCTGTCTTGGAGAGTATTACCATGGGAGTTCCATTAGCCACGTGGCCTATGGTTTTTGACCAACCGAGGATTGCAGTGCTCGTTACAAAGGTGCTCAAAATTGGCATCACTGTTAAGGATTGGGAACAACGCGATGAGTTAATTATATCCACAACTATTGTGACCGCGTTGCGAAAATTGATGGCTTCACCCGAAGGAAATGAGGTGAGGAAGAATGTGGTAGAATTGGGTGAAAAAGTTAGACAATCCATTACCGTTGGTGGCGATTCTAAGAGAGATATGGATTCTTTCATTGCTCACATTACTAGATCCTAGTTTTTGTTTTTTCATAACCAATAATGTGTGATTTGTTTTGCTACACCAAATTTAATTTGTACATGTACTTAGTTGTGAAGACACTAATGTTCTATTTTCTGTACTCCGCTTTACACGTTGTTTGGATGGTTGTTGTCTATTGCATTTTGTATAAAACATAATATTTATATTTTGATCGTTATTAAAATTTTCCAGCGACGTTGCCAACCATCAGCATCGAAATTCAGGCTTTATTTACTTATTTACCTTGTTATTTCATTATTATTACTCGGTTCTTCAATCACATCATCTTTATAATATTGTGTTACATTTCGCCTAAGCATATTAGTTTATTTTATTTGGTCATCTCAATTCGTTGTCCATATACCTAATAAATTCAAGAGTAAACAACAGAAAACACATTAGTATAGGAGCTAATTACTTTCTCGAATACTAGTTTTCCAAATTACATTCTAAAATTGATTCTTCCGGATACATGTTCATATATATGTGTATCTGAGTTTCATAATTTATTTTATGTACTTTTCATGTATTTGTGTATCTGAATTTCATGTATCTGCGTACATGAGTTTCATAATTGCATGTATCTGTGTATCTGAGTTCCATAATTTCATTTATTTGTGTATGTACGTTTTCATAATTTCATTTATTTTTCATGTATCTATGTATCTGAGTTTCATAATTTCATGTATCTGAGCTTTTTCGAATCGTGGAGCTTTGTGTTGGAGTTTTTGTGCTTTTATGGAGTTCGAGTCGGGACCTAAAAGAAAAACAAAATCAATCCCTTTTCTATTCAGTCATCACCTCGTTGACTTAGATTTAGGACGCTTATTCGACTAAACAAGATTACCATCAGGATTACGGGGTGATACTGAACAAAAGAGAAATTGAGTTCTTTTAATTGGATCAAGGGGTTTAAAAAATGGGTGAGGTAATATTAAATAAAATGAATATCATTCTTGATATGCCAATCGTTTGACTCTCTCAACCCAAATTAAAACTATTTAATGGCACAAGCACGCACGTCATGAAATTATATATTCAATAATTACTATCTACATCTCCATATGTAATATACTTTTGCTACACTCTATATACATAATTGTACTTCAAATTAAAATAAAACCAAATATAGGTAGAGCTAAAATGGCCTCGTCAACAATTCTTTCAAGAAAAATACCCATTCGTTCACTTAGACGTTACAATTTATCTTTCCTGGATTACACAAATATTCCTTAATATACTCCAATTGTTGCCTTTTGTTACTTCAAATTACAACATATAATTATCCAAATTGTTGAAAACTCCCTTTCAAAAGTTGAAAATAAATTAGAACCGGGTGATCACAATAATACTCTCTTGATATCGTTCATGATTATTGCTTAGCTTAAGGAACCTAGTGCCACGCCTCGAGTCAAGATTCTAGGCGGGATCGACACTCGGTGCTTTAACTTGCGTGAGCGAACCCTTAAGATGGCTATGATACATAAGACATTCGTAAGCAGGATAAAAGACTTTAATAGATAAATATTTTTCAAGAGATATCCATTTATTAAAAAAATAAGTCTTAAGATGAAAAGGTTCACATAAATAAAACCTTTAAGTTTCAAAACATAACGACTCCAAGGTCAAAACTGAGACCTCATAGCGTGCTTAAACATTCTAGTCATGTCTATCAATGAAGCCTTTACATAATTGAATAAACTGTTTATCGAGACAAGGCCCTCGACATACCATAAGCTAAGCAAAAATTAAACTGACTAGCTAGCTATATGCTCCCAAAACATATGGAGCTCACCAATAGTTAATATTGCAGAGAACCTAGCTATCATGGAACCTGTATATATCTTGTGTACCTGATAACCTGAATTATTTAATGCAGTGCCCCAGACAAAAGGGATGTAAGTACATATGGAGTTGTACTGTATGTAAAATGATAGAATAAAACATGAAATATAACATAAGAAGCATGACAACCAATAGAATCATAATCATAACATGGAGGGATCAAGGGATCGAAATTATCAGGTTAACCTTATCATATTTGTCTTTCATCATACATTAGTTTGTTATGGGATTTTCTTATGTACCCAACATAATCCACCATGTGTGTACATAGAATCTGATCTCGGCTCGATCAGCTAAGTCATCTCATATCTTATCGGATATGGAGTATACATGATATAATTTTTCTAGCAAAGGATCCATAATACGCCTCATAAGGCAACATAGAGGATATGCCCAGCCCAACGGTATGATCCAAATTCTATGTCAGTAAACATAGTTTCATACACTTGTCGTAAAGACTTATGCCTTCTCGGTTAACTATTTTACTCTCTTCATTTCACGTTCATAGGTCAGCCCAAAGACTCATAATCATATGTCATGCTTAGCTAATTATAAAGCTCATAAATCATGGTTGGCTCAAGGGCCTATAAATCATAGTTCAATTCATGTGTACTATTAGGTTGCAAAAATCATAAGTAGTCCTATTTCATAATTCATGGAATAAAATTATGAAAAATATTGAGTCATTATAGCATAAAGTTCATATTTTGACAAAAAGGGCATAATCATAATTTAGTCAAGATTCAATGGATGATCAATAGGACATTCATGGAATGAAGCATAAGGAAATTTATAGGAGTTCATGACGTTCATAGTGATTCTTCATGAACAGAGCTCATCATAATCAAACCTACTCCTAGTTATCTCATGGAGCAAAAATTTTTAAGTTTTTCAAGAAAACAAGACCTGAGAGAGAAAAATATCATTCCTATGCAAAGGAATATTTTTACATACCTTATCTTCTCTAAACACCCAAAAAATATGATCTTTGGTGTAACACCCCTCAAATTCTAAGTTAAGATCAGAATCGTTCATCGAATGAGTATAGACTCAAATCCGATAATTTCTAAGTGTACATAAATGTTAAGATCAATTATTTAGTGGGGGAAGAGCTTTGGATATGAATTAAGGTCATAAGGAATCTCTAACTCAAAGATGAGTTGAAAACTTCTTTACCGATTGAGTTTCCGTATAAGATTTTATTAGGATCAACTTCAAACAAGCATTACTCCTAGAATATAGAGTTACAACATCCAATACCCACCAAAATAAAGATCTTTGAGTTTTTGTTCCGACTTCATTAATCGTTTGTTAATCCAATTCTAGAGTAGAAAGTTATTATCATTTTACCAGAGAGTGTCAGACTGCCAGAGATCGACGGAGAGTGTCACGCCCCGAATCCCATCGAGACATGATTGGCACCCGTAGCCGATAAGGCCCGAGAGAACCAACCTTTGCCTATGCTCAATCATATTCATAACCACCATTGCATAATATTATGACATACGAATAAAGGAGAACAAGGGACATATTTAGGCATACATATGAAACTTGGCCGTTGAGGCCATCCAGTCAAAACAACATGTGTCTTTTACACTATTACACCCACATCGGTCTACAAAAGCCTCTAACAAGAGCATTGACCAAAATGAACCATAAGTCGGGACAAGTCCCCGCATTATACAACATGTACAATACCAAAACATATATACACTTTGACTCGGAGAAGCCCCGAATGAGCTGGAGCTCACCAAAGAACCGCTAACACTGGCAGTCTATTGAGGAGGCCTACTGGGACCTGCGCCTGCAGCAAGTAAAGTAAATTCCCCGAGAGGGGTCAGTACGAAATAAGTACTGAGTATGCAAGGCTCAGATGAAACTATACAACACATGAATATTTCAATGAATATGTCAATGAACTCAAAACATATGAATACTCGATGTGAATAAGTCACCATGTTATTCTTTGGAAACCATGTGGATTGCTTTCATTCTTTTCATTACTTTCTTTATCTCAAAGCTCACATGTCATTACATAACACAATATACCCGGGCCCCGACTGATCAGTGGGTCTTTCATATCATCATATAGGGATCGAGTCGAGCTAGGCTTATGCCCCTAGACTTGCCACCCTTGGGATCGAGTCGAGCTAGGCTTACGCCCCTAGACTTGCCACCCATAAATCCATATCTCGGGATCGAGTCGAGCTAGGCTTACGCCCCTAGACTTGCCACCCGTACTTGATCATTGACCACATTTGCATTACTTTGATCATTACTTTGAGATTGATACTTTGATAATCATACCATCACTTTGGAACTTTGGAACACAACATTGTTGGAAACTTTGAATCATTGACCAATAAGTGAAGGACATGTGAATAAACATCATGAGAAATATAACATAACTAGCACCATGATACCATTGGAACCATTGGACAATAATCCATGAACAAGAGACACAAGTATAGGCACTATTGGAATATTGGAACATAACCTTATTTGAACTTTCGGAACATTAACCATGAATATGAGAAATGAGATTCACAATTGATCAATGAGTAGGAAATATATGACAATGACCATAAATAAGTGCATATGGGATACCTTGGTACATTTCGGAATAGAACTAAAGAAATGTCAATGTGAACACTATTGGCCGTAGAAAGATACGGACAAAATAACCTTGCATACCTTGGATTCACAATACGAATATACCACCTTTGATGCGTATACAATAGTCCCTCTCCTTCTTTATGTGTCACTCTACAACATAAATACATAACGAATTCCCGTTAACCACGAATTACTTTACAAATGCATACAATGTCAATGAATTACATGTTTGCCTTTAAACATGTCATTTTCCTTCGACAAAACTATTGATATACCATTCTTCCAAAAATTCCATAAAATTCCCAACATTGACCAATACATGAAAATCAATACATTTCACCACAATACTTCTCCTTTACACTTTCTTATCCATAATACATCACAAATAATCCTTCAAAGCACCTTAATTCAACTCATAACACATATCGGCCAAAATCCCAAAATTTCCATTTTTAGCCAAGAACAAATTTAATGCCACAAATAACACCATACATGTTCATATTTTGTCCATACCATGCTTTTTCATCAAAGTCACAAGGCCTAATTCACACTTGAATTCCATATACCACAAATCTCATACAAAATCACCAAGTACCATGACCAACTTTTCCAAGCACAACCAACATGATATACATATTCTTTTATGCATATAATATGTTAATCCATGAAAATAAACACTTACCAAAGCTTGGAATAGGATGATCTTGTCCAAATATGCCTTAGGGTTTATTTGCTTTAGGGTTTGGAAATAAAGGAAATATTTGTGATATTCTCCAAAAGTGATGAGAGACTTTGGGAAATAAAAATCTGATTTTGGGGGACTTTATATAGACCTCAAGGAATCCTTAGCCACACTTGGCATTACATGATATGTTCACTTGGTCAATTTTTGAAAGAATGGGTCATTTTTGCCTTTGGGCCTTATCTTTTGTTCCATTTTGGGCCCTAATTTTGGGCCCAATAACACATATCCATGTAACCCACCAATTTTCATGTATTATTCACCTTATATCTCATGTTTACATAATTCCATAATGTCACGACAATATTCTTTTAAACATTTCTCATTCGTCCTTTCGATCGCAAAAATTGAAATTCTAGTCGCCCTTGGCTTCATTGAACATTTTGGATCACTATTCACATTTTATGATTTGATCATGTAGGAGTATGTAGGAGTGTATTGAAGTGTTTGACTCTTATGCTCCATGAAATCACAACACACCTCCTACGACGATCTAATCGCACATGTTACGTCCGATATCAAATGTTTCCCCAATGACACTATAAAACACATATGCATGGCATCTCAACACCTATGTAGATATGATCCCAAGGTATCAAGTGAGGTTATAAAGTACGGGGTGTTACAGAGAGAGTGACGAACCGTCACTTGGACGACGTCCCATCACTGTGAAGTCGTCAAATCTATCCGGTGAGCTAAAAATTTGCCCAAAACTTGATGGTTTGGCTCATGCTCTATCGGGGGACCCATGGTTCGTCACTTGAACCGTACGACGAAGTTCGTGCACTTTTAAAATACGTTTTAAGGGGTAGTTTAGTCCTTTCATCACCCCAAGACCTCTCCCCATGTCTTTAAACACCCAATAAGGGTTATTTCTCAGAAGAAAAACACTGATAGTCTCACCTAATTCTTTTTCCTTCTCCTAAAACTCAAGAACTCAAGAAAGAGCTTCTCAATCCCTAAGTTCTAAAGGCTCCAATTTCAAGAATTTCTCCAAGAATCTTCTTCTTTCAGGTATGTGAGATTTCAGTAACAGTTCTCTTTCACCCTTATGCCCTAGATTTTCAGTAGATAAGACTATTTTCTTTTAACTCATGATGTTCTTAAATTAGGTTTACCCCCAATGTTATAAATATCTTCCTGATTCTCAATTCCTGCATGTTTCCATGATTATTAATTTGTTAAACTCCCTTATGCATGATTTTACAACATTGGTTATGGTTGAGAAACTTGACACCTGATGAACATAATTTAGATAGATTTAGCATGAATTTATTTCATGAACAAGGTTTTCCCATGATCTTATAATTTCTATACAAAGCTCTTATTTATACATCAAAGAATATGCTAAAAGGTTTCTTTATGAATTACGAATCCTATTTTGAGAATCTATAAAACTTTGTATGTTTTAAGCAAGTTTCCATGATTTATGCAATCAGAATGATTTAGAAGACATGCTATCAAATAAATGATTTTCGATATGTGATATATCATATGACATGGAGCTTAGGCTCACAACAATAAGATTCGTGAACATTATGACATCCAGATATGTTAATTATGATTTATGAACTATTTTCACATCCAGATATGTCACACAATATGATAAGAGCACTAGTATATTTTGGGAGTAGTAGTTAGCACCGAGTGGATATGAGTTCTAGAACACCTAAGTTCCAGAACTACGTACCATTGTGGGTTTTATTTCGTCCAAATGGGTTCAGTTAGTGGATTCCACACTAGTCACGTTCTATACCCCTTGGCAAGGTATAGGGCACCCTCCCAACTAGGGTTGTATGTTGAAATCCATACTTAACTCGCATGATTTATGTCAGTTAAGAGAAACTCCCATAAAAAATATATTTTAAGTATATCAAGTGCACATGACCCACTGGTTTTCTGTATTGATATGATAGTTATGACTGGCCTATATGTTTCAGTGTCCCATCATAGTTTACATAAATTGTGGGTCATTATACATCAGTTTATATATGTTTCAAATGATTTGATTATGCCATCATGATTCCAGCTTTCAGTATGTTTTACATACTTTTTTACATGACTTGCATTTCTCACATGTTCAGTATATTCAAAGTACTGATTGCATACCTCCTCTACGCTACTTTGCTTCATAATGTAGATTCAAGTGCTCATTTCAAAGTCGCACGGTTAGATACACTCCAGTGTCGTATTCAGCAGCAGCTTTGGTGAGTCCTCATCATTCGAGGACTAGACTTACTTTCAGTATTAATCTTTTATCTTCAGACAGTTATGTTTTGAGAGTTAGCTAAGGATCTTGTCCCAGTAGCTCATTCATTTAGTAGAGCCTTTCAGACATAGTTGAGTTAGTAGTCGATTTGATGTTATTAAACAGTGTTTCATTCCAGTAAACTATTCAGTGATTTTTCACAGTTGCCCATTACAGTTACCTTTATGCTTCCACATAGTACTTATATTCATGATTCTAGTAATATGCCATTATCAAGGGTTAGCTTAGTGTCACGCCCCGAATTTCAACGAGGCGTGATTGGCACCCGTAGCCGATAAGGCCCGAGAGAACCAACCTTTGCCTATGATCAATCATATGCATAACATAAGCATCACCACCATTATGTAAAAACTTGAAAGATGAATAACCAAAAGCATGGGACATACATATACATACATATGAAACTTGGCCGTTGAGGCCATCCCGTCGAAACAACATATCTCTTACACCAATACACCCACATCCGTCTACAAAGCCTCTAACAAGAGCATTGACCAAAACAAACTATAAGTCGGGACAAGTCCCCGCTTTATATAACGTGTAGAATACCAAAACATATGTACAACTGTGACTCGGCGAAGCTCCGATCTAACTGGAGCTCACCAAAGATCCGCAACACCGGCAACCTACTGCGAAGGCCTACTAGTACCTGCGCCTGCAGCAAGTAAGGTAAATTTCCCAAGAGGGGTCAGTACGGAGAATGTACTGCGTATGTAAGGCTCAAATGAAACTGTAAATATCATAAAGACTTCATTGGAGTTAAACACAAGTGAGTAGTCAAGGTAAATAAACCATGGCTTTATAAGCATTTGGAAACATGTATATTACGTACATTGCGTTCATTGCGTTCATTACTTTCTTTATCTCAATGCTCAATGATAACAATGTACCCGGTCCCCTACTGATCAGTGGGTCTTTGCATGACTTATCGTCATGTTGGGATCGGGTCGAGCTAGGCTTATGCCCCTAAGACCTGCCACCCATAAATCAATGCCTCGGGATCGGGTCGAGCTAGGCTTACGCCCCTCAGACCTGCCACCCACATCGGGATCGAGTCGAGCTAGGCTTACGCCCCTAGACTTGCCACCCATACTTGATCATTGACCACATTTGTATTACTTTGATCTTTACTTTGAGATTGATACAATGATAGTCATAATATCACTTTGACCTTTGGAACATAACATTGTTGGAAACTTTGAATCATTAACCAATGAGTGAGAGACAGGTGAATAACTTGGCAACATAACATTATTAGAGACATAACACTAGGGGAACCATTGGACAATAATCTATGAACAAGAGGCATAGGTAATAGCACTATTGAAACATTGGAACATAATTTGGAACGTTAACCATGAATATGAGACATGAGATTTACCAATGATCAACGAGTGAGAAATATATGACAACGACCATAGATAAGCGGATATGAGATACCTTGGTACATTTCAGGATAGGACTAGTGGAATGTCAATGTGAATACTAATTGCCGTAAAAAGATACGGACAGAGTAACCTTACATACCTTGAATTCGCAATACGAATATATAATCCTAGAGTTGCATACAATAGTCCCGCTCCTTCTTCATGTGTCACTCTACAACACAAATGCATAATGAAATTCACATTAACCACCAACTACTCTTCAAATGCATGTAACATCAATGAGTCACATATTTGTCCTTAAACATGTCATTTCCCCTTGACAAAACCATTGATAAAATTATTAATCCAAAAATTCCATAATATTCCCAACATTGACCAATACATGAAAATCAATACATTTCACCACAATACTTCTCCTTTACACTTTCTTATCCATGACACATCACAAAGAACCCATCAAAGTACCTTAATCCAACTCATAACACATATCGGCCAAAATCCCACAATTTCCACTCATAGACAAGAACAAGTTTAATACCAAAAATAACACCATACATGTTCATATTTTGTCCATACCATGCTTTTTCATCCAAGGCACAAGGCCTAATTCAAGTTCAAATCACCAAGATGACACATCTTGCACCAAAGGTAAAATACACTATTCATCCTTTTGCCAACACAACTAGCATAATATACATAATCTCCCATGCATATAATATGTTAATCCATGAAGATAAACACTTACCAAAGCTTGGAATAGGATGATCTTGTCCAAATATGCCTTAGGGTTTATTTGCTTTAGGGTTTGGAAATGAAAGAAATGTTTGTAAAATATCCAAAAGTGATGAGAGACTTTGGGGAATAAAAATCTGATCTTGGGGCCTTTATATAGACCCCAAGTCATAATTAGCCACATGTGGAATTAATTGGTATGTTTACTTGGTCAAATATTGGAAGAATGGGTCACTTTTACCTTTGGGCCTTCTCTTTTGTTCCATTTTGGGCCCTAATTTTGGGCCCAATTACACATGTAGCTTAACCCATCAACTTTCATGTAAAATTCACCATATATCACATGTTTACATAATTCCATAATGTCACGACAATATTCGCTTAAACAATTCTCATTCGCCCTTTCGATCGCAAAACTAGACATTCTAGTCGCCCTTGGTTTCATTGGACATTTTGGATCACTTGTCACATTTCATGATTTGATCATGTAGGAGTATGTAGGAGTATATTGAAGTGTTTGAACCTTTAACAATGCTCAAATAACTCCAAAGAACCAAAAGAAACCATCCAAGAAGCGTCGTCGAAGTGCGTTACAAAACGACTCCGGGAAGGTAAAACTTTGTTCCTTGCGCCACTGCTGCAAAACAAGCCAGTGGCGCAGGAAATGCACCCTCTCTGATCTCAGGGGCTTGCGCCACACCCCCTGAAATAGGGCAGTGGCGCAAGTTTCCATGTATTGCTGAATTTTTCGGCAATTTTTCCAACACTTGCGTATCGTCCAATACCTTATCAAAACACTATAAAATACTTACTTAGTGATATTAACCATCAATTAGACATGACTTAAATTCACCAAATGAGGTTAAAATGTGTGCGAGGTATTACACAAATGCTCCACGGAAGCACAAAACACTTTCCACAAAAACTCGTCACATGTACAAGGCCAAATTTCAATTTTTCTCATCTTTAACATTTCCAAATACATTCTTATAACTCTCGACACTTAAGTAATTCTTATTCAATGTCATCAAGTAGGGTTGGGAAGGTACGGGGTGTTACACTTAGGACCACTTGTGATTTTAAGCATCGTGTCTCATCCAGGGTGTAGAATTGAGGCATAATATTGGGAAAGAAGAACAGCAAAAACCTTTCTTGAACCTTGAAGATGAATTTTCTTGAATATCCTATAATTGTGGTGTAGAATCTTGTTAGGATTCATAAGTAGTAATTAGAATTTTTTAGAAATTCATTAAAATACATGGAAGGAATATACTTTAGAGTTGGAGAGTGGGGAGAGGAGAGAAAATCGCCCAGAGATGGTGGGAATAGAATAAAAAATTCAGAGAAGAAAGTGTTTTTAAAATCCCGTTGAGCCACTCTAAGGCGCATTCTGGGGACAACAAAACGAGAATGTTATCTGCATTCTGGTAGCAAAAGTTGACAGAGTGCTTAAAATTTTGAAGGTTATTCTGTGGACAGCAGAATATGTTGTCCGCATTTTGATCGCAGAATTTCCCAGACAAATCTCTGCTATACTATCTTTTGATAAAATAATCATAACTTTTTGTATAAAAGCTCAAATGACAAACGGTTTAATTTATTGGAAAATAGACTCGCAAACCTTTAATGGGATAGGTAATTCACCTCGTAACTCTTCAAATTTAATGAGATATGCTTGTCTAAAGTTGGACCTTGTTCAAACTCATACGAAAAACTTCATCGGTTGGAAAACTTTCAACCCAACTTTGTGATAAAGTTACCTTAATACCTTAATTAACATTCAATAAACTTTCCACAATTAAAACTTAGCCTTTTCTTCTAGATATAATTACATTCATCAAATTCGAGTCTAATTTCATGCATCGAGCGATTCGAACCATAGCCCGAAGGTAGGAGGTATTACACCTGGTTCCTTATGTGAAACCAATAGTAACGGAAGGAAAAAAAGAGTTTATCATGAAAAACCTCCTTGCTCAAGCGAGTAAAAATTACATTCAACGATGAGTAGAATTTTCAGCCAAAACTTCACCAACTTCAAAGAGCCATTTTATATTACAATTTTATAATCTAAGAAACTAACTCAAGTACCTCAACTCAACAATTTACTCAAATTGCTAACCTTTCAAAAACTAAACTCTAATCTCTAAAACTTACAACTTTTACCTATACAACCAATTGGTGGTTAAATGCAAATAAGACTAGTAAAGTAAGAAACAACAGAAACAAACTAGCTAGAAACGCCTTATTCAATCTAGTTCTTCTGTTTCAGCACTTCACTTCACGAACAACTCCTTGACTCAAGACTATTGCTTGGTTAAGACTTCATTATTTGGGCTGTAATCATAGGTGTGGTAGCTAATAGGGCTAGTATATGTTGCATTGCCTACTTTATGTATTGTTGTAAGTCATTTTCATGTATTTCAATAATTGAATTTCAAAATGTATCAAGAGTGTTACAGATGTGTCGATTGATCTTTTTAACCATTTGTTTACAGGTACTGATGTGTTAGGGTGTAAAACATGCCTCAAAATTAGTGGAATAAGACTAAGACTTAATAAGAGGTCTTAAATATATACACATACATAAAAAAAAATTAGATTTGTCTTTTTAATTCTTATATATTACTTATTTTTAGTGTAGTATTCTTAAAAGATATAAAACCTTTAACTTCAAATAGTAATATTATTATTTATAAAAGTAAGAATTAATTGTAGTTATAAGATATTAGTTATTTGTTGCAATACATTAGCTTGGATGTTATTGTAAAAACTTTGTTAATTAATTAATATGAAGATTTGAGTTATTTAATTCAAAGTTCTAAAATATTTTTGGTAAAACAGTGGTAGTCTTTCTATTCTTCCTTCTTTTTACATATAATTTTGGGATTATTTTAGAGACCACCCTTCAGGTTTCGCTCTATCACACTCACCTCCCATGTGCATGGTTTACGAGATTACGCCTGCCTCCCTTATTTTGATTTTCGTGTAGCCATTCTTTAAAGAAAAATTTTCATTTATATACAGAAAAATAAAAAAATTACAAAAAAAGTAGCTCATTTTCTATTTACAGAAAAAAAAAAAAAGCCAAAAAGAGTCATGGGCTCAACAGAGCTCAATTCGGCCCAAGGCCATTAGGCCATTTTTGCTTCCTTTTTTTTTCACTTTTTTTTTTTTTTTTTTTTGCTGCATTTTAAAAAAAAAATCCTTTTTTTTCAAAACTTTCTCCATGCAATTTTTTCATGTATCAATATTGTATAAATGGTGTATAAACATGGATATATGATGTACAAGTAGTTATGTAGTGTATATATAATGTATCGATATTATATAAATAGTTATGTAGTGTATATTTAATGTATCGATGTTGTATAAATAATGTATAAACATGTATCGATATTGTATAAATGATGTATAAATATGTATATATGATGTACAAATAGTTATGAAGTGTATATGTAATATATCGATATTGTATAAACGTGCATAAACATGTATCGATGATGTATAGATAGTTATGTAATATATTGACATTGTATAAATGGTGTATAAGCGTGTATCAATATTGTATAAATAGTATATAAATGTGTATCGATATTGTATAAATAGGTATGTAATGTATTGACATTATATAAATGATGTATAATAGAGTATCGATATAGTATAAACAATTATGTAATGTATCGATATCGATATTTATTTGACTCATGTGTTCCCACCATATAATAAATAAAATTATAAACAAAAAATAATAAAACAACATAAATAGTCATTTTTTCCACAAAAGAAATGAAACAATTAGAAAAGAAAAAAGATTTTTTTTTTTTAAAAAAAGCAACAATAAAATTTAAACAACGAAAAGTTTTTTTATAAAAAAAAAATAGCAGAGAAAAATAGTATATTTTTTATTTATTTTTTTAATTTAAGAAATGGTCAAATGGCCTAACAGTGACCATCTACTCCCATAACACACTAACCTGAGGCAATTAAAAATGGATGGCAGTCGGCGGCTAATTTTTCAGTAAATAGTATGGTCGACTGGCCATTTATTGAAAGAACAATGGCCGACTGACCAATTTAGGTAAAAAAAAAAAAAAAAGTGGGTTATGTTTTGTGTAAAAAGTTTAACTCAATGGACATTTTGCATAATGTTCCCTTCTTTAAACCTATTTAAAATAAATATAAATTAATTATGATTTAACAAATTTTCCCTCATTTATATTAATTTCTTCATATAATGAATATTATTAAAAAAAATAACTTATTTAACAAACACTTTAAAAGTAAAAATAAGAAAATACATTTCCTTAATAATCAAAAGTCCTCTTCTCGCCATATTTCCACTTTATCGATCAGTCTCGTTCAATTTCTCTTCACTCTTCTTAGCATGAGTCCTTAACCTTCTTCCATGTAAAAGAAAGCAATTATTAGGCATTTTTCTGAAAATCTTATATCTTTATTAATGCAAATTAAGTAAAATTATTGGTTAATATAGTTGGATTAATATTTAAATTAAAATTATATAATTTAAATGAAGTTCAATTATATTTGGGTCAACCTGTTAAGTTGACAAGATGAGTCTAACTCATGTTCCTCAAGCCCAAGGTCCGCTAGGTTTACTTGGAGATCAAAATACCCCCAAGCCCTAGCTTACGCCTATATAAAGGGGTCTTGACCAAAGAAAAAGACACGCAAACATATGTACACATAGAGAGAAGCTCTGCTCTTCACTGGTGATCTGCAAGTCTTCCGCAAACAAAGAAGTCTTCGTCTCCAAGTGGTAAGCTGCAAGTTTCCATACATCCATGATTGTGATAAAAGTCTTGCTCCGCAATCCGTGGTGAAATCCAAACAAGTATCCCATCTATTCAAGAACAAGGTGAAGCTCTTGAGTTGAAGGTCGTGAAGAGAAGAATCAGAGGATTATATCTTTTTATTTAAGATGTTATAAAGATTGTAACCCCGCGCATATTTTGAAATAAAATATTATTGTTTGTCGCTATTTTCCTTGTCTTGATTACTATTTTTTAGGAAAGAAACTTAGTCGCTTACACAGGGATTATTTATCTCACCCTCAAGGTGGGATAAAAATAACACTACAATCTCGGGATAACCCATGCATTTTATTCCAACCAAATATGGAATAAGCTCAATCTAAAATTAATTCCGGGATTAATTATCCCTTATCCCTTGTACCAAACGGACCCTAAGTAGTTAGTGTAGGTCTTATGGGTTGATACTTCTCTGATCTAAAATCGACTATACTTATTTTCTCATGGCTAATTATTTTATTTTTTTCTTGGAACAATAGTCTCTGAAAATTTAGATATAATGACTAATTTTTTTGTCATTTGTTTGTTTGTGTTTTTTTTTTTTTTTGGATGTAGGATGACAACTCCCATGGTTTATCATGATATCATTATTCACCACGAGAATCGTGAGCACAAGATCTATGTTGTGAATCCATCAAGTTACTGTACTCAAATCTTTTGATTGATACGTGTGAGAAACCACTTCATGGTGCTCCTGAAAATTTTAGTTTGATATCCAATTTATCGTAATCGATTAATTAACATGTTGGTTAACCGTATTCTGAAACATGGAAAAAAATCATTGGCTTATAAAATTATCTATCGAGCTGTGTGTAGTACGACTTTCATTTTCTGTTCGGTCTTTCTATATATATATGAAGTGTGAAATTCCTAATACTTATCTCAGTATGGATGTGAATTGTGATGAAGATTTGAAGCACATGTTCAATATTTATGCAAATCATAGAAGCATACGTCTTGTTCTATATAGTGTAGATATAATTCCTTCTCCCCAATAATTGAAGATTCATGGCCATTGGGGCTACTCTAATACATACAATAATAATATGCAAGACAGATTAGCATTTTGATCTGAGGATATTAGCCATCTTAAGAGCCAGGCCACTAGCATGAACAAGAAGGAAAATTTTCATTGAAGATTGTACTATATTAACCCACAAGGCCCTTGACAAAACATGACATAGCATCAGTACAAAGACAATTACATTCCTCCAAGGTCTTCATGTCAAACAGTTCATTCTTGGAGGCTAGCTTCCCCAACCCAACTAGGATACCAAAAGCCCTCAAACACTATAGAGTATAGAGAAAAAAATCCATAAGTTAAGCCATGAGCATCATCCACCACCCTTGACATAGGCTTGATCATGAGCACCGGAAGATGAAAAATCTTTAGCGGTAATTAATTAGCGGCAATAGTTTAATTGCCGCTAAATATGTTTTTTAGAGGCAATTGCTAGTGACAACTATATTTTAGCACTCTTTGTAATTGCCCCTAAAGCCTATAGCAACATTGGATCCAATGGCAATTAATTAATGTCGATAAAAGTTTAGCATTCTTTGTTAAAATGCATATTTATTGCCACTAAAAGCTTTTTTTGGTTGTAATATTGATAAGCACATAGTGTGTAACACTCCAAAAAGCTGAGTCCAAAAATCCGTTGAAGTTCCAGGTAACTAATTTGGGGGAAAATAAGCTTGGCCAAACAGGCTACAACTTACCTAACTAACACTATGATTGGATCACTTGGTTCACTAATAGAATTAATTATAAGTTAAGTAACTGTAATGACAATTTTAATTTGCCCTTTTAGGCTTTAATAATAAATCTTAATTATCTTTAACATATAGTCATGGTGTGCAGATAAACTCTAGAGCTTAGAAATCAAAGCATTTAGCTATCTTCTTGATTTCAGGGTGTTTTTTTAAATCCTATACCAATTTAATTTTATACATTTCTTAATATAATTATATCTAATCTAGGTCTTGTTATACCTAATCTAGGTCGAATTTAACAAGTGTCGAAGTACCACAAATTGCATATAGGTCCGCCCCCGCTCATTGTGCATGTCTTACAAACAAAGCAAATATTATCCCTTATCTATGATGAATCCATTATCAGGGGTGGCTATTTGCAATTTTTAAATTTTTTTTTTTTTTTGGGAGTAATACAACAGAAAGCAAAAACAAACATTGGATGACTTAAGATAAACTTTGTATGCGTAGAAAGGAGGTAGGAGGTAGGTAGGAGTGGGATTGAGATCTCTACATGATACTCATTAAAAAATCATAAATAAAAAGATAGTTTTACTAATTCAATTCTTAAGAAACTTTTTGAAACTTTACAAACAAGTGTTTACGTTTTCAAAAAAAGTTAATTGTAAGGGTAATATGAAATTTTTTTAATTAATTCTCTCTTGATTTAGTAAGGTGGACAACTAATGTGGAACAACCATTTTTAGTGAATAACTAAAATGAGACACAGGGTGTATTTCCATGCTTATACTAGGGGGAGGGGATGTGATTTAATTAATAAGAGGTATATATATAAATGGCATAATGTCTATAATTTATTTTCAATAATTTAAAACTTGCAATATGTTATCAAAGACATGCAACGAGATTTTAGGATCCTATTTAGGATTTAATTGTAGGTTCCAATTAAAAATTCAGCAACGTGGAGAAAGGTAGCAATTATTAAATAATTCTGTTATATCCTAATTTTTAATTATTATTTTTCATTTATTTTAATGGAGAAAAAGGAATCTTTAGCAAATCCCAATTTATTCAATGAAGATATTATTGTAACTAATTACTCCCTTCATTTCAAAAAGAATGACTTACTTTTCTTTTCTATCCGTTTCAAAAAGAATGACATCTTTCCTTTTTTTGTCAATACTTTAATTTCAACTTCCATGTGACATGTTTAAGACCACAAAATTAAAAGACATTATGGTACATTTGGCATAACTTTAATGTGGACCACAAAATTCAAAAGTCTTTTTTATTTTCTTAAATCCCGTGTCAAGTCAAAATGGGTCATTCTTTTTTAAACGGAGGGAGTAGTAAGCAGCACGGTTATCAATAAGTACTCTAACTTTTGGAAAAAGAATTAATTATATTTTTTTTATAATCGTGGTGTCCGAACCAGCTTGTGACCACCTCGACTAATTCCACGGGATACCTGCCACCTCCCACCAACAACAGGTATCAGGTAACTCTGTCCACCAAGGCTAAAACAGATGGAAAGAAACCACCTAGTGTTTGTCTCTGTTGAAAATTGAACCTGAAATCTCATGGTGCTCAATCCAACTTCATTGAACCACTAGGTCATACCGTTGGGTGAAATAATTATATCTAGAGTGATGCATCAATATGGATTATGATGTGATGGTCGGGATCTCTCTATCTTTAATCTAATGCTGGGGTTTGAACCTTTGGAGATGGAAAAGATCATACTCAACACATTATCTCAAGAAATAAATTCTACAATACGTAATTTCAAATTTAACCTGATCCTAATACGACGATAGCAAGAGAAAATGCTCATTAACAATGTTGACTTCATAATTCATAACTATCTATACTCTATTGCGAAAGTTTAAAACTTTTTTTTCTGACATTTCAACTTGACATCAGTGTGTCTCGTGGATCCTTCGAGATGATATGATAAACTATTTGTTGTTCATCTAAATTTGAGCACTTGAACTTTAAATATTGTGTTTTAATTTATTTTTAAAAAAAAAAAAAACACTTTTTCACCCTCTACCCGCTTCATCTTCTTTAATTTTGTGTCCATTATTAAAGGATCTTTGATTAAATAATCTTTAAAACTCTAGGTTTAGATTTTCCAAGGCAATATTGGCAATCCAAACAAAATTCACTCGATATCTTACTCCGACACTTAGATCTGAATAAAGGGCAAGCCGGTGCACTAAAACTTCTGCTATGTGTGTGATTTGAGAAGGGGCCGAACCAGAATACGCAGCCTACCCCACATTTCTGCAAGAGGTTGTTTCCACGGCTTGAACCCATGACCTCCGATATTTAGATCTGAATAGATTCCAACAACTTATGGTCGATTAATTGGCAATCAAGGTCAACCAGCTTGGGCCTAGGAGATTTATCCGAACCTCCTTCACTAAAAAATTATATTATTTAGACATAATTAAAATTATGTTTTAAGTATATATAGTAGATGTTGAACTTCCTTCGATGTTTATATGTTTACTTATTTATATTTTGAACCTTCCTTAGTGAAAATCTTGATTCCGCTATTATTGGCAACATAAAAAAAAAACATGTTGCAACTATTTAAGGCGTGTTACATTGACCAAAAAATAAATGTAAACATGTGTCATGTGCTATTCCCTTTCACATGGCAAAAAATAAATGGATTCTCTACTGATCTTTTAAAATATTTAAGATATTTAAGCATAATATAATATACTCTCTTCTGTTTTTTTCACCTTTAACCTTAGTCATAAATATGGAGAGATATCAATATAGTGCAAAAAAAAAAGTATTAAATAGAAAAGAGTAATCAGTAAGAATAGTTTGGTCAATTTAGCATGTAGTTAATTTTTTATCTTAAAGAGAGTGCAAACAAAAATGGTGACAACTATTTAGGAACGGAGAAAGTAGTACTTATCAGACAATACTCCCTCCGTCTAATAATACTTGTCCACTATTGACTTGGTACACAGGTTAAGAAACAATAAACAATAGGGCAATTTTACTATATCACCCTTTGAATATAATTAATTCAACACTTTGAAAAATATATTGGGTAATGACTATAAGTAATAACTATGGGTAAAATGGATAGAAATGGGTAAATTATCTCCAAACTGGACAAGTATTGTTGGACATCTATTTTTAGTAATATGGACAAGCATTGTTGAACGGAGAGAGTAGTAAAAAGTGGTATTTACATAAATAGTATAAGTATGTAGTCTTATTTACCAATTATCGTACATGAGTTGAAAGCATAACTTTTTTTTACCAAAAATAGCAAAATACATATTTAATACATTTTTAAACACAATCTTAATATAGTAACACATAAACTAACTTGAATAGCATTTAAATGTTTCAAATTTAATTATAATACGTCTTTAACATCATTAATAAGAGAAAAAAATAACAACAAATTTAATACATTTTGAATTCAATATATTATACGTATTAAAGACGTATTTCAATATGTGTGGTGAATATATATAACTACAACATTTTTAATACAAATGTATTATAAGTATTATACGTGAATTTCAAACATTCCGAATTCATTAAAATGTGTAATATTGAATTCGAATTGTATTACAACGATCCTTTACGTTTAATACATTCTGAATTCAATATATTATATGCATTAAAGGAGTATTTCAATATGCATGGTGAATATATATAACTAAAATATTATAAGTATTATACGTGAATTTCAAACATCCCGTTATTATATTATATTTGTTATGAAATAACAACTATCGAAATCATAAAAATGTATAATATTGAATTCGAATTGTATTACAACAATCCTATACGTTTAACACAATTTTAATACATTTTGGATTCAATATATTATACGTATTACAATATACGTGGTGAATATATATAACTAAAATATTTTTAATACAAATGTATTACAAGTGTTATATGTGAATTTCAAACATCCCGTTACAATTTAAATTAATTTACGTTGTTAGAAATGTATTATATTTATTGTGAAATAACAATTATCGAAATCATAAAAATGTATAATATTGAATTCAAATTATATTGCACATCAAAAAAGTGCAAAATTTCTCCAAAATTTCAAAAATAATAACATCGAAAATCGTACAATTTTAATCCATAAATTCTATTAAAAAAAAACAACAAAAATAACGCTGACATTAGAACAGAAAATCAAATATATCCAAAAAAAATTGCATAAAAATACACGAAAAAAGTAGAAAGGGAAAAAATAATATCTCTGTGATTTTCAAAAATTCAAGATTTGTTGAAAAACATTAATAATAAAACAAAGTAAAAAATGTCACATGTAGATAGAGAAGAGAATGGAGAATGTACCTGAGGCTGAGAAACAAAAGAGGAAAGTGAAGTGAAGAAGAAGTGAAGGATAAAGGAATAAACAATGAAAGCGTGATATTAAAGAGAAAGCTGTTATTAAAGTCAAAATTAAGCTAAACGTACCAATTAAAGATAAAGTTAAGCTAAGAGTCGTAATTAAGTAAAAGTTTTACTATTAATGGTAATATAAAGCCTTAAAAGTTATTAATTATGTAAAAAAAAACTGTAGTAAAAAATACACACAAAAAAATGAAAGTTAATTAATGTAACTGCAACAAAATCATATTAATTAATACTCTTCCGGTTCTAAAATAATTGTCATGTTTTACTCTACGAGAGTCAATTTGACTAAATTTTAAAGCTAAACTAAATTAAATTAATTTGATATCTTAAAATTAAAATTTAGATATTCAAAAACTGTACGGAAATTAAAGTACTACTAATAAATTACAATTTCTCACTTATCAATATGAAGAAAAAAAATATATCTTAAAATGTTTGTCAAAGTTCATATTGTTTAACTTTCAAAAAGGAAATTGTGATAAGTATTTTGGAAATTGGAACGGATGGCTTTTTTATTGTGCCAACTTATTTAGTTCGTAATTAATGAATTTTAAAGTTTTATGTATAATAGATCTTTGTAATTCGATTCTTCTCCGAACTCAACCTTAAGGACTTGGGGGTCGTTTGGTAGGGTGAATAAGAATAGTGTAAAATATGGTGTATTAGTAATGCTTGCATTAGTAATACTTGTGTTAGTTATGCTTGCATTAGTTATGATTGCATTTAGCTTATGCAATGTTTGGTTTGGTGTATTAAAAATAACATTAATTACATAATTTCTAAAAAAAAATAAATTATAAAAATATCCTCCATAAATATGGTGGAAAGGATATGGAAAAGATTTTGAGATACAGTTGTGACTTTAACCATACTAATGCAAGCATTAGATCCATTGCATTATTAATACCAAGGATTTCCACGCATTATTAATACACTCCTTAATACCATATAGAGTGTATAACTAATGCAAGCATTAGTAATACATAGAATGAAAAAGTATACCAAACAAGGTATTAGTAATACATAAAGCTAATGCATGCATTATTTTTTTTAATACACTCTACCAAACGACCCCTTAGTGCACTGAGCTACCCTTTGCTTATATATACATTGGCAGATGATCAGGGCATGGGTACTTTCATATGTCAAATACTACTATCATTTTCAGTATATCACTTATCACTATAGATTTTGTTTTGTACTGCATGAGATTAGTTAGATATTAATCATCTTATAATCAACTAAATTTAATTAGCTGCCCAATTCTTGATTACTCCATGGAACCTTTTCTACAAGACAAGACAATTTTCATTACTGGTGCCACTGGTTTCCTTGGAAAAAGTACACTTTCTCTTTCTCTCTCTCTACATATTAATATTATTGTCTTTCTAGAATAGCCTCTCTGTCTCCCCGAGGTAGTGGTAAGATCTGCGTACTCTCTAGCCTTCCCAGACCTCACTTGTGAAATTTTACTGAATATGTTGTTGTTGTTGTAATTACTTGCAGAAGCGAATCCAAGTTTTTGATGTGATGAGTTCAATTTTTAAATTTTTATCATCGAATCCATTGTACATTGGAAATTACTGTTCAAAATCTATTATTTATTAAAATTATACGCATATTTTGTTAATTTTTTTTTTTTTGTAATGTAGTTCTGGTGGAGAAGATACTTAGGGTTCAACCAAATGTGAAAAAACTATTCCTTTTGGTAAGAGCTTCAGACACCAAATCAGCCAAAAAGCGCTTTAATGATGAGGTAATACTTTTTTTTTTCTTTTTAAGGTAAATGAAGGAAAGATTTAGGACAATAATGGGGGTTGGAGGCGGCCCGAGGAGGATATAATGAGCTTAGAATGTTACTTGCAGAACTTATTTTTTTCTATTCCTACATGGAAAGTTATTTTCCTCATTTTAAGGAACTTATTTTACTAGGAAAAAAAAATTTCAAATATTTTGACCATCCAAACATGAGTAAATTAAAAATATTTTTCCAAAAAACATTTTCCTCCATATCAAATACACCCTTTAATTTATACTTATCATCAGCTAAGAAATTTATTTACACTATAAGGTCAGTCAAAGAATATCTACAAGTAAACCACCTCAAATTATGAGATTTGTAATCTTGAAAATTGATGGTTTTAAAGATCTTCAAAGAGACTATGTATATAAGTTTATGTTGAAAATATTTTGGAGAGAAAGAGTAATATTTTGCAAATTTTCACAGGTCATGCAGAGTGAATTATTTAATGTTCTAAGAGAAAAAATAGGTGCAAATAACCTAGATTCTCTGGTTGAAGAGAAGGTATTTCCAGTTGCTGGTGATATTTCATTGGAGAGTTTTGGAATTGAAAATTCAGTGATGAAAGATGAAATGTTAAAAGAAATAGACATAATCATAAACTCAGCTGCAACTACTAGATTTGATGAGAGGTATATAATTCATATGATTGTATTTAATTTTAATGCAAAACATTAATTTGTTTTATTTCCTAATGTTTTTATAACTAATGATATTATTTTTAATTATTCTTGTAGATATGATAATGCAATGAATATCAATGTCCTAGGTGCTGTTAATGTCCTCAACTTTGCTAAAAGATGTGAAAATGTGAAGATTATTATTCATGTATCCACTGGTCAGTTTTTAAATCTTGAATTTTCTCATGAAACTCATTTTATTTATAATATCCTCGATTTCAACAGAATGTGTGAAATTTTTTTTTCATGTATGTCATTTTAAAAAAAAAAAAAAAATTGTTTCAAAAAATAACATTTTCTATATTTAAAATTAACGTTTTAATATTAAACTTTTCATTTTACTTTTAGTGATATGCTCATATAGTATATTTAGATCACAACTTCTAAGGTTGCATGTGATATGTATATATCCTAAATGTCTTTTTCTTTCTAAATTTTGTATCTAGTCAAATATACTTTATAAATGAAACATATGCGGTATTTTAATATATATATATATAGATGGTAGTTTAGATACGAAAATGAAACAACTGATAATTAAAATATGAAGCTAGCAAAAAAGTGATAATTCAAATGTGTCTTTTTATCATTATTCTTTTTTTATAATTCTTTATTCTTAGTGGGAGATAAAATAATACTCCGTAGTGATTAAGCACAAAAAAAATAAAAATTGATGGGTTGAAATCTCCATTGTTTTAATCGGAGCTTTCAGGATCTATTCAAATTTGAAAATCGAAATAAGAAATCTTGTCTGATCAAAGATTCTTTTATTGTTTTTTTTTTTTGGAAATCTTTTTTATCCCTCCCAGGAGCTTCCTCTCTTTTTGTTTTACTGGTGACTCGATCTCACAATCTTAGAGTTGGAAGTAAAGGGTGCTTATTATTCGAGCATCCCCTTCTCGTTAAAATTTTAATTAGGCTCTTTTTTGCATTTTTTATTCCCTCCCTAGGAGCTCCCACCTTTTCGCTCCAGCTTGGTGACTCAAACTCACAACCTCTGAATTGAAAGTGGAGAGTGCTTACCATCCGAACAACCCCCTCTTGTCAACATGAAGAAGAAAATTTGTAGGAGAGAGGGAGAAAATGCGGGACCCACATAATTCTTTTAAAAGAAAAAATCAAATTAAAGCAAAATTTAATGGTTGAAGCGCTCGAGGTCAAGTAAAACCTAAACATTTGCTATGTCAGCATCAAATGTCTACGAGACACAGTGAGAATGAGTTGAGGTGCTAAATAGTCAAAATGAAAGTTGGAGTGTTTAGCTGTCAATTGAAGCTAACTTATCTCTATCTATGTATTCAGCCCAACTTATGTGTCTTACCCTTTATTAATCTATTTAAAAAATATCACTTTCTATATTTAGTAACTCTTTAATTCCCAACATCTCACGTGGTATGTTAAGGACCACGTGATTCAAAGAGCATTTTAATACATTACACACATCTTTCATACAAATAAAAGAAACGGGAATTAGCTTTGAACTTCGTTGCTAATTCGCTCGCAGGTAACAAATTTTTTAAATTAATTCATTACTACTAAATATAATAAACGATGGCTTTTACTGTTTAACTAAAGAATTTGCTCGTTGCTAATTTCTATCTTTATTAATAGTATTTTATTTAAGACTAGTTAAATATTTTTTCTACTTTCTTAAATTTCATGTTCAGTTAAACAAGGGCAAACAACATAAATCCCGACAGTTTGAAGCTTAATTAAAAAAAATATCGATATTTTGCATAATTACTGAAAATCCCAATTTTGGGTCTGTCGAGATACATAATTAGCTCACAATACATCCAATGAAGATACATAATTAGCTCCCGATACATTTTTTTCGATTTTGGATCTGTCCAGATACATAATACATCCAACAAAGATACATTATTTCTTTTGTAAAGGTACATAATTAGCTCCCGATACATTTTTTTTGATTTTGAATATGTCGAGATACATAATACATCCAACGAAGATACATTTTTTCTTTTGTAAAGATACATAATTAGCTCCCGATACATTTTTTTCGATTTTGGATTTGTCAAGATACGTAATTAGCTCCCGATACATCCAACAAAGATACATAATTAGTTGGAATTTTTGTAATTACTTTGTAAAGGTGGTGATTTGTGTAAATATGGTAAGTTAAGGTGTATGTTTATGTTATTTTTTCGTTAAACTATGACATATAAATTGAAACAGAAGTGGCGTTATTTCTCATTGTCTATCACATATGCAGCATATGTTTGTGGAGAAGGTGAAGGAGTAATACCAGAGAAATCATTCATTTTGGGTGAAACACTCGATAAAAATTCAAAATTAGACATTGATGTGGAGAGAAAAGTGATAGAGAAAAAACTCAAAGAATTTGATGCTCAAAGCTTGACAACAAAGGAAGTGACAAAGGCCATGAGAGATCTAGGCATTCAAAGGTACTTTGCAAAATAACTTTGTTTATGTGATACAATTTTCTTATTAGTCACTAGTAAAAAAAAAAAAATCACATTTTTATGTATGAAATAATTAGCTTAACACTTCCATTTTCTTTTTTGGGGAAAAAAAAAACACTTCGGCTTCATATTATGCTTAATAAGAATTTTTATAATTATACAAATGTTATGACATGTTTAAACGCACAAGCTAATGTTTTATAGCCACACAGATAAACGTGATTAAGATTACAAGTCTCACAAATCCGTTTTTTCCCCCCTTAAATTGCATGCTTATTCAACTGTCACATAAATTGAAACGAAGAGAATGAGATTTGAGATTTACCTTACATATACTACAACAACAACAACATACCCAGTGTATTCCCACCAAATGGGGTCTGGGGAGGGTAAAGTGTACGCAGTCCATACCACTACCTCCGATGAAGTAGAGAGGCTATTTCAGATAGACCTCCGGCTCAAAACAGATAACAATAACAAACAAAAAGTGATAACACATCGCTAGATAATAAAAGAAACAATACTATTGTTTCAATACACTGGATATTACCTTACATATACTAATAGTTGAAAAATATTATTGTACTGGAACAGTGTAACTATATGTTGATGTTTCAGGGCAACTTTGCATGGTTGGCCAAACACATATTCCTTCACAAAGGCAATGGGAGAAATGCTTTTAGGACACTTGAAAGAGAATCTACAACTTGTTATAATACGTCCAACAATTATCCTTAGCACTTATAAAGAGCCACTTCCTGGATGGATTGAAGGAATGAAGTAAGTGAATATTACCAATACTTTAGGTCACTTTTTAAGATAACTTAAAAGTAGTTTTGATTTTTCATTACTATGTCAATTGCTGACATACGTCCCATTGGAAATCCATGAGAAGAAGCATATGTTACAGCATTTTCGTTGAATACGTTTGTCGAAAATTGACTGATTTTTAGTAATATCTCTTAATCCGAAAAGGAGATGAAAATTCAAAATTGTATTGTATTTGCAAGTTTATTGCATTTTTTCAATGTATATATATATAGATAGATAGATATATAATATTAATACATATAACATTTTGCAATTGCAGAACAATAGATTCCTTTATTTTAACATACGGTAAAGGAATATTGAATTTCTGCCTTGGTGACCCAAACTCAAAAATTGATGTGGTATGTGCTCTATCTATACTAATTTTATTTTATTTTATGTTTTTCTTAATTAGTTTTAAGTTCATACAATTTTATTGTATACGTATTATAGCGCCTAATGCCAAATTATAGCGAGATACCATCATTCCACCACCAATAAAGACTACTTGAGGGGGATAATTATGTATTCTCCCTTTTGAAAAATAGCAACAATTTTTTTTTTAAAAAACACTATACATACATAAATACATACATACATACATACATATCTAGTTGTCGTATATACCTACTCTAAGTGTCATAGATATATACTTGAAATATACCTGACATACATTGACATGCACAAGAGTAAGACATAAACATGACATACAAACTGACATGGAATAATATACACAATTGAATGTCATTGAATGTACTTGTATGTAGTGTGTACATAATCATATGTATAGTATTATACAGGACATATAAAGAATATACGTTAAATATGCACTATATATATTAGTTGTGTGTCATATTAATGTCGTATGTATGTCAATGTATGTATATAAAATGACTTATTTATGAGATACAAGATACATATACACAACATTCAGGGATTTTGTTTCAATTTTATTTCGTGTAAATATTAATGTATGTATATTGATACACATGATATACAATCATTCCACCACCAATAGAAAAAAGTAATTATTTTACCTTTTTCATTACAGATTCCAGCTGATATGGTGGTGAACTCAATTCTTGCAGCAATTATAGCACATATTGAAAATGATCAATATTCTTCTTCTCGAGAATTAATATATCATATAAGTTCTTCAGGAAGAAATCCCCTCAAATTTTCAGATATTCAATTATTCTCACTTTATTACTTCACCAAAAATCCATGGATCAACAAAGACGGAAACATCATCAAAGTGGGGAAGCATATGCTATTTAGCAGCATGGAAAGCCTTCGAAGCTACATTTCAACCTATTATTGGCCATTGTTAAAGGTTTCTTTTCCACACAATATTGTCTTCTTTTTTAAAAAAATAAAATTATTTAGTGTTTGATATCTGTATGAGAGTCAATTGAAGTAATTTCTTTCCTTTTTTTTTTTTTAATAAAAATATGTTATTCTTTAATTAAGATTTTCAAGTGTGACATATTGAAATTTCTATTTTTTTTAATTTTATAAAATTAAACCAAATATCTATATGATTTTACTATACTGTAGGTTTCAACCTAATTTTCTAAGATGTATCTCTCTTAAAAAAAAGAAAAAAAGGAATATTTTTCAAAGTCGATTTGCTTTTTAAATATCTATCTGTACAGAATTATTAGGCAAATAAATCTATAAAAGAAAACTTTTAAGAATTAAAAATCTATTATCTTTCGGATAGAAAGTCCCCCGCCTGCCTTTTCAGTTGGCTCATGGCCTAGGTTAGTGACCTTCAGTGCATTTTAGAAGTGTGTCCGCTTAATATTAATAGTCTAAGTAATTTAATTATTTTTAGTAAACATGGCAATTAATAATTCTTCTCACAGTAAAATTTTAAAAGTTAAACTAAATGTCTATATTAAAATCAGTACTGGTGCATGATATAATATATAGTAAAATATATTCCAACTGATTCCAACATTTCGATACAAAAAAATTCAAAAAATAAAATTTTGAACTTATATTTTAAAAATGAATCTTATATTCAAAAATTTAAATTCTCACTCCACTATGATTGCTAACTTGTGCTTAATTTCATATGTTTATAGATACTAGAGTTGGCAAATTTATTATCATGGCGTCGTTTTGACACAACCTACAAGAATTTGAAAAGGATGATTGATATGATCATACGCCTATCTGAACTCTACAAGCCTTACTTGATTTTCCATGGAAGGTATTTCAGTCTTGATTTTTTTTTATCTCTTTCCCAAGTATTATTTAGTGGCTTATGCATCAAGCGTTTATTTGGTACAGAGAAAAATGTCTTTTAGAAAATAGTTTTCAATTTTTTTTATGTTTGATTAATTAAAAGTTCTAGAAATATTTTTGGAAAAATAAGATCCTTAAGTGGATGTTTGGACATGCGATTTCATCTCGTGATATGAAATCATGAGATGAAATCAGTGTTTGGACATGCGATTTTATCTCATGATTACAAATCATGAGATGAAATTATAAATTCTCCACAAAGCTTGCTATGGAAAATTCATATCATGATTTGAGATTTTTTAAATACAAAAATGGACCCACAAATTTATGTTTTGGAAAAATAAAAACACCATTAATATTTACCAATCATTTATTTCATATGTAAATAAAATTTATAGTTAATATTATTACTTGGTCATCTAATCGAGAAATGCATGCTCAACGTGAGGAGATTGTTCGTACTATGTGAGGGGATTATATTAAAGAGTAGTACACTACAACTCATGTTCAATTTTACTTTTTTATTGAACTAAAGTTTGATCAATAAATATTGTATTTTTAAAAAAATAGCTTAGTGATAGTGTATTATACTTGTATTATGAACTTTTACTTATTTGATATAAAGAATTGGGGAAATTTTGATAGTTTTCATAATTTAGGAGGCTTTACGTTTATGAGAAAATATACAACTTAAAAAGTCTAAATTGTATGTCCAAAACAAAACTTCAATTTCATCTCATATAATTTCATATCCTAATTTCAAATAATGATTTTATCTCACATAACTATACGGGGCCTAAAAATAGAAAAAATGACTTTCCTTATAAAAATAGGGAAAAGAAGTCTATAGATGTCATTACACATCCCCACACTGCAATATATATATATCCCACACCCACTCCTTCATAGCCCCATCCCCATAATTTACCCACGTCCAATAGCGTTTTCATAAATTATGTACAAATATTTTTGGAATAATATTTTTGATTTATATACAAACATAAGGAAATAAATAAAAAAATTACTTATTTTTCAGTAAAAATGTTTTAACAGTAAAACATCAGGCTTAATGCATACCCAGCGGGCCAGTCCCTAACTAAACTTATAAATAAATTTCATTTAGAAACTCGAAATACTGATTATGCCAATTGAGAATCTGAACACATGATGCATTGTTCCTAATTGACTCTTTTAATTTAATTTTTTTAAAATAAATTGTGTGTATTCTCAAAAGTCTATTAGGTAGTTTAGTTGACCACAATAAATATGTCATCTCCTTTAGTTATACACATCAGCCTCAATTGGAATAAATTTACAGAGGCTAATATGCGTATAATAAAAGAAGGCATATTTTAAATGATTAACTTATTTACATAATGTGCACTTGAGAACATGCGCAAAAGTTTTTCAAAAATTTGAACGGAAAGTATCTGATAAATACATGTATCATGTGTTTTGGTGTTCAATTGAAACAAGTTATAGTTCGAACGTCTAAATGAAATTTACTGATAAGTTCAAAGGGTTATCTATATATCACGGCAAAAGATTATCTGTGGAAACTATTTTCCTTCCAACACCCAAATTAATCAAGTTTCTGCATAATAAGGTAAACTTACTTCTAAACTTATATTTTCTTTTTTCATAGCTTTGATGATACCAACACTGAGAGGTTGAGAATGGCAATGAAAGAACACAACATGGATGATGTGCTCAACTTTGATCCAAGTTGCATCAAATGGGAAGACTATTTCATGAAGACTCACCTCCCTGGACTTGTGAAGCACGTATTCTAGGGATTATATGCAAGTTTCATATTTATTACTCCCTCCGTTTTTATTTAGTTGTCAGAATAAGATTTTGTACAATCTTTAACAAAAACTTAATTAGAGGTATAATTTGACTAATATATCTCTTATTAATTCTTTAACTTTTGTCTATTACGTGCCTCTTAATTCTAGACAATGTTTACATACAGATCAAAATAATCGCTTTAATCGTCTAACAAGCTTGTGCCACTTTTGTTACGGATTATCATGGCAACTGTTGTTTGTCTCGCGCAATCCTTGTTGATTAAGGGGTGGCGCAAAGGAGCAACACAGGTTCAGCGAAACCCTTTTACTCGCGCCACCAAGCATAGCAATTAAGTCTTCTCTGCGCCACTTTTGTTGCGCAAACCTGCTTTCCAATTTTCTCATTTTTTGTGTCGTCATGCGAGACACTTCAAACCTTCATTGAAACAACAAAAATAAAATAAAATCATACAATCTCCTCATATTTACCTAGACATCACAAATATAGCAACATAATCTCGAATATATATATCAATTTGTACTCACACGATAATAAAAAAAAGCACTAAAATGTCAAGTAAATAATGGCTCCAACCTTGCGCCACCTTTGTTGTGGTCTATCATGGCAACTGTTGTTTGTCTCGCGCAATCCTTGTTGATTAAGGGGTGGCGCAAAGGAGCAACACAGGTTACTCGCGCCACCCTTGCTGCCACCAAGCATAGCAATTGTGGCTTCTCCGCGCCACTTTTACCATGCAAACCGTTGCTCAACTGCTCTCCTTTTTTCTCATTTTTCGCGTCTTCATGCGAGTCACTTCAAACCTTTATCGAAAAAAATCATTCAATTTCCTCATATGTACTTGTACATGACAAATGTAGCAACATAAGCTCGAATATATGTAGCAATTCTTACTCACACGACGATAAAAGCATTAAAATGTGAATCAAATAATAACTAAATATATGCATAAATTTTAGGCCGAACATTACCCTTACTTAGAAGTCTCAGATTCAAGCCTAAGGTATAAAAAATCTTGTTAAAGAGTGCTTTCTCCGCCTTATGTGAGCCTTAAGCGGTCCCAATCCAAATTAAATCGGGGCTTCAATTTAGGTACCGAACACATAATAAGAAAAACTAAAAAGAAAAAAAATACTTCCCCCGTTTAAAAAAGAATGACCTTGTTTGACTTGGCACGGAGTTTAAGAAAATAAAGAAGACTTTTGAATCTTGTGGTCTTAAATATGTCATGTGGAAAGTTAGAATTAAAGTGTTGCCAAAAAAGGAAAGGATCATTCTTTTTGAAACGAACTAAAAAGAAAAGTAAGTCATTCTTTTTTAAACGGAGGGAGTACATAATTAGAAAATACTCCCTTCATCCCAATTTATGTGGCATCTTTTGGATGTCAAGATTCAAATAAGTTTATCTTTGATCGTAATTTTTTCATATATATCTTTTAAATATTTTAAATTATCAATTATTGTGACTTATAGACCGTTTTACATAGTTTTCAAATATATAAATTTTATTTCAAAAAATTGAAGATTTTATATCTAAATTTACGGGTAATTTTAAACTATTTGACTCTCAGAAAATAACAAGTGACGCATAAATTGGGACGGAGGGATTACCTAGTTTTCACCTCTCCAACTTTTTTCTTTTCCTTTTCCCCTTATCTATCTCTGATTTTCTCCCTCTCCCATTTGGCTGATCTCCAATTCCCAGTTGTAAAATTTCCTTGATTCACTCTTCATCTGTAGTCTGTACCCTTCAACCAATTTATTCCTTCCCATTTGCTTCTCATACTTACACCCCCCACCCCTACCCCCACCCCCCATGAGGACAATTATGGTACCTGAAAAAACTTTGTTCACATTTCTTGGCGATCCTGTGGGATGGCATCTATCATTCAAATCTTTTGGCAGTTTTCTCAATTGGGTATGTAATAAAAAACTTAAAGTTTTAAGCTTTATAATCAGGAATGTGTTATAGATCTTGGGTTGGTGTTGTTTTCTGTTACAAATTGCAAAAAAAATAAATAAATTCAAGAATTGTGAATTTCTTGTGTTCTTGAGGTCCACATTTGCTGCTCTGTCTGTGTTTGTTAGTGTATTGGAGAATGCATGTCATTTGGTTTAGTTAGTGTGATATTTGAAGGTTAAAGCTCCGTTTCAATTTGTTTGTCTGGTTTTGGCTTGAGATGGAGTTTAAGAAAGTAAAAAAAACACTTTTGAATGTTGTGGTCTTAAATTAAAGATACGTAGAATGTACCAAAATTCATTTCTTTTGGCAGTTTTCTCAATTGGGTATGTAAAAAGAAACTTAAAGTTTTAAGCTTTATAATAAGAAAAGTGTTATAGATCTTGGGTTGGTGTTGTTTTCTGTTACAAAAAAAAAAAAATCAAGAAATTGTGAATTTGTTGTGTTCTTGAGGTGTCCCCATTTGATGTCAGTGGCGGAGCCAGGATTTTTTAGTTTACGGGTTTTAAAGCACAATCCTTTTTGCTTAATGGTTCCAGGGGTGGAGCCAGGTAGGGCCGAGGTGTTCACCTGAATCCCTTTTAATGAAAAATTACACTATTTATACATGGTGACTTCTTCGTGTGATTATTTTTCGTATTTTGAACCCCCTTAGCAAAATCCTGGCTCCGCCACTGTTTTATTTATACACATTAAGTAAAAATTCTAATACAAATACAGGTTTGAGAGCTTTAAGGCTGGCTCAGCCCCTGTTTGATGCATTGCTGCTTTTGTCTGTTGTCTGTGTATAGGTGAATGCATATCATTTGGTTTAGATAGTGTCATATTTGAAGGTTAAAAGATACTCCCTCCGTTTCAATTTGTTTGTCTGATTTTGACTTGACACGGAGTTAAAGAAAGTAAAGACGACTTTTGAATCTTGTGATCTTAAATTAAAGATACGTAGAATGCACTAAAATGCTCTATTATCTTGTGATCTTAAATACGCCACGTTGAAAGTATAATTAAAGAGTACCAAAAAATAAAAACAGTAAAATTCACACAATGGTTGAAGAAAAATCAAATCTTGATTAATTTGGTGATGCCCCATTGTGGGGTTACTAGGATAATAGTAATGGATTGAGAGGTTGCAAATTCTTGGGGATGTATGTAGTTCGATTTTTGAGTTTCTGTGAGAAATCAATTTTGGGGTTCAAATTCTGAATTATTTTTTTTGCTTGTTTTAGTGATATGGATTACCTTCCTGTTGAGGTCATTGGGAATATACTTTCTCACCTTGGAGCAGCGAGGGATGTGATTGTAGCGTCTGCAACGTGTAGAAAGTGGCGGGAGGCTTGTCAGAAGCACCTCCATACTCTTTCATTCAATTCTCATGATTGGCCACTCTATCGAGACCTAAGTACTAGTAGGCTGGAGATACTGATTACTCAGACGTTGTTTCAGACAACACACTTACAAGGTTTATCGATATTGATGGATGATGTTGATGAATTCTCAGCTTCCACTGTGGTTGCTTGGCTCATGTATACAAGAGAATCGTTGCAATGGTTGTTTTACAATGTCCATACCACTCCAGATATCAACATTCTTGATATATGCGGGCGACAGAAGTTGGAAATGTTGGTGCTTGCTCATAATTCTGTATCAGGGGTTGAACCAAATTATCAGAGGTTCCTTTGTTTAAGATCCCTTTCGTTAAGTTATGTTAGTATTTCAGCATTGGATCTGAATTTGTTACTGACAGCATGTCCAAAGATTGAAATTTTAGCTCTTGTGAATCCCGAGATTGCAATGTCAGATGCACAGGTAACTGTTGAGCTGAACAGCACTACACTAAAGAGCATCTATATTGAAGCGATAAGTTTGGATAAGTTTATATTGGAGGCTGACAGCCTTGAGAATCTGCACTTAAAAGACTGTGCACTTGAGCTTTTTGAGCTCATCGGAAAAGGAACTTTAAAGTATTTCAAGATTGATGATGTTAGCATTATACATCTTGATGTTGGTGACGCTGTTGATAATCTTGAAACTGTAGATGTTAGTAATTTCACGATAAATTGGTCCAAGTTCTATCAGATGATTTCGAAATCATCCACAATGAGAAGTCTCAGGTTATGGGACATTGTGTTTGATGAAGAGGATGAGATTGTGGATGTGGAAACAATTGCAGTTTGCTTCCCACAATTAAACCATCTTGCAGTTGGTTATGACATAAGAGATGACTTACGGGAGGGAATTCTTCACTATGATTTACAAGGATTAACTCTGTTAGAGAATGTCAATGTGTTGGAGCTGGGATCAACGGTAATCAATGACGTCTTTACTCAATGGGTTGCTGGTCTACTGCAAAGATGCCCTAACCTCGCTAAATTAGTTATTCATGGAGTGGTTTCCGAGACTAAAACACATGAAGAGTGTCAAATGTTGGCCAGCTTTACCTCATCTATTGTTCAGCTGATGAGGCGATACATGCACGTAGATGTGCAGTTTGAATTTGAGTAGATCAGAGTCATACGTAAATGTGGAATATTGGGCCCAATCAACAATATCAGAGGCAGGTAGAAAAGGTATTTAATTGAACTTGAAGCCCTTGCTCCTCTTGTCCTTCAATTTTTGTTACTACCTATTGTCTCTTGTACTTCGATTACCGCACTATTTTGTTGTAGTTACTGTTCCTTTTTTTTTTTTTTCCAGAATGCTTTGTTATGCTTTTCTTTGAGCCGAGGATCTATCGGAAACAGCCTCCCTACCTCCCAAGGTAGGGGTAAGATTTGCGTACACTCTACCCTCCTCAGGCCTCACTTGTAGGATTATACTGGGTAGGTTGTTGTAGTTGCTTCTTTATGAAATGGTGCAGATTATGGAATTGTTTCCTAGTAAAGTTTGTTATGATTTTGTGACTCCACTTCAACTGATTCTAAGTAATTATGAAAATAACATAAAACTTTAGTAGATAGCCTAGCATCCATCATGATCATCATCCTTTCCACTGGATTGACCTTTTGAAAATCTCTTTGTTACGTGTTATCTCTATAATAGTGACGATTCAAATTTAACAATGGACATGATAGCATCCTCTAGGAATTCATTCAATTTTGCACTTTCTCTTGATTACTGTCAAGCACTCTAACAACTTGATGTAATGCGCACCTAAGGGTGTGGCCTAGTGGTCAATGAAGTGGGTTGAGAACCATGAAGTCTCAGGTTCAAATTCCAGCAGAGTCAAAACCACTAGCCACCAGGTGATTTCTTCCCATCTATCCTAGCCTTGGTGGACAGAGTTGTCTAGTACCTATTGCGGATGAGCAATGACATGTATCCCGTGTAATTAATCGAGGTGCACGCAAGCTAGACCAGACACTACAGTTATAAAAAAATTGATGAAATGCATTGTGTAGTGGATTTCATTATTCACTCAATATGAAATATCAGTTCTCTTGGTTACTATCAGGTTCTACATGACAAATCCATGCATGAAACCCTTAACTTTGAGTTTTTGTTGATGAAAAATTAAGAAATTAAAAAGGGAAATAGAAATAGATTGGAAATAGCTATTGGTCATAAACAACAACAACATACCCAGTGTAATTTCACAAGTGGAGTATGCGGAGGGTAGGATAGGATGTACGCAGACCTTACCTTTGTGGGATAGAGATGTTGTTTCCAATAGACCATCGGCTCAAAAGGAATGTCATCGAAGCAGGATTGCAAGAAAAAATAACCACATAGCACGATACAAAGCGAATAAAACAACAAATAGTACCACACGTTGAATAATTTGAGATTATGCAATTACTAAATACTACTACCAATAATGAGGAGGAAAAGGAGGAGGCTAGCCCCCTACTCTCCCATATAAAGTGCTACAACATCTACTAACCTTCTATCCTAAGACTTCCAAACCTTCCTATCCAAGGTCATGTCCTTAGTAAGTTGGAGCTAAGTCAAGTCCTGTCTAATCACCTCCCCCAGTTCTTGTTCGGCCTACCTCTACCTCTCCTAACTCCTGCTACAACCAACTTGTCACACCTCCTAATTGGTGTATCCTCGTATCTCCCCTTCAAGTGCCCGAACCACCTTAGCCTCGCTTCCCTCATCTTGTCCGCCACGGAGGCCACTCCCACCTTGTCTCGAAGAATTTCATTCCTAACCATAACTCTCCTAGTGTGCCCACACCATCCATCTGGGCATCCTCATCTCCATTCCGCTACCTTTATCTTTTGGACCTGGTCTTTCTTAACTGGCCAACCCTCTGCCCCGTACAACAAAGTTAGTCTAACCATCACTCTGTAGAACTTACCTTTAATCCTTGGAAATAGCTATTGATCAGGTGCTATAAAAACAAAAGCTATCTATCACACATGTATATGGTGTTACAGAATCATGGCCAAGCTCTTCTTAGTAACACCTCCTCTGCTCCCCACTCCCCATAACTCCCCAAAAAGATCATCATCATCATACCCAGCGTATTCCCACCACGTGGGGTCTGGGGGGTAAAGTGTACGCAGTCCATACCACTACCTCAGATGAAGTAGAGAGGTTGTTTCCGATAGACCCCCGGCTTAGAACCGATAACAATAACAAACAAAAATCCCAAAAAGATGTATATATATATATAAATAAAGCAACAAAAACATTAACTATTACTACTACATCTCAAGGCCAAACTAGTCGGTGTCGACTTTATGAATCTTCACTATCAGTGTTGTTCGTTTTAGACTCATCTCAACTTGGCATTCAATACTTAGGTTCCCGGACACTAGAAATTCTCTACATTTTCAACTGGCATACAAATCTTACAAGATTAAAAGACTCCTAATGAAGCTTGGACCCAAAGCAAGCGTACCGACATGACTAGGCAAACAGTCACAAAACCTGGATGATGGTTGTCTTTGGTTATTGGTAGATGTTATTTTGTTTACATGTGTTTTCGGTATTTTTACTATCTAATTCTATTTTCTTCAATCTTGGGGATAATGGATATCCCTAAATAAATACGGTTTTGTTTGGTAACTTGTCTTCTCATTTTTGTGGAGCTTGAATTTGTAATGTACATACACATTTCATATCCTTGAGTGAAATCACGCTTGATGTATATTTACTACAATTCTTTTCTTGAGCGAGTGATCTGGATCTCAAATTGAAAGTCTTATCTCTTTCACAGGAGACTTAAAACCCCCGCGGATGGAGGAGATGGGCTAGGGTGCTATGATGTGTCAAAATTCCAAATGTTATCTCCTTATGTTGGACAATCTCACGTTCCAACAGTCTGTGTCACAATAAGGACAAGTAGGAAGTCTACCACGCCATGTGCTTCTCTTTCATCTAAGTATGATTAAAGTTAATCACCTGATGAAATTGTGTTTTTTTTTTTTCTTTTCATCTAAAAGACTAGAGTGGCTGCAATCAGATGCCAGATCTTAGTTCACCTTTATACTAACTTGTATATTAGAAGATATCAGGGTAAATGCATTGAAAGAAATAAGAACCACTGCATTTTACAACAAAGATTAAGCTCATTTGCTCTGTTGATAGGACTTATATCTCTTGTATCTTAGTCCACTGGTTGTGGCGGTGGAATGAAATGTCATAGTAATGTTTGCAACAAGCAGTTTTGATCATTGTTGTCTTTGAATAGATTTTTTCACTTAAAAGTTCTTGTTTCGTTTTAAGTTTCCATTCTAGAATGAAGTTCCTTAGTATCCTTGTTCAGTCTCTGTTTAATATTATGGCGATTTGTTAATTGGATGGGCAACAATAGTCGAATACTTGTATATCTTGGTGGACTCTTCATCTACATGACTATATCTCCGACCAGCATCGTTTTTGGTTACCCACCTTTGTGGAAAATGATGATGCTAGTTTTATCGCACTTTAGTATCAGGTGTGCTGAAGTTTGAGACTCTCTTCTGTGTTTTCCATTGAAATCGCAGCTAGTTTTCCCCAGGAACCCAAAATTCAATGTTAATCTAGTGTTTAAATTGTTACCTGTTTTTCATCATTCGCCCAGCCAAGGGTCTATCGGAAACCTCTCTGCCTTCTCAAGGTAGGGGTCAGGTCTGCAACTCTGCGTACACTCTATCCTCCCCAAACTCCACCCGTGGCATTACACTTGGCTTTTTGTTGTTTCATCTAGTGTTTAAATTGAGATGCTCCATGTTTTCGTGTTTCTTTTTTCTTCCATTCTCTCTCATACACGCTGAGAAACATCGTCTTTTTCTCTCTCTGAATTGGGGCCTAAACCTTTGTGAAGCGTCTTGATTCTTGGCCATGTACTCAAATGTACACTTGTTTTGGTTTTGGGTTCCTAAGCAATTGGTGGTGTAGGAGCTCATTGACACATGCATAGCAGCCCTCAGTTATGTTGTTTGGACTCTCCAAAAATTCAGCCGTTGTGTGTCGGATCTTTTAAAATTTATTGCATTTGTTGAGAATCCGACACGGGTACAGTGACAATTTTGGAGAGTCCGAGCAACATAGGCCCTCAGTCTTGTCTCAGAGCTCAGAAGTTATGCTGGGAACTCATCAAACCAAATTACTGAATGAACTGTTCTATCAGCAACTTACTTTTTGTACATCATCTCTCTCTCAAAAAGTTCAAGGACCTAAATTTGTACAAATACGACTAATTTGTTTGGGATTGAGGCATAGTTATTGTACATATACGACCAACTTGTTTGGATCAAGGCGTAGTTATTGTACAGATACGACCATATGGACTATCCACATATTCAAACTTTGTCATGATGTGACTCAATACAAGTTTGACTTCATTTTTGGCTAACTATGATTACATGTTAGTACATCGTATCAGAATAGGTATCAGATAATTTTGTCTACTAATTTGCTTTGGCTAACCGAAAACAATCACGTAACCTTTGGTCTTTCTTAGTTTTCACCCCCTTCATTGACCGTTGTCTCGGCTATAATACCCTTTTTTTTCTTTTTGCTCTTTATAACTTATCTGTTAATCCAGTTGTTAATGTAGTTGTGGCTGGAGAATAGTAGTTAGATTTAGTTGAAATTTGATTATTTCCAAATTAAGGATATTCAATGACAAGTTGAAGTTTCAATATCAATACTATATATAATCTGATAATATTATCACTTGTAATTTAAAATAAATAAAATTTGTGGTTGTGATGGTGGACGGATCTCTTTGTTTATTTTTTTTGTTTTGTTGTACTTGTAATTAAAAATTATTTTTTTCAAAAAATAGTTTGTTTATGTATATGTGGTATGAATAAGGCTAGCTAGCCAAATATTAAAATAGGGTGACAAACATTAAAAAAATAAAAATAGAAGCTATGATTCCTTCTCATTTTTATAATAGTTCAAATAACTTATAATATATAGTCAATCATTCATTCTATTATAATTACTTAGAGAATATGCCATTTATATATGTTTAATAATTCACTGAGGTATCAAATTCTGATAATTACACAAATTAAGTTCTGTCTAAGGAATATTTTAGGATAAAAGTGGCACTGCTTTATTTTATTAACTAAAAGACATGATTAAAAAAAAATTCTGAGATTGTTATCTCACATAATACCACAACTATAGAATAAATAATTTCGAAATACTTAATCCCAAAATAAGAATTATTTCAAATATAGGATAAAATAACTTCACAATTTATTTCAATATTAGAATCTCTTACCCCCCCCCCCCCCCCCTCCAAAGGATCCGTTGGGAAAAGGAGTAGGTGATCGTATAGAGAAGTTTGATTGAATAGTAATTATCTTGATGAATCAGTCGTGAAATCGATCACAAATATTTTTATTGGGTGTGGCTTTTTCTGAAATTTTATATAAAGTGGAATGTTTCGTGCACAAATCATATAGAGAAGTTTGATACTAATACTTCTATTGGGTGTGGGTTTTTTTCAAACTTTATATAAAGTGGAATGCTTCGTGCACAAGATCGTTCCTTTAATTATCTTGACAAATAAATAACCTTTAAAGAAAATTCAAGCAATGCCCAAAGTCACATTTTTTTTGGTCAAAACCCATTATATACATGAACCGTGTAATATTTTGGTGTTTTATTTGGAATACTCTGACCATGTAAACTATAGTACAAGATTTTGAATGAGTATTTGAAAATTTTGAACTAGTTTCAGAGTCAAGAATAAAGGCATCGAGTTATTTGAATCTTTACACAGATAGCCGATCGAATTTATTGTTTATTTTTTCTAACCAATATACATAGACTATACATTAATTATACACGAATTATATATGAATTTTGCATATATTATACATCCGTCGATTATTTTAAATTTAAAAGGTTGAGTAGGCATGCAACTACTTAAGTTAATTTTTCTTTTCTTTCTTTTCCAAGAAATTTTTTTCTTGGATATTGTGGTTTCATCATGGATGAACAAGTTTTTACGTTGGCTATCAATATATCACAATTTTCTTTTTTTATTTGAATTTGAAACCAACAATGTGAACAAATTCATACGGAAGAAGTTGACTACCTCAACTAGCTTGGAATTGAGGCGTAATTATTGTTATTGTTGCCTGGTTTGTGGGTAGAGATAGTTTGGGTAAGAGGCTTCTATATTTCGATTAGCCATTAGGTTGGATAAGTTAAGATACAAAATTGGAATTAGTGAGGAGAAAAATAGAGATTAAGCAAGGAATATAGTTTTTCAATTATACCTAATATGATGAGCAACTAATTAATAAAATATATAATTAAGTGACATGCTTAAGTGACAAGCAAAGACCTAATTAATCTAATCTTAAATGATTTATGAAGATATAATCCAAACCAATAAACTTCAAAAGCTAGATAAGCACACAATGTATAAACAAGTACACACAGTATTTTCAAAGGGAATGTTTAGATATTCAAAGGGAACTCCATTATTCCTCAAAAGGAATTTTTAAATTTATCCACAAGGAATGAGTCCTTCCAACGGTAAAATAATCTTTGTGTGACCTATAATTTACATGTTTGAGCATTAAAAGCAAATTTTTGATGGTCATTTCTGTTGGAATGCCTTCGTGAATATTGGATTTTCGATGTGTCAATTTCAGACAGATTACATCAGAAACTCACAAATTTTTAATAGCGGAGTCGTGGAATCAACTATTGATCTTGTATTAGCATAAGTTGCCTATATCCCACATTCTTTAAAATGTGGCCTTTTCCAAATTTACGTGAATACGAAATATTTTGTGCATCGGAATATTTATACTTTCTCCAAGGAACATTTAGGTTTGATTTTCATGGGGAATAAAAAGCTATTAGCACTCAATTGCATGCATACCTAATCCATTATGGACACTAGCTGATCTCTCCTTTTTATGGTCCCAAAAACCTTTTGTATGGCCAATGATTGGTTTTTAAGAAGGAATTATTGGTAGGGGAACACTAGCTACAAAGGTAGTTGATGAATAAAACATTATAAATATTTTGTATATTCCAGCACCCCTCCCCACCAAAACGAACTTTTATGGGTCCATCAGTGGGTTTAATTTATACTTATATATCCCCTTTCTCTTTAAATATACATTGATATCGTGACTGTTTCAATTTCCTATTGAGATAGACAAGCGTGGAGGGAAAACTAGACGTATTTTGCTAGGCAAAAATAAATTAAAATAGATAACTCATGAGTGAGAATGACGGGATAGATCACTATTGAAGAAGAATGTAGATCGACGGACGAATTATGGCAGCGAAAAATCATCTTTGAGAATACTCTATATTGAAATTTCAAAAATGGCAAACATGTCCCTCCCTCTTGGTCATGGAAACGATGTTTGAAATCCAATAAGAATAAGAGAGTGCTATTAAGATCATAAAGAGTAATTAAAAAATCAAAGTTGCACATGTTTAATTTGAAGGTTAAAGCAAATCCAAATCTAGTTCTTTATAGACAAATAGAACTTATATAATCTAAGGTGGATATATCAGGCTGCAATATATATATCTAATGACAATATTATGAGTAATTATCTAGTGGGAGAGAGCAAATAGAAAAGGGAAGGACTTAATCGGACTCAATGCAGGCATCGGACAACGAGTGAAAAATATTTAAAAAAAGAGAGAGAAAAAGGAATGACTTTTAATAAAAATCTGTTCTAGCCATATTTTTCTGGATAGATAGGTTATTTCAACAAAAAAAAAATTAAAGATTTTGGCATGATTCCAGATGAGTCAGAGTCCCAAAACACATTTCGGATATCGGGTGGGACATAAAACAAATGAAGAGTTAAAAGAAACACCAACAAGAGTTATGGTGTAGACAAGATCTCTCAACCCACACAAGAGTTATCTAGTAAGAAACACTTCCTCCGTTACGCGACACAATTTTTGACTAATTGAAGCTCCAAAACTGGTTCTAGTTGTGGAAACAATTTCTTGCAAAATTGTAGGATAAGATGGTGTATAATAGACTATTGTGGTCTGACTCTTTTTCGAACTCTATGTATAGCAAAAACTTAGTATATCAAGTAATGCTTTTAAAGCTCCAAAACAAATATCGAATCACTAGTGAAAAAAAAAAGAGAGAGAGAGAGAGGCAAACACCATACTTATTGTTGCTCAAAAAAAAAAAGGGGGAGACCCTAATTAATCATCAGTAATACTAAATGGTCAAGTCCACTCAAACAAATTTCTAATTAAGGGAAAAGAATCTTGGGTTTTAGGTGATGACAAGGTTTAGATGTTGACCTATCAACAAAACAGATAATACCAAACAAATCCATTTCAAACCCTTCAAATTTAGTTAATTTTAGAACACTAGTTGTTGTGCCTTTTCCATTTAAACAAGTTTTGGTTTGCTAATTAGCTAAAACCAAAGTTAGAAATTCCCAATCCATTTTGTAGGGGAGAGCGGAGGAACAAATCTATTATCCATCGAGTTTTGTATTGTGCTTCTCTAAATCTCAAAAAATTATGACATCATTTCTGCTTTATGGGGAAAAAAATGAGAAACAAATTTATTATTCACCGAATTATGAATCCTGTGGGTTTTGATTCTTGAGAATTTATTATCTATAGAAAACACTAATTATGTTCTAGGGGAAATGGTAAAGGTACGAGACATTATTCACCAAATTGCGAATTTTCAACTATCAATCGTCAAAAATGACGATTGCAAAATGAATTTTGTTATTTCATAAGGGTGTAAATTAAATATCAATTTTTTAAAAAGGAAAAAAGGGAGGTAATTACCAAACGGAGAATCGAAGATGAAACACTTATCAATACGGTGAAAATTGAAAGCTTCAATGCCACTCTTTTTTTTAATGCTTAAGAGAATATACACAGCTCATAGATATTTAAAGAAATTATATTGGAAAAATAAGATATTTTTTTATCAAATTTGGAAAAAATATTTCACTTTAGGGACCGTTTGAGATTGCTGGTAGAAAAATTCTTATTTGAGAAGTACTTTTTTAAAATAGCTTTTTAGAAAAGTGCTTTTGAAAAAAAAAAAAAAATTGTATTTGGTAAATTAATTTGAAAAGTGTTTTTGATAAACAGATTGTGTTTGGATAATCTTTTTCAAAAAGTGTTTTTGAGACAAATGACCAAAAAGGACATGTATGAATAAACTTTTACTACTAAAATCATTTTATAGAGAAAATTTATTTTAAATATCTATTATAATATTTTTAATTAAAATTTTATTTTACTTTAATTAAAAAGTACGTACCATAAAATTTTCAATCAATATTTATATACATAGATATATTAAAAAATATTAAATAATAATATTATATTACTAAAATAATTTGAATATATATTACTTAAAAACATCAAACAAAAATGAATTTAAAAATTATTCCATAAATTAAATCACTACATATGAAAAAATTCACCACAAAAATAAGAAGTCCTTCATACATCACAAAAATTCTCAATGATTCATCCCTAATTTTATCACGCAATGTCACCGTACTAGTAAAAGATCTGTCTTGTATTTCTATTTGTTATTTGTTACTCTTTTTTGGATACATTTTTACTGTGTCAAAATTAACTAAGAATAAGCAATCATATATATACACTACATGATAACAAATAAGTCACTTTTCATGAATTATTTATTTAAAATTAAATATTTGAGAAAAAATATTTACAAGTGCTGTCAAAATATTATTTGATCTTGCAACGTGATGCGTCTGTCATTTATTATCATTAATAGAAAAAAATAAAGAGTTGTATATTCTATGATCATCACCATCAATGAAATTTTCGATTTTATTTTTTAAAAATGAGTAAAAAGTAAAATAATAATATATAAATCATAAAATGAAATAAAGAATTATGATGTAAATATGAAGTATAAAATTTTAAAATCAAACTTATAAGATATGCTAATTAATTAATAAGGGATATATGTGTGTGTGTGTGTGTAAGTGATAGGGATATTTTTGTTATGAAAAAAATAATTTTCTGCTTCTGCTTCTGCTTTTTTTGAAAAGCAGAAATTTTCTGTTTCTTCCCAACAGCAGAAAAAACACTTCTACTTCTTTTTAAAAGTACTTTTGCAAGTTTACCAAACACCATTCTTTTCAAAAAAAAAATATTTTTTTCTCACAAAAGTGCATTTTTTTAGGAAAAAAGTAATCTCAAACAAGCTCTCAATCCAACTTGGCCTTAATTGTTACTATGTTGGGAGTCAATATGAACCAACATTTAAATCAAGGGAACAACTTTTTACCTTCTTTCTCCAACTTTATTTATTTATCATATAAAATATAATTTCCTGTGAAAGAAAACTTTGTCTCATCTATTATATTTTATATTCAAAAATAACTTTATGTAAAACAGAATTTGGTTGTATTAGAATTTTTTTTTTTTGCTTTGTTTTGTTTTTTTGTGGTTAGTACTTGCAACTCTGAAGAGGTTGTACAAAAAGTGGCCAATAAGAAAACACAGGCGGTTATTATAGAGAGAGAGAGTGGAGTAGGAGTCACTTGCTTTAGTGGGTTCCTTTTCTTTTTTTTTTTTGGTTTTCGTTACATCTTCGATATTCATTTTGAAGTTCAATTAACTCAAATTTATGTAGAAAAGTTTTAATACTTCCTGCAATTGACCTCTCACCCATTTTATTTTATACAATATTTTTTATTTGATTTGTTTTTAAAAGGTATATAAACAAAAATATTATTATTATTTTAATTTATGTGATATTATTTAATTGTGTATGAATTTTTAAAAAACGAATCAAACTTATGATCGAAAACAAGTTAAGTATTAAGTGTTTCTATGATTATAAATTGTCAAAGTAGGTTTGGAGTGGCCGGCTTACTGGATTGTTTAATCATTAATGTACTTTAATTTTAGGATAGCAAAGATGTTTGAAGAATGAAAATAGAGTACAATGATAATTCTGTTGCACAAAAACAAGAGTGATATTTAGAAGTACAATAACTATAGGGGTATCGAGTTGCTAGCAACACTATAAAAGTATGGGAGAGGATGGTGGAAACGAGAGTGAGGAGGGTTTGTATATTTCCAAGAACCAATTCGAATTTATACCCAGGTGCTCTAGCACAGAAGTTATCCACCTTTTGAGGAGATTGGTGGAGCAGTATAGGAATAGGAAGAGAGATTTATATATGGCATTTATTGACCTAGAGAAGGCTTACCACAAGTCCCAATGGAGGTTCTTTAGATATGTTTGAAGGCTAGAGGTTTACTTGTGACATACACTAGGGTGATACTAAGGAGATTAAGGAAATGTGTGATGAAGCCAAGACTAGGGTGAGGACAATGGGAGGAAACTCGGAGCACTTCCTAGTATGTTGGGGTTACACCAGGGATCAAATCTTAGCTCGCTTTTTTTCACTCTATTTATGGATGTACTAACATAACATATTCAAAATGAGGTGTCGTGTATTTTATTTGCAGATGACATAGAACTGATTTATGAGACTTATGGTGTAGTTAATGTTAGGCTTGCCTTCGAATTCTTGTGTGATAAAAAAAAGTATCACCAAGAATTAAATGTAAGTTCTACAGAGTTTTGGTTAGACAGGCTATGTTGTATGGGACGATGTGTTGACCAGTCAATAACTCGCATATTTAAAAGATAAGTGTTGTTGAGATGAGGGTGTTGAGATGGATGTGTGGGCATACTAAGAGAGATAAAATTAGGAATAAAAATATCTGAACGAAGTAGGAGTGACTTTCGTGATGGGCAAATTAAGAGAAGGGAAATTGATATGATTTGGGCATGTGAAGAGGGAAAACGTAAATGTTCCATTGATGAGGTGTGAGAGACTGGCAATAGCGGGCATTAGGAGAGGTAGAAGCAGGCCGAAGAAGTATCAGGGAGGTGATTAGATAGGACATGACACATATTGAATTTATCGAGGTCGTGAGTCGTGACCTTAGATAGGAGAGTTTGAAGGTCACGAATGAGGATAGAAGGTAAGTTTGTAGTTTAGCATTCTCTCACTTTCGTGCGGAATAGGTTTGGTGGTCATACTTAGTCCTTCTTTCTGACAAGTGGTATTAGCACTATCCTCATAGTTTCTTGTTCTTCAGTTTCGGTTATTACTTGGTGTATGTGTGTGTGCGTGTGCTTCGTTTATTATATTATTTCGTTGTTGCTACTGCTCTTATTTCTGCATTTCTTTTTCCTAACTACTTGGATATGTTTTATTTTAAGTCGAGGGTCTGTCGGAAATAATCTCTCTATCTCTACAAGGTAAGGGTAAGGTGTGCATACATTCTACCTTCCCAATATCCTACTTATGGAATTACGTTGAATTTGTTGTTGTTAATTATAAATCGTCTCATTAAGAGAATAAAATTTTAATAAATTACTTTTAAATATATGACTCGAATTGGGAAGGGAAAGTATCTTGGAATAACAGGATGGAATAAGTAGGGATGTCCATGGGACTATTTTATCCCATCTTTTATAAGGGATAGTAATTCCATCATTTTAATATAAATTATGAGATAAAATAATCTCGGAATTAGCTAATGCCTAACACCAAGTATGGAACAAAATTAATCTTAAATTATATCTCAAAATTATTATTTTTATCCCACGTTCACGATCCCCAATCTGTTATGAAAATAAAAATAATTTTGTTAGGAGCGTCGCCCAATAAAAGAAAGCTGATTTTCTTAGATAAAGACCCCTATGATAGAAAGTAGGGGTGTCAAATGGGCGGGTTGGGCTGAAATTAAAGATATCAAAATGGGTTGGGTTCAATCCAACCCAAATTTACTTTGGGTTCAAATGGGTTGGGCTAAAATTGGCTAAAAATTGGGTTGGGTCTTGATCCGCCCAATTTGACCCACTTAATTTTAAGAATATTAACATATTGATATTTATCTCTCGTAACTATAATTTGAATTCCAACTCAAAAAAATAAGTTCTTAATTTGAAAATGAAAGTCACAAAATATTATACCAATGAAATAAAATATACTATGAGTGTGTTCGGTATAGAGGAAAAATATTATCCATGAAACTTTTTTAAAAAAAATTAGTCTTTTTTTTTTTTTGGAAGGGGGGGGGGGGGGGGGGGTTAAGAGGATTCAGTGAGTTACGAGGGGGGGGGGGTTTGGGGTGAGAAAAAAATATTTTTAAAAAGCTTTTAAAAAAAAAAAAGTTTTTTTTTTTTTTGGGGGGGGGAGATAGGAAGGTGGGGGGGAGGGATTAGGGGGGATAAGATTTTTTTATAAAAAAATTTAGATGTCACTTGTTTTCTCATCTTTTATTAAGGAAATCATGTTCCTTATTAAATGAGTTGAAGTGAAGATTGAATTGGGCTCAAGTGAAGATCTTTTAAAAATGAACTTAGGTTTAGTGGGTTGCGATTGAACCCAATTATAAATTATTTTGAGTCCAACCCATAAATATTATGTTGGATTAGACGAATTCATTTAATTTGGACTCACTTTGACACCTTTAATAGAAAGATCAAAAAGCGTCTTTGCTATGCCCCACAAGAAGAGAGATATACATCAGGAAAAAAAAAACACAAATCTTTAATTCTTTGGACCCTCTTGAGTCTTGTTGGTGGCTTCTATTTTTATAAATAGAAAATGGAAAAAAAAGCTACTCCCTCCGTCTCATTTTATGTATTGCCTTTTGATCAGACATAGAGTTTAAGAAATAAATGATGATTTTATAAAGTTTACAAAATTGCTTCTATTAAAGTCACTTTAATATTTTTTTTAGTTGTCTTTTCTTATTAAGTGGGACCCAGTGAGGATAAAATAGGAATGATGTCATTAAATTGTTGTCAAATAAGGAAAGATGACATTATTTTTGAGACGGACTAAAAAAGAAATAGCAACATATAAAATGGGACGGAGGGAGTATATATATACATACATGCTTTGACAATAAAGATTTGATCTTTTTAGCTTCTTTCCCACTCTTTAATTCTCTTTGCTTCTGAGGAAGAGTTGGTTTTTTCAAGAAAATCCTTAAACTGAGGTAAACCATGTAGTTTTCTTTTTCTTTTTTCCCCCTCAAAGCTACCATCTAATCTTGAAATTTTTTGGGTATTTTTAGCAAGGTGTCTTTCGGAAATAACCTCTCTATCTTCGTGAGATAAAGGTAACTTTTACATACGCTCTACCTTCTCTGAATCCCACCTTGTGAGACTACACCGGCTATTATGTTGTTGTAGTAGTAGTTTGGACCCTCTTGTTTGTAGCTTCTATATTTTAATAGAATAGGAGAAGTATATAGCTATATATACATTCTTTGACAATAAAGATTTGATCTTTTTCACTTCTTTCCACTTTTTAGTCTCTTTGCTTCTGAGAAACACTTGGTGTTTTTTTTCTCAAGAAACTCCTAAACTGAGGTAAATCTTGTAGTTTACTTGTTTTTCCCCCTCAAAGCTATCATCTAACCTTGAAATTTTTTTGGGGTTTCTTCAAATGATGCAGTAGAAACAGAAATATAAGGTAAGGCTGCATAGAGCCCTCCTTAGACTCGCGTATAGCGAGAGCTTTAGTTCACCGAGCTGAAAACCGAAAAAAAAAAAAAGTTTGGACCCTTTTAGTGGTGGCTTCAATTTTCATGGATAGTATAAGCTTTGACAATAAAGATTTCATCTTTTTAGCTTCTTTCCACTTTTTAGTCTATTTACTTCTTAGGAACATTTAGTTTTATTTTCAAGAAAATTGAGGTTAAACCATGCAGTTTTCTTTGTATTATTTTTTCCCTCAAAGCTACCATCTAATCTGGAAACAAATTGGGTATTTTTCAAAATGATGGATTTTTGTTCTTTCTTTTTTTTTTATTAATCAGGGAAGATCAAGAATGGTCTGAAAATTAGTTGTTGTTTGCATGGAGAATCAAAGAGGCACAGCAAGTACTTTGTCAGCTGATCATCACAACATGCCTTATAACACAAGTTTCATGTATCATTCCACACTAAAGTATATAGTAATTCTTTTATTTTTCCTTTTTTTAAAAAAATAAAATTATGTGGATTTTCTTAAAATTTGTACCAACTTTTAGAACATGAGGTTTTTTATTTATTGAAAATTTGTGGGTTTTTTTTTTTTTTTTGGTGTTGCAATAGTAGTAATCAAGAACCACCAGTTTTTGATTTTGGAGAGTTGGAAGAAGCTATTGTTCTACAAGGGGTTAAGTTGAGCAATGATGAATCTGTGAAATCATGTATGCTTTTTTCTTCTTCTTCTACTACCTTCTTTTTCTGACTTTTAGCAAAGTGTAACAAAACTCATGGACTGAGTCGGAGTCAGAATTTTCAATAAGGAAATTTAATATCTATTAGTTTATATATAATAATAATAATAATAATTTTGACCAAATATATATATAGTTAATTTTCCAACAAATGGGATTGGGATAAACCCTTTTTTGCCCCTAACTCCGTCCATGTTCATGGGGTATATATAATGTAATTTTCTATCGATAGAATTTGGATAAACCTCTTTTGCCCCTAATTTGTCAAGTTCATGGGATATATACAATATATTCTGTCCAATTGGCTAGGATAAATCCCTTTTGCCCCTAACTCTCCTTATATGAAGATATATACATTATAATTTTTCGATAAAAATATTCAAATAAACCCATTTTGCCCCTAGTTGGACCCATGCTCATTTTTTGGGGGTGGGTGGGTAGGGAGAAAAGTATGTTTGAAATGTCAACAAAACAGATAGGCTTATTGCCAACTCTAAAGCAACAATCATTTCATAGGCAAAATACTTGAATGGCATGGGATTACATAAAAGGAAACTTGAACTCTTTTGCATGATTTACTGACTCCATAACTGCAGTTACTAATACAACCAAAAGAAAAAACAATTAAAGAAAAAATGGAAAGTTTTTTTGTTACTTTACTTTTGTTTGGTTCCTTTTTTTTTTTCTTTTCTTTTTTTTTTTTTTTTTTTGACATTTTGCTTTTTTTGTGATATGTTTGCAGCTTTATATGGAGCAGCCACAAACAGACCTGCAGCAACTCTGGAGATGTTCCCTTCTTGGCCTACTAGATTCCATCACACCCCAAGAGTACTATTTCCCCCCTTAGCTATTTTTACTATTAAGTATATTATAAGCTTTAAATATTTATCCGTCTTGAAGTAACTGATAAAATTATTGTCATGTGATCAGGAAATCATAGGTTTGAGTTGCGGAGACAGTCTCTTGCAGAAATGCAAGGTAAGACTGCAACTGCACACGATAGACCATTGTGGTCGGCCTCATACATAAAAGGAGCTTAGTACACAGCTCTTCCTTTTTAAAAATAAAAAAAAATTATACATAGAAGGAAACTTTTTTAACTTCTCTTTCTGATCAAATGATCATCAAAATTATGGTGTGTTTCTGCTTTAAAGTTGATTTTGGAAAGTTAATAATTGTAGTCTTGAAAATGAAATTCCAAAGCTAATTTAAGTAATATTTTCTATTTTAAGAGAAGTCTTCTAACTTGTTTTGAAATGTTGGAGAGGAATATATGATATTTTAAAAATAGTTGTTGAGGAAACACATCTGAATTTTAACTACAAGTTCGTGTTCAAGTTAACTGAACGCTTATCTGCTGCTAGTTTTGTTCCAAATAGACGGTTATATACCCTTAAAGTGCAAGTTTGATTACCTTATTAAATATATATTTTTATATCGTCAGTATATACAACTTAAAACGCGTATTTGCATATAGGGAAGCTCAAAATCAGTAGGAGGAGAACAAAGTAGTGATTCAGGTTCAGCACTAAACACAACTATTTCAAACAAAGGTGAAGCAAATTTGGAGCCAGAATCTCCTATTAGTCAACAACAACAACAATTTCAAGAAATGGCAAGTGATAGTCCAAGAACAGGAGGGTCACATACTGAAAAGGTTCTTTCTTTTAACTTCTCTTTTAATTCTCATCTAGTGTTCGATATCTATATTAATAGTCTTACTAATTTGAATTTGCGTCACGTAAGATACATTAAAGAGAAAAAGGCTTCCTAAGAGGGTATTTTTATATCGAGGACTCGAACCTATATCTTGTTCATCCCACTATAATTTTGATCAATATTTTAAAAAAAAAAAAAATTATATTAATATAAAAAAAATTATAATTTATAATACTTTTTACATATATTTTAAATATCTAAATTTTAATTATAAAATATTCCCATAACTGCCAAGAAAATAAGCCAAAGGGCAGAGTTTTTATGATCTCTTATTGATTCTCTCTGATTTATATTCTGACAAGAGATGAGAGCATCTCTACAGTAACTATATACTATTCCTTCCTATTTAAAATAAATGAATTTCTGGTACTTCTTTATGATTCAAAATAAATAAATTTTGCAAATTTTTTAAAAATATATTTTCTTTTCAAAATTGTCCTCTCTAATGAATTTTTCAACTATCTCTGATTTTAAGAAGAGTATGGAAAGAAATAAAAGTGTAACATAATAAATTACTTTTGAATTAGTCGAAGGTGAGTCTTGGAGTAACTAGTAAAGTTGTTGTCATGTGACCAGGAGGTCACAGGTTCAAGCCGTGAAAACTGTCCGGCCCCTTGCATAAATGTAAGGTGAGGTTGTTTATAATAGACTCTTTTGATTCGATCATTCTCCGAATTTCGCACATAGCGAAAGATTTAGTACACCAAACTGTCATTTATACTTTTTAATTAATATCCTTAATTAAATTTTTTAAGAGGTGTGTCATACACTAAAAAACTATTTATTTTAAATAGGAAGTAGTATGTGTTCCTTTAAAAAAGAAAATGTATCTTCTATGACTAACTTTTAGAACTGAAATGGTCTTCTTCTATCCCAAGAACTATAGTTAACTCCTCTTTTAGGCCTTTAATCTTTCTTGAAAGTATAAAAAAAAAAAAAAGTATTTCCAGAGGAATAATGGATTTGCTCATGTTAACATCATCAGATATATTATACTCCTGTCGTCTCAATTTATATGGTATTATTTGACGATATTATACATATTTAAATTTAAGATTATAAAATTTTAAAATCTCTCAATATTTTATATTTCGTACGTAGTAGTCAAATTAAAACACATAAAATAAAACGGAAGAGTATTCTTTTATTGAACAAGTATTCACGTCACCTTCATAAATAAGAAAATGCCAAAAGTTTGAACAATGACTAAATAATTACAAATTTGATTTTAATCAAAATCAAAAAGTCTACCAAAAGATCCTACCATTTTTGACACGTTATATATACCTCTAATAAATATTACTAATAAAATTACAAAAAGTAAACTCAAAATTTTAAAAAGGAGAAAATTTCTAACTTCACGCAATTACAGAATTATTTTTAAAAAATGTTTGCATATAATTTAAGGACCTTGTGGTTCTGCCCTTACCCGGATTTCATGCATAGCGGGAGCTTTAATATACTGATCTATCCGTTTGTATATAATTTACATTTTTTTTTCCCTGCAGAAAAAGGATGTTGGTTCAACTTCAGATAGGGTGACTGATGCTAAGGTGGACCTTATAATTATCATTAACATTATTATTGCAGCAGTTTTTTTAGTAAATTTTAATTTAATTTTTTTTAAAGAAATATTTTTGTTAATTTTGCTAAGTGCAGATATTGAGACGTTTAGCTCAAAATAGAGAAGCAGCAAGGAAAAGCAGACTAAGAAAAAAGGTACTCTTTTCAATTATTAATAAATTGATGAAGTTTAGAGATGAAACTTTCTTATACGACATCGTTTGTTCGAATATCTTTTCTGACTATCATAGCAATATTATGTTATACAAAATATATACAACAATATTAACATATTCAGGGTAGTTTATAAGTAGGGTCCGAAAAGAATGAATATTCTTTAAAAACAAACTGATTGTTATGAGTAAAATGTTATTATAAAATATGATTATCAATTAAAGGCGGAATCCATCGACAGTTTCCAAATATTGACATGACTTTTTACTTAGGCTCTCGGACCGTGTCATTTTGACACTTCTCGCTGACTTGATAGCTTATGTGACTGTATGTATATTTATTTGTTTATTTCTATCCCTCCCCTGGGAGCGCCCATCCATTTTGTTCCCTTGTTAATTCGAACTCACAATCTCTATCCTCCGAGTGTGAAGTGAGGGGTGTTTATCATCCGAGCAACTCCCTATTATCCGACTGTATGTATATTATTTTGTATTTTACAAAGTTAATAATTTGGATTTCTTGCAGGCTTATGTACAGCAGTTAGAAACAAGTAGAATAAGACTTGCTCAGCTAGAACAAGAACTTCAAAGGGCCAGATCTCAGGTTTGATTAATTATCTTTGAAAATGTCTCAATTCTTTTATTTTTCAACAAAATTTTTTTATCAAAAAGTTATTTTCCAATGTTTAATAATTAGATAAAGAATATTTTTTTTATTTATGAAAATGACTTTCATCGTATCAAATACGCATTGAATCGAGCAATTTTAGTATAATTTATTTTTATTGTTGATTGGTTTTGTGTCAATCAGGGGCTTTTCATGGGAGGTGGTGCTGCTGGTCCCAACATCAGCTCTGGTAAAGTTTGAACTTTTGTTTAAAAAAAATAAATGAATTTTTACACTATCAAAGGACAGTTCAATAAAAATGAAAAATAAAATAGTTAAAATTTTTATTGCTTTATATAAAAAAAAAAAAACAGATAATTATTGTATAATCTTTGCAAAATAGTATGTATCATTATATATATATTGAGTATATATCGTCGACAGTTTTAAACAGTTACGACTAAGCAGATGAATAACTTTTTGATTATGTGCATAAAATTATTGAAAGATCTCGGAATTAAATAACTAGCCGAATTTACTTTTTACTTCTCTAGTCAATATATACAGAACTATATAAATTTAAACGATTATATGGATCGTTATTTATGATATGAATTCTCTATATTATGTGATAATGAGTAAAGTATATAGTAGATATTGTGTTAACATCAGTGCTATAAAAAGAAGAGAGAAATTTTCTATCGATCTCATCACACAAGGATTTGTATAATTCGATTAATCACTTTTATGTTGGTCTGAGAAGAATTATACTATAGTGAAACTTATCTTATGTGCATCCAAAAGATATCGTCCACGAATTTCCTTGTAAAAAAAATAAAGAAATGAAATTGATCAATATTCTTGAAAGTGACATCTAAGATAAATACAAAGTATTTTTAGAGTTTTGACAAATAGGAACCACCAAATATCTGAATTTTCAGAACTGTAAGTTTCAGTGAAGTAGAACCAATTTTTCAGGTCAAAGTTTGTAATTCTTTGGTTTCTGAAATTGGACTGAAGAAAAAAAGTACCATTTGACCATAGAAAATGTATCTGTTCATTTTGTCATCCTTTGTGTTCTAAAGGACATTATTATGTGTAGACTAACCTACCGCATTATAGTTCGAACTCTTCAAAAATATTATTATATTTGCATCAACTAATCCTTCAAATATACTATGATACTTTTTGAGGATCCAACACACATCTAATAACAGTTTCGAAGAATCCTAGCAGTCACTGAGGCTTATCAAATAATATATATGTAAAGGCGGCAATGACATAGCTACATAGACCGAAGGAATGGTCAGATCCTTTCATCAGAAAATTATACTCCGATCACTCGTTGTCGAAAAAAATATTATATACATAGAAAATGATATTGCGTATATAGGTTAAAATTTACTTTCCTATTGATATATGTTAAATTTTTCTTTCTTCAGTAATTTCATCTTAATATATTCACTTTTTCATATTTTTTTTCAATCTGTTCTGAAAAATGATTTTTCTTGAGTCGAGAGTTTGTTAGAAACAGTCTCTCTACCTCATACAAAATAGGGGTAGTTAAGATCTGCATATACCTCATATCTTCTCAGACCCCGCTAGTGATACCACACTGAGTATATTATTGTTGCTATTATAAATACATATATATTAGATCTTGAACATCCTTAACAAAAGTGTGCAGCGAAAATGTTGTTGCACTCTCGTCGAATCTTCCAAAATACACTACCTTTTTTGAGGATCCAACACACATTTAATGACATTTTTAAAGAATCCAAGTCACATAGGCTCATCAATATGTATACATACCACAAAGTTAGGGAGTAAACACTACAACAAAAACAACCTTTAGCGGCAATAAATATACACTTCAACAAGAGTGTTAAAATTTTTACCGGTATTAGTTAAATGCCATTGGATCCAATGTCGCTATAGGCTTTAGGGGCATTTACAAAGAAAGCAACAATGTAATTGTCACTAGTAAATGCCACTAAAATACATATTTAGCGGCAATTAAGCTATTGCCGTTAATTAATTGCCGCTAAAGATCATTTTTGGTGTAGTGAAAGTCCGCGCGCGTACGCCCCACTTGTGGGACCATATTGAGTATGTTATTATTTTCATTATATCTTGAACATCCTTGACGAGGTTTCTGACTTCGATACTTGATATATCAGGTGCAGCAATGTTTGACATGGAATATTCAAGATGGTTAGATGATGATCAAAGACAAATATCAGAGCTACGTACAGCATTGCAAGCACATTTAGGAGATGGTGAACTTAGAATAATTGTTGATGCTTACATTGCTCATTATGATGATATGTTTAGACTCAAAGGAATTGTTGCCAAATCTGATGTCTTTCATCTCATTACTGGAATTTGGGTAACCCCTGCTGAGCGTTGCTTCCTTTGGATCGGCGGTTTTCGGCCCTCCGACCTCATTAAGGTGAGTTTGTCGAGGATCTATTAGAAACAACACTTCTAGTCTTGATTGAAATGAATTGTGTTAATAAATGACTGGTCAATCACCAACCTAAACTTGAATGGTTTGTGAACGAATCATGTTTTCATGATGGGCTAATTTTGTCACCCTTACCCCTTATAATAAGTAGCACATTAAAATTTTATGTATTGACAATAGTCAATATAAATATTCTGTCGAGGGTCCTATCAAAAATAACCTTTCTAGTCTCGATTGAAATGAATTTTGTTAATGAATGAGTGGTCAATGAGGCAACCTAAACTTGAATGGGTTGGACAAATCATGTTTTCATGTGCTAAATTTGTCACCCTTACCCGCATTATAATAAGTATCATGTTAAAAAAATTTGTATTGACCATATAAATTAAATAATATATTATACAGTCAGGTCACTTGTAAGATATTAATATAGATAATTTTTTATGACAAACATTATTTAGTAACCTAGTGAAAATAATAACTAACAATATATATATATTGCTCGGACTCATTAAAAATATCATCGGACTTGTATCGAATCCTCCAAAAGCTAAGCATTTTTGAGAATTTTGCACGAGTATGACATAATTTTGTAGGGTACGTCCGAACAATATAAGGCCTTTAGCTGCGCCGTTGATCTGATAGTACGAAAATTCTTTTATACTGACGGTATATATTTATTATCTCAGATGTTGATTGCACAATTGGACCCTTTAACACAACAGCAAGTTGTTGGAATTTACAGTCTCCAACAATCATCACAACAGGCAGAAGAAGCACTTTCACAGGGCTTAGAACAATTACAACAATCTTTAATTGAAACTATAGCCACTGGTTCTGTCATTGATGGTATGCATCATATGGTTGTTGCATTGGGCAAACTTGCAAATCTCGAAGGCTTCGTTCATCAGGTAAAAAATTTATAAGCACACTCACTTAATCAGAGGTCATGAGTTCAAGTTTCGAAAAGAAATCTTGTAGAGACCATTTTTTCCCCGTTTAATAGGTCTACATAGTGCGAGTTGGGATAGTATAATAGCGACGGATAGCCACTATTGATCAGCCACGTAGTTGGAAAATAACCACTTTCATGAATTAAAGTTCCACATATAAAACTTTATGATAATGTCATGAAGTTTCACGTGTGAAATTTGGAATTCCATGATAATGGCTATTTTTTAATTATAAGGATTGAAAAGTGGTTATTTATGAATTTATTTCGAATTTGATTTAGTCAAAATGTAAACTTGTCACTAAGGCTTTAGTCTAGACTCTAGTGGTCAGAGCGCACGCACGTAAAAAATTTGAATCTTGACTTATAATAAAAGTCTAGTATCTAAGTGAAGATAGATAGAGAAACTGATTCATTATTTACTGAGTTTCAAATTGTGTGTCACTGATCCTCGGGGATTTATCGATTGTCAAAATGATGTAGACTTGTTGTAGCCTTTTGAATAAAGCAAGTGGTTATTTTAGGTAGAGCCTTTTTATGATAAAATAATAACCATAAACCTGAACTGATGAAAGGCAAATTTCTTATAGAAACCTAGGCTTTTAACTCTTTTTATCACCTTTGTCTCCCACTAGACTGTTTAAACTTTATAACTTTGGACATGTTATGCCAATCAATGTCCTTTCTCATTGAGGTAATTTTGGGCCTGATTGATGGGGAAAAGAAGATTTTTTTCATTATGGGGGAGAAAATAAACAATAATGACATATTCATTGTAATTCTACGAGTGAGATTTTAGGAGAATGGTATGTACATAAACGTTATCCTTACCTTGTGAAGGTAGAGATGTTGTTTTCGATAGACCCTTGGCTACACTAGTAAGACCCTTCATAAGTATGGTATATATGCTAGATTGCGTATAGCTTGACTAATTTTAGCTTGACTAATTTCATGGGTTACTTGTTATCCCTCACCTGTATATATATATTCGATACTTTTACCGTCAAGGCTAAGACTGATCAAACCACCTCGTGTTTTTGCCTCGGATGAATTTTTGAACCTAAGACCTTATGGCTCTTCATTCACTTTCATAAACAATTAGGTCATACCCTTAATTGTTGCAAGACATTTTTTTCTCTTTTACTCTTTTTGTTATAGATATCATCACTTTAAATCTTAATATGCTCTTTACTTTCTTCATACTATGGCTAAAGACTCCAAAAGGTACATTGTAGGTAGTTATGTCATAGCTTTTCTCACTTTTTAAACCTTGTAAATTGACCATTTGAGAGATCTTTTCAACCCTTAAGATATGGGATTTTATTTGAAAAAGGAGAATATAAACTACCCTTTTTAATCATGCATCTATGATTGAAATAAATTCAGGATCAGAAAAAATATATAAATATTCTATTGGTGGACATTTTTCTCTTTGTAGAACCACCTTTTACCTACTCGAGACGAATCCTTCTCTGAGCAATTGTTGTGCACTTGCAGATCATATATTATAATTTTGGAAATCTTTTTATGATAAATATTAGAATTGATAACCTAATAAAAGTAATAACACGCTATAATCAGTGGCGGAGCCAAAATTTTTACTGAGGGGGTTCAGAAGTAAACATATAAACTAGTTGAAGGGGTTCAACATCTACTATATATACATAAAAAATAATTTTAATCATGTATAAATAGTAAAATTTTCAGTCGAAGGGGGGTTAGATGAACCCCCTGGATGAAAGGTGGCTCCGCTCCTGGGTATAATATACAACAATATGTCCAGTTTGATCTTACAAATGGGATTTAGGGAGGGTGAGCGTATGCATACTTTACCTCTACTTTGTGTGAGATAGAAAGGTTATTTCTGATAGGTGCTCGACTCAAGAAAAACATTTTTAACACCAAAGGGTGTGGCCTAGTGATCGATAATGTTGAGGTCTCAGGATCAATTTCCAGCAGAGACAAAATACTAGGTGATTTCTTCTCATCTGTTCTAACCTTGGTGGTAAAGTTACTTGATACTTGTTGCTGGTGGGAAGTAGCAGGAATCCCGTGAAGTTAATCGAGGTGCGCGCAAGCTGGCCCGGACACCACGATTATATTAAAAAAAAAACATTTTTAGAAATAGATTTGACAAATCCCTTAGAAAATGACCTTTACTTGGTATAAAATCTATTTGATTGTATTGAAAACAAATGTTATATAGTTCCACTAAAGGTGTATAATCAAATTTCTAATCCTAATACATAGGTCCCCACTTATCAATAATTGGTAATTTAATGCATTTAAAGATATCTTTCCCTTGGATTATGGCTTTGATGTTTTGTTATTACTTGTGTTTTTTCATATACTTTAAAGAGAATACCCCCTAAGTGTGACTTCTTATTCATAATATGCACCAAAAAAAAAAAAACTCTGGCTAGCTCTTCATTTCATGAACTACTTGAGGGTCAATTTTTATGTCAATATATATGATTTTAAAAAATATAATTTTAAATAATGGTCAAAATTTACATTATATTGTTTGGAGCTCGAGAAGCGAAAAGCGGCGAACAATTTGAGGTGAAGGCAGTACTTTTATCAACCAATTCAATTTTAATTGAAGAGTATGGTGCTCTAGGTCCATTTTACAATTTAACAACATAACATGCTTGATGTTTTATAGTTGCTATTCTATTTGCAATAACAAAAACAATATGTTCAGTTTAATTTCATACACGGGGTTTGAGGAGAGTGGTATGTACATAGATTTTACCCCTTATTTAGGGTGGTTAAAAAAGTTGTTTTCGATAGATTCTCAGCTTAAGTAAAACATATTAAAGCAGGTTTGAAAAAAAAATATATATACACGAGCAACGATGAAGAAGCCGTATATTTATTATTCTATTTGATATATTATAAATGTTATTTGGATGTATGTTTCCATCTGAAAATGATGTCTATTCAAATAAATTCCCTTGCAAGAGCTATCAACAAAATTAAATAATCATCACCTTTAACATTTTTATTTTTTGGGGGGGTTTCCCACCCGATGTCTAGTATCCGCATTGGAGCCCCGACTTATCCGGATTGTGCACTGCAGGCTCATTCTGGGGGTGGCGGTCCCAACAGGATTTTCTCCATTCCCAGGGCTCAAATTCGAGACCTCTGATTAAGAGTGGAGCAGTCCCACCACTGCACCACAACCGATGTTGGTCACCTTTAACATATAGTCCAAACCATTGAAAGAAACATTATTACTACTAACCAAATAATTGGAATAATCCAAATATCTGATAGACAAGACAACTTAATTAATTCAGAAGGGTTTCAAAATTTCAACTATGTTGAAAATTTTGTTTAAACATTAGGCCCTCCCTTGCCTAGCATTTAGTTGTGCATCTTCATTGATTCTTTTGGTTTGATTAAGATGTTTCTACTAATATTATTATTCTTATTATTTATAAAATAACGCTCACAAATAGCTATTTTTTAGTTCTTGTAATTGAAAGATGGTTAAATTTCACATATGAAACTCTGGAATATTGCCATGGAATTTCGTCCTTATTATAATGGAATTATAAATTTTATAAGTGAAACTTTTGTAGTATCAAATATAACCCCATAACAGTAACTATTTTTATAAAGACAGAGTTGAAAAGTGGTTAGTGAACGCTACTTTTATATTTTACTTTTGTCACACATTTTCAAGTAAAACTTCGTAACAGTAACTATTTTTTGTAGTCATGGCCGGATTGTGGTTCATAGATCCTATTTCTTACATTTTATTCTTGTCACTTATTTTCACGTGAAACTCCATGATAATAACTATTTTTTAAAGACAGAACCGAAAAATAGTTATTGGATTTGTTTCTACATTTTTTTTGAGAATATAAGATTTTTGACTTTTTTTTTTTATTCATATGAATTTTAATTTGCAGGCTGATAATTTGAGACAACAAACACTACACCAATTGCACAGAATATTGACAATTAGACAAGCAGCAAGGTGTTTCATGCTGATTGGTGAATATTATGGTCGACTAAGAGCCTTAAGTTCCCTATGGGCATCACGTCCTAGAGAGTAAGATCAAAAACCTCGATATTTGACATTCGTTTTGGAGCTCGATTAGTTCGAGATTAGTAAAAAAAATTCACTTAGAAGTAAATTGCTACGAACTTATCTGGATTCAGTCTGGAGAGAGTCTCACTTTGAAAGTAAAGCGCTTCCTACCTAAAGCGGTTCGACTCCCCAGGCACAAAACGAGACCTTAACATTCAATGTTCGGCTCTGCCTCGAGGCCGGACTAATCGAGATTCAGTTTGGAGAGTTTCACTTTGTAGGTAAAGCGTTTTCTATCAAAAATGGCTCGACTCCCAAAATTTGAATCCAAGACATTTGATTGTTAAGGATGGAGAGATACTAACTGTCTCACCACAACCTCTTTCACGGTATTTCAAAAACATATCAATATTACTTATCTAAGTTTCACTAGTTAGCTTCTTATGTCTATAAGAGCATATTATTGATGGTAAAATCAAAAGTATAAAATTAAAAAAATCGCAAATATAAAAAGGTGTTCTTCTTCTTAACTATACTATTCTCTCCATTTCAAGGTACGTGAATATGTCTGACTCAAAAAGAAAAAGAAGATATCATTTAAAATTTGTGATGATCGATTTTAAATATGTCATAATATTTATCTATTTATAAAGCGCGGTTATATTTCTAGTTATATAATGACTTTTAACCATTTTTTTGTTTTTTAGGACCATGATGACAGATGACAACTCTTGTCAAACAACAACTGAGTTGCAAATGATACAAGCATCACACCACCATTTCTCAAATATGTGTTGATATACATTCTTAGTAAAATAGAGATCTTAATGTAGTTTCTTGATATCTTTATATTAATTAATATTACTCTTATCTTGTAAATGTATAAATCAATTTTAGGGAAAAGGGTCATATTTGTCCCTGTACTTTCAGAAAAGGATCATATTTGTCCTTCATTATACTTTTTGGCTATATTTGTCCTTGTCATCCAACTTTAGACACATATTTGCTCTTGGACTGCTAAATCCTATGTCCCAACTTTCATTATCCTGCGTGACGCCAACATGGATATATTTATGTAACAATTACTCCCTCCGTCCATCTTTATTTGTCCACTTTTGACTTGGGATATACCTTAAGAAACAATAAATGGAGGGGTGATTTTACTATATCACCCTTTGAATATAATAAATTTTTTGCTTTGAAAAATGCAATGAGAGATGAATAGTATTTAATATCAAGGATAAAATAGGAAAGAAAAGGGTAAATTATGTATTGGTTTTCCAAATTGAACAAATATTATTGGACCTCTCAAAATAGAAAAGTTGACAAGTAAAGATGGACGAAGGAAGTAAAAAATTATTTTCTATTTAAATTTCACTCCAACTCAACTGAATTTTCAAATTTTCAGTGTGACATTTATCGAAATTTAACCCATCTGAAATTTATTTTGTTGGGTTGGGTCAAATTTTGTTATTTCACATTGATGTCCGTGCTTTATTTTTACTTTATTGTAAATATCTAGATTTATTTTGCATGGTACTAACAAAATTTGAAATATAGTTGAATAATCAGAACTTAGAAAATAAAAAATAGCCAAAAGAGTATCTAGTCGTAGGAATAACCTGAAAATCACAGAGAAGAAATGACGAAATCAAACAATTGAAATTCAATATACCGAATCGTGAGGTTCCAAAACTAATATAGGAGTCCGGAGTCTAAAGGATAATTTTTTTAATTCAAAATTTTGAATGGGCAATGAAAAATTGAAAAATGCCAAATGGGTAAAGACGGGCAAGACATACCGCCTTATTCTTAACCATTTAACGGCATCAGTTAAATGGTTAAAGGTAAGACGGGATGCCTTGCCCGCCTTATAAGGAGGAATCAGTCACTCGTCTTCCTTCTTCCATCAACTCAAATTTAATCATTTAATAAAATATGTTTAAATTTAACATTTAATAAAATATATTTTGTATTTAACTTGTATGAATGTGTGTGTGTATATATATATATATATATATTTCTATGTGGTCTACGCATAAACTTGGTATATATATATATATATAATATTCATTTTTGAAATGTTATATAGTCCAAAATTGGGTGGGTCGGGTTTTAACAAGAGTTGGGTTGGATTGAAATTTATATAGTTTTTAAATTATGACATAAATATATCCATGTAGGCATCATGTAGGTGTCACGTAGGATAATGAAAGTGGGGACATAGAACTAAACAGCTCAAGGGTAAATATGTGTCCAAAGTTGGACGACAAGGGTAAATATACCAAAAAGTATAATGAAGGGCAAATATGACCCTTTTCTAAGAGTACAAGGACAAATACGACCCTTTTCCCTCAATTTTATTGTGCACGAGGAAGCTTATCATTAGGGTAGTTAATTAAATAACGTTTAAAAGTAGCAATACTATAGAAAAATGTCAGATATGATATATTGCTCGTACTCTTTAAAAATTTTATTGTTCTTGTTAGATCCTTTTGTAGCATACCTTTTAGAAGGATCATATTGGGCGTACAAACAAAATTTTACATTGATAGCTGAAATGAAAAAAAATTTACTACGTATAGAATGTAGATTAAATTTTAAGAGTATTTTTAGATTGTTTTAACACAATAATTGATATCAAATTCGATGATTCAACAAGACAAATTGGTAGATAGAGATAGCATGGGTGACACACCGTTATTTCTAGATAAGTCTATGAAGTGATAGTATGTGGAACTTATTTAACGGAAGATTCTTGGGTGTTCGAACAAAATCTTACATTTATAGCTAAAAATAAAAAGAAACTAAAAAAGTAAGGTGATATTCTTAACAATGTGAGGTCTTTTTAGAAAAATCGTACGAGTTTAACTCAAAGCAAATAATATTATTTTATATTAAGTTGTTGTAGCCTATATAAATTCGACACATGCTCAATAATATTTTTAAAATATTCAAATAATATTTAAATATGTTAAAGAATATTATATTTGACCACCTTCATCATTGGGAAAGAAAGAAATTAGGAGACAAAGGGTGTGGGTTGTTTTGGCGGTGGGTTGATGAAAGATTATTGAAGACAAGATATAGGTTGATTAATTGTTCTTCCTTTTCCCTTTTTAATTATGTGAAGTAGTTGAGGATATTATATTTATTTTTTTTAAATCACAAAGGGACAAACTTAGAAACATGAAGACAAGTTGGATTTGCATTAATTGTCTTTTTGCAAATGAAAGAAAGACAAACTAAGTGCAAGAGAGTGGTTGAGATATGTAATTGGCTTTGCTCTTGGTGTGCATGAAGAGGTTATCAATATATATATATATATTAATGGAGAGGCTAGAGAGATACAACAACTTTAATTTATATATAATACAATCTTATATGTAATGTAATTTTGTGGTGGAGGGGGTTCGGATAACCTTCTTGCGTTCCTAGCTTTGCCTCTGAGTGAAATTCGAATTCAAAATCTCTGTGTGCTCTGATATTATATTGAATCATGTCATCATAAGTTGTTAAGCATACTTTAATTTACTTATTTATGCTTTCAACATAAGAACAATCCAATTAATGAAGGAGAACTTGTATTCTTTTTTAATTTCCATCCGATGTTTGGTATCAATATTTGGGCCCGATTAATTTGACTTCACACTGAAAAGTTTTGACTTGAAAGGTAAAAACTCTCTACCAAAGACGATTCCGGTTACCGAGTCCGAACCGGAAGGATAACTTGTAATCACATATAGGTGAAATATACCACCCGGCCCAACTTGATTGCTACTTGGGCTAATTATGGCTAACTGAACTAGTTGGATCGTTTGGTAATGTTCAATTTGGCAGCCCGGCCCAAAGTTTGCACACATATATTGCTACTAACAAATTTTATTTTTCTTCACATTAAATTAGGTTATAGTAACTTACAAATTGAAATGTGAAAATAACTTTCAAATCCTTCTTGTCTTTCCAATAATATCGAGATCGAAATAAAATTCTAGTTAAACTACCGTCATTTTTTTAGGAATTAACAGATAAGCACTTAGTTTTTTTTATAGAACGAGCAGGCGATATACAATACTAATTAAGATATGTAGTCACAATATGTGCACAAAAGCCCTTCACCTATACCTAAAAGTAAAGAACTCGTGATAATGTGCCTGCATGTGATACATAGATTTTGTGACTATGAAATAGATTAGGAACCGGGATGCCGACATCTCTCTGGTAGACCCTTGGCTCAAAAGAGAAATTATTTGAAGTCTTGGCTAAGAAAATGACAACAACAACATATTAATTAAGATGCAAATTAAGCAAATGAAGCAATAGATAGTAAAACACATTTAAAAATAAGAAATTATGCAATTAAAATTTAATGATCTAAATTTAGAAATTTAATGATCTAAATTTAGTCAAACTTTATAATGATGAGCTCCATCATAGTATGAAAAAATATCTAAGATTTTGTTTTTCTTAACTACGATGTCCACATATACTTTTGTTTCACATTTTTGTGTATCATGTGTCTCTATATCTAACATAGAAAAAAAAAAAACGTTATACATAGTTCAACCACAAGAACTCTAGCTAGGAAATAAGTGAACCCTACATGACCAAAATTCATGTAGAATAATCAAGAAAATGACAAAAAATTGAAAGTGTTAGACGTGTGTAACAATTCACCACCCATTGGTCATAAAATGTCCCCTTTCATTAAATTTATATAAATTCAACACTTCTTCTCCCTATAGACAACATGCATGCACTTCCACAATCAAAGAAAATCAAGAACTTTTCTCTTAAACAAGTTGAAAATCAATTTCAAGATCCTATCAAGAACTTTGAATCATTGTCAATGGTGGATGATGGAGAAAAAATAAGCAATTATTTTGACTCCGCGAAGAAAGAAAATCAAGAACTCTCTCATGATAAACAAGGTGGATATCAATATCAAGATTCTATCAAGAACTTTAGATCTTTGTCAATAGTGGATGACGGAGATCAAAAAATAGGCGATCTTTTAGTTGAACCTGAGAAATTAGGGTTATCGGGGCGTGAGAAGTTGAAGAGGCATTGGAGGGAAGTTGGAGGTAGGGTTTTTGTGCCAGAGAAATGGGGACATGAGGGTTCTTTGAGGGAATGGATGGATTGTTCTTCTTTTGATACAATGCTAGCTCCAAAGGGACTAAAATCAGCTCGTGAAGCCTTGATGTCTCAAGGAAAACGAGCACGTTCAGGTTCAGGTTCAACTTCAACTTCAAAAATGCTCGAAATCAGAAGTAGATAGTCATGGGAGATCATAATTAGGAAGAAGAATGATGGCTTAAGGAAAATGAACACATTCAAGTTCAATTTCAACTTCAAGAATAGTCGAAATCAGAAGTAGATAGTCGTGGCTCGCAAGAGAGAGAAAAAAAAATGGCTTGATGTGGCTAATTAATTAGCCAAGATCATGATGTAGGATGAGTATGTTGATATTGAGTAAGGTCATAAATTAGGATATTTCAAAAATAAATGTGTATTTATGAGCTTTGAGATCTTAGTTTGAAAAGTTTTTATTTTGGAGTTTATGGTTAATTTTGGAGAATTTGTACCAATCAATGCCTTATTTTCCAATAAAACAGTCTAGAATTTAATTATCAACTTATTACTAAGCTTCCATTTTATTTCTTGTTTTTGGAAAAGAAAGAAAAATTGGTGTAGGGAAAATGGAGGAGGGATTATAAGGTAGGGAATCAACCCTTCACCAATAAGGTAAAAGTTCAGATAATCAACTACCTGAGCTACTAAGATTTTCCAAACTGGAGTGTATTAGATAAGATTTGAGAAAGGTTAATTAGTGTGTAAAAAATTGCTTGTGAAGTAGGAGTGTGTTAAAGGGATTTCGTTACAATTTTTTTGGGAGGCAAACCATGTATATTAAGCCTTTCTTTTTAAAATTATATTTCGCCATGTTATCATTCTTTTTTTTTCTACTCGATATCCAGTATACAATATAGGACGCCTAACTAACTTGGATTTGTGTCAGGAATTCATGCTTTGAATAGGGTAAAGCGCTCCCTACCTAAATATACTTCATTCACTTACAATTTGACCTCAAATTAAAAATGGAGGAATAAACTTGCCTCAATTAAACGAGGTAATTCTTTATAGTTAAGTAGGAGTGCGTCAAAGGGATTTTGTTACAAGTTTGGGGGCAAATTATGTATTAAGCTTTTCTTTTTAAATTGTATTTCACCCAGATATTAGGTACTTAGTATCGACTTTGGGATCTAATTAACTAATTTGAAATTATGTCGAAAAATTCTATTTTAAAGGGTAAATCCTCCTTATGAAAAGCGACTTCAGTTTTAAAATTTGAACCTACAAAATTTCACAAATTTCCTCTCAAATTTTGGCTTGTAACACGTTTTTCCTATATGGTTTCAAATTTACCATAGGAGAGGTACATATTACAAACAAATACCTCAAGAAATTAATGCTTATAAATATTCCCTAATTTAACTATTGGGAACAATGATTAAGTTTTACTCTACTCTATTTTGCTCCTTACAAGAAAATAAATTATTGTACCAATATATAGAATATATTTTTTTTTCTTCTTCTTACTTGGGAAGATGTGAAATTAAATTTCCTTGAAGTTTTATTCTACTCTATTTTGTGCCTTACAAGAAAATAAATTATTATACCAATATAGAGAAAAAAAATCTTCTTACTTAAGGAAAATGTGACATTAAATTTCCTCTCTTTGCATTGACAATTGCAAACCTACAAACTATTTCATTGTTTAGTTCTAGTGAACCAACTATTTCTTTTCCACTTTTGAGAATTCTTAGTTTCATTAATAGTAAGGTTATTTACAGCTTGTTGATGCAAAATCTCAAGATAAATTAGTATAAAAATATACTCATAAACAAAAACAATTTTTCAATTACAAAACTGAAAAGTGATCGTCTATTTTTTTTTCCCTTTTATCATAAGAACCAAATGGATATGGAGTTATGGACTGTCATACAACAAAAATAACGACATGTCCAGTGTGATCTCATAACTAAAATCTGATGAGAGTGAGGTGTCGCTAATCTTACTCCTATTTCGCGTGTTATAACTCATACCCTCATCATTTGGAGAAATATAATATCCAACATTCTTATAAAATGTCCATACACATGCGTTATTTTTTGACTCCATTTTTCACTTTTTTTGTTTATCATCATGTGTCTCTATATCTAACATAGAAAAAGAACACGTCATATATATATATACTTCAACCACAAGAACTTTCCTAACACATACAAGAAAAAATCCAAACATTGGAACCCCACAATTTGGAGAACAATAAAGAAAGTGTCAAAAATTGGAAGTCCTAAACGTGTATAACATTTCACCACCCATTGGTCATAAAATTAAAAATCCCCCTTTATTATAAATTCAAGACTTCCCCCATATACTAACCTACTGTTTCTACAATGAAAGAAAATCAAGAACCCTCTCATAAACAATGTGAATATCAATATCAAGATTCCATCAAGAACTTTAGATCTTTGTCAATGGTGGACGATGGTGATAACAAAAAATCAGACGATTTTCTCGTCGAATCGGAGAAATTAGCTAGAGGACATGAAGAAGAAGGTCCATTGAAGTTGAAGAGTCATTGGACAAAAGTTGGAGGTAGGGTTTTTGTGCCAGAGAAATGGGGACATGAGGGTTCTTTGAGGGAATGGATGGATTGTTCTTCTTTTGACAAAATACTAGCTTCGAATGAACTAAAATCAGCTCGTGAAGCCTTGATGTCTCAAGGAAAACGAGCGCGTTCAGATTCAACTACAACTTCAGCTTCAAGAATGCTCGAAATTAGAAGTAGATAGTCATCATGGCGTATCATAATTAGGAAGAAAAAATATGGCTCAAGGAAAATGAACACATTCAAGTTTAACTTCAACTTCAAGAATACTCGAAATCAGAAGTAGATAGTCATGGGAGAGCATAATTAGGAAGGAAAAAGATGGCTCAAGGAAAATGAACCCATTCAAGTTCAATTTCAACTTTAAGAATAGTCGAAATCAGAAGTAGATAGGCGTGGCTCGCAAGAGAGAAAGAAAAAAAAAATATGGCTTGATGTGGCTAATTAATTAGCCAAGATCATGATGTGTAGGATGATTATGTTGATATTGAGTAAGGTCATAAATTAGGATATTTCAAAAATAAATGCGTATTTATGAGCTTTGAGATCTTAGCTTGAAAAGTTTTTGTTTTGGAGTTTATGGTTAATTTTGGAGAATTTGTATCAATCAATGCCTTATTTTCCAATAAAACAGTCTAGTATTTAATTATCAACTTATTACTAAGCTTCCATTTTATTTCTTGTTTTTGGAAAAGAAAGAAAAATTGGTGTAGGGAAAATGGAGGAGGGATTATAAGGTAGGGAATCAACCCTTCACCAATAAGGTAAAAGTTCAGATAATCAACTACCTGAGCTACTAAGATTTTCCAAACTGGAGTGTATTAGATAAGATTTGAGAAAGGTTAATTAGTGTGTAAAAAATTGCTTGTGAAGTAGGAGTGTGTTAAAGGGATTTCGTTACAATTTTTTTGGGAGGCAAACCATGTATATTAAGCCTTTCTTTTTAAAATTATATTTCGCCATGTTATCATTCTTTTTTTTTCTACTCGATATCCAGTATACAATATAGGACGCCTAACTAACTTGGATTTGTGTCAGGAATTCATGCTTTGAATAGGGTAAAGCGCTCCCTACCTAAATATACTTCATTCACTTACAATTTGACCTCAAATTAAAAATGGAGGAATAAACTTGCCTCAATTAAACGAGGTAATTCTTTATAGTTAAGTAGGAGTGCGTCAAAGGGATTTTGTTACAAGTTTGGGGGCAAATTATGTATTAAGCTTTTCTTTTTAAATTGTATTTCACCCAGATATTAGGTACTTAGTATCGACTTTGGGATCTAATTAACTAATTTGAAATTATGTCGAAAAATTCTATTTTAAAGGGTAAATCCTCCTTATGAAAAGCGACTTCAGTTTTAAAATTTGAACCTACAAAATTTCACAAATTTCCTCTCAAATTTTGGCTTGTAACACGTTTTTCCTATATGGTTTCAAATTTACCATAGGAGAGGTACATATTACAAACAAATACCTCAAGAAATTAATGCTTATAAATATTCCCTAATTTAACTATTGGGAACAATGATTAAGTTTTACTCTACTCTATTTTGCTCCTTACAAGAAAATAAATTATTGTACCAATATATAGAATATATTTTTTTTTCTTCTTCTTACTTGGGAAGATGTGAAATTAAATTTCCTTGAAGTTTTATTCTACTCTATTTTGTGCCTTACAAGAAAATAAATTATTATACCAATATAGAGAAAAAAAATCTTCTTACTTAAGGAAAATGTGACATTAAATTTCCTCTCTTTGCATTGACAATTGCAAACCTACAAACTATTTCATTGTTTAGTTCTAGTGAACCAACTATTTCTTTTCCACTTTTGAGAATTCTTAGTTTCATTAATAGTAAGGTTATTTACAGCTTGTTGATGCAAAATCTCAAGATAAATTAGTATAAAAATATACTCATAAACAAAAACAATTTTTCAATTACAAAACTGAAAAGTGATCGTCTATTTTTTTTTCCCTTTTATCATAAGAACCAAATGGATATGGAGTTATGGACTGTCATACAACAAAAATAACGACATGTCCAGTGTGATCTCATAACTAAAATCTGATGAGAGTGAGGTGTCGCTAATCTTACTCCTATTTCGCGTGTTATAACTCATACCCTCATCATTTGGAGAAATATAATATCCAACATTCTTATAAAATGTCCATACACATGCGTTATTTTTTGACTCCATTTTTCACTTTTTTTGTTTATCATCATGTGTCTCTATATCTAACATAGAAAAAGAACACGTCATATATATATATACTTCAACCACAAGAACTTTCCTAACACATACAAGAAAAAATCCAAACATTGGAACCCCACAATTTGGAGAACAATAAAGAAAGTGTCAAAAATTGGAAGTCCTAAACGTGTATAACATTTCACCACCCATTGGTCATAAAATTAAAAATCCCCCTTTATTATAAATTCAAGACTTCCCCCATATACTAACCTACTGTTTCTACAATGAAAGAAAATCAAGAACCCTCTCATAAACAATGTGAATATCAATATCAAGATTCCATCAAGAACTTTAGATCTTTGTCAATGGTGGACGATGGTGATAACAAAAAATCAGACGATTTTCTCGTCGAATCGGAGAAATTAGCTAGAGGACATGAAGAAGAAGGTCCATTGAAGTTGAAGAGTCATTGGACAAAAGTTGGAGGTAGGGTTTTTGTGCCAGAGAAATGGGGACATGAGGGTTCTTTGAGGGAATGGATGGATTGTTCTTCTTTTGACAAAATACTAGCTTCGAATGAACTAAAATCAGCTCGTGAAGCCTTGATGTCTCAAGGAAAACGAGCGCGTTCAGATTCAACTACAACTTCAGCTTCAAGAATGCTCGAAATTAGAAGTAGATAGTCATCATGGCGTATCATAATTAGGAAGAAAAAATATGGCTCAAGGAAAATGAACACATTCAAGTTTAACTTCAACTTCAAGAATACTCGAAATCAGAAGTAGATAGTCATGGGAGAGCATAATTAGGAAGGAAAAAGATGGCTCAAGGAAAATGAACCCATTCAAGTTCAATTTCAACTTTAAGAATAGTCGAAATCAGAAGTAGATAGGCGTGGCTCGCAAGAGAGAAAGAAAAAAAAAATATGGCTTGATGTGGCTAATTAATTAGCCAAGATCATGATGTGTAGGATGATTATGTTGATATTGAGTAAGGTCATAAATTAGGATATTTCAAAAATAAATGCGTATTTATGAGCTTTGAGATCTTAGCTTGAAAAGTTTTTGTTTTGGAGTTTATGGTTAATTTTGGAGAATTTGTATCAATCAATGCCTTATTTTCCAATAAAACAGTCTAGTATTTAATTATCAACTTATTACTAAGCTTCCATTTTATTTCTTGTTTTTGGAAAAGAAAGAAAAATTGGGGTAGGGAAAATGGAGGAGGGATTATAAGGTGGGAATCAAACCTTCACCAACAAGGTTAAAGTTCAGGTAACCAACTAACTGAGCTACTAAGATTCTCCAAACAGGAGTGTATTAGATAAGATTTGAGAAAGGTTAATTAGTGTGTTAAAGGGATTTCGTTACAATTTTTTGGGAGGCAAACCATGGATAATTAAGCCTTTCTTTTTAAAATAATATTTCGCCTTGTTATCATTCTTTTTTTTCCTACTCGATATCTAGTATGCGGTATGGGACGCCTAACTAATTTTTGGATTTGTGTCAAGAAATCATGCTTTGAATAGGGTAAAGTGCTCCCTACCTAAAGATACTTCATTCACTTGCAATTTGACCTCAAATTAAAAATGGAGGAATAAACTTGCCTCAATTAAACGAGGTAATTCTTTATAGTTAACTAGGAGTGCATCAAAGGGATTTTGTTAAAAGTTTGGGGGGCAAATTAGGCATTAAGCTTTTCTTTTTAAATTGTATTTCGCCCTTATATTAGGTACTTAGCATCGACATTGGGATCTAATTAACTAATTTGAAATTATGTCCAAAAATTCTATTTTAAAGGGTAAATCCTCTTTATCAAAAGCGACTTCAGTTTTAAAATTTGAACCTACAAAATTTCACAAATTTCCTCTCAAATTTTGACTTGTAACACGTCTTTCCTATATGGTTTCAAATGTACCATATGAGAGGTACATATTACAAACAAATACCTAAAGAAATTAATGCTTATAAATATTCCCTAATTTAACTATTGGGAACAATGAGTAAGTTTTATTCTACTCTATTTTGCTCCTTACAAGAAAATAAAGTATTGCACCAATATATAGAATATATTTTTTTCTTCTTCTTACTTGGGAAGATGTGAAATTAAATTTCCTTGAAGTTTTATTCTACTCTATTTTGTGCCTTACAAGAAAATAAATTATTGCATGCCAATATAGAAAAAAAAATCTTCTTACTTAAGGAAAATGTGAAATTAAATTTCCTCTCTTTGCATGGACAATTGCAAACCTACAAACTATTTCATTGTTTAGTTCTAGTGAACCAACTATTTCTTTTCCACTTTTGAGAATTCTTAGTTTCATTAATAGTAAGGTTATTTACAGCTTGTTGATGCAAAATCTCAAGATAAATGAGTACAAAAATATACTCATAAACAAAAACAATTTTTCAATTACAAAACTGAAAAGTGATCGTCTATTTTTTTTTTTCCCCCTTTTATCATAAGAACCAAATGGATATGGAGTTATGGACTGTCATACAACAAAAATAACAACATGTCCAGTGTGATCTCATAACTAAAATCTGATGAGAGTGAGGTGTACGCTAATCTTACTCCTATTTCGTGTGTTATAACTCATGACCTCATCATTTGGAGAAATATAATATCCAACATTCTTATAAGATGTCCATACACATGCGTTATTTTTTGACTCCATATTTCACTTTTTTTGTTTATCATCATGTGTCTCTATATGTAACATAGAAAAAGAACACGTCATATATACATACTTCAACCACAAGAACTTTCCTAACACATACAAGAAAAAATCCAAACATTGGAACCCCACAATTTGGAGAACAATAAAGAAAGTGTCAAAAATTGGAAGTCCTAAACGTGTATAACATTTCACCACCCATTGGTCATAAAATTAAAACTACCCCCTTTATTATAAATTCAAGACTTCCCCCATATACTAACCTACTGTTTCTACAATGAAAGAAAATCAAGAACCCTCTCATAAACAATGTGAATATCAATATCAAGATTCCATCAAGAACTTTAGATCTTTGTCAATGGTGGACGATGGTGATAACAAAAAATCAGACGATTTTCTCGTCGAATCGGAGAAATTAGCTAGAGGACATGAAGAAGAAGGTCCATTGAAGTTGAAGAGTCATTGGACAAAAGTTGGAGGTAGGGTTTTTGTGCCAGAGAAATGGGGACATGAGGGTTCTTTGAGGGAATGGATGGATTGTTCTTCTTTTGATACAATGCTAGCTCCAAAGGAACTAAAATCAGCTCGTGAAGCCTTGATGTCTCAAGGAAAACGAGCACATTCAGATTCAACTACAACTTCAGCTTCAAGAATGCTCGAAATTAGAAGTAGATAGTCATGGCATATCATACTTACGAAGAAAAAAAGATGTCTCAAGAAAAATGAACAAGTTCAAGTTCAACTTCAAGAATACTCGAAATGAGAAGTAGATAGTCGAGATTCACGTGAGAGTGAAAAAAAATGGTTTGATTTGGCTTAATTAGCCAAGATCATCATGATGTGTAGGATGAGAATATTGATATCGAGTTAAAATTAAGATTTTAAAAAAATAAATGTTTATCAAGGAACTTTTGGATCTTAGTTTGAAATATATATTTTTTGTTTGTTGGAGTTTATTGTTAAATTTGGAGAATGTGCATCAACTATCAATCATTCCTTATTTTTCAATAAAACAGATTAGAATTTAGTAATCAACTTACTACTAAGGTTCCAATTTATGTAACGAATCATTTTTCTGTCCCAAATTGGAATGTACTATTAGATAAAATTTCGTTATTTTTTAAAATTATTTTTCACTATGTTATTATTCTTTTTTTTTCGTTTGGTATTCGATATTTGTTTGGAGGCGCCCAACTAATTTGGATTTGCGCCAGAAAATCACACTTTAATCCTATATACCAAAAGATATTTCCTTTCCTGAGTCTGAATTTGAGACCACTAATTAAAAGCGGAAGAGTATTTATTTTTTTTAGTTAAGTAGGAGTGTCAAAGGGATTTTGTTACAAGTTTGGGAGGCAAACTATGTGTTAAGCCTTTTTAAAAATTGTATTTCGACCTATTATCATTTTTCCTTTTTTGAATTAATTTTAAGTCAATATTTATTCGTTTTGAAACTTACCTGACTTGGATTTGCGTCGCAAAGTCCCATTTTAAAGGATAAATCATTCTTTATATCAAAATAGTGACTTCATTCTTAGAATCTAAATCTAAAATCTGTAGTTAAAAATAAAAGTTACCTAGCATGAAATTTTGACTTGTAACACGTCTTTAATTCCTATATGTTTTCAAATATACCATAGGAGAGGTATACTTTAAAATGAATCATTGAGTAAGTTTTATTCTACTCTATTTTGCTCCTTCCAAGAAAATAAATTATTGCACCGATATACAATATATGTTTTTTCTTCTTACTTAGGAAATGTGAAATTAAATTTCCTTGCTTTGCATAGAAAATTGCAAACCTAGATAAACTATTTCATTGTATAGTTCTAGTGAACCAACTATTTCTTCTCTACTTTTGAGAATTCTTAGTTCCATTAATAGTAGGTTAATTACAGCTTGTTGATGCAAGATCCTCAGAGAAATTAGTATAAAAATATATCAGTATACAGTAGTTATTTTTCAATTACAGAACTGAAAGGTGATCGTCGATTTTCCCCCATTTTATATATCATATAAGAACCAAATGGATATGGACCGTCATAACTCCATCAACAAGAACAACATATTCAATGTGATCTCACAAGTGAAATTTGATGAAAGTGGGGTATACACAAACATTACCCCTATTTTGTGTGTCATAACTCCTCCATTTGGGAAAATATCCAACAATCTTATGAGATGTCAATACACATACTTTATTTTTGGCTCCATATTTCACTTTTTTTTTAAGTGTTTATCATCATGTGTCTCTATATCTAACATAGGAAAAGAACATACGTCTTATATACTTCAACCACAAGAACTTTGCTAAGTATCCCTAACACATACAAGAAAAAACCCATACATTGGAACCGCACAATTTGGAGAACAATCAAGAAAGTGTTAAAAATAGAAAGTGTTTAACGTGTATAAAAATTCACCACCCATTGGTCATCATAAAATTTAAAGTCACCTTTATTATAAATTCAAGACTTTCCCATTATACTAATTAACCTAGGCTTCCACAATGAAAGAAAATCAACAACTTTCTCATAAGCAAGTTGAATATCAATTTCAAGATTCCATCAAGAACTTTAGATCTTTGTCAATGGTAGATGATGAAGATAACAAAAGATCAGGTGATTTTTTCGTCGAATCGGAGAAATTGATCAGAGGACAAGAAGAAGAAGGTCCATTGAAGTTAAAAAGGCATTGGACAAAAGTTGGAGGTAGGGTTTATGTGCCAGAGAGATGGGAACATGAGGGTTCTTTGAGGGAATGGATGGATTGTCCTTCTTTTGATAAAATACTAGCTCCAAAGGGACTAAAATCAGCTCGTGAAGCCTTGATGTCTCAAGGAAAACGAGCACGTTCAGATTCAACTACAACTTCAACTTCAACTTCTAGAATACTCAAAGTAGAAGTAGATAGTTATGACAGATCTTACTTCCGAAGAAAAAAAAGATGTCTCAAGGAAAATGAACACATTCAAGTTCAACTTTAAGAATGCTCGAAATCAGAAGTAGATAGTCGTGGCTAATGAGATAGAAACAAAAAAGAAGGAGAAGAAATGGTTTGATGTGGCTTAATTAGCCAAGATCATGATGTGTAGTATGAGAATATTGATGTTTAGTTAGTAAGGTCATAAGTTAGGATATTTCAAGAATAAATGCTTATCTAGGAGATTTTAGATCTTAGTTTGAAAAATTTTTAAGTTAGGATATTTCAAGAATAAATGCTTATCTAGGAGATTTTAGATCTTAGTTTGAAAAATTTTCTTTGTTTGGTGAAGTTTATTGTTAAATTTTGGCAAATTTGTATGAACCATGCCTTATTTTGCAATAAAACTAGTGTGCATTAGACACGTTTTGAGAAAAACTTGATACATAAAAGGTTTTACATGTTTTAAGCTTTTCTTGTTTAATAATTGTATTCCGCAGTGTTATCATCCTCTTCCTTTTTTTGGTTTGCCACATGGTATTCGATATTCATTTTAGAACCTGACTAATACGCCGAGAAGTCCACTGTAGGAGTAAACTATTCCCTATCAAAAACGACTTCGTTTTTATAACTTGAATCTAAAATCTCTACCTAAGGATGAAGAAATACTTAACATCCCACCGCCACCTTGCACGGTGTCATGTTATCATACATATCAAAAGTATTGATACCAAACTTTGCCTCAATTTAACGAGGTAACTCTTTCTCTTTTTTTCCCTTTTTTGATCTTAACCACCAAGTGTGGATAAAAACTTATCCACACTCGATGTTTACGTCAAACAAAATATCCAAGAAGTGGCCAAGGGATTCCAAATAATATATGAGGTTCTAAGTTCAAATAACATCTGTAGTTACTATGCTATTATAACAATACTATCACAAAATTAATTTATAACCAAAATTAACATCATCTCAAAATTTGTCTGTTCAAATATACTTTCATATAAAATGCAAGAAAGTATATCATTTTGGCACAATAATGATTATTTCCTGTCATCCCACAGTGTCAAACACAAGCCAATATGACATAAATTTCAAGTTGGTACCATATTTCATTCAATGTATTTCCTCCAAAACTACATCAAATATATAAAAGAAAGCCAGTAATGGCCGATTAGCAAAACGATTATTGAAATATCGATAAACAAGTACTTCCGTCTTTTGTCTCACATAAACTTCATTACTGGAAATTTATTCATCAACAGGCCGCTGTCCCAAAACTGAAATATCCTCGTAACGCTTCTGTATTCCATAATAAAAACTCAAGGTTAGAAATGGATGATACCAAAAGATTAGAAAGAGTTGCTATCTATGTTGCTCGAACTCTTCAAAAATGTGAAAAGTAATGCATTTTTGGAAGATCCAACATGAGTGGGGCACCAATTTTGGAAAGCTGAGCCACATAGATTTGCAAATGAGAACCAAATATGAACATGGAACCAACAATATCAAGAATATACCAGAAACATGTGTCAAGCATTTCTAAAAGCTATGCATATTATGAGCCTATTCAATAAATATCACATAAGAGGGACCTAAGCATACTTTGTCCAACTTAACATTCAGGGTCGTTTGGTTCAAAACAAGGTTATCCCAGGATTATGTCTCACCTCCTATACGTGAGAACATATCAAGATTTTGGTATAAAATTTATATTGATATTAACTAATACCAATAACCAAACGATGGATAAATGCAATCCTAAATTTAACACTGGTATTAGTATCCTAATCCAGGTAACCAAACGACCCCTCATTGTTCAATATGGTTTACTATCACCACAACAATAAAGGCTTTTAGCGACAATAAAGATGCACTTTAACAAAGAGTGCTAAAGCTTTAGCCGGCATTAGTTAATTGCCATTGGATCCAATGTCGGTATAGCTTTAGGGGCATTTACAAAGAGTGTTAAAATGTAATTGTCACTAATAATTATTGCCTCTAGAAACATAATTTAGCGGCAATTAAGCTGTTGCCGTCAACTAATTGCCGCTAAATATCTTTTTATGTAGTGTATCATAATGCTTTTTCAGAACCAATGGTCACTCTTCACTTTTCTGGAAGCAAAGGTTGATTCGGTATTTTGACTTTCAGGTCATAGATTTGTTCACCAGTGAAAAACAACAGAAAGGATAAAGAATGGGGAGATGTTTAAACAATTACAAGACAATAGAAATGAGGAGCTGAGCACTAGAAGAACAAGAAGAACGGAAAAAGAAGATAAGAGCCAAAGAATTTTGGTAAAAAGAGAATAAAGGAATCGGGTTTGGAGGATAGAGAAGAACAACCGAGGAAGAGGGGAAGGGGAAGGAATGCTTTAGCAAGAAGAATAACAAGTGATAAATATGTAGTAAATAATACTCGTGGAGGCCGTGCATTCTTACAGGTCGAGTACATGGATAGAGATCAAGAAGGGATAAGTTTATTTTCAAAATCCAAAGTTGGAAATGGCAAGAGAATCTTTTTCACATGTGCATAAAGGAACACTTTAGGGGAGGCATTTCCACAGGTGTATCACCGGTAAATGACTGCGAAGCTAAAGTGGTTGACAACTGGGGAGGGGTGCCACAGGATTACATGGAATTTATAAGCCTTCAGAAGGACCATTTATGACTAAAATGTGAGGGATTAAGGTTATCTTAACCAGAATAACAAATTTGCCCAATAGAGGATGGGAAGGGAATGGTATGGACTGGGAAATCGAAGTAGAAGTTGTCTATGGTTAGATCTTGTAACTTATCCGTGTGATAAAACGGCGGTGTAGAATGAACAAGACACCAAAGCACTATAGTAACTACTACATCTATCGCATTTTATATGAACTATTACTATATGGGAATCGAAGAGCCTGTCTTTGACTATGATCTTCTAAACACTTCTTTTATACATTTTTATTTATAAAAGTGACTTGTGAAAATTTAACGTAGTTTCTAACTGTGTAAATCACTGCAAGTTCGTTTTACCAATTCAGAGTGTTGCATTCTCGCTTTTCAAAATGGCATAGGGATATTGAATAGGCCCAATAGGGTGACCAAGGAAATCATGAGGGTCATCAAGGCATCGAGAGTTCAAACCTATGAATATCAGGAAAAAAATAGACAACTTGGACAACGACGCCACTGTCCCCCTTTGGCTAATCTGGATTGAAAGAAATAGGAGTATTGCAAATAGCAAGTAATGTAACAAGTATAAAGATATCTTTATTTGTTTCATTGGTACTTTTGGTGTAAAGAGAAATTACCAGTATGTATAAATAGCTAGCCTTACTTGGCCAGCATGAAGCTATGCATTCACTTTCTAGGTACATATTTTTGACACATTTAGGTCTAAGGTTGGTGAAGGAGTTCTGGGTTGTCCTAAAAACAACAAAACCCATGCTCACCCCTGAATGTGAAAGAACATTTGTTGACCCATTCCCTATTTACGGAAACATAAAACAAGCAACATCCCTTAATGAGTTTTTCAAAAAAATGTGACAAAAATAGTCTTTTCTCCCATCTTTATGTGAGACATGCTGATATTGTTGGTGTCTGGGCTGGCTTGCATGAACCTAAACTATTCCCACAGAGGTACCTACTACCTAACACCAACACAGAACTATGCAACAACCCACCAAGGCTAAGACAGATAAGACAGATGAGAAAAAGTACCACTAAGATATAAACCGTAGTTCATCCCACTTTATCGATTAATAGGCCACACCCTTGATTTGACATAAACTTTATATAGACTAAATATTTGCCACAGGATAAGCATGAAAGATCAGGTTAGCGTATGGATACAAATTTGATCTGATGCCAAAACCCAAAAGCATCATCCTTTGCCTAAGGTTGTGGGGTAAACTGAATTTCTTAGTTGATCTTGTAAAGTGGGTAAGCATTTTTATCACATGGGATAGAGGAATTCCAACACTTTGAACCACCTTAATCACCTCAGAGGAGGTGAAAAAGCACCCAATTCAATCTGTGCAAATTCAGGTACAAGGCACCTGTGGTAGGACCATCTTCCACATTCAGCTGAAAAGGGAACTAAACCATTCAAGGCACTTAACCAATACATCATTCAAACTTAAGGCATCATCCCAATAGCAAACTACAACATAACTAGCCCAAAAGAACTCAAAGTTGGTCCCTTTACATTCTTAATCAATTTACAGAATCCCATGATGATTGCCAAATTTAACAAGACAGAAGTTTAAAAAATATCATCGACGAAATCTAAGGCTATTGCTTTTGGAAACCCCCATTTGTTACAAGCCATCTTCCTTTGTTTCATCACTTTCACAAGCACTAGTCTATGAAAGAGATGCACCATAACAACGATAGAGGATGCTAAAGCTCAACAAATTTTAAACAAACAGGAAACATCCTGGGAAGAAATGGTCATTCCCTAGACATATATGCAAGTTATCAACATGATAATACGCCCCAACCACACAACCTAATTCAGACAACTTTCTAAACTGGATAAACAAAAAAGATGATCCCTACGACAATACCAGAGCAAAAACACAGAGGAAATCAAACACATACGATAAATAAGATACAGAAATGCACGCCAAAAAAAGGGGAAAGGGAGGGAAATTTCTACAATCAGGTATAAAGGAAATGGTCATTCCCTAGACATATATGCAAGTTATCAACCTGATAAGACGTCCCAATAATAAAGAAGATACTTAAAGCATGCCGAAAAAAAGGAAATAAAGGGAAAATTTCTACAGTCAGGATATAAAGGGAAAGAAGTTTAGAGAATTCAAACATACCCCAACATTGTTCTTCTCCCAGAGCTTATGAACTCCATAATCCACTGCCTGCAGACAACAACAAAACAAGCAAGAAAACATCAAAATGTGTCACACCCATCTCACTATGTTGCTCAAACTCTTCAAAAATATCGACAGGTGCATGTCAAATACTCCAAAAGTAGTGCATTTTGGAGAATCCCACATAGGTGTGGTACAACAACAACACAACAAGCAAAAAAAACATCAAAATGGATCACAGCATCTCACTATGTTGCTCAAATTCTTCAAAAATATCGACAGATGTCCGTCAAATACTCAAAAAGTAGCGTATTTTTGGATAATCCCCACATAAGTGCAAGTACAACAACACCATCAAAATGGGTCACACCCATCTAGCTATGTTACGCAAACTCTTCATAAATATCGACATGTGCACGTTACATACTCCAAAAAGTAGAGCATTTTTGGATAATCCCGTGCAAGCACAACAACACCATCAAAATAGTGTCACACCCATCTCTCTATGTGGCTCAAACTCTTCAAAGATGTCAACGGATACATATTAGATACTCCAAAAGTAGCATATTTTATAGAAAATCCAACAGGGGTGCAGTAACAATTTTGGAGAGAACGAGCAACATAGTCCATCTTATTTAATCAAATCACTTAAACTGCAACAACAACAACAACAACATACCCAGTGTATTTATTCCCACAAAATGGAGTCTGGGGAGAATAGAGTGTTCACAGACCGTACCTTTACCTCAGAGGTGAGGTAAAGAGACTATTTCCTATAAACCCCCGATCAGAAAAAGGGGTAATGGAAATCATATCAATTAAACTAAACTAGTATAATTTCAGATCCAATCAAGATACACCCAAATCAACAAAAAAATAAAAGTACTATAAGTCACAATAATTTTTTAAAAAAAAGGGGCAGCCAGGTGCACTAAAACTCCCGCTATGCTCAGGGTCCAGGGAAGGGCCCGACCACAAGGATCTATTGTATGCAGCCTCACCTTACATTTCTGCAAGGAGATGTTTCTCAAGCTTAAACCCGTGACCTCCTGGTCACATGACAGCAATTTTACCAGTTACTCCAAGGCTCCCCTTCATAAGTCACAATAATAATTGACTATTCAAAATATTTAAAACATATATGAAAAAATTACGATCAAACATAGACATGTTTGAATCTCGATAAGCGAAATATGTCACACAACTAACTTGGTACGGAGGGAGTATAATTTCAGATATAATCAAAATACACCCAAATCAACACAAAGAAAAAAAAAGTACTATAAGTCAAAATATTCAAAACATATATGGAAAAATTACTTTCCGAATCTCGGGAAGCGAAATACGCCACATAAATTGATACGAAATAGAGTACTATATAATTTCAGATATAATCAAATCAACATAAAAATGGATTAAAATTTACTGACCCTTTCACCGAGCAAAGCGCCAGCTATGACAAAGGTAACATAAACAGGAGTACGGCGCATGACCAATCTGTAAAAACCTTCAAGAACACCACCACTACCGCTTCTTCTAGCTGCTGATTCCATTTTTTGTATGTAAATTCGCTTCTGGGTTTTGCTTAGATCTGATAATTGAAGAGAAATCTGAATGAATCTTGAAGAAATGCCAACTCTTTTGCCCCTGTATACTGTTAACCTACTTCGACCCGGTTCGATTTTTTTAAGGACCGGTAGACTTTTGGACCGCTGTTTTTCTTTTACCAAGGGAAAGTCTTGTTTAATTTTTTATTTTTTTTTAATAAAGCCCCGTTTGGCCATGAAAATAATATTTTTTTTGAGTTGGAGTTGGTGTTGTGTTTGGTCATGAATATAAATTAAACTTTTTTATAAATTGTGTGAGAAAAATAAGAGTGAAAAAAGTGAAATCAAGTAAAACTTTTTTCACTTTTTCAAAAATAATTTTTTCACTTTTTTATAAATTGTGTGAGAAAAATAAGAGTGAAAAAAGTGAAATCAAGTAAAACTTTTTTCACTTTTTCAAAAATAATTTTCACTAAAGTGAAATAATTCTTATTTTTCGGAAAAAAGTGAAAAAATTCTCATGGTCAAACGTCTACTGAATATGGAAATTGATTATAGGTATATTAAATTTTAGTCTTTGTGATATCAGATTAAGTAAATGTAATCTCGCAAGTGGGATAGAGAAATTGTTTTCGATAGATTTTCGGTTCAAGAAAAGCACATTAAAAATAAGTATGGAAAATAAATACTACAAATAGTAAAGAAGTCATGTTAAAAAGAAAGGAGAAGAGAATAGTAGGAGCAACAAATAATACGGTTACTGAAGTAAAGAAAATAACAAGTAATAATAAAGTAAAAAATAAGAGTAATATAAAAATAATGATAAGAGAAACTAGATGGAGTTCGATCTACTAACTTTCTACCCTTGTGCTTGACCTTCATATCCAATTATCTAAGGTCATGTCCTCATTAATGTTGCAGGTGTGTAATTTCGTGTCTAATCACCTCTCGCAAATACTTCACCGACCTACCTCTATCTCTTCTTATGCCTAACATGGTTAACTTCTCACATCGTCTCACTGATGGGACATTTATGCATCTCTTTTGTATGTGCCCGAACCATCTCAAAATCGCCTCACTCATATTGTTCACCATAAAGGTCACTCTCATTTTATCATGAATACCTTTGTTCTTAATCATATCACTCAAAGTATGTCCAGACATGATACAACCATCTCGACATCCTTTTTTCTTCTACTTTCATCTTCTGGACGTGTAAGCTCTTGACTAGCTAACACTCCACCCATTCCACATAGTTGACGTTTGACAATCACTTTATAAAATTCAGATTTAAGTCATGGTGACACATTTTCATCATACAAGACACCCGAATACGAGTATCCACCCTGCTCCAATTTGATGTGTACATCATCGTCAATCTCAAAAATTCCTTGGATTACTGATCCAAGATACTTAAAATTTCCTATGTTGGAGATGACTTGTATGTCAATCCTCACTTCCATATCTTCCATGTAAGTTATATCATTGAACTTGCATCCCAAGTACTCTGTCTTAGTTGTGCTCAATTTGAACCCTTTAGACTCTAGGATTTGTCTCCAAACCTCTAGTTTATCGTTGACTTCGTTGCGGTCAGCATGTCTCGTTAATCAATAATATGTCATCTACAAATATCATATACCATGAGACCTCTCATTTAATATGTTGTGTCAGTTCATCCATCAATAAGCTAAAAAGTAATGGGTATGAGTTGATCCCTGGTGCAACCCCATCACTAGGAAGTGCTTTAAGTCTCCCTCCATTGTCCTCATTCGAGTCTTGGCTCCTTCATACATGCCCTTAATCACTCCAATATAATCAAATAGGCCTATTGTCCTCAAACATCTACATAAAACCTTAGGAGGTATATACTTTTGACCCCTTTACTTATGAATATTCATAAATTTTCAGAATTATTTAATCATGTATTATGTTAAACATATATTGTTACTCTAAATTTAATAGCAATATACATTTAAAAATAATTCTAATATTACATATTTCCTATATATAGGGACTAAAGTACATATGTCAATTGTAATTAAAATCATACATATCATAAGAGCTAAAATAACAATTTACCAATAGATGAACCAAAATGATGTTCTCCCTTCTTTTTCATTTTCTTTTGTTTTTGGGCTATTAGTCACCCATGTTTTCCACTTTATCGTTTGCAATTTTTTTTTTATATGATCAATATATTATCAAACATATCATATGTGCCTTTAATTTCTAATGAAGCTCCATCTAACTTATTTTATCTATGTTAACAATTTCAAATTATAAACATGGCCATAATTATCAACATGTTCTTTTACTGATAATTATGATGTTCGAATCAGCTTGCACATAGTTTGATCAAGTCACCTATCATTGACAACAAGTATCAAATAACATTCAAAACACACGTAACATAAGAAAAGAAGATTCAAAATTACTTTTGTTTTTATTTTAGAAGGAAATCACAATGACCACAGTTGATGAGTATGCAAGTTGAACATGCCATTTCTCTCATTCCCCCCAAGTTTATGAGCAAAGTGTTGAAAGTGGCAAATATCATCAGCTCAATGGAAAAAAGGTTTTCAATTTATGTGAGTGGTAAGTAATCCTCCGCTCTTAATGATGTTGAATTTAAGTTCTGTAAATGAAATTGTCTTTAATCGAAAATGTTTTACCTCTAAAATAAACCTTCTCAATTTGAATTCGAATTAATTAACTGGATTTCAAAATAAGTATAAAACATTTGGTGGAAAGTTTTAAAAATTTTTTTTATAGAAAGATAAGTACACATTACAAATCATCTTAAATTTACAAACCAAAACACGCTAAACCGATAACCAAACCAATAAGATATTCGTTATCGATTTTCGATTAATTGGTTTTTGATCTTTATCGATTCGGTTTTCGATTTAACCAATAAGAAATACTCCCCTAATTTTTTTTTGCTTTATCTTATTTTTATTTATTCTACACTATCTTCATGCATAAAGTCTACACAAATTATAAGCACTAAGACAACAGCTATAAAAGCAAAAGATAATAAGGTATGTATTTAAATCTAAAATCATTATTATATAATTATGAATAAAAATATAATTTTATTGGGTTATCGGTTTAACCATTAACTAAAACCTTAAACCGAAAACAAAATCAATAGCCCAATAAAAAAAATTACAAAATCATTTAAAAACTGTTAACCCAATAAACAATTATCGATAAACCAATAACATTTTTATCAATTTAATTTATCGATTTAATCGGTTTTTGCACACCCCTACTTCACAACACAAATTGCTAAGATTTAAATAACATTTCTATCTAAAGTGGCTACTTGTTGCCATTTATCTAAAGCCCAATATAAGCCCTATTTGTATATAACTTACAACACTGAACTGACCCAACCTTCTTCACTCTAACGGCGCTTACAAACCCTAGACAAGTATTTTCCAGTCATGAGGTATGTAGAAAGCTCTGAACTTCTTTTTTTTTTTTTTTTTTGCTATATTTTTTTTGTATTTTTTGGTTTGGTAGGAATATTAAAAAGCTAATTTTTATGAATATTTATTTGGTGAATTTGTTGTTTAACTTTGATGATTTTTTGTGGGTTTTGGTTGTTTTTGTATTTTTTTTTGTTTGTTAGGAATATTAAAAAGCTAATTTTTATGAATATTTGATGTTAATTTGGTGAATTTGTTGTTTAACTTTGATGATTTTTTGTGGGTTTTGGTTGTTTTTGTATTTTTTTTTTTTTTTGTTAGGAATATTAAAAAGCTAATTTTTATGAATATTTGATGTTAATTTGGTGAATTTGTTGTTTAACTTTGATGATTTTTTGTGGGTTTTGGTTGTTTTTGTATTTTTTTTTTTTTTTGTTAGGAATATTAAAAAGCTAATTTTTATGAATATTTGATGTTAATTTGGTGAATTTGTTGTTTAACTTTGATGAATTTTTGTGGGTTTTGGTTGTTTTTGTATTTTTTTTGGTTTGGTAGGAATATTAAAAAGCTATTTTTTATGAATATTTGATGTTAATTTGGTGAATTTGTTGTTTAACTTTGATGATTTTTTGTGGGTTTTGGTTGTTTTTGTATTTTTTTGGTTTGGTAGGAATATTAAAAAGCTAATTTTTATGAATATTTGATGTTAATTTGTGAATTTGTAGTTCAACTTTGATGAATTTTTGTGGGTTTTGTTTGTTTTTGTACCCTATGTAAATGGCAAGTTAAAAACACTTTTTGGTGTTGAATTGAGGAAAAAATCATGGGTCTTTTTTTGTTGTAAGAGAACTATCGTGAGGAGTTTTCGTTTATGTGAAAAGTGAAATCAATGTATCCTGAGTAGATGTGAGAGGTTGGGTATGATGGATTTGAGGAGAGGTAGAGGTAGGATGAAGAGTTATTGGGGAGAGTTGATTAGATGGGATTGGGGACACGTGCATCATCGAGGACGTGACCTTGGATCGTAGGGCATGGAGTTCAAGGATTAGAGTAGAATGTTACTCCATCCGTTTAAAAAAGAATGACCTATTTTGACTTGACACGGGTTTAAGAAAATAAAGAAACTTTTGATTCTTGTGGTCTTAAACATGCCATGTGGAAAGTTGGAATTAAACTGTTGCCAAAATAGGAAAGGGTTATTTTTTTAAAACGGACTAAAAAGGAAAGCAAGCCATTCTTTTTGAAACGGAGGGAGTATTAGGTAGTCGTGCTTTCTATTCTCCATTATTAGTGGCGCTGTCTAGTTTCCCTTATTAGTGTTAATTAGTATTTTTTTTCCTCCTGTTTTCTTATATTTCTTATTATTACTTGTTGTTTCCTTGAGTCGTGGTAAGGTCTGCTTACACTCTATCCTCCCCATACCTCACTTTGTGGGACTACACTAGCTATCTTGTTGTTGTACTTGTTGTTTCCTTCGTGTCGGTTATCATATTATATGTTGGTGCTACTAGTAGCATATTATTTGTTGGTTCTACTAGTGTTCTCTACTATATTATGTTTTACTTGAGTCGAGGGTCTATTGGAAACAACCTCTCTACCTCATAAGGTATGCATAAGGCTGCATGCACACCACCTTCCCCAGACCCCCCTTGTGTGATTTCACTGGGTATGTTGTTGTTTTGTAAGGAATTAGTTATTTCAAAGAGCTTTTTGTTGCTTCTACCGTGTTTTAATGTTTGGCTAAGATTTTGAAGTATGCATCTCGTTTTCTTTTGCTCCTTTTAGTATGTAATATGTTGTAGTTAAGAACATTAGCATACTGTTTATTGTTTGTCTTGTTGAATATTTGCATATAGTGATTTAATTTTAACTTTTATACAGTAAGCTTCAGAGTGAGGCCGTTAGAGAAGCCATCTCTGTAATTAAGAATGATTCAGCTGAGAAAAAGAGAAAGTTCTCTGAGACTATTGAGCTCCAGATTGGGCTTAAGAACTATGATCCCCAAAAGGACAAGCGTTTCAGTGGATCTGTGAAATTGCCTCACATTCCACGCCCTAAGATGAAGATTTGCATGCTCGGAGATGCTCAGCACGTGGGAGAGGTAATCATTCTTTCCATGTTAGTTGATGTTACTAGCTGTGCTGGATTTGCTTTTTGTTAACTGCATACAGTATCTGGGAAGTGCATATGCAACTGCTGAGTGGATTTCCGCCGCTGATATCGTTGTTGTAGTATACAAGATGAGATTTTTTAATTTAATAATAGAAATGGGATTTTGTGTCATGGTTATCTTTAATTGATAGAAAACTGATTTTTATTTAACAGAATCTTCAATTTATTAATTGATAAAATTGAAAGAGAATGAATTGATAATAGTCAGTTGAATCTTCATGCACCACTGAATGTGTTGTAATTGCAATGGGCGCAATGATGTTATCATCAATTCTGTCTGTCTATCAGTTAATGAGCAGTTGATAGAGTGGAGTTCACAAAAAAATATAGTTTTAATGGGCTGGGTCTTAGGATATCTTGCTAGCTTGTCTGACAACCCTGGGTTAGACATTTTCTTTGTCTTAGGATATCTTGCTAGCGTGTCTGACAACCGTGGGTTAGACATTTTCTTTATGTAATTGCTTGACAGCTCAATAATGTGTTAACCTGGCTTAAAATGCAATGTCATCAGAAGTCCCATTAGCTGTGATGGGTAAATCTGCTTATCTACAAAGGTAGGGGTAAAGTTTGCATGCATCCTACCCTAACAACTATGTTGTTGATGTTTATTATGAGATTGTCTACTTTTTTGTTTTATGATGTTTATTTTATATTTTCTGGTTGATGGTAAATTTTGTGGGCACTAATGTTAAAAAATATTAAAAGTTAGTGTTAGGTGAATCATTCCTGAATCTTTAGTTTTTCTACGGTGATAATCAGAACTTGGCACATGTGTTTGCAGGCAGAAAAGATCGGTTTGGAGTACATGGATGTCGAGAGTCTCAAGAAGCTTAATAAGAACAAGAAGTTAGTTAAGAAGCTTGCAAAGAAATACCATGCTTTCTTGGCTTCAGAATCTGTCATCAAGCAGATTCCTCGTCTCTTGGGTCCTGGTCTGAACAAGGCAGGCAAGTTTTATAGATTGTTTTGATGTTCTGTAACGACACTTGTACGAATAGCTCAAGTTTTTTCTTGATGATCATCTTTTAACTGGCTCTATTCAATTGTAAATGCAGGTAAGTTTCCAACCCTTGTTTCCCACCAAGAGTCACTCGAGTCTAAGGTTAACGAGACCAAGGCTACCATCAAATTCCAGTTGAAGAAGGTTCTTTGCATGGGTGTTGCTGTTGGAAATTGTGATATGGAGGAGAAACAAATCTTCCAGAATGTGCAAATGAGTGTCAATTTCTTAGTCTCGTTGCTAAAGAAGAATTGGCAGAACGTAAGTCTCTCTAGCCATCCCTGTTCAGTTAACTTCAAATTACTGTTCAAGACCGAACTCGTTGTTCTCTTTTATTAATCTGCTTTAATTGTTCATCACAACAGGTAAGGTGCTTGTACTTGAAGAGCACCATGGGGAAGACGCAACGTGTCTTTTAAGATGATTGTCTCATTATTGGAGCTTTTCGTTAATTGTTGTAAGAGAATACTGTTGAAATTTTTGGATAGGAGTCATCCTTGATTATGGTTTTAATGTTACATCACTATAGGGATCATATTTTGCTCAGACTATCTTTTTTCAGGCGATATTAGCTCTCTTCATCGACTATGATTTCTTTTGCATGATTATTTGTATTCATCCCTTATCTCCTTATTCATAGTTTTCGAATTTGATTGAGCCAATTAGCAGAGCAAGGTCGTCTCAATAAACAATGACCAATACTTGCATTGAAGGTTGGCAATATTTTCTCCGTGCCACCTTTTTTCATCCCTTCCACCCCTCTTCCTTTTCTGTATTTACTATTCTTTGAAGTGACTATTACCATCAACTCATATTTATGACAAAGGTATTTCTCTATAGTTCAAGAATATCGTTAACATGCTGGTCAAAAGTAAACAATCAATATTTAAAAATGTCCAGTGAAAAGCAAACTTCTTCAGTATGTTTTCCAGATATGAAAGACATCTTCATTGAAGAAAAGCAGTTGTTTCTTTTCTTTTCTTTTCTTTTTTTTTCATTTACACGGCGAGAAATTGAACTCTCAGCAAGGTGAATGTTCAACTAGCAAGTAATTATTTTAAAAAATAAGTTAAAAGGTTTTTTTTTCGTAAAAAAATATTACGATGTAATCTGCGAAGTGAGAAATAAAGAGGAAAAATGTAAGATAGACATAAAAGGAGTGTGATATGGCGTGGCTTAGTATTGTATGGTAGAGCAATTTTTTTAAAAAAAAATGCTAAACGAAGCAGGGTTAATGCAATCTTAGTAGGTCAAGACTTGCTTCGGTTTAACTTGCTCTATTGTCATCTCTAAGGACTACTGGTCCATTAAAAATAGCACTTCGAAAACATAATTTAATTGCTTGCGAAAATTTTCTTTAAGATTTTGCAATAATTTAATGTTACATATTAGTTTTGAATACTCAAGAGTATATAAAGGGTTGCTCGATATAAATCATACTGTGTTTGTGCATGGTTTGTAAAAGCATCACACCTCAATGGGTATGATTTAGACAGGAGAAATCGAGATTTGAAGATAATGAACATCACCAAAAGTAGATACAAGTTAGTCGAAGTGATGCAATATTGCCTCATCTAAAAATTTTATTACACACCTATAAAATTAATGTATTAACATATAACTATAATTTTTTTGATGTTTTACAAAACTGTTAGTCGAGTTAAATGGATGAGAATACCTGTCAAGGGGTCGGGCCGGGTTGGGTTGGGCCAAATTTTTTTTGAACCGGCTGGTTCGGCAACTGGGTTGGTTACTGGGTTCAATAGTACTGGGCCAAACCGGGCAGATTCAAAAAGGGTTCCAACGAACCCGTGCGATTCGGGGCCTAACCGGGTTGGGCTGGGTCGGATTTGACTAAAATAATATTTTTTTTAATCTACTAATAAAATACAAATTTAAACTACGTACCTTTTAAAAAATCGAGCTACCCAGTCCGGGCCGGGCCAATTGGGATCGGTTACCCGGTACTATTGCATGACATGTTATTACCGGGCCTACTGATTTCGGGTTTCGGTTTGAAATTTTGAACCGGACGGTTCCGGTTAATAATATCAACCCAAACCAACCCAACCCCTTTATTATGGGTCGTGCTGGATCGGGTTTTTACCGGGTTGGGCCGGTCCGATTTTGGGTCAACCCGGCCCGTTTGTTAGGTATTCATGAGACCACCCCATGTTTGTAAAACTAAACATTGATGGTTCATGTTTGAATGGCAAGTGTGGTAGAGGTGGTGTACTAAGAGACTCAATGGGGAGAATTATTATGGCTTTCACATTAAACCTGAGAGAGATTTAAATCTAGATAGAATGAATATGGCCATCCTTTAGATAAGGATAAAAAATCAAGGATGCTAGGTCTCCATTAGCATTTGTACATGCCTACTCTTTTGCTAGTGCTTCTAAAGTATCAAATACAAGTTTGGTATGCCAAACTTTAAATCTTGTACTCTTCCCACATCAATGAGTTGCTTGTACAAAACCTATCATCTACAAGTTTTATATATTTTTCTAATTGCTAGCTAAAAAAAAATAAAAAAATAAAGTAGTAGACACAACTTCATAATTGTTCCAAGATTCCTCTTCTGAATGCTGAGGTCGGGGATATCCCAAAAGGGTGAAAATTATTTACCCTCCTCAACTTTAGTTTAAAGATCAAACTCCCTCCTCAACTTTGAATGATATACATTTTTCCTCCTTTATCCTATTTGTCTTTTTTTAAATGTCTATTTTGCCCTTACCCTATTAATCTTTATTTTTCTTTACTTCTTTAAAATCATATTTTTAAAATTTTTAATCTATATAGTAAATTTTCTTTAGAAAAAATAAATATTATTTTCTAGATGATAAAAGAAAGTGAGAAGCATTAATTTAGTGGGTGTTTGGTTATGAAAATGAGAAAAAAAACAATTTATTTGAAATTTTCAAAGTTGAGTTATGTTTGGCCATACATTTTGCAACAAATATTTAGAATTTAAATATATTTTTAATAAAAATATGAAATATAATTTAAACGGGGTTATTTTATGAAAATAAAACTTTAGGATTTTTTTTTTTTGAAAATAAAAATAAGTGAAAACATGGTTTTGGCTGTTTTCCAAATTCCAAAATTTGTATTTAGAGCCAAATGCTAATTTTCAAATAGAGCGAAAAAAAATCCAAAAGAAAAAGTGAAAAACCTTCATGGCCAAGCGAGTCCTTAGTATATAAGTTAATGACGTTCTAAATAAAATAAATAAGCAGAATAAGAAAATTAATTTTATTAATAATAATCAAAACTCTAATATGTAAATTTAACTTATACAAGTGAAAATAACAGATAATAATAACTTATAAATATATTTTGATGCAGGTAATACAAAAATAATTAATAGAAATAGAGATATATTTTATACCAAATTAATTCCTAAAATTTACATATATCGTAAATAAATTTTAATTTGTAATTTAGAACATTTCATTAATGAAAATCAAAACTCATTTATCTATAAATAGTGAAAAAATAAGGGAAATGTGAAACTTAAATATACACAATGCATATATACATACTTAATGCATGTAATAAAATAACATTAGCTTTTGTGACAAATTCATAAAAGGATTATTCTACTTACAACAATAATAAATTTAAATGAAAAATATGTAAATTTGAGTAAAATAAATAATATATATATTATATAGATGGAGGATTACAAATGTCAAGGACAAAATAGACATTGCATAAGGTGGGGTGGGGGTGGGGGGGGGGGGGAGGAGGAGAGAATGACTATTGTTCATAATTGAGGGTGGAGTTTGATTTTTAAAGCAAAGTTGAGGGGTGTAAATGATTTTCACCCTATCCCAAAATATTTCATAAGATTAATTATCCCACCTTTTATATGAGATAGCTAATTTAATTATTTGGTATAAAATTTATTTCGAAATTAGCTAATATTTTAAATTAAATATGAGATAAAGTTAATCTTAAATTCTATTCTAAGATTATTCTCCTTATCTCATATACCAAACGACGGGTATAATTGCTCTTGTTTTTTAAGCCACCCAAAGTGCTTGAGTTAGGCTCTGAAGGCCAAACAATAAACAAGACAGATAGATTTGACCCTACAATTAATCAAAAGAGCACATGACCCCTACCATTAATCAAAGATCAATTGAAGTAAAGTTGAGCTACTTAATTTTGTTATTTGCTTAAGTTAATCAGTCCCACTTGCTCAAGCAGCCAACTTATTTTGACTCCCTAAACTTTAGTCCCAACAACATTCCTAATAATTATGATGATTTGTTCTTTCCATCTTAGACAAGCACAAATTTATAAAAAATGATACTCCACGTCTAAAAGTGTGATCTAGTGATTAATGTAACGTAAAAAATCACGATTTCTAGGATTAAAATTTCAATGAACACACAAAAGAAAAAGGTGATTTCTTCTCATATGTCTTAATCTTGATAGTTAGAGTTACTTATTATATGTGTTGATACGAGGTAGTAGATACTCGATGAAATTAGTCGATATGCACTCAACATGGTCCAGATACCTTCACCTTAATTTTGTAATTTGCTTAAGGTGATTAGTGCCACTTGCTCAAGCAGCCAACTTGCTTTGACTCAACAACAGTTCTAATTATGATGACATGTGCTTTCCATTTCAAACAAGGGACAAATATGTATAAAATGATACTTCACAATCAAAAGTGTGATCTAGTGATTAATGCAATCGGTAACGTAAAAAAACTATGAAACCTCAGGTTAAAATTTCGACGGAAATAAAAAATAGTAGATGAATAGGTTTAACTGTCTAAGTTTTGATAGACAAAGTTACTCAACATATGTGTTAATGGAAAATAGTGTATTAAATAAAATTAGTTGATTTGCACTTAATGTGATCCCGACACCACCAACAAAAAGGATAGTATAAAATATATAACAGGACTAAAATTTGTGTAAATTTAATTATTATGAACTGATAATGTAAGGATTTTTTTACATGATCTGTAAAATTAAAACATAATGTTACTAATTAATGTTTATCATAAAATTGTACTCAATACTTCTTTTTTAAGTGACTAGGGAGAGACTCCTTGTTTGTATTATCTTTTGTTTGTATTTACGCATGTATTTTTCACGTTTTTACATGTACTATTTCTTGTTTGCATTTAATTTGCGTATATAAAAATATTATAATGAATATTTTTTGTCAAGAAGCTTCTAATCAATAAGTATTGTTTGTCAAATTGATATGCTTTCTGGCTAAAATACGTAAAATTAAAGTCCTCGATTGCAGCATGCTGAAATAGTTTTAAAAAGTGTACACAAGATGATTTCGAATTTGCATCCAAGGAAATATAAAACTTTATAGTATTCTATGTTACTTTGAATATCACAAACCAATATTTATAATAGTATGTCTCATACATCTATTATATAGACTTTCAATCGAGATGTCCAGATGCTGTAATAATAACACTTCATTCTTCTACATAGATCCGTCCCAAACCTCAAATGGTGATGGTGGGTTTAGATGTGTTTTTTTGTGCTATTTCTCTTTCAATTTTTTTTTTTTCAGCTTGAAAATCTAACTTAATTTTTTAATATACAACAAAATATCGAAAAAGAATAATTAATAAATTGTTTTAGACTCTTTTAGGAATTGTTTGTCAGGTAGAATAAATTGGAATATTTCAGAGTTAAGTCTAGATATCCCATTTATTTCATTAAATTTAAAATTATTTTATTCAAAAATTATAATCGTAGAATTATAATTTTAAAATTATTTAATTCGTGAATCAAAAGACCCTTTAATTCTATCAACATGAAACTTTTTTTTCCCTCTTTTGGTAGTTCTAAACCTGAAAAGTTACTGTCAAAAATGCAAAATCTCAAATTTTAATTTGGAGGCAGACATTTTTTTAAAAAAAATTCTTACTGATTTATTATTTCACCTAAGAAAACTCGAGAGATAAATTAATCATTGATCATTATTCTGAGGGCATAATAAAATATGAGGAAATTTTTATTGGCTAGCCAAGGCCGTCTTCTATGAACCAAATTTAGTACCACACCTACAAGAAGGAAAAAAATATATCTATGAACTAATTTATGACTTGTTTGGTTATAAAAATTATTCTTCAATTTTATTTGTTATTTTTCTGTTCTGTTTAGGTATTATTTGGTTGTTAGTGTTCTTTTCTTCATATATAATTTTTGTTATATAATATGAATGTCATGTGATATTTATATTTAAATGTCATTAATGAGAGATAATAGTTAGTAGACAAATAGAACTTGAACACCAAGAGTTACTTATTCAAATTGGATTTGAATATCAAAGTTACTTGTTCAAATTGGATTTGAACACCGAAGTTAGTTGGTCAAATTGTCAACTTGATGTATGTCAAGCTTAACATGCTTAGGGAACAAGTTTGGTGGTTTATAAATAGCCACCCTTTTGTACATTTTTAGATATAGATACAAGAAGTGAAAATAAGTACTACTATTTTCATTCTCTAAAGGTCTCTTTCTTTATTAGTTTGATATTTTGTCTTTATTTCATAATACGTTATCAACACGAGACTCTATCATCTCAAGATAAGACTAAGGTATGACTAATGTATTTTCGATTGTGGTATGTTATTGGTGGTACTCTCTGCCCATGAAAACTCTTGCTTAGACAAAGGTTGAACTTTGGATTTAAACTTCGTTGCTCACCTTTATTGATTTAATTATTGGACATCATGGAAGGTTAGTCAGTATATAATTCATATATATATTTCTTCTCGGTTAGCATGTCATTAGACAAGTTTAATTGCCATATTCTTATTCTTCTTGTTAACGTTAATGGTATAATGTGTAAGTGCTGGATCTAATACTATTGAAATCCGTATTATAAGTATGATTTGAATTGTGAGAAAATCTCTTTCACTGTCCTCGTAAAATAATATATATGTGAACTTGAAGTTCAAGAGATAATTCATTTGCAAATATTGCAAACTAATTGTCAGATGTGTTTGCTGACTCAATGTGATAATTCAGTTGTAAATGCTTCAATGTAAAGTCCATAAAATGACAGAGTCTATGACACGCCTGAAGAGTGATAGACCAATCGGTTTCAAAGGTAAAACTCTTTGAAGAAGGAAAGGAGCAATTGATAAAGATGGTCATGATAATAAGGCAAGTGCTTTGAAAGAACACCGACATAACACTTTATAAAACCTTGGCAAAGGTTCAGGTACCTGAATAGTAATGAATATGAAGAGATATTCATAAGTTATGTCTTATTGGAACCAATATCAAATGACCATCGACGGTATCTTTGATATAATATAGCGCTCAATATTATAAATAGTATCCAGTATCTTGAATACAAATTTGTCAAAGAGTATGGACAGATAAATTATTGGCCAAATAAAAGTACGTAATTCAAGTAGTTTGTTTCACTTGAAAAGTGAATATTTGGACTTATAATCCAAAGACCAAAGGTATAATGCCAGTGGGGTACAAATGAGTTATTATGCGAAAAGCAAAATTCGTAAGATATAAAGTATGACTTGTACCTCGGGGCATAAAGGTTTCGCAAAGTTTCTGGTATTATTGTTGGAGAAGTATCTCCTGTGGTGGATGAAATGAGGTTCGTTTCAGTCTGGCAATACTAAAAAGCTTGAATACGTATAATGAATTATTGTCATGTCTAGCTAGATAACAAAGTTTATATGAAAATCGTTGAAGGATTTAAAAGGTTATAAGCGATTCCATTGAATACCCCAATGATTATAAAATCACTTAACTTGAAAATAAATCAATTTTGATCTAATGAAAATGGTTAGGAAGTACCATGTTTTAGTGCAGTTGGTGCACTTATGAATTGTGGAGCATTATTTACAAGAGTAAAGTGATATTTTAATCGATGCGAGTATAATACACGTTGTACTCTTTTTTTCCTTAGTCGAGGTTTTGTCCCTATGAATTTTCCTGGAAAGGTTTTTAATGAGGCAGCTAACAATGCGTATTACTGGATGTGTACTCGAAGTATTTGATAAATAAAGTACTTGTCCATCAATGAACATACATTGAAAGGATATTTATCTGATCCACATGAAGTTTAATCTCAGATGGGCTATTTACTTACATATGGAGATCAACTACATCATGGTGTCCGATGAAGCAAACAATAGTTGTCACTTCTTCAAATCTTGAAGAAAAAATAGTCATTCATGATGCAAGACGGGAGTGTGTTTGGTTGAGATCAATAATTCAACATATTCAAGAAATATGTGGTTTTCTTTGAAAAGGGATATTCCAACTATCATGTATGAATACAATAGTACAAGTATAGCTCAGTTGAAGGAAGGATACATTAAAGAAGACAGAACAATATATATTTCACCAAAGTTCTTCTTCACTCATGATCTTGAGAAGAAAGGTGAAACAAATGTTTAACAAATTTGATCAGCTGACAAATTGATGAATCTGTTCACTAAGGCATTGTCAACATCAATATTTGAGAAGCTAAGATATAAGATGGAATGCGCCGTCTATGAATATCAAATAAAGTTTTCATCAGGAGAAGTAAAATACGCGTTGTACTCTTTTTCCCTTAACCAAGGTTTTGACCCAATCGGGTTTTCCTGGTAAGGTTCTTAATGAGGCAATACTAAAGGCGTATTACAAGATGTGTATACTCTTTTTCCTTCACTAGACTTTTTCCCAATGGGTTTTCCTAGTAAAGTTTTAACGAGACACATTATCTATTAATGGACATCCAAGGGGGAGTGTTATATAATATGGATGTCATGTGGCGTTTATATTTGAATGTCATTAATGAGAGATAATAGTTAGTAGGCAAATTGAACTTGAACACCAAGAGTTACTTATTCAAATTGGATTTGAATACCAAAGTTACTTGTTCAAATTGAATTTGAATACCAAAGTTACTTGTTCAAATTGGATTTGAACACCAAAGTTAGTTGACCAAATTGCCAACTTGATGCCAAGCTTAACATGCTTAGGGAACAAGTTTGGTGGTTTATAAATAGCCACCCTTTTGTACATTTTTAGATATAGATACAAGAAGTGAAAATAAGTACTACTATTTTCATTCTCTAAAGTTGTCTCTTTCTTTATTAATTTGATATTTTGTCTTTATTTTATAACAATTTTGTTATTATTGTGTTTTATTTTCTTACACTTTAATGGATGGTGGATGAAACTCGCTTTCATATTTTTGCTAAACGATGCAACTATCTTCATTGAAATTTTATATGGTTTTTTTAGTTTACTTTTATTGAATTTGTAAAAAATGTAAATAGGTCTTTTTTTAAAAAATTCTCAACTTGTTAAATTAAAAAAAAAATGCTGATTTTTAAAAAAAATCTTATTGTGATATTATATTGTTAACAAAAAAAGAACAAATAATTTATTGTGCTCATGTTGCTTACACTATTGACTATCACCATCATTTTCCTATTTACTGATTGAACCCACTTATTTAAAATTTTGGGTATTCAATGTGAACTTGTTTTCCAACTCATTTTTTTTGAAGTTGTATTTCAGTTTATGCAAATATAAATATTATTTCAAATATTCTTTGTAAAAAATATAACCAAACACAACTTCATCTTTAAAAATTCAAATAAATTAAAATATATGGCCAAACGCCTACTTAGGACTGCACCTAATTGAAGAAAAAAATCATAAGCAGACAAGTTGATATTAATTTGTTTAGGGAAAAGATTAGTATAGAGTTGGCAAACATATAAAACTGTTTTAACATTTTTTCTCATCTCCTACAATAATAAGCAATATGTTGTGGTGCAGTGGCGAGACTGCTCCATTCTTAACCAGAAGTCTCGGGTTCGAGCTTTGGGAATAGAGAAAATCCTGTTGGGAGCGCCACCCCCAGAATAGATCCTGCAATGCACGATCCGAATTAGTCGAGACTCCAATACGGATACCGAATACCGGATGGGAAACCAAAAACAAAAAAAAGTAATATATGAAATTAGTTGGCGGACTTAAAATTTTCAGTAAGAAAATAAAAAATATATAAAAAATACAATATAAGTTTTTGTCGATGAAAAAAATCCAAGATGAATTAAATTCCTTGCACTCCTAGCTCCGTCCAAATTTGAAGTTGCTTTTATAATATTCTATTTACAAAATAATGTTATAAGTAATACTCCTATGGTTTTAGTATGAATGACGTTGACACAACAATATTTATTAGGAACTACTAAATTAAGGTTAGAATGTTAAGTATCCTTCCCTTTTAAAATAAAAAATTTCAACTTCAAGTTTTGTAAATGAAGTTAGCTTTAAGGTGTGTAGAATTTTTTTTTCCATTTGATTGGTCTAGAATTTTGAAACATATTTTCTCTAGAAAAATAAGCTCGTTAAAAATGAGGAAATTAAAATATTTTTTTCTAACAAAAATAGAAAAATCAAGTTCTAAGTAACATACAATGTTGATTGTATCTTCTCTATCTTCCAATGCACCTCATTTCACCCCACCTCTACTCCCATTTCTACCTCCCATAATATTTATTTAAGCTATATATAAATATTCTTACCTATTGAACACAACAACATACCTAGCGTAAATTCACAAAGTAGGATCTCGGGAGGATAGAATGTACGCAGTTCATATAGGATCTCGGGAGGATAGAATGTATGCAATTCATATCTCTATCTCAAAGGTAGAGAACATGTTTTTTATATATCCTCGACTCAAGAACAAGCAACATATGGTAGTAGAAGTATAAGAATCAATAGTAACAAAAACAACCGATAGTAAAAGACAGTACTACAACAAAGTAATAATAAATAATTACAGGAAATGGAAGAACAAGAAATTACAAATATAATATTACAACTGTTAGTATGAACTGACAAAACACTTCTACTTGCTGACCTTCTATCCTTATACGTGTCCTACACAATTTCTTATCTAAGGTCATATGTTTAGATAAACTGAAATAAACTGAAACACAAGATAACTAAACGTGAGTTCATATATTTTTTTTTCTTCCATAAGTGACTTTCTTTCGTTCGACTGATTTTTGGTTAGAAATTCCAACTTAGGAATTTTAACTTATTTTTATTATTTGATTTAAAAGTATTTATTATTTAATCTAAATATTTTAAAATTATTTTAACTTAAAAACACTTGAAATAAGTCAATTCAAACAGAATTTAAAGGACGTTTGAATTAACTTATTTTAAGTAAGCTTTTAAGTTTTAATTTTTTTATTTTTTTTGGGTGGTGTTTGAGAAAGAGAAAAAAAGACAACCATACCCCCGAACTATAATAAATAATACGTATATATCCTTCGTCATACTTTGAATACACATATGTCTCTGCTATTAGTGTAAGGAGCATATACGTACTATTTCATTAACGATAAGGACATATATATACCCAAAATATGACAAAATATATATACTTACCATTTATCATAATTTGAAAATATATTTATCCCTTTTCCATATTTTTAAACACTTTTTTATAAACCAAAAATTTTTAACTTTTAACTTATAAACTACTTCAAAAAAAGTCAATCCATACACCCCGTTAATTGTTTTGTGGAATATACTCTTTTGGTTTGGTGGTGGATGAAAAAGAGAAACCCATGGGCGTTTAGTGGGTTTTAGGGTAATGTTGTTTGTATATATAGTGAGCTGCCAACTTTGCCTAACAACTCCTCAGCTCTCAGCATATCCCAAAAGGCCAAACTTTGTATAAATAATCATCTTGTTGAGCTTTGTTCCCTCGAGAACTCCGCTTAGTTTACATTTTCTTGATTCTTCATCAGCCAGCCAACCCACACTGGTAAAAAATTCTCATTTTTATATTACCCTTTTACTAATAGATTCTTGAGTTTTTGTTGTGAGATTCTGGTTGTTTGGTTTATGTGTATGGTGTTTTATGAATTGGGTTTTTCCTGGTTTTGCTATTAGTTGTTGAGATCTCCTTTTTTTTATGGGGTGGGGTGTGGGGTGTGGGGGTCATCATTTGGTGAAATTCTGTGCTAAAAGATTGAATCTTTAAGAAAAAGCTGAATTTTCTACTACCCTTTTAAAAGATTCTTGGGTTTTAGTTGTGAGATTCTGCTTGTTTGGTTTATGTGTATGTTGTTTTATGAGTTTTATGAATTGGGCTTTTCATGTTTTTGCTATTAGTTGTTGAGATCTCCTTTTTTTTGGGTGGGGTGTGGGGGTGGGGTGGGGTGTGAGGGGGTTATCATTTGGTGAAATTCTGTGCTGAAGGATTGAATCTTTAAGAAAAAGCTGAATTTTCTATTACCCTTTTAAAAGATTCTTGGGTTTTAATTGTGAGATTCTGCTTGTTTGGTTTATGTGCATGTTGTTTTATGAGTTTTATGAATTGTGTTTTTCCTGGTTTTGCTACTATTGGTTGTTGGTATCTCTCTGTTTTTTGGTCCATCATTTGGTGAAATTCTGTGTTAGAATTTTTTTGTTGTTGTTTTGGTTATTGGTTTCATTTTCTTGATTCATCAGCAGCCAATCCCACTTCTTATTTTGGTAAAATTTCTCATTTTCTATTTACCCTTTTGAAAGATTCTTGAGTTTAAGTCCTGAGATTCTGCTTCTGATTGTTTGGTTTATGTGCATTGTGTTTCCTGAGTTTTATGAATTGGGATTTTCCTGTTTTTGCTATTAGTTGTGAGATTCTGCTGATTTGGTTCATTTTCATGCTGTTTTCTGAGTTTTATCAATTGGGATTTCCCTGTTTTTGCTATTATTAGATGTTGAGATATTTTTTTTTCCAATTAGTTGGTGAAATTCTGTGCTAAAAGACTGATCTTTAAGAAAAAGCTGGATTTTCTATTACCCTTTTAAAAGTTTATTGAATTTTAGTTGTGAGATTCTGCTTGTTTGGTTTATGTGCATGTTGTTTTCTGAGTTTTATGAATTGGGTTTTTCCTGGTTTTGCTACTATTAGATGTTGAGATCTCCCTCTCTCTTTTTTTTTTGGGCTGTATGTGTGTGTCCATCATTTGGTGAGATTCTGTAAAAAGATTGAATCTTTAAGGAAAAGCTGGATTTTGAAACTTTGAATCTTAAAAGATTCTTGGTTTTTTGTTGTGAGATTCTGCTTGTTTGGTTCATGTCCATGTTGTTTTCTGTGTTTGTTTTTATTGTTATTGCTATTAGTTGCTGAGATCTATTTTTATTTTTTTGGACCCATCATTTTGTGAAATTCTGTGTTAAAAAAGATTGAATCTTTAAGAAAAAACTGAATTTTTCAACTTTGAATCTTATTGTTTTTTTTTTCCCTTTGTGAGCTTTGAATTCAAAGTCAAAAAGCATAACTTGTAGCTGGATGACATACAAATAGAAAATGACCTTTGAACCTCTTTTTGTTGGATATCTTTGTTGGTTTGCATAGGTTAGGTTATGAAAGAGATTCAATTCTCTGGATTCTATCTTCTCTTTTTTCTATTTTAGTTTGTATTGAGAATTTACTACTTGTTTGGTTCATGTTCATGTTGTTTTCTCCCTTATTTTTAAATTTGGTTGAGGGGAAATGGGAAATATGGGAGGGGAGGGGATTACACGGTGGGGAATCAAACCCTCACCAACAAGGCGAAGGTGAAAGTTTCAGGTAGCCAACCAACAAAGCTACCAAGATTCTCCTTCCTTGTGTTTGGGTTTTATTAGTTGGTGTTTTCCTGTCTTCTGTTAGTGGTTGTTTGAGATCTCTTTTCTTTTTTATTGCATCATCTTGTGAAATTCTATGGTATCCTATCTTTAAGAAAAGCTGGATTTTGGGATCTTAAAACTTTTTTGAATACTTTGAATTTTGCTGGTCTTTTTGCTTGTGAGCTTGAATTCAAGGTCAAAAAGCATAACATACAGATGGAAATTGACCTTTGAACTTTTTTTTTTATATGTTTGTTGCTTTGCATAGTAATGTGAAAAAATTAATGAAAGAGATTTGTTTTGTCCTTTCTCCAATTCTCTTTTTTCTATGTTCACTTTTTGGTTTGTTTTGCATTATTTAGTATGATGATGACATGAAATGAGCTTAAATGAAGAATCCATAGGATTAATATAGCAGTCCCCAATTTGTTTGGGATTGAGTAGTAGTAGTTGTAGTTTCTTTATTCTGCTTTGTTTGGTATGGATGCAAAACATTTTGGTGAAATGAAGGAGTTCTGTGAAAGTACTCTGGCTATAAGTCATGGATATGGATTATATCTATACTTGCATATTACAGATTTGGTGCTTTTGCTTGTATGTACTTGAGTCAAGTCCTGAAATTGGATTGATTACAAGAAAAAATAGACATTATAGTAGTGTTTGCAAATTGCGATGCCGTCTTAATGTAATTTGATTTAGTGAATGTAGATGAATGGTGCTTAGCCTTTTAATTTTTGGGATAATTTATAGAGGATGATTAGGCAATAGTCTAATTTTGAGCAAATACAATTCTCTAAAACTTGATGAATTTAGCTGGAAGTTGGGAGTATCTAGAAGAAGAATTGAACAAGCCTTAGTTGAATTCCCTGAAATAGGATATCAATACTAAAACAAAAGAAAAACACATTGTTTAGTCTGATTAACCATGCCACTTTGTCTGGAGGATATTGATATTGTGATTGTGCAGCAATACCAACATATTCAGTGTAATTTCACAAGTGGGGTTCGGGGAGGATAAGATGTACGCATACCTTACCCCTACCTTTGTGGGGTATAGAGGTTGTTTCCTGTAGACCCTTGGAACAACGAATATCATGACCATGCAATGCTTTTTAGTTGTTCATTTATGTGTGTAATGTGCATCTTAACCCTTCATGCATAGCCATTAGTCTTGACTTTGTAAAAGGAACAAGGATAACACTTTGTTGAGAATCATACATTATACCATGCCTCTAGATTTTAGTTATACAACATGGAGCTTCGAGTGAAGAACAAGAAGCCACTCGCTTGCTTCTTCTCATAATGCTCCAGATATTCATAGCCTTTTCTTTTAAGAAATGGACTTATCATAATTTCATTTCTTTTTCATCTACCATAGGGCATATATCGTCAAAATGTCATTACCTCATTAGTCTTGACATTGTAAAAGGAACAAGGTATAACACTTCCTTACTATAGAATCATAGATTACTATACCACTAGATTTTTTTCCCCACAGCATGGAGCTTCGAGTGAAGAACATGAAGCCATTCGCTTGCTTCTTCTCATAATGCTCCAGATATTCAAAGCCTTGTCTTTTAAGAAGTGAACTATCAGATTTTCATTTCTTTTTTATCTACCACACGGCATATATCATCAAAAGTGTCAAATTAGTTCTTGTTCAGTTGTGTGTAATGTGCATCTTAACCTTTCCATTCATAGCCAAGCCTTGACATTGTAAAATGAACAAGGATAAAACTTAATTGGAGAATCATAGAGTATTATGCCACTAGATTTTATCTTCACAACATGGAGCTTCGAGTGAAGAGCAGGAAGCCAGTATTGCTTCTTCTCATAATGCTCCAGATATCCAAAGCCTTGTCTTTTAAGAAATGAACTATCAGATTTTCATTTCTCTTTCATCTACCACATGGCATATATTATCAAAATGTCAAATTTATTCACTAGCGTGTTGGGCTTTAGCAGGTTCTCCTTTGCTGCTACTCCGACATCAACAGTTTTTTTGTAGAATTGGGTTAACACATAGCTCTAGGTACTCATATTTATATGCATGCCATTAATGGACAAATGAATGCTCGAGGTTGATTTGATTCTTTTACTTTTGCACTTGGTATGTCAGACTCATAAGCTTCATACATATACCGTAATTGTGTGGTTAGCAATTTGATCAATACTAGACACACTTCTTGAACATATCCCTCTTTATTACTTGTATTTCATGATCACTTTTTAAATATGATCAGGTAAAACATGTCGACCGTGAGGCTTCCCTCCACTTGCATGTTCAACACCGCACCTCAGAGCCAAAGAAAGAGTGCATTTGTTAAAATGCCATTTTCAGTTGGCTCTGTAAGGAACATCTCTAAATCCTTCGGCTTGAAAGCTGACTCCGGCTTTAAAATATCAGCGAATGTGTACAAGGTCAAATTGGTTTGTCCAGATGGTACACAACACGAGTTTGAAGCACCTTCCGATACTTACATCCTCGATGCAGCTGAGAATGCTGGAGTCGACCTCCCTTATTCTTGCAGGGCTGGTGCTTGCTCAACTTGTGCTGGGAAGTTAGAGTCGGGCACTGTTGATCAATCTGACGGTTCTTTTTTGGACGACAACCAAATGAACGACGGCTATGTGCTCACTTGTGTTTCTTATCCGACCTCTGATTGTGTGATCCACACACACAAGGAGGGTGATCTTTACTAGATAAATCCAATCTCAAGTTGTGCTGATGATCTTGGTCTAAAGGTAAAGCAGCTAGATATTGCTTTTTTCCCTCTAGTATCAGAACTAGTGTTCAATCAAGAACATGTTTTGTTTCATAAATGCTTATGTAATGCCAGCCTTTCTTATATATGAATATGCCTAGTGGTTTTATATTTTGCCTAGATTCTTTCACTTCCTTTTGTGCTAATGTGCATTCAAGTTTGTGAGGAGGATCTGTGTTGTGAGGTAGCATGTACTCGGTAGAATAGTCGAGGTTCTCTCAAGTTGGGTGGAAGAGCACCTTTATGAATAAACAAGAGCGAGCGCATCGATATTTATGTACCTTTCCCAACTCTCAAATGCACAAAGTGATCTGCCAATTCTTTGGACAATCAATCTCTTAAGACATTCTTTTTGGTGAATGTAATGCACTACAAGATTTTGGAATGTGTAGCTTCAAACAATAACAAAGTGTTAAGGGTATTCAAGTTGCAATCTTATTAGAAGCTTGTGATTTAGTTTATGCTTTCATTTCTTGTGAAAAAAAGCTCCCCTTTTCTTGCCAACTATTTCAGATAAGAGGAAAATTGGGACCCTGCGATGGGGGTTCAAGTAGGGCAATGGGAACCTGCAGGGTTGCCCCTCGTCTCGCGCTCAAAGTTTCTTGTAAACTTGTGCGATGGGGGTTCAAGTAGGGCAATGGGAACCTGCAGGGTCGCCCCTCGTCTCTCGCTCAAAGTTTCTTGTAAACTTGTCACAAATGCACGACAACTTCTAATAACTCGTCTATGATTGTATTTTCAAATTGATTCCACCCTTAAAGCGAACGCCTACTTCTTCTATTCTTGTTCTATTGATCAAAAGCATCTAGCAGCGCCACGCCGGTTGGTAGAAAGAGTGTTGCTACTAAGCTAAGCTGTGGTTGGGGAACTCGGTATAAGCGATTTTCCGCTTCCGCCTTTCTAGGCTTTACAATAGCTCCCCCTTTTCTTTTCCACTTCCTTCTTTTCGTTCTACTTAGGTGGAACAGAAGAAACGGGTCTCTGTTGCTACTTTAAGTTGTGGCTAAACTCTAAATACTTTGCAAATGGTGGCTAATTCTTAAACAATGGCCCTAAACTGGCTATTTGGGGTCATCTTCGCCGTAGTAATCAAAATTTTCTTTGAAAATTTGCATAAATATGACACTTTGCGGGCCGCTATTTAAATCTTGTCTCCATCTAAGTATTGCAAAAATGGTATTGACATTATTTTGCCAATCTAGCGAAAGTTGTGAGTAAATTTAACAAGATGGATATAATGAATATAATACCAAGTACTCTTGCCAATTCGGCAAGATTTGTGAACAATTAAATAACGTGTTGACAAAATTTATGAACGATTCAACGGGACAGATAAAATGAAGATTGTACTAAAGTTATAACTCGTTGTCATAAGTTATTAGAGCGCAACTTTTTATCTTTCTGAGTGAGTAGCGCCAATAGAGGCTACAAAGTATCATATTTGTGCAAGCCTCCCTAATATAAATCATCTCTTAGTTTCCCTCCATGGAAATCCTCATGCAAAAACATGTTACTAGTTTATTACCTTTGAACTAACATACAATTTCCTTCCCACAAATACATGAAATATTTATATATAGTTTAGACAAACACTATGGGTGGGATGGAAGGGGCGGGGGAGGGAGGGGAGTGTTGGGTGTTGGGAGCTAGGTGAGGGAGACAATCAACATGGAATGAAACTTGTTTTATTTACTTCCGCGATATAAGTCTTTTCTTGTTTTTTAATGAACTTATTTTTCTAGAGAAAATATTTTTCAACACTTTGACCAAACGAACAAACCCTATCTCTTCAACTCCTTGGCCTTTCAAAATGCCTAAAGAGTATATTTTAAAGCATGGAAAACAAGAACACATACTAGAGGCTCCAAAAGACTTGTGGTAAAATTGTATTGTCAAAAAACTTTTTGTTCAAAGGGACAACAATATGGAAGAAGTTGGAGCTAATTGGATTGAGAATAAGAATAAAGTTCAATATAATCCTGGCCTACAATAATAAAGTTTTAGATAGAAAGAGAGAGGCAATCACACAAAGTATTGTCATGAAGTTGTAATTTCATAATGACTATTATTTGATCAAGAGAATAATACTTTTGATATATAAAAGGACCTTTTTGGAGAAATCTACTTAGTTAATTGTGCAAAAGGATGGTTTTAGTGTAATTTAGGACTATTTTGTAGTAATAATAAATTTCTAGTTGTAGCATCTTCATGGGGCCTCTTAACCCAATAGGCAATAAATTTGAAAAAAGGTTTAAAAGATCTCTAGAAGAAGTGGAAAAAATGTATGATTAATAGTTAGTGATAGGAAATGAGAGGATTCTTGTTGATTATGGAAGAATATTTGATGATTATTTGGAACAAGTAATACTTACAGTGGCGGAGCCAAAAATTTGATGAAGAGGTGCAAATTTTCTTCTCGATTGTGTTGAGGGTGTGCAAAATTTAGTACACACTCACAATAGCTAACATTTAGCCTATATATACAACATAATTTTTCAACGAAGGGTGTGCATCTGACTACCCTTTGATATAGGTTGTTCCGCCCATGAATACTTAGTAAAGGTTTTTATTGACATGAAATGATGCTTTAAGAGCTATAATTCAATAATAAATAATCTCTTAGGATTATTCTCTCCGATTCGTCTTATTTAATGTGAAGGTGTCATTATTTTAGGAGTCAAAACATTTTCTTCGTATTACTCAGGCATTGTTTTTTCTTTATTCTCTTTTTTGTTTCCAACTAGGTATTCAATATTCGTTTAGACCAGACTAATTTAGATTTGAGTAGAGAAGTCCAACTGAAAGTATTCCATTCCTATAACTCAAACTCAAAATTTCTAATTAAAAATGAACGAATATTTTACCATTACACTACAATCTTTAACGATTCCTTTCTTTGTTCAACCTAGTCTATTTCACCTATGTAAGTTATTAATCACCTAATAAATTATAAGACTCTAAAAAGGAGAGAGAATAAGAGAAAAGTACTGGGTAAAGGTTAAAAGGGCTATTTAGTGCTTTGATTTGGAGATAAGAATTAGAAAGTCAAATGATAACAAAAGAATAATTAGTAACTTGGCTTATGCTTCAAACCAAATGGCAAAGCTAAAACATCATTTCATAATTGAAAATTATGGAGAATAATAAATTTATTATTCAATTTCAATGGGAAAGCTTAAAAAGGAATCAGATAAAGATCAAAAGCTAGTCACTCTTTTTTTTCGATTGGTATTCGATATTCATTTTAAGACCTCGATTAATTTGGTTTAGAATCGTGTAAGGTTCAGTAAAAGTGGAAGCGCTTTTTATTAAATTTACTCCCACTCTTATAGTACAAACCCAAAATATTTGATTAAAGATAGCAGAATTTTATTCATTCCAACACAATCATTGTTATATCCAAAGCTAGTTACTCTTTTATGTTTTTCAATTAGTGTTTGTTATCTATTTAAGGCCTCGACTAACTCGGTGCCGTGTTGCGAAAGACCCATTAAAGGCGTAAGAGCTTTTTACTAATTTTTTTTTTTTCATTCTTAAGGACTCAAACCCGAGACCTCAGCTTCAAGATAGAGGGATCTTATCTATCTCATCACAATCCTTATTGTATCAAACCTAGTTATTCTTTCATGTTTTTAAATTAGTGTCCGATATTCATTTAAAGTTTCGATCGATCTGAATTCCCATTGTGTGAGACCTATTAAAAGTGAAAAAGCTTCTTGCTAAGGGTTTTCCATTTTTAGGACTCAAACTCCATAATTCTTATTTAAGAATTAAAAATTTTATATCTATCACACCACCATCTTTATTATATTAAAAAACATTTAATTTTTTTATTTTCTCCATGGCCCAAAGTGGAGTGGGGGCTGCTTGTTTTTATTGTGACAACTCTTACAAGAAAATTCTAGTCAAATACATGAGTAAATTGGATCTTAATTTATTGCCATCATTTTTTGGCCCTAAGCTTTATTGCCTATAACTAGACTTAAGTGTGATATTGAAAAATAATTTTATATTGCATTGTGATTACAATGTTTGATATTTAATTAATATAAAACTCTACGTTACTAAAATATCTTATTACAATCTTGTTTTCCGTATCTATAAAGTATAGTAAATACGTGTAATTCAATAAAATAAATCTTTAATTAATATTTTTAAAGAGGGTGTAGAGTGATAAAAAAATTATACATATTGTTCCAATATTGTTCAACCAACACTATACTAGACTTCGAAATTCTTAGCTTGTACCCCTTTAGTTATGTATTTTAAGTTGGTTATATTGTACTACGTGGGGGTTGGTCATAAAAAATACGTACACGCCTCATTTTTACTTTTTACTATATTATTCGTCATTTCAATAGTGTTCTTTACATTTCCCACACCGCAATTGGTCTTGTTATATAAATGAATTTTTATAAATGATTTTTAAAAAAAAATAAAATTGAAATGCAGATTTCACGCTTTAGGAATTTTTACTAATTTCTAACACACTGTGCTAGAGATTCACATATAAAAATTTCGAATTTCACCCAACAACGTTGAAGTTTTCCCAGTTTTAACTAGAGGTACTTTTGTCACTTTTACATTAAAAAATAACTAAAATTTATTTTCTTTGATCCAAAAATAAATGAACTTCTGATATTTTTTCTGTATATGGTCGAAAAAGAATGAATTTTTCAAAATTCAAAGATGTATTAATTGATTTTCTTTTTTAAAATTATCCTTTTCTTTATAATTAATTTTTCAACTATCTCTATTTTCTTAAAAAAAAAAATATGAAAAAAAGAGAGGATAATATAGACGAATTATAATTCACTTTCTTAAGGAAAGTGTCACACCTCAAAAATTTATTTATTTTGAAATGAAGGGAGTAAATATTTGTCCACTGTCGACTTTGCACACCTCTTAAAAAATAATAAATAATAAAGATAATTTTAATATATCACCCTTTAAATAAAATATATTTAATATACTGGAAAATGTATATAATAATGACTATTATTAATAAGTAAGGGTAAAATGGACATAAATTGGTAAAATATTCATTGATTTGGATTAGTATTGTTAGATATTTATTTTTAATAATATGAACAAGTAAAAATGAACGGAGAGAGTAATTATCAATTTATAAATGACTATTTGCCCATTTCTTTATCTTTTTTACTTTACTCGAGTACCCAAACCGTGTATAGAAAAGCCAAAAAATAAAAGAGAGAAAAAGAACAAGCAAAAGAAAAAGTGGGGGACAAGATTGTAAAAGAAAAGAAACTAGAGGGGGGTAAAGTGTAAGTTAAGGGAAATGATGGGGCCTTTGAGAAATTCCACCGACCTTTGAAAAATGGACACGAAGTTCGAGGAGGATCCCATTACGGACGGTGTTTAACACGTGGCTCGTTCGTACCAATAGCGGTAGATCCTATTTTCCTTTTTTTTATTTATTTATTATTATTATTATTTAAAAAATGAAAAAAATAATAATCTAAATGCGTTTTCATTTACTTTATACACCATTCGTCCTATATTAGTTGATCACCTTATTAAAAATACATGTCCCAAATTACTTGTCCACTTACTAACTCAAGATAAAATCAATATTTCGAGGTTGATTTTGTGTGCGGTTATGCTTCTTGGTTAACTTCTATAACTATAAGGCTCTGTGTGCTGCAACGCTCCTCAGCCGAAAAATATAAGTCACAAGGCAACGCTTATTTCTTAGGTAAATAAAGTAATTAACAAACACAAGTTTATCCAATAATTAATTTAAGCCAAACATAAGTTGACAAAGCGATCGTGCTATAACCACGAGACTCGAGGGATGGCTAACACCTTTCCCTCGGTCAACAGAATTTCTTACTCGATTTTTTAATTCGCAGACCAATATTAAAGAGCCAAACTTTTCTTTTGATTAGGGATACAATAAGGTAACTTGGAACACCAAAACTCAATTTCAAGTGACGACTCTGTAAATAAATAATCTCTTTTTAAAACGTCACTTTAATTGAAAAAATCCTTAAAGACACTCCTTAGCGGGGGTTAAAAAAAATGGGTGTGACAAGAATCACTATCTATCTATTCATATACGTATCAACAAATATGGTTTCAAGGATCGACTGATTGTCCCTCACCAATAGCTAGAGAGGAGGAGAAAGAAATAATGTCCCAGTCTGAGCTGAGCACCTATCATCCAACTATTCCTTTTTAGAATGAAAAAAAGAAAGGATGATGATAGATCACTGATGTAGAATTCACGAAAAAGATCACATATGAAAGAATCATCGGACTATGGATTCTCAAAGTAGACGGAATGAAGAATGAATGAATGAAATAGAATAGTCTGGCATGATCGTATGATAGGGAAAGTGCGACGCCTCCCACTTGTCCATTGAACTGGCTAATCTAACTATGAATTTCTATCAACGTCGGGATAGACCTCATCTAGAATAGTACGCTATTTAAGTGAAACCGAGGTATAATCTACACACGATTAAAATAATTTTATTTCACCTATATTTATTCTTGTGTAAATTTGTGTTCTTTTTTTACTTCTCTTATTAAAATTTCTAATTACATAACTGCCAATAACAATAAGAGAAATTAAGTACTAAAAAGTCAATAAGAGATTATGAAAAAAATAATGTGGATGAAGATTTGAATTTTTTTATTTTTTTTTTGGTAGGCTGCCTTGCAAGTTGCCTTTCCATGGACATAAATAATACTAATAAATAGTAATAATAGGATAAGATGATAAAGATTGGATGATGTGAAACCATATTTCTTTTTTCTAATCATGTAAAACATGAAACCGCAAGATTTTTTTATTTTTTGGTCTCCCACTTTACTTTGAATCTGACTTGAATTCTATTTTTCAAATTAATATTATTACACACTTGAGTTTGAGTCCTAACAATTGGAAACTTTGATGGTGACCGCCTCTTCCTTCCACTCAATAAATAAATATTTTAGGTACTTATATTCTCAAATTGATTTAATATTATTTATTAGTATTACTGCTTTGAAAAGGCTGAATGATGCACTTAATTAAATATTGAATTATTTATCTAAAAATATTTAGAAAAAAAACAATTGTCCCTTAATGTATAGTTTTTAATGATATATCCATGTTATAAAAATTCTAAATTTGTTTTTGATGCCATACGATGTGAATTTGAATTAGTTGAGGCTCAAACCACATACATGACACCAAGTAAAAATTCAAGAAATGATAAATTAAAAAGTTTGTTCACTTGAACCAGAAATTTTTGATTAAAAGTAAAAAAGGTTCTATCTGTCTCACCATAATTCTCGTGGTACTTTCTAATTTTATCATACTAGCAAGGGTTTAGTTCTTTTTTTTAGCTGAATGTCTATTGAAAACAATCGCTCTACCTTACAATGGATAGGATCTCTATACACTCCATCCTTTTCATTCTCCACTCGTAGGATTATTTTAGAAATTGTTTAGTAATGGAGTTGTTCATTTCAAGCTATAGTGCTTATTACTTCGTCTGTTGCAAAAGAAGTGTCATTTTAATTTTTTCAATGTCATTAAAAATAAATATTAAAAAATCATTTGCTAAGTTACCTTTTTTCTCACTCTCTCTGTCCTAATTTATGTGGCACAATTGAAATTTCGAGAGTCAACTAAGTTTTTCTTTGACAGAAATTTCTTTATATGACTTTTAAATATTTTTAAGTTTTTAATTATTGTGATATATAATACTTTTTACGTAGTTTTTAAATATATAAATTTTATTTTAAAAAACTCAAAGTTCTGTCTTCGAATTCACGGTCAAAATTTAGAAGTTTGAATCTCTAAATTTCAATTATGCCACATAAACTGAGACAAACTAATTATTATCTTAAAATTTTAAAGTGATAATTATTTTTAAATATATTTTTTATTATTAAAATAATATACACTTATTTTGGAAGAGACAAAAGTAGCACTCTTAATTTGACATTGGCTTGTACTATTGTCTAAAACTATTTAAAACGAGTTTTGGATAATACCGTAGCAAAGTTTGTAAAGTATTCATTGACGTAATCAATTTCTACTTTCCATACTCCTTTAAAATATATATTTTTCTTGAAAATTGTTTTTTTGCTACATCTTGTATAACAATTTAAAAATATTTGTAACAATTATTCTTATAATGTTGCTTGAAATTGAAGTAAAGTCATTTATAATTATCATCATTTGCCACTATCATGACCAATTTATCACATATTTAAAAAAAAAAACATATATCATCCTCATTAACTATATATTATTATTGCCTATTACAATTATCAATTACTATTACTATTAGCTATTATCTATAATTATCACTATTAACCATTATTATTACCTCTGATCGATAGCCACTATCGCTATTGTTAGTAATTATAATCACCAATTACCATATATTAGTTTTAAAATATTTTATTTATTATATTAAATTGATCGACAGTTTATTATAAATATATTTATTAATTTATTAATAAAAAATTATAAATTGAGAGGTTGAGAAAACAAATCGTCTATCGATATTTGAATTGATTATGATTAGGACGTCACTCGTGCAAATGCATGTCAAAATTGTACACTTTAGTTGGATATAAAATTGTGGATTATACTTTTTTTTTTTAATTGTGGTGATCTTAAATTAATTAATTATTAGGGAAATATTCCTTGATGGGTTAGGTCAAATTCTAGGTGATCATGTTATAATTAGTTAATTTCATATCTTAATAGTCAAATTAATTAATCTATGATTCATGCAACCAAACTTCATCTAAGCATTAATTAATTCTCCAAAATATCAAAAGAGATCTTAAGAGGTTGAGATTTTTTTAATTGAATTTAATTTTCAGTACTTTTGTCACAATTTAGGTTGGCAAAAAAGAATTAAGAAATAAGTTTGATAAATTTATTTGTAATCTCTGTTTAATAGTGTGTTCATTCATATATGATTTACTAATGAAAAAACAAACTAGCATGCATGTAATAAATCGAAAAATTTATGTCCATATTGTACCCCAAACTTATTCACACGTAGACCCTAAATATGGGCAATTAGTATTTGTTAATTGTAATTATGTGTTATAAGATCGATCATAAAGCTTCACGATTCCTTTATTTTTCACCGAGAAGAAGATGTTATTAGATTTTCAAGTAGTTCTTTTCTCTAATCTTAATCGGTAACGAATGATATGTCAACTTACAATAGCTAAAACGAGTTCACTTTTAGTAATCAGAAGCAGGTCAGCGGCCGACAGACACTTTATCACCTTCTTAAATTTGAAAATTCTCCAAAACATAACTTGGACTTTAAGAAAACATGCATTATATAGTAATGAATGATATGTCATCTTACGATAACTGAAAATGAATTCACTTTCAGTAATCATAAGCTGGTCGGTGTCCGACAGACACTTCGTCACCTTCTTAAATTTGAATTTTTTTCGAAACATAACGTAAACTTTAAGAAAACATGCATTATATAGTAATGAATAATATGACATCTTAATTACAATAAATGAAGCAAATTCACTTTTAGCAATTAGAAGCAGGTCGGTGTCTAACAAACACTTCATCACCTTCTTAAATTTGAAAGTTTTTCAAAACATAATTTGAATTTCAAGAAAACATGCATTATATAGTAATAAATTATATGTCATCTTACAAATAACTGAGAACGAATTCACTTTTAGTAATCAGATGCAGGTCAACATCCGACAGACACTTCGTTACCTTCTTAAATTTGAAAATTTTTCAAAACATATATAACTTGAACTTTAAGAAAACATGCATTACATAGTAATGAATGATATATCATTTTCCAATAACTGAGAACAAATTCACTTTTAGTAATCAGATGCAGGTCGGCATCCGACAGACACTTCATCACCTTCTTAAATTTAAAAATTCTCCAAAACATAACTTGGACTTTAAGAAAATATGCATTACACAGTAATGAATAATATGTCATCTTATGATAACTGAAAATGAATTCACTTTCAGTAATCATAAGTTGGTCGGCGTCCGACAGACACTTCGTCACCTTCTTAAATTTGAATTTTTTTCAAAACATAGCTTGGACTTTAAGAAAACATGCATTATATAGTAATGAATGATATACCATCTTATGATAACTGAAAATGAATCCACTTTTAATAATCAGCAGTAGATCGACAACCGACATAGATCGACAACCGACAGACACTTCGTCACCTCCTTAAATTTGAAATTTTCACAAAATATAACTTGAAATTTAAGTAAATATGCACAACATGGAAAATTTCTTTTTCTTTCTCTTTCCTTCAATGGAAGTTTCTTTTATTTTTACGAGGTAATTGTTGGAAAATTGGTTATTTATTTTTATCTAACAGAAAACTTGTAGCAATCAAATCAGGAGGTTACAGTGAAACGTCGTTATAACGAGGGATCGTTACAAATAATTTTGACTATATAAACCTCTTCTCTGATCCTAATTAATGAATAATTTGTCATTTTATGATAACTGAAAACGAATTCATTTTCAATAATCAGAGGTAGGTCGGCGTCAGACATACACTTTGTCACCTTCTTAAATTTGAAAATCTCCAAAATACATAACTTGGATTTTAAAACATGTACAATATGAAAAAATTCGTTTTCTTTCTCTTTCCTTCAATGGAATTTTCTTTTATTTTACATGGTAATTGTTGGAAAATTGACTATTTGCTGTTACGGTGGGAAATATAACAGAAAGTTTGTAGCAATCAAATTAGGCCGTTATAGTGAAATGCCATTATAACGAGGGACCGTTATAGAGAAATTTGACTGTATAAACTTTTTCTCTGATCCTAATCAATGAATGATTGTCGTTTTATGATAATTAAAAATAAATTCACTTTCAATAACTGGAGGTAGGTTGGCGACCGACAGACACTTCGACTTCGTCACCTTCTTTTAAGTTTTGAAAATTTTCCAAAGCATAACTTGGACTTTAAGAAAGCATGCATATGAGAAATTTCTTTGTCTTTTTCTTTCTTTCAATGAAATTTCTTTTATTTACACGGTAATTATTGGGAGATTGGTTATTATTGTTACTTTAATTAGGGAATATAATAGAAAGTCTGTTGCAATCAAATCAGGTCGTTATAGTGAAATGTCGTTATAACGAGACACCGTTATAGATAAATTGACTATATAAACTGTTTCTCTGATCCAATCAATGAATGATATGTCGTTTTATGATAACTGAAAACGAATTCACTTTCAGTAATCAACGACAGGTCGGTGACCGACAGACACTTCATCACCTTTTTAAAGTTGAAAATTTTCCAAATCATAACTTGGACTTTAAGAAAACATACATAATATAGGAAATTTCTTTTTTCCTTTTTCTTTCTTTCAACGAAAATTTCTTTTATTTACGCTGTAATTATTGGGAAATTGGTTATTTATTGTTACTTTAGGAAACATAACAGAAAGTGATCTATTGAAGTCAAAGTGTAAATATAGAAAACATAGCTTGGACTTTAAGAAAACATGCATTATATAGTAATGAATGATATATCATTTTATGATAACTGAAAACGAATTCACTTTTAGTAATCAGCAATAGGTCGGCAGCCGACAGACACTTCGTCACCTCCTTAAATTTGAAATTTTCACAAAATATAACTTGGACTTTAAGTAAATATGCACAACATGGAAAATTTCTTTTTCTTTCTCTTTCCTTCAATGGAAGTCTCTTTTATTTTTACGAGGTAATTGTTGGAAAATTGGTTATTTATTGTTATGGTAGAAAATATAACAAAAAGCTTGTAGCAATCAAATCAGGCGATTATAGTGAAACATTGTAATAACGAGGGACCGTTACAGATAAATTTGATCTCTGATCCTAATCAACGAATAATGTTTCGTTTTATGATAACAAAAAACGAATTCACTTTCAGTAACCAGAGGCATGTCGACAACCGACAAACACTTCGTCACCTTTTTATATTTGAAAATTTTCCAAAACATAACTCGAACTTTAAGAAAACATACATAATAAAATATGGGAAGTTTCTTTTTCTTTTTCTCTCTTTCAATAGAAATTTCTTTAATTTACACGATAATTATTGGGAAATTGGTTAGTTATTGTTACTTTAGAAAACATTAAAGAAAGTCTGTTGCAATCAAAGTGTAATCATAGAAAACTAAGAGGGTCTATATGTAAATAAATAAAGTAATGTAGGTCAAATATAACGCGTCAACTATTGCATAAAACGGCTCAACTACGTGTAAGAAAGTGACTCGAAATATGTCACAAAATATCTTAACATAAATTTCACCAAAAATAATTTGTGTAATTTTTTTTTTCTTTTTACCTCAGAAAAATTTCAGCAAAAATAATTTGTGTCACAAAATATCTTAACTTACGTGTATAACGTAAGTTTTAGTGCATTGGACTGTTTATTTTTTTCTTGTGATATTTCACAAGTCACATAAAAGATATAAATTGTGCAAGACAAGTTCGATGCGACAAGTTCGACTGAGAACATGTTGACAAGAAAAATAGGTCTCTGACCTTTCGGGAGTTGCATCAACGTTATGATCTGTTTGGCCAAATTTTTAGAAGGTTAAAAATGCTTATTTTAAAAAACGTGAGGTGTTTTGTCAAACTTTTAGGAGAAATTAGTATTTCTAAAGAGTGAAGAAATTGTTTTTATTTTTTTGAAAAATGCTTCCGATAAAAAATACAATAGAAGTTATCTCTCAAAAAGTTTGATTAAACACGGATTATTACTCAAATATATTTCTTAAAAAATTTATTAATCAAACATTATATTTTTAATCAAAAATATTTTTTTTAAAAAAACACTTTAAAATAAATTGATTTTAGAAATTCAGCCAAATAAATTATTAGCCACCATAAGGAGAAATAGTGTAGTTGCTATCAATAATAATAATAATAACAATTATAATTATTATTACTATTATTGTTATTTTATGTTCATGTGAATGAATGGCCTAGTGATTGAGACACGAGACTACTTGCACAACAATCTCAAGTTGAAAATTCAATCAAGAGTCTTTGATGTAACTCCATTATTTTATGTCCTATTATTTTAAAGGTAAATATTTTTATTAAAAATTATTTTATATTAGAATTCAAATTCGAAGTATCTAATTAATAATAAATAAATATTTATTATTTCATCACAATTATTCATAACAATTAATAATATGTACTTGCGAGTTAAACAAACTTATATGCATTAAGATGGATCCGACAACATTAACATATAGTGCTCCTTTCATTCACTTTTATTTGTTATGTTTTACTTTTGGAGTGTCAAAGTCCATGAACTTTGATCAACGTTTTAGCATGTATTTTTCCATCATATCAATATAAGAAGGATTGTAAGTTGTAGCATTTTTCATATAGTTTTTGAAGAAATAGAGATAATCATAGAAAATGTGAAATATTTGATAGGATCAGATTGTAACTTGTAGCATTTTTCGTATAGTTTTCGAACATCTAAATGTTAAATTCAAAATATTAAATTTATCTACTTCAATTCAGCTTTGAACTTTAGTCAATTTAAATTAACTTTTGTAAATCAAAATGTGACACGAGGGGCTAGTAATAAATTAGTACTCCCTCTGTCCATCTTTAGTTATTCACGTTTGACTTGCACATGAATTAAGAAGAAGTAAATGATAGGGGTAATTTTATCAAATCACTCTTTGAATATAATAAATGTTTTGCTTTGAAAAATACAACGAGGGATGAATAGTATTTAATATCAAGGGTAAAATAGGAAAAAAGGATAAATTATGTATTGATTTTGTAAACTGAACAAATATTATTCCATATCCCAAATTAGAAATGTGGATAACTAAAGATGGACGGAGTAACGGAGGGAGTAGCATTTAATAAGGGATCTTACTATTTTTAATTAAGCGATTAATAAAATTACTTGTTCGTCCATAATTGTATGTAGCCGTCTGTTTATATGGTAAATATTTACTCATATTTGGTGTACTTATTTTTTTATATTTAACTAATAAAAAGGAATAAAAAAATATGGAAAGTTTGCATGTTGATTGTCGTGTATATAAGGGAGATACATCTCATATACATTTTACATACATCAACATTGAAGAGGCTTCGTGGGGTGAGATTTAACTAGGCTGGCAAAAGGGGCAATGGCCATCTTCTTCAAGCCTCTTCTTCTTCTTCTTTCTCTTACAGGTGACTTAATTAATTCCCTTTTTGTTAGTAAACTTTTTCTCCTTTTTTGTGCAAGTTTTTTTGTCTTTTGCATCAACTTAAGTTTGTTTCTTTATGCTATTGGTTTTCTTGCTTTTCTGGGATTTTTGGTTCTTGGGTAGTAGTTGGTTTAAGTTATAAAGATTCAATCTTTTCGTTGTTTTACTTGGTGGGAACTACAGAGTTGTATTGCTTGGCCTTTAATGGATTCTGTTCTGGGATTTCTGGTTCTTGGGTGAGGTAGTTGGGGAGTCAGGGGGGAGCTGCAACTGCCATTTTTAGTTGTAAAGATTGAGTTTTTTTTGTGTTGGGTTGTTGTTTTACTTGGTGGGAACTAACTATAGTATTGCTTGGCTTTTAATGGTTTCTTGCTTTTCTTCTCTTCTTGATTTCTGGTAGTTGGGATTTGGGATTCATCTTTTTGTGTTGGTGAGAACTTATAGTAATTGTACTGCTAGGCCCTTAATGGGTTTTCTTGCTTTTCTTCTCTTCTGGGATTTCTGGTTCTTGATTGAGGTAGTTGGTTTTGTTGGGGGAGGAGGGGGGAGATGGAACTGCCATTTTAGCTATAAAGATTCAATCTTTTTGTGTTGAGTTCTTATTTTACTTGGTGGGAGCTATAGTGTTGTATTGCTTGGGCTTTAATGGGTTTTCTTGCTTTTTTTCCCTTTTGGGGTTTCTTGATTCTTAGGAGGGGGGTTGGAACTGCCAATTTAGTTGCAAAGCTTCAATTTTTATTTTTTTTTACTTTTTCTTTTTGTGTTGGTTTCTTGATTTACTTGGTGGGAATATGGAGTTCTTGGTAAAGTGTTCTGTCACCACATTTAGTGAAGGTGGATTCTTGGTGCTAATGAATAGAGAATATGTGTATATTTATGGTTATTCTGTTCAATTTATTGAAGCTGGAATTGAATTTATCAGTAGGACTTTGTTATGATGATTTATTCTAGTTCCCCTAGTCTATATTGCTCGGTTTCTCCAAAAATATTATTGCACCCGTGTTGGATAAATCCAAAATGCACTACTTTTGGAGGATCCGACACACAATTGGTATTTTTGATGGTGTATTGTTCCTTCAGTTTCTGTTGATTGGAAAAAACAGAGTTTTGCTCTGGTTTTCTTGGTGAATAGGTGGATATGTGAAGTAGTTGATTTTCTATTGTTAGGTTGTTTCCTGATTGTTAATGCATAAGTTCATAGAGTATATGTTTTTCCCCACAAAGTATTCATTGTTGTTTCAATTGTTTGATCAGATTTATTTGCCAGCACCCTCAGCCTTGGAATTGGAATTAACTATGGCCAAATTGCCAATAATCTGCCAACACCCTCGCGAGTCTCGTATCTCCTCAGATCCCTCAATGTTACGAGAGTAAAACTCTATGACGCTGATCCAAACGTGTTAAGTGCGTTTGCGAACACAGATGTTGAATTTGTTATTGGACTTGGGAATGAGTACCTACAAAGAATGGCTGATCCCCAACAAGCTCAGGCTTGGATTCAACAACATGTTCAACCTTACCATTCTCAGACTAAAATCACTTGTATTACTGTTGGTAACGAGGTCTTGACGGGGACTGATATGCAGCTAAAGTCTTACCTCCTCCCGGCAATGCAGGGTGTATACCGCGCTCTTGTTAATCTTGGCCTTGACAAAGAAATATATGTGGCACATCCCCACTCGGCTGGGATATTGAGCAACTCTTTTCCACCTTCCTCTGGTTTATTTCGCCAAGATCTTAGTGAATACATTAATGGCCATCTCGATTTCCATGCCCAAACCAAGTCTCCATTCCTTATAAATGTCTATCCATTCTTTGCATACAAGGAGAGCCCCAACGAAGTTTCGCTTGATTATGTACTTTTCCGGCCTAACCAAGGTACAACCGACCCGGTCACGAATTTGAAGTATGACAACATGTTGTATGCACAAATTGATGCAGTTCATGCAGCAATTAAGGCAATGGGCCACTCAGACATTCCAGTTAAGGTTTCCGAAACAGGCTGGCCATCGAAAGGAGACACAAATGAGTTTGGAGCAACATCTGAAAACGCTGCACTATATAATGGTAATTTGTTTCAGCGTATACAGCAAAATCAAGGGACTCCAGCGAAGCCATCAGAGCCGGTCGATGTTTACGTGTTTGCACTTTTTAACGAAAATTTAAAGCCTGGTCCAGCATCAGAGAGGAATTATGGCCTCTACTACCCAGATGGAACTCCAGTTTATAACATTGGGTTACAAGGATTTCTTCCACGTATGGACTATTCAGATGCTAAGAAAAATGTAAGGAATCTGTTATTTCTTGCTTCACATCTCGGCTATTACCTTATTTTCATAGTCTTCTTTTAATTATAGTTGTGGTAACTCCAAAACTTGCTTTCAATATTTTGCTGAGATGTTGAATCTTATATATATGTTTGCAGTCCTAATGCTATCCTTATATTTTGTACAGGCGCTATCGATTTCCGCTTTTCTTCTGCTTCTTCTGATTTTCTTGATACACTTCTGAACGCTGTATACTACGAGATTAGAGATGATTCAATTTTCTCAAGAACTTTTACTGATAGATATTAAACGGTAAGAAGACTTTTAAGCCTCAAGTTTCTCCTTATTTATGCTTTCATTATTCCCTGAATTATCTTGAATCAGTGTGATATTGTTAGGGGCGTTTTCCTTTGTTTTTAATAATTAGGAGTTCCTTCTGAAATCCAGGTTGCTCGAACTTTCCAAAAGTGGTATCATACTCGTGCCGGATCCTCCAAAAATGCGGTACTTTTGGAGGATCCAACACATACACACCAGACGACATTTTTGAAAAGTCCGAGCTACATAGCCTGAAATAACCATGACTTGTAAATATGTACTATCTATAATGCGGCGTCAAAGTTATATTCGTTCATTTGCACTTTTGTAAGTTAAAATCCCACCTTATGCAAGTTCCAATGGATTCTTGGGATTTTAATATTCCAGTGATGGTCAACTGTTAATTACCTACTTTCTAGGATACCTTCCATTGTATCATTTCTTTATTGAAGATATGGTAATGTGTCTCATCAGCCTCATCTTCCTACTAGCAATCATGCATATGAATCTCATTTTACAAAATTCCCATCATCTTCATGAAGACAAAAGTCCTTATTGGCTTGTGTTTGGAAAGAAAGCCACCCTCTTTTTAAGTCCATCTATCAACAAACTCTGAATTATTTCTACATTGAATAATATTGCCTGTAGCTGATTATGACTTCTTATGTCTCTTTCTTTTATCATTATTTTCAGAAGAGAATTTGTTGCATCACTCTGATGTGGAACGGTCAGTATTTGTGTCACCTATCGTCTTCCAGTCAATTCTAAGTTGCATTTCTTTCAACCTCTACCACCTTCTTTTTCTTCTTGTTCCTATTCTACTTTAACATGTTCCTTTCACACTTACACAAATTTAGAAATGAAATCCTCCCTATCTGATTCCGCCAAGTAGCAACAGGCGTTCCATGTATTAGGAACTCTGTATGCTCTTTGATGGGGGATTTGTTGGTGCTTAGACCCCTCAATCTTGCTATCTCAGGCTGCTTTTTTCCTGTGTATAGTGTGTGTTTGTTTTTACTTTCTTGATTTCTTTTTCCACGTAGGTTGGGATGTGGGGTCGGGCATAAAAATGGAAAAGATCTTCCTTTAGATTTTCATTTTTGGTTGCCTTGTAGATAAAAGTCTGTTCTTGTAGGGAACTGATCTGGCATGATGGAAATTTTTGGTTGGCAATACTTGAAAAATTGCAACTTTAACATCATGGAGCCCATAAGAAACCTTTTCTTAGATCAGCTATGGCTTAAAATGAGTATATAAACTATGACAAATGAAAGAATCCACTTTGACATTTTTCCAACAAAAGTGCCTAGGCTATATTCCCACTGAATTTGATTCCCTAGTAAGGCTGGGCAAACCTTCACCACATCTAGTTAGTTATTGAAACTAGTACGAACACTTTATACCCTCTTTGGTACAAAGTTTTAACATGTGTCTTTCGACCGGTCCCGTTGGTTTAACATGTGAAGCAATGTCACTTGATCATTATCAAACTGACTCCAATCTTGAAAATCCTATTAGAGTCTCTAGACCTGCCTAGGTTCCACCCCACCTAGTGATCGCGATATGAAACAGGTTTGAAACTAAAGATTCGTTCAACGCATTTAACCGTCTTTGACAACTTATTTTCAAATTTGGCTGCAAAAAATAGCTGCTGAAATGTATGTTAATTATACTATTCTGCAGATAGTGATGGTTTATTAGTCTTGATTCAGTTAATCTAATGTGTGTAATGTGTATATTAGCTTGATTTTTTTTATTTTTTTTTTGCAGGTAGACTTTAATGTTCTATTTCACATTTGCTAACTTGGCTGGAAAGATTGCTTATTGGAGTTGGAAGGTCATGATCAATATACACATTGATTCATACCAAAAAACAAAAAAAATCATAGATTATAGAATTAGAAAAAAAAAAGTTTGTTACTAGTTTTATTAGTTGAATAGTTTGATTCATTTACCATATATTCTAATAAGAACAGAAGAGTTTGTCTGGCAAATAGTTGGCATCCCATTATTATTTTAGACTTAATAAGGGAAATATGATTGTGCTGATGTATGATAGATTATGACCTATTGCAAATTGTTGGTACTTGTTTTTCTTTAAAAAAAAAAAAAAACTGGGAAAAATATCTATTAGTATATTATTAGTTGGTTCAACTTGTACTAGTTGTAGTTTGTAAATTGTAGGCCACTTGTGGTTTCAGAATATCTGTACTTTTTTTCTTATCTTTAAATTTAAATTGAATTAATTTAAAGTTTAAATTTAAATATTCGAAAGTTTTTTAAGGGAATTAAATAAAACAAATAAATTCAAAATCCAACAAATCCAGTTTCTATTCTTCAACAATCAAGCTCAACAAAATCTAACAACAATGTTTTCAAATTTTTTCAACCAAATCAATCCAATCCAACTACCCATTAGGAAAACTATTGTGTTCAAGAAAATCATCACTATGATATGTTTAAACCTCTTTCTATGCGAGGTAGAGTCAGGTAGGGCCGAGAGGATTCATCCAAATTCATTTTAACGAAAAATTATATTGTTTATATATAATTATAGTTATTTTATATATATATATATATAGTTTAAATATTGATCCACCTTTGAACTTCTTCATAATTTAAATCGTCTTACTAAAATTTTTAACTCCGCTATTACTTTTATATGTCGAAATTGAATTCTGATGGTTATTGTTTAAAAGGAGCATGTGGGCGAAGAGGAGTTATTAGGGTTCATAAATGTGGATATAGTGTCTCTCATGTCTAATCTGGTGCATAATTTTTTGAAATGTAGATGGTGGTTATGAATGATTTGATAGAAAGGAAGGAATAATTTGTACTTTTTGTTGTGATTTCTGCAAAAAATCGTCGCATATTTCTTTAATTTCTTATAAAACATATTCAATCTGTTAGAAAAGACGTTAAAGAAAGTATTTATGCTTGTCGTATTTTTTATATGAATATCCAAGGGCAAGGTTTTATTGTCTTGACTCATACTTATAAGAATTCGACTCTAGGAGAAATTGAGTAAAAAATTGTTGAATTAATTAGCTTATCTTTTGCATGTATCAATTGAAGTAGTTTGAGTCTCAATGGTTAGAAATAGAAAGGGTAAATACAAATTTTAATACTTTGCTTACAACTACAAAGTATCAAATGTTCTAATTGGATTAGATTAATATGAACGAACCCTTTATCAATTTTTCATCGAATGACAAATAACTTCAAGTGATGATGACAAGCGATTTGAATAACGAAAATTTAATATTTAAAAATTATATCGAGAATGACCAGAAAGCTTATCACCTCTCATTCTTATTACATTTTCAATATGAAAACGAAAAAAAATGAAAAATCAAAAAGTTATTAAAAAAATATAATTGTGACATCCCTTCTTTTCAACTTCACACCTCAGAACACTCTCCTCTAGTAGAAATAAGACGTTTTCAGATTAATTAAAAAACAGTTTTGGTTTTAAAAAAATGGCTTTTAATAAGACATTTTGATAAATTTTTTCCTTTTTTTGATAACCGTGTATCCACCTAGTATTTTTTATCTTTACTGAAATTTAAATATGAGATCTTATGTTTCAATTCACTTTATTGACCATTTAGCCATACTATCGAATGACGTTTCCATAATATTTGACAAAAAATTTCATTCTAACTTAAAATTTAAAAAGGACAGCTCGATGCACAAAAACTTCTGTTATGCACAAGGTCCGAGAAAGGATCGGACTACAAGAATCTTGTAATGGGATCAATTCTCTCTGGTTCGACAACACTCGACAACTACTCACCTATGACTTCAACCCTCACTTTTTCCCCTCAACACCTAGTTTACCTAAGGCTCACAAAATTAACAACACAATGCATAACAAAAAATCTGTTTCCCAACTTTATAATAAACTCATGTCACAAAGAAGTACACAACAGCCTTACAAAAATCAACCAACACAATCAATTATGACTTGTGACTGGCCTACCTATTCCTACATATAGATCACATATCCTAGTCACATGTCAGACACATGCCTATCCTAAAAACAGTTGACATCTCTAATTGTTAGGCCAAATTTATATCAAAATACGAATTTCAAATTCTAAGTTTATCTTATGCTGCCGACTAAATCAAAACGGCCGGAAACTATGAAATTGTCCAACTGCCGATGCATGTGCGAGGCACATGCGCGCAACCTTCAAATTTGGCGCCAAATGTTTACTTTGGCGCCAAGCTTCTCAGTCTGTGTAACACCCCCTACTTTTCTAACCTCACTTGATACCTTGGGTTCATATCTACATAGGTGTTGAGATGCCATGGGTATGTGTTTTATAGTGTCATTGGTGAAACATTTGATATCGGATCTAATACGTGCGATTAGACCTTGTAGGAGGTGTTTTGTGGTTTCTTGAAGTATTTAGGTGATACCCCGTACACATTTTAACCTCATTTGGTGAATTGGAGTCATGTTTACTTGATGATTAAGATCACTAAGCAAGTATTTTGTAGTGTTTTGATAAGGTATTGGACGATATGAAAACATTGGATAAGTGGCCGAAAAATTCAGCAAAGTGCTGAAACTTGCGCCACTACCCTGTTTCAGGGGTGTGGCGCAAGCCACCTGCATTCTGAAAATTCAGAGAAGGCTGGGATCTTGCGCCACAGCCTGCTTTGCAGCTAGTGGTGCAAGGCACAAGTTTTGTGCCTTTCCGGACCCGTTTTGTAACGCAATTCTACGACGCTTCTTGGATGGTTTCTTTTGGTTCCTTGGAGTTATTTGAGCATTGTTAAAGCTTCAAACACTTCAATACACTCCTACATACTCCTACATGATCAAATCATGAAATGTGAATAGTGATCCAAAATGTCTAATGAAGCCAAGGGCGACTAGAATTCCTATTTTTGCGATCGAAAGGACGAATGAGAATCTTTTAAGAGAATATTGTCGTGACATTATGGAATTATGTAAACATGAGATATATAGTGAATAATACATGAAATGTTATGGATTACATGAATATGTATTATTGGGCCCAAAGTTAGGCCCAAAATGGAATGTAAAAGACATGGCCCAAGGGCCAAATGATCCATTCTTCCACTTTGACCACATTTAATGCCAAGGAATGACTAAGCTTGACTTGGGGTCTATATAAAGGCCCCAAGATCAGATTTTTATTGTCCAAAACCTCTCATGCCTTTAAGATACTTTTCTCAACATTTCTCCAAGTTCCAAACCCTAAAGCAAATAGTTCCTTTGGACTCTTTGACAAGATCATCCGATTCCCAGCCTTGGTAAATATTTCTTCTCATGGATTAACATATTATATGCATGGAAGATTATGGATATTATAATAGTTGTGTTGGCAAAGTGGTGAATAGTGTCTTTTTGCCTTTGGTGAAAAATGTGCTATCTTGGTAATTTGAACTTGAATTAGGACTTATGCCTTTGATAAAAGAGTATGATATAAATAAAATATAAACATGTATGGTGTTAGTTTTGGTATTAAGTAAGGACATAATTAGAAAAAAAAATAAGAAAACCATGGAATATCACTAAATTGGTGATTTCATAAAGTAAAGATTTTGACGATTAACAAACCATCAAACCTAACCATACCATATCATACATTTTAAGAAAAATCAAAACCAACATGGTCCTCTTTATAGCTATACCATACCATATGGGCAACCACCATACAAACAAAGGCTAAAGAAAAATTGAAGATGATATATATATATAATGGATCAAAATCTAAAACACACACTTGATCGAGCTTAACTAAAAAAATTTCTTTGAGCTGCCATTGCAGTGTGGATGGATCGATCGAAACAAGTAGATGTTCATGGTTTAGAAGCTTCACTCGTTCAAATCATCAACTCTCACCATTCGTCCTCTCTCATTCTCCGTCAATCAACCGGTCAGTAACAAATACATATGAATTTTTTTCTTCTTTTTCCGGCATTTGGTTGTGGTTTTGGGGGGAGTATAAAGTTTCCAACTTGAAATTGGCTTGTGGGTTTTTCGAATTTTGTGAATTTGGGTTTCTTGAATTTTACAAAATTGGGTTGTGGGTTTCTCGCATTCTACGAAATTGGGTTTTGGGTTTCTCGAATTTTACAAAATTGGGTTATGGATTTCTCGAATTTTACCAAATTGCGTTGTGGGTTTCTCGAATTTTATGAAATTGGGTTGTGAGTTTCCTGAATTTCACGAATTGGATTGTGAAGTACTCGCATTTTACCGATTTGGGTTGTGGGTATCTTGAATTTCACGAATTGGGTTGTGGGTATCTTGAATTTCGCGAATTGGGTTGTGGGTTATATTTGGTTTTAGGAGAGGTAGAGGTAGGCTGAAGACATTGGGGAGAACTGAGTAAGCAGATCATGAGGTCGTTTCATCTTAACTAGGACATGAAGGAAGTTGTAGACGACAAAGATTAGGATAGGAGTTTAGTAGATAGTAGTTTAAGCTTACCGAGCACATGAAGGAAGTTGTAGACGACACGGATTAGGATATGAGGGTAGTAGATAGTAGTTTCAGCTTACCGAGCACATGAAGGAAGTTGTAGACGACATAGATTAGGATAGGAGGTTAGCTGATAGTAGTTTAAGCTTACCGAGCACATGAAGGAAGTTGTAGACGACACGGATTAGGATAGGAGGTTAGTAGTTTAAGCTTACCGAGCACATGAAGGAAGTTGTAGACGACACGGATTAGGATAAGAGGTTAGTAGATAGTAGTTTCAGCTTACCGAGGACATTAAGGAAGTTGTAGACGACACTGATTAGGATGTGAGGATATGATATACTATATAGTAGTACATTGTCTTCCTATTGGCCCATAATAGTAGTTGTAGTATTGCTTCTGTAGTTTCTTGACCCTCGATTTCTGTTGCTATATGTTGTTTCTTGTACTTCAATTATTGTATGTCGTAGTATTGCCCCGGTAGTCGGTGGATTTTTGTCCTTCATATTCTGTTACTATCTGATGTTTCTTGTATTTCGATGATCGTATTATTTGACTATAGTTACTGTTCAATACGCTTTGTGATGCTTTCACTTCCGTTTATTCTCTTTCTGGATTGCTTTGAACTGTTTTTCTTGAGCCGAGGGTCTATCGGAAACAACCTCTCTACCTCTAAGGTAGGGGTAAGGTATGCGTACACTCTATCCTCCCCACCCCCACTTTGTGGAACTATACTGGGTATGTTGTTGTTGTTGTTGTTGGGTTGTGGGTATCTGCAATTTCACGAATTGGATTGTGGGTTTCTCAAATTTGACAAAATTGGGTGGGTTTCTTGAATTTTGATATAGAGAAGGCGAAGAAGGATGCAATTCGCAGTGCAAGACGGGTTTCAGAGCTGCTAGTGGACTCGGTGAATAAAGAAGTGCAAGAGGCTTTTGTAATGCAAAAGAGAATCGAAATGGAAATTCGTGCTTTGGCTAGTAGCATTTTACAATTTGGAAAGCAAACTGATCAATGGCTTGCTGCTTCACACTCTATCAATACTGCAATTAAGGTCGGTCCATATTGCTATTTGTGTTTATTTTTTTCAAGATTGAATATTTCTGATGAATATGTAGCTTCTAGGTCCTAACACCCAGCTAAAATAGATGTCACCTTGTTCAAATTCCGCCGAGTAGGAAACTCTAGGTGATTTCTTTCCGTCTGTGTAAGTTTTGATGGACAAAGTTAGTAGGTAGTTGGTCAGGTGGGATGTAGTAGGTCTCCGGTAATAATACATACTCAGATATCACCATTATAAAAGAAAAATGTAAGCTCCTTTTTTAGAACTAGGAAGTTCAATTTGTAAAGCACGAACCTCATTGCAAAATGTTGGATCGATTTTTAACTTTTAATCTGAGGTTCAATTATGAAGCACGAAGTTACACCAGTTTGTTCTGGTGTTTCGGGAATTGTCTTGATCATTCTGATCCCATTCTCGGAGAAATTTTTTTTGAACTCTTGACTATCATACTCTCCTCCATTTGTCAGACTATAGACATTTTATCTTTAGGCTCGTCTGATTTTCAACTTCAGCTTTCCATTTTTTCAAGTTAACAAGCACATCAAATATGTCAGAAAATAAACCCTTAACTTTCTCATGGAACCATCAATGAAGGTGGCATAATAATGTGAGTCTCCAAGAGAATTTAGAGCAAATGGTCCTTAGACATCAGTATGCATTAGTTCTAAGTTTTCTTCTTTGGTGTCTTTCCCACCATTGAGAAACTAACTCTCTTCGATTCTCCATAAATACAATCTTTGCACAAACCTAGCTCGTCATGCCTGTGGTTTGGCGAACTTTTCTTTAGTTGTTAGCAGCTTCATTCCCGCGCATGTGCCCGAGACTCCGATACCTCAGTGCTGAGTCCCGATCATGGTCAACCACTGCTACAGTATCTCTCTATAGTGCAGTTGCATACTGTGTTCCTTTCTTAGAACCTCGTGGCATAATTAAATTTCCTTTAGTTATCTTCCATGATTTGTTACTGAATGCTGTTGTGCATCCCTCACTATTAACCTGACCAATGCATATTAGATTTTTCTTGAGGCCAGGAACATATATGATATTTTGCAATTTCCATATCTTCCCTGATACCTGACAATATCTAAAGGTTCATCATCTGCCATATAAACCTTCCCAGATTTCCCAGCAACATAGCTATGCAGTAAGTTCTTGCATGAGTAGAGTGAAAAGATGCACCTGAGTCTAGAACCCAAGACTCTATGCACCTGAGTCTAGAATCCAAGATTCTACTGGACTCTCTGCGCATCAAATTGGCGCATCACCAACTTGTTCAGCAGCTAACATTCGCCGACTTATCATTCTCGTGTTGATCTTTATTATTCTTCGTAGGTTCTCTACTCTGACTAATGTGCTGGCCCTTTTTATTTTCTATCCAATTCCAATAAATCATGTGAAGGGGAGCCTTGGAGTAACGGGTAAAGTTGTTGCCATGTGACCAGGAGGTCACGGGTTCAAGCCTTGGAAACAGCCTCTAGCAGAAATGCAAGGTAAGGCTGCGTACAATAGATCCTTGTGGTCGGGTCCTTCCCCGGACCCTGCGCATAGCCGAAGCTTTAGTGCACCGGGCTGCCCTTTTTTTCCAATAAATCATGTATTTGCAATTCTTTGATTGTCCTAGTATTCTTGACCTTGATCTATGATGACCATGACTTTGGGGAATCACTTGATTTTCTTGGGAGAATATCTTAGCTTAGAATCAAGTCTCGAAAAATCATCCAATTTGAGTTTGGTATTTCCCCATGAACTTCTGACTACAGTTATTGTTGCAGACCAACTCTGTGGTAGAGATGATAGTAGAATCAGTGATCTTCTCGTTAATGATGTTAAATGCCATATTTTGTGTCAGCATCAAAGGGATCACCCAAGAGCTTGGCGATCTAATAAATCCTGATCCTCTTTGATCATATTCTCTAGTTTTACACCAGTCAGAGTGTAACTTTTTTCTGGTACAAATAATCCTTATTTGCATTTTCCAGAATCCATAATCTTTGCTATTGAACAGGCTGCGTACATATTATCCTGCATTCCTTAAACGTAGTGAGTCGCAAACTGCCTACATCACGCCCAAGGGGCGTAACCTTTTCCCGGATCTTGCGTAAATGCCGGGTGCTTCGTGCATCGACTTGCATTGTTTTTATAGCCGACCGCAACTAGATGGGGCTGAGTCGTACTTGTTTCTATAGAAATGAGATGCTTCTATACAGTGGAGACTGTTCCGATTTTTTTCATATTGACACTTCGTGTGATGTTATGATCCAATCTTGTAGAGACATACATAATCTTACTCATATATACATCGTTGATATATGCAGTTTCAATATCAATATTTTTTGGCACAGGAAATTGGAGACTTTGAGAATTGGATGAAGACTATGGAGTTTGATTGTAAAAGTATTAATGCTGCAATCTGCAATATTCACCAAGAATGACATTTGAACCTGAATTATCAAAGGCCTGTGAGTTGTATGTAGTTTATATCAAGTTATTTGATCTCTTTGACATAACAACAACAGCATACCGGTGGAGTTTGGGGTGGGTAGTGTGTATGCAGACCTTACCCCTACCTCCACGAAGTAGAGAGGCCTTTAGCACAGTGTACAGAATATGAAATTGCATTTATTTCTATACAATGACTTGTATACTGCCAACTTTTATCTGTTCCTAGACGATTAGGAATAGCTAATCTAACTTGTTATGACAGACGTGCAAACTATTGGACTCTGTATTTGCACTTAAAAACATATTTATGCTATATGAGAGTTTTATATAAGAATAAGTTGTTCTTTAATTTGTGCCCTTTAACCTTTTGAAGACCTTGCAAATTTTTGAATTGGTCAGTTCTTTCTTTTGAAAAGACTACCAAATCGTCCACATAAGGCACATACATTATGTCAGTCACTTTTTTTTCTTTTGGCTCTTCTCAAATCGAAAATATTGCGTCGTTTGCCGCAATGATGTCCTTTTTTTAATCCACTTGTAGCTCACTAGCACACTCCTTACTACTTTCGTGCTTGACGACTTCTGGTGTACAAATGAATAAGGGAGTTCACCATCCGTGAGTGATAGAACACAGTGAAAGGAAGTCCTATAAGGACGTGGGGGACTTCGCCATCTCGTTTCATTCACTTCCAGAGTGCTTAACTGGCCATTATCCAGGAGCTATTACGTACTCTTTCAAGGGCGACGACTACTCTTTTTTCCGGAAAAGGCAGTAAAAATCAAAACTCATTCCCAATACCTTGCTGCCAGATGAGAAATTTTATTTGCAATAACACAAGCAAACTATCTGCATACTTGGAACAGCAACATTTGCTTTCTTATTATTATAGAATAAAGAGATGATCAGAACTTCAAAATACATATGGACAAGAAAAGACTTGTACAGACAATTGCACGCATTTACAGTGTCAACGCCGCAATATTGTACACAATCCACTATAGAAATTCCCTCCAAAACAGCCAAACGAACAATCAATGAAATAACTGAATTTCTAACATGCTAGTATGACACAATAAAAGGTAGGATCATGGACATGAACTCATCATAGGTCAGTTTCGCCGAGCCAGTATAACGCTTGTCCTTCTCCTTGAACTTTTCAGTCAAGCCCTGAGAATTGCAAAAGAGAAGAACTCAGAGACCCTAGTATGAAGGCAAAAAAAAGTAAGTAGTATCACTGGTCATAAATACAAAAGGAATTGCATCAAGATGTGGACAAATATGACACTGAAGTTGAATTCCATCTCAATGCATTTCTTTTTAGAGGAAAATACATCAGAAAATACACATTATATCTGTAATCAGCCGCTCAGCCAAAAATATTTACAGCCTCTAGCCATAATTTATATTCAGAAACTCAGAGAAGTCCTCAATGAGGACTCCAATCCTAAGATCCCTAAGATCGATTGGCAGACATTATGATTGACTTGTAAAATGTGCATTTTACCTTGATAAACCTATCAAATGTAATGCTCGACACAGTACATAATTCACGCCAATGTTTTCAAGGGCAAAAGGCAAAAAGGAGGAGTTTTACTGCAAAAGGTAAAAAGGAGGAGTTTTACTCTTCCTCGGGCAAGGCAACAGCCTTTCAAAATGGGATTTATTTACCTTTTTGAAAAATAAAATCTATACAAAATATAAAACAAAAATCAATAATATAAAGTAAAATTCAAAAGTAAATCTGAACAACTAATAAAGTTCATAAACAAATTGCTCAAATAACGCACAATATGTTGTTCCTATAGTGTTCAAATAACGCGTTATTCATATTGCTGTAATTAAAAGAACCAGGTTACTTCTAATACACAATTACATGCCACATCCTATTGTTGCAAGGTTACTTTAGATAGCGGTATTTTCTGTATAAGATTGGCATTCACATTCTAAGGTTACTTACTACTTAGGTCATGAGTTCTGATCTTCGTAGCCTTTATTCCCATCCTGCGTAAGCACATAGGTTATTGCCCCTCAGTTTCTGCTCTCCTTGCTTTAACTAAAGAACTACCTTTAACTTTAAGTAGGACTTTAAGAGCTCTACCTTAGAATGAGTTAGATTTCCTGTGTTAACACGAAGGAATGGCGGGACGCTAAAGAGGTTTGGCACCGTTCTTTAGAATGCTTGTAATGTTTTCCTTATTATTTTTCATGGCTTCTCCATTTTCGTATTTTCATTTTCCAAATCTGCTTTGAAATGCTTTGTTTGAGTCGAGGATCTCTCAGGAACGACCACTGTGCCCCACAGGGTAGGGGTAAGCTCTGCATACACACTACCCTCCCCAGACCCACTCATGGGATTACTTGGGTATGTTGGTGTTGTTGTATCCTATTGTTCCTACTCTGTTGCATTTTCCACCATTTTTATATCTATTCTCAGCCTAATAATAAAAATACCCCCCCGACCCAAGTAGCCGGTACCCATGGAATTAGTCGAGCTACGTGCAAGCTGACAAGGATCACCATGGTTATCAACAACAACAAAAAAAGACCCTAGAGGTTTGGTACCTCGGGGATCAAATGTAATGCAATATGTTGGCTCCTATGGTGCAATCACCTTAGGATACTTACAAAGCATCACATTCTTTGGCCTATTAACCACCAAACTTTTTCTTCACATAGCCTATAGTAACCTACTCCTTCCTCTCAGTAACCATATGCACATTACTCAGGATCCAGCAAACTATAATGCTTTCTTTCTTGATAACCCAATGTCACAATCACTATTACCGAATCTAACCATACTAACCAACAAGACCACCACTACAAGCCCAAGAGTTATCAATTTACTTCTAATACACCAAGATGATCACTATTCGCTTATGCTGGCCTGCCAAAAGGATCAAGCTTCACATCTAATAACATTAAGGCCTTGGAAAGGCCTATAATAAAACTGTTGTCAACAAGCAATCCTGAACTTACTTTCTTCAGAAAAAGCAAGGTGATCTAACTCATCCTAGAATTGTTGACAAATTTGGTTTGCAAAGTAGCTGAAAGGAAGGAAGACCATTTTTTGAATGTCTTCACAGCTTCCTCTTTTTTTTTTTTTTTTTTTTTTCCCTTTTACTACTTTCCCAAAACACAAATTCATCATGATTCAGTTTGCCGGAAGTGGATTTGAGAAGTTCTGGAAATAAGAAGACTAATGTTGCAAAATGGAGAAACTAAGGTGATGGAACTAGGTGAAAATCTTGAGAAGTATTTGGATTAAGAAAATGAAGTTTTTTATTTTATAGCGGATCTTAAGCAATAAGTCGCTTTAGATTCAAATGTGCTAGCACCCTAGCTATTGAGGGTAATAACAAACCATCGGAATGTAAATACGACGTGCCGGGACATGTGGCTGAATGGATTGGGATCGGACCACCACATATGTATGCATGGTGCACCAGGATATGTAGCTAATCTTTACAGAAAGGATGCTAGTTGGTCTACTTTAGAAGTGTACTCAAACAAGCTACATACACGTCAGCTTTCAATATTCAGAGAATATAAGAAAGAGAAGTACTTATGAGTTCAGTGACATGTACAAGGTATAGACTTTCAGCGTCAGCTCATTGTATTAGGTTTTTCAGATCAATAATTATTAAAATCGGAGTTTTAATATCAGTTGGGGTAGCCTACTAGATTAGCACCGCGACCTCTAATTTTGAGTTGTAACTTTCTTTTAAACTCAGTGTTATTAAGAATTATAAGGTTGCAACGGCAACCTAGGTTAACACTTATAACTGTTAGTCTCCAAGTGATCAGAGGAGAAGTGAGTCCAGTTTTTTGTCATCCAATTTTAAAAATGTAACATTTGTCCAAAAATTTCATCTACTCCCCAAGTGCAGGACACACTTTTATAAGTGGGGGAGAGATGAGGGTAGAAATACATCGAAGCCTGGCAGATGCATAAATCAAGATATTGAGTAAGGAAATATTTACAGAAAGAGATCAGTTATTTTACCTTCACAATCATCCCGCATCTGCATCATAAAAGCATAAAGTTCAGAACACGGTCAAGTTGAGAACCAATCTATTTAATGAAAAGGTTATTGCAATATCAGACTTACTCGACAAAACTATCAAAACATAGCTCAGGCCTCCGACCACTTCCGTCAGTATATCTGGAAATCAGAACTTCAAGAACAGAAGGTGGCATCATGTATCCAAGACTGTGGAGAGCATCCCTTAGTTCTGTAGCATCAATCTTCCCACTTCGATCTCTGTCAAATCGCTCAAAAATAGCCTGTCAACAAGAGGATTAATGTCAGAGGCATTAACTAAAACTTGAAAAGTTGTAAACATGATTTTGGAAACAAAATACAAATGGCAAGGTAGGGTGTGAGAAAGACATATCAGCCACTATGTTAACCTCAGAACTATTACTACAACAACAACAAACCCAATGTAATCCCACAGGTGGGGTGTGGGGAGGGTAGAGTGTACGTAGACCTTACCCCTACCTTGAGAAGGTAGAGAGGCTGTTTCCGATAGACTCTCGGCTCAAAGAACGATAAAAAGAGGCATAAGTTAACCTCAGTAAAGATGAATATCTGTTCTCAAGACATCTATAATATCTCCCTCTTCAAATTTGTCCAAAATGTTTACCAATCACTTCCTGTACTACATTAGTTTCTCTAACTAATGTTCCATAGGCCGAACACTAAAATATTACCCCAGGATAAGGCCATATTGGGCCGCATATAACTTACTTTGTATCATTCTCTAACCCACCTTCTCCTATCTGCTTCCACCTCCCTATCTTCTACAGCCTGCTCTTCCTCATACCAACCACCATTTTTAACTTTTTCTTTTTTTGTTTCTGATAGAGGTTTGATATTCTAATTTCTTGAATGCTATCCTTACAATTAAAAACTAAAGCAGAAAGGAAAGAATAATTGCCTACCCTCCATTGACCAAGACAACTCCATAGTGCAGCAAATTCCTTGGGTCCTGCTCAGCAATACATGGCAAAGCTAAAGTAAATTAGAGATCCCAAAAACAAAATTCTGAGCAACAAAATTAGATAGTAATGTCCTATACAGCTAACATCCACAATATTTCAGAAGCAAACCGAAACACCAGCTATATTATCTAGTCATTAATTCTTATCAGAACACGAAAATCACCATCTTCAATTAAACTACATTGATATAAAGGAAAAAGCTATATATGAAGTGATTAGGCTATTTGGTAAAACCTAAAGAGCTAAAATTCAAGAAATGAGTAAAATTGAGCTAAACACATCTATATAAAGAACCCCACTACAAAAACCATGGCAAAAAGGGTGTTGCTTTCTTCAAACGTTTGAACAAAATCCCTTCTTTTCACTTAATCACCATCGACAATTTGAACTACATTGATATAAAGGAAAAACTATATGAATTGATTAGGCTACATGGAAAAAACCCCAAAGAGCTAAATCCAAAAAATGAGTAAACTTTTTTTTTTTTGATAACCGGAAAAAAAAAACACTAAGTGGGGTCCGCCTTCCGTACACCTTTCTCAGAGGTAAGGTAGAGAGGTTGTTTCTAGGCTCAAGACAAAAACACTCTAGAAAAAGACAAATATATGAACAAGAAACAATAGGTAGTAACAAAAAAACAGATAGTAACAGAAACAAAACAAGACTACCACAAAATAATAGTACAATCGATCTACCCGAAACACAAACAAAAACATAGAAAAAACGGGTATTGCTAATTCTTGAAAAATACTCAGATTGATTCTTGAAGAGAAAAATGAGTAAACGAATAGTCCTAGGACTAAACCTTTGGTAACCAGAAGAAAGAGCCTGTTGTAACTCTCTATCTTCAACAAATCCACTATGGTCTCTATCCACCATTTGAAAACTCTGAATAACTTGTGGGTCAGTTCCAGGAGGGAAAAAAGAAGCATAATTTGGAGTATTCTGGTAATATCCATAAGAAGAACCAGGTCCATAAGGAGTTGTTTGTTGTTGAGGGTAATTTGGGTATGAATAATTACTAGATTATCTTGCTAGTATTTGACTCCACCACTACCACCACCACCACAACAACAAAATCCCTTCTTTTCACTTAATCACCATGGTCAATTAGAACTAGATTAATATAAATATATGGCAAAACCCAAAGAGCTAAAATGCAAGAAATGAGTAAAATTGAGCTAAACTCATCTATATAAAGAACCCCACCAAAAAAAACATAGCAAAAAGGAAGGTGGTAGGTATCCCGTGAATTTAGTCGAGGTGCGCGCAAGCTGGCCCAGACACCACGGTTATTAAAAAAACATAGCAAAAAGGGATATTTTTTCTCAAACTCACCAATTCTTGGAAAATACTCAGATGGATTCTTGAAGAGAAAAATGAGCAAATGAATAGTCCTAAGATTAAACCTTTGATAACCAGAAGAAAGAGCTTGTTGTAACTCTTTATCTTCAACAAACCCACTATGGTCTCTATCAACCAACTGAAAACTCTGAATAACTTGTAGGTTTGTATAATTTGGAGTATTTTGGTAACACCCATAAGAAGAACCAGGTGCATAACCAGTTGTCTGTGGCTGAGACTGACAAGGGTAATTTGGGTATGAGTAATTACTAGATTATATTGCTAGTATTGGACTCCACCACCACCACAACAAAATCACTTCTTTTCACTTAATCACCATTGCTAAATTCAAGACATGAGTAAAACCCAAAGAGCTAAAATTTAAGAAATGAATAAAATTGAGCTAAACACATCTATATAAAGAACCCCACAAAGTGTGGTCCGGGGAGGGTAGAGTGTACGGAAGTCTGCACCTCTTTCTTAGAGGTGAGGTAGATAGGTGAGGTAGAGAGGCTGTTTTTAGGCTCAAGACAAAAACATTCTAGAAAAAGACTAATATATGAACAAGAAACAATAGGTAGTAACAAAAAGACAGATAGTAACAGAAACAAAACAAGACTACCACAAAATAATACTACAATCGATCTACCAGAAACAACAAACAAAAACATAGCAAAAACGGGTATTACCAATTCTTGAAAAATACTCATTAGGATTGTTGAAGAGAAAAATGAGCAAATGAATAGTCCTAAGACTAAACCTTTGGTAACCAGAAGAAAGAGCTTGTTGTAACTCTTTATCTTCAACAAACCCACTATGGTCTCTATCAACCATTTGAAAACTCTGAATATGTTGTGGGTCAGTTCCAGGAGGAAAAACAGAAGCATAATTTGGAGTATTTTGGTATTACTCATAAGAAGAACCAGGTAGATAACTAGTTGTTCGTTGTGGTTGAGACTAAGGAGGGTAATTTGGGTATGAGTAATAACTAGATTATATCGCTACTAATGGACACCACCACCACCACAACGTAATCCCTTCTTTTCACTTAATCACCATTATCAATTTAAACTACAATACCATACTCAGTGAAATCTCACAAAGTGGGGTCTGGGGAGGATAGAGCGTACGCAAACCTTACCTCTACCTCTTGGAGGTTATTTTCGAAAGACCCTCTGCTCAAGTGAAGAAAATCAAAGTAGTGATGGAAAGGAAAAACGACAGCGAAGAAAAAACATGACAACTAATAGAAAAGCAGCGCGGAACCATAACATCAACGATAAGGTGCGACCACCTAAACATAGTAAACAACATATGATAACATATACCAAAAGCCAAAGACTACATGACTAGGCTATACCATTATCAATTTGAATATGGCAAAAACCCAAAGAGCTAAAATTCAAGAAAGGAATAAAATTGAGCTAAACACACCTATATAAAGAACCCCACTAAGAAAAAGCATAGCAAAAAAGGCCAAACTCACCAATTCTTGAAAAATACTCATTAGGATTCTTGAAGAGAAAAATGAGTAAACGAATAGTCCTAAGACTAAACCTTTGGTAACCAGAAGAAAGAGCTTGTTGTAACTCTTTATCTTCAACATATCCACTATGATCCCTATCCACAATTTGAAAACTCTGAATAACTTGTGGGTCAGTTCCAGGAGGAAAAAAAGAAGCATAATTTGGAGCAGTTTGGTAATACCCATAAGAAGAACCACCAGGTTGCTGAGGGTAATTTGGGTATGAAAAATTTGTTGTGGAAGATGGGGGTGGGGGGTGGTATGGGTGGGCTATTGGTGGTTCATTTGGGTTGGTAAGTGGTGGTGCAGAAGGTGAATAGGATGCTCTGTTGTTGTTGTTGTAGGAAGACATTGCTGTTGTTGTTTCAGTTACAATAATGGAGGTTTCAAGAATTGAAAAAAAAAGGGATTTTATGGTGGTTGTTTTGGAATGAAGAGAAAATGACAAAAAATGGATGGTTATATGTAACTTATGTTTTGTGTAGTGTTAAAGTAGTCCTTTGAAGTATATTTTTGAATGATTTTGGCTCTTTAAAGTTTATCAAAAGTGAGTAGTGGTTTTTTTCGTCTAATAATTTAACAAATTTTATTAGTTAAATTTTGTTATCGAGAATTAAATAGGAGATTTGGAGATCGTGTATTACGATAAGTTAATTGATAGTCGGATTTTCGCTTGTTTTCATCTAGGATAGACTTTCATTGGTGTTCTTAACTTCTTATCAGTAGTATTTGCACGATTCTTGTAGTTTTCACTAGTGCTTTCTGTGCTCCGATTATTGCATTATCTCACTTTCGTTACTTTCTTTCATCTGTTTGTTATGTAATACTTTTCATTTCGCATTAATGTGTTGTTGTGATTGCTCTCATATCTATTTCCCTTTTTCTCAAACTATGTGGTGATTTTTATTAAGTTGTTGGTTTTTCAATCTCTTATCTCTACGAGGTAAAGATAACATCTATATATACTATATTCTTTTCAGACTCCACTTATAAAATTACATTAAGTATGTTATTATTATAAATTTAAGGAAAAGAAATTGATCAAAAATACTAAAGGTGCATCAAATCTTATAAAGCGTAACAGGGGGGAACTTCACTAGATACCAAAAATAATAAGAGTTATACTTTAAAAAGTTGTACCAATCTAAAAATAAAATTAGTAATAGTACAAAATGCAAAAAGTGCACATTCAAATGCGAGCGTTTTTAATTAAATCTAACAGATAGAGTATGTTAAATATTTGACGCCATACAATAATAACTATAGCATATCTAGTATAATCTCTTAAATGAGATTTAGAAAGAATATGATATACGCAGACGCTATTCTTAACAAGTAGCAAAACTAGTCATTTTTTTACCAGCTTAAAACTATTCAAAAATATATTTCAAGGGACTATCTTAAACATACTAAAATATATTATTGAAGGGACTATCTTGTACAAACCAAAATATATGGGGCCATTTTTTTTTTTCTTTAAGCAGACAAAAGTATTATTGTGTGCGTGTCTCGCTGTATTGACAACTTGACAATTGACATGGTCATTATTTGGGTCAAACACAAAACTTACGTGCCTTAACCAAGCAAGCACACTTCCATTTGGCTTTTGATTCATGACATACTTCCAAGACATTCATTGCCTAGATTTTGCCTAAATTTTAACACCTTTTATGTGAGTCGAAACTTACCTGATAATGAATTTTCCTACCTTAGGATCGTTTAGTTATGATCACTAACCATCAAACTTATCAGATAAAGAATTTTCCTGGACGGTCATACTTACAATCACCATCCATCGGGGGCTTTAACCATTGTCCATCTTCGGCATAAGAACGCTCGATCCGTAGGAAATTAAGCTTTGTATTGATCAATAAAAGAAACTCAAAATCAAATTGTTCGTCAATTTCAATAAGCAAAGAACAAAAAAAAAAAATAGAAAAGGGAGGTTCCAAATGCTATTACGAAATAGCTAATGCATCTTTGCAGAGTCCCAAATGTAATTTGACATACTCCCACGCGTATCCTCCACCATGGCTAGATTAATAACACGATCAATGAGCTACTACACTCTTTCATAGATGGTTGTTTCTAGGCAAACTTCATGATGTTGAAGAAATGACAATTCACCCCGAAAATAGAGTTGAATGAACTTCTAGCAGGCTGACAAGAGTTGATGGATAAGGTATTGATAATCAGGGCCGGAGCTAGAGGAGCAGAAGAGGGTTCGGATCACCGAAAAATCACATTGTATATACGAAGTCTTTGTTCTTTAATGCATATACAGTAGACGATGAACCCCTTTGGTGAAAATCTTGTCTCCGCGACTGCTGATAACATAGTACCAAACTACCAACAGAAGCTGCTTTTACCACTGTTTCTGAATCCACACCTACATTAATATATGATGACACCTAACCGACCTAAATTGACATTGAAGATGATAGCTTAGTAAATTACTCATGTCTCTGCATTTCTGCTTCTGTCAAAGTTGCTCCACTCTTAGGCATAACGTTGACAACTTCAACATGATTTGTCTAGTCTACTGCACCAACAAATCTTACACCGCAAAAAGAAATTGTGAAAACCTGACAAAGGCACTAGGCAAATAAGAAAATAACCAAACAACGAATAAAGTTCCAAAGACTGGGAGATATGCTTAGACTTTACCAACTACCACTCAAAAGAATGGACGGAAACTCAACGAGTATGATTTGATATTGCTACAAAGCCAAGCAAAACATTGGACAGGACGACCCACCTTGCTAAAACAAACATGTCAATGAATCGGCTGGACAAGCTAGCAAGAATAAACTCAAATTTACTTCCGACAATGGAGTCCTTTCGTGGTTGTATTAACCAGACATTATACAAAGTTTTTGAAAATGAGAAAAATACACAATCACGTCATTGATTGTTTTGTTTATTTGATCGCTTGTTTCTGCATTCAGGAAATCAGGTTGGTTTACAAAGTCTTATGGTGACAGAACACGAGAGAGATGTGTTGGATATATAAGAAAACAATCCTCATTTTAGTGATACATTTTAAAGTCATACAGGTTTATATCTAAAGCGAACAATATCACTAGTAGTAGTGGATAAGCTTGTTATATAAGGTATAAGAACAGATCCGCGTGCAATGCAGGATATATAAAGAAACAAGTCTTGACCCTAGTGATACATTTTTAAGTCATGGAAGTGTAGACCCAAAGCGAGCAGTATTACTAGTGGATAAGGCTGTTTACATATGGTACAAGAAGCGCTCCACAACATGTAACCTTGGACAATGGTAGGACAAATCTCAACGAAGATATATGTTGAATAGTAAAGAGTATGAAAGACACAAATTTCATTTTAATAAAACAAGATAAGGAAACGAATCGTGGACCCTAAAAACGTGTTTTAAAGTCATGTAGACTTATACCAAAGCCAACAATATTAGCAGTGTACTGGACTGTTAGAGTATTTGATTAGTGTACTGGACTGTTACAGTATTTGATTAACTGTTTTCCTTAAAGAGGTTCTATTTGGTGTTTTCTTAGAGGTGGTAGGTTGCTTTTTCTGGTGACGGAAGGTAGAAGGAGAAAAAGAAGCTGCAACATGAAAATTCATCTAGTAATTTTTTGTAAGGGCAACGTCATTAGTTATTACAACAACAACAACAATAATAAACACAGAGTAAACCTGATTAGTTATTACTTGTTAGTTAACTTAAAATAAAGCACATTTCAGTATCTTATTTTTCTATGAACATTAAGTCTTACCAAAAGCTGTCATGTGCATCTGCTATCTTCCAAAGGTAAATGTCCTTTTCGTGTATATAGCAAGTTTTGAGCAGCTTCACAGGACCTACTCTTGTCCAATGAAATGATCAACCCTTCCTTGATTTACTTTTTATCCTGTTCATCAAATATTCACCCAACCTAGCACCAACCTCCACTATTCTAGTTTCAGGTTTTAACTCGGCTCTAATAATTTCCTCCAAGATATTCCCTACTTTTTCAACATAATCCCATTCCAAGATCCTGGATACGATTTCTTCCCATGTATCTGTATGTAGGGGTTCGCCATGCCTCAAAATACTCTCCGCTACTCCACAAGCTTCCTCAATTTTACCTAGGTTATAGAAACCTTTCACAACCACGTGAACCACAGAAAAATGCGGAGAGAAGCCTTTTGACATCATTTCCACCATGTAACTCTTAGCCTCATCGTACATTCCCTGATCGCTTAGACCCCCAACTAATGTCCTATAAGAAACCAAATTAGGAAGACACCCATTTGATGGCATGTCCTCAAGGATTTTACAAGCATCAGCAGCACGACCTTCTCGACAGAACCCCAGAATAACGGTATTGTAATGGACAATGTCAGGATTGCAACCCTTTACTTTCATTCTGCAAAGAAGCTTGTAAGCCTCCTTAAATTTCTTTTTCCGACACAAGCTGTTCAATAGAGTGCTATAACTTAAAGCATCAGGAACAAAACCTTTATTTAGCATGTCCTCCAGCAAGTCAACAGCTGTATTCACTTGACTTTTTCGACACAAACCCTGCATCAGAATCCTATACGACTCTACATTAGGACTGATCTCTCTCTTAAACATTTGATTAAACAGCGTGTAGGCAATACTTAAATCATCATTCAAACAGAAAGCCCGCATTAGAATGTTGTAGGACTCGGTGTTGGCCAAAACTCCATATGTATGTGCAGATCTAAAGAGATCAAATGCAGGGCGAAGAAAGTTTCGGTGAGTAACGAGGATTTCAAGAATGAGGTTGAGATGCTTAGGAAGGGGCTTCATATTGAATTCCAGGATAGTATAGAAAGTTTTAAGTGCTTTGTCAGGTAGGCCAGCATCACCATATATTTGAATGATGTGAGAAAAAAGAGATGGGGGGACGGAATAATGCTGTGACTTGAGGGAAGAGAGGATGGACTGCATGAGGGAGAACTGGCGGCAACGGCCAAGCTTGAGGATGAGGGTGTGGAAAGTGGCATAAGAGTGCTGAAAATCGGGTTCTCCAGAGGCTAAATCAAAAATTTCTTTAGCAAGGAGTGGATCTGATTGAGAGGCAATAAGCTTCTGGACTCGAGCTGGAGAGCCAATAGACGGTCCCTGGTTCTTGTTCTGTTTATGTTCTTCATCAGCTTGTCTCTGTTTTCTATCTTGCTCTGACTGTTGTGTATGATAATGGCATTTAAAACTATACCAGGGAGACAGTGGCTCAGACTTTGATAACCAAGTGGAAGAACAGATGATCATAGACAAGAGATCCTTGGAGCTGAAGTGATGTGAAAGCATTCTCATTTTTTTCGATCCTCAAGCTCTTACTTCTTTACTTACTAATAGCCTTGATAGCCACTTTATTGTGTTTATACTTTCATGCAACGGCACTTCAGAAAGCAAATAAGCGTTATGTTTGCAACAAGCAAACAAGATCACCTAGTGAACTGGAGACAACAAAAAGTTACACACAGGTACAACAGTGCTAAGAGACATAGACGAATAATAGTAACAACAATAATCAGTAAAGTTGAAGTCAAAAACTCACATAAAACAGAAAACTGCTAAACAAAGCTTGATGAATCATGCTTGAGTAACCTAAAATGCTAAGAAGTCTCAAGAAACTCAGGACCCAGAAATTATCCCTTGAAACACCAGGATTTTCCATCATTTGCTTACAACTTCAGCTCCAATAGGAGATGAGGACTTACTCAAAAGAGCCCAGACTCAAAGTATCATTTAAAGCGATAAGTTTTCCTATTGCTAGGTGAATCTTCCTACAGATGAAGAGCACATTCCTCTCTGAAACATCTTTTTCGAACATAACAGCATGCACATATGGGATAGTTGACTTTTGCTCAGCAGATTAATCAAGGCCCAAACTTTTCGAGATGACTATCCTGAATTCACACATGAAAATTTCTCTTATTTAACATAATTCATGTTTGCATTTGCACATTTTTACTTTCACATACGATACTCATATAGAAATGAGTGAGTTCATGCAAAAATGGAGTAACAATGACAAGTTCTTACGGAATTTTGAAGAGGAAGACTCAAGGTGGCCCGGTGCAAAATTAGAAAACCAGAAGTGACGGATGCCTACAAGGAAAAGGAAAAACAAAAGCTAATTATATTTATTGCCTCCTCCAATTTTTCATCCGATTGTTCCTTAATTCAAAAGTTGCGCTTACCACCTTCTAATTGTTTTTCTTTGTCTAACTAGTAGAATGAGTTGAGCTTGTAAATCAACCCTTCAAATTTAATAAACTTTTAGAAAGAGGGTGGTAAGGACATTGATACACAGGTAGTTAGGAGTATTATATTTCAATCAATCTTTTGAAGGTGATAAACTGATACAAGAGCGAGTTTCAACAACAACTACAACTTCTGCGCGTCAATCTTAAGCTAGTAGCTAGGGATCTATACTAGAGTAACTTCAAAAATAGAAGGAACAAAAAGGACATACATGAAAGTTTTTTAAAAAATAAAAAATAAAATAAAAGATGGGAGTAGGGGAAGGAGATTACAAGGTGGGGAATTGAACTCTCACCAACAAGGTGAAAGTTCAGGTAGACAACAACCAACTGAGATACTAAGATTCTCACGGACATACATGAAAGTTATTTACTTTTCTTCTTGTTATTTGTTTTCACTTCTTTTTTCTAAAGAAATGATTGTGGCTGAATAAAATCGTACTTTTCTTTATCTTATTAGGACTGACGTACCTGGCATCCAAATGTGTTATTGCATTCTAAAGGGCAAGCAATGTGTGAATAGCTCAAATATCAATTGGAGATATGGCCTTCCTGGAAAAATCAAAAAATCTATACACAGCATAAATATCAATTTGGATATATCATAGAGCATCAAAATAGAATTCATGCACCCACATACAAATAGCCATTACAATTATGCTACATTGGTTATCAATGAGTTTTGAGTAACCTAAAAATGCTGACAACAATCTCAAGAATAAACACAACTGAAAATTACAAGAAATGAGGAAGAAATCCCAAAACTCAATCTCTGTTATGTTTCTACTGATACCAGCCACTTATCATATTTGATTGGACAAAAGAAGGTTTCCTAGAGAAGATAGGTAAGAAAATCAAAGAGGAGAAAACGCGTTTTCGAGATAGGAATCGGTATCTAATGAATTCAATGGTTCCACCTTTCATCAAAGATTAAAACTTTAATACCAATTGGGCATCTTTGTTGATTCTCTGCCTAAGCCTGCATGAACTCTGAAGTAAACATTTTGTCTAACACCTAACATCCATGTTTAAATTAGACCCAAATCCACCTTTCTTCAAAGATTAAAACTTTAGACCAAATGGGCATCTTTTTTTTTTTTTTTTTTTATAACAGTGGTGTCCGGCCAGTTTGCACACACCTCGACTAATTTCACGGGATACCTGTCACCTCCCACCAGCAACAGGTATCAAGTAACTCTGTCCATCAAGGCTAGAATAGATGGAAAGAAATCACTAGTGTTTGTCTTTGTTGGGAATTGAACTTGAGACCTCATGGTGTTCAACCCACTTCATCGAACCACTAGGCCACACCCTTGGGTGCGACCAAAAGGGCATCTTTGTTCACTTTGTGCCTACTAAACTCTGAAGTAAACATTTTGACTAACACCTAAACATGAATTTATTTATAGAGAACCAAATCCATTTTCATCAAAGATTAAAACTTTAGACTAATTGCTTATCTTTGTTGCCTAAGTCTGTCTGAACTCTGAAGTAAACATTTTGTCTAACAACTAAACATGAATGTATTAGTAAAGAACCAAATTCAGGTCATGTCTTAGTGGCCAATGAAGTAGGTTGATCACAATAAGGTCTCAGGTTCAAATCTCAACAGAAAATTAGTTGAGATACGCGCAAGCTAGTTAAAAAAGAAAAGAAAAACCAAATCCATTTTGATCAAAGATTCAAACTTTAGACCAATTGGGCATCTTTGTTCACTCTCAAGTAAACATTTTGTCAAACACCTAACATGGATGTTTTAATTATATACCCAAATCCACCTTTCATCAAAGATTAAAACTTTAGGAGTCGTTTGGTACGAGGTATAAGGGTTATTTTTATTTGCATTTGGTTCCAAGATTATTTATCCTACCATTTATTCCTATATGTATATGGTGGGATAATTAATCCGGGATAACTTGTTCCCAATCAAATGACCCCTAAGACTAATTGTGCATACCCACAATATCTTTCGAAGAAGGAGATGTGAAAAGTATTACTTACAAAATTGATGATAGTACTTCAATTTTGACTCCCTTTGTTTTCTTCAAAGACTTCACATAAAGTAGAACAGACGGAGGGAATATAATTATGAGAATATGGTACAGTACTTCCAAGAGGGATATCATATTTTCTTATTTTAAATAACTTACTTTAAATTTTACTCTCTCCGTCTCAAAACGAAGCATCTATTTTGACTTGATATGGAGTTTAAGAAAATAAAAAAAAATTGAATTATATGATCATAACTTAAAGTTATGTTAAATATATTAAAATGTTCTTTAATTTTATGGTCTTAAATATGTCATATAAAAAAAGTTTTTTTTTTTTAAATAGATTAAAAAATAAAGTAAGTCATTCTTTTTTAAATAGAGAGAATATTATTTTATTTTTAATAATTTATAAGGTTAGTTGGTTCATTTATAGTATTGAAGGAAATTGCTTAGACAAGATCTGATTCATCTTGATCTTATCGAGGATATAATTTTAAGTGTGTATCAGGTGGTAGGTTAGTTGATAGTTAATTGTCTTTTTAATATTATTAGCACTATTCTTGTAATTTTTTATTCTTTGATTTTAGCTTTGCTTTGCTGGTGTTTTGTGTGTCGATTATTATATTATTTGATTTTCTTTATTATCCTCTTTACTGTATATTATGTAGGGCTTTCTATTTCAATTAATTTGTATTGTGATTACCTCATATTATATTTATATGGTAAATAGCTTCTTTACCTTCTCTACATATAACACTAAGGTAACCCCACTATAAAAAAGAAAAACCTACAATTCATGGCGGGAAAAGAAACCTAAAACCCCAAAAATCTCTCTTTCAGAATTCACCCAAAATGGCAGAAATAGAGAAGGAGAAGGAGAAAGTAGCAGCAACAACAGTGCAAATAGATCAAGAAGGTCTACCAAAGACAATAGTAAGGAGGCTTGTGAAGGAAAAACTTTCTCAGCTATCAACTGATACTGATATATCTCTTCTCAAAGATTCCCTCATTGCTTTCTCTGAAAGTGCTAGAATTTTCATACATTACCTTACTGCAACGTAAGCTCTATGTGTTTTTTTTTTCTTATTTATGATAAATTAGTGATTTTGGGTGTTGTTTTTTGAGTTTTTGTGAGCTGGGTTTTGATGGGTTTTGTTTATTTTCTCTTGTTTTTTGATAAATTAGTGATTTTGGGTGTTGTTTTTTGAGTTTTTGTGATCTGGGTATTGATGGTTTTTGTTTATTTTTTTCTTGTTTTTGATAAATTAGTGATTTTGGGTGTTGCTTTTTGAGTTTTTGTGATCTGGGTATTGATGGGTTTTGTTAATTTTCTCTTATTTTTTGATAAATTCCCTGGAAATAATGAAAGGGTTAGAGATTTCGGGTGTTCTTTTTGAGTTTTTGTGATCTGGGATTTAATGGGTTTTGTTAGTTTTTTTGTTGTTTCACTGATTGATTGTGAATGTTTTGATAAATTACCGGAAAATGATGAAAAGGGTAGAGTTTTGGGTTATTTTTTGAGATTTGGTGATCTAGGATTCTGATGGGTTTTGTTAATTTTTTCTTATTTTTGATAAATTGATGAAAAGGGTAGAGATTTTGGGTGTTCTTTTGAGTTTTTGAGTTTTTTGTGATCTAGGATTCTGGATGAAGTGGAGGCTTTCGTTGGGAGTCTTGTGGGATAGAAAGGTACCATCAAAACTTAAAGGGTAAGTTCTATAGAGTTGTGGTTACACCGGTTTTGTTGTATGTGGTGGAGTGTTGGCTAGTCAAGAACAAGTGGCAGGAATGATGATGTTAAGATGGATATATTGGCATTACGAGCGATAGGATTAGGAATGAGGATATTCGGGACAAAGTGGGAGTGGCCTCTGTGGTGAACAAGATGAGGGAATGGAGGCTGAGATGGTTTGAGCATGTAAAGATGAGATTTGCAGAAGCTCCAGTGAGGAGGTTTGAGTGGTTGGATATAGTGGGGACGAGGAGAGGTAGAGGTAGGCCAAGGTGATTAGAAATGATATGGCGCATCTTCAGCTTACCAAGGACATGACCTTAGATATGAGGGTGTGGAGGTCGCGGATAAGGGTAGAAGGTTAGTTGGCAGTTGAGTGTTGTCTTAATATTAGCCTATTCTTGTAGTCTTTAGCTTGGTGGTAGTCTAGAGCACCGTGTCTATCGTAGGATTAGCCTACTCATATAGTCTTTGGCTTTTGGTATATATGTTATCATCTGTTGTTTACTATGTTTAAGTGGTCGCACCTTGTTAGATGCTACGGTTCTTTTTATATATGCCCTGCAGTGCTTTCATATTGGTTGTCATGTTTTCTTCACGGCCATTTTTCCTTTTCATTACTACTTTGATTTGCTCTTCTTGAGCTGAGGATCATTCAGAAACAACCACCCTACCTCCAAGAGGTAGAGGTAAGGTTTGCGTACACTTTGCCCTTCCCAGACCTGACTTTGTCGGTTTTTACTGGATATGTTGCCGCTGTTTGTGATTTGGAATTCTCTAGAGTTTTGTTAATTTTTTGTTCTTTCACTGATTGAATATGAAGTTATTGATCAATTATGGGTTCAGCCCTAAAATTTTTTTTTGTTTGTTTGCTGAAAGAGTATTGAGAAATTTCTGAAGTTTATGATCCTGGGATTTAAAGGGTCATGTGTATTAGCTATTTCTTTTAGTGATTGTTAGTTAAGTTTTGGGTGATTAGTAGGACGGACAAAGTGATATATTGCTGGCCTAAACAAGTTTTGAGGTGAGCAGGTTAATTTATTGGTCGATGCAGAACATAACAAGCTATGTTTTTTTTAAAAAAAAAATGAAGAAAAAGTTGGATTAGATATCAGTGATGATGCAGAAAGATGGAAAAATTATATGTTTCCCTTTTTCTCCTTTTTGATATTTCACTTCAATGAGTGAGCTCATTTGCAATGTGCAATTGCAGTGCTAATGACATTTGCAAGGAGTCTAAGAGGCAAACAATAAATGCAGAGGATGTTTTCAAGGCCCTTGAAGATATTGAGTTTCCAGAGTTCATCGAGCCTCTCAAAGCTTCTCTCGAGGGTCAGTTTCTTTTTCACTGTTCTAAAATTCTTTGAGAAGTTCGTATTTTTTCTCATGAAGCTGAACTCTTTCCATTGTAGGCTACATAGTCCTTTCATTCACAGATGCATACAATCACTTGTCAACTTTGGGATCAGATTTCTAGATTGTTGTGTCTATTTAGTTCTTCTATATTACTTTCAGAATTAAGAGAACGATCTTCTACTAAAATGAATAGTATCTGAATTCGCAAAATCAAGTGTTGATTTCAATGGATAGTTATTACTTTTCTTTTATCTGGTTGCTTTTATTCCTCTAATTACTTGAAAGCGTCAACAATATCTTTCTACTAAACCTAAGTTATATCATTATTAAACTAAATCTGTGAGGGGTGGGTGTAAAGAAGATGATTATTTACTTCCCTTTGCCACATAAACATTTCCATTGAGCCAAGACTAACTATAATTGGCAGGTTACATAGCGTGGTAAGGTGTATGATGCTTGATAGCTTATATAGGTCAACGGATTAGCATATTTATACTAGTGGCATGAAAGTTCTTTGCTTTTCGTTGTTTTGCTAAAACCAAAGTAGTGTTCTGGCCTCATCAAGTTGGAGGATGACACTTGTTGTGGTCTCTTGAATAATAAGGGATGTGTTGTTGAAACTTCAACGTTATTTTAGTAACACAGAAGAAGCTAGAGTACAAGATATGGGGTGGAGTGTTGGTTGGTTACGAACTCGCATGTCCAGAAATGAGGATGCTTAGGTGGATGTGTGGACATATGGGGAGGATAAGAGTAGGAATGAGGACATACGGGACAAGGTAGGAGTGGCCTCAATGGTGGACAAAATGAGGAAAGCGAGACTGATGGTTCGGGCATGAGAAGAGGTGATGTGAAGAGGCCCCCGTGAGGAGGTGCAAGAGGTTTGCGATGGTGGGTTCGAGGAGGGGTAGCAGTAGGCCGAATATGTATTAAGGAGAGGTGATTAGACATGACGTGGCACATCTTTAGCTCACCGAGGACATGACCCCAGATAGAAGGATTTGAAGGTTGCGGTTTAGAGTAGAAGGTTAGTAGTTAGTCGAGCGTTTTTCCACTGTCTTGCGGGTTAGGCTTGGGGTAGTTTGGCACCCTGTACCTGTTTCTCCTGATTACCGGCGGTATTAGCATTTTTCGCATAGTTCCCTATCTTATGATTTATGTGGCTACCGATTGTGGCTTGTGTTTTGGACTTTTGGTTATCACATTACTTTGATGTTGTTACTGTTTCATTTTCCTGTATGCTATGTGATGCTTCCTCTATGACTTGTTATATTTCTTTACAAATGTATGTTCTTTTGATACAAGTACATGCTGTCCTGTAAGTAGATACTTCACTAGTCAATAGTGCAGATCTATACCAGTTAGCCGATAGTTAATGACTTGTAGCTTAATTGTTGCTTTTGGTTATTTTTATAGGATCTAACTCTAGAGTCCAATGAGTTAGCTGTACTTGTTGCCCATTTGGTTAATATAGTTTTCAGTTTAACCAAAAATTAAAAAAATGCAACTATGCCCATTCTGTTGTGAGGGCATAGGAGCTTCGAAGGATCTGAATAGTTGGTGAGGATTATGGTCAAAGATCTTTTGAGCTGTATAAAAGGACCAGATGTGTGTCAATCCACCAGGTCTAAAGCCATTACAAGAGGTTGTTAATATAGAGGTGGTTATATTTTAAAGCCAATGAAGAGGTGGTTATATTTTAAAGCCAATGAGGAGATTGTTCAACTGCCAGTTACATGTATGTACTTAGTTTCCCAGGAATTTTGAATTTATCCAATATTTCACATAATCAAAAGCTCTTTATATTTTTTACCACGTTTGTGAGATACCTAATCATCACCTCAATAAAATCTCTTCTTTAAACTAAACTGAATCATTAGTATTTGTAATCCCGTCTTGTCTGGGATCATCTTTGATTCTAATTGATCTCTTTCATTCGAGTTTCTTCTTGTGATAAGACAAGTATCATTTGCTTGTCATGTGTTCTACATTCTTCAATTGTCAAATTCAGAGAACTCTGTGCAGTCTCATATGGATACACATATGTTAACTGATAGATTGTTACTTTAATTGCCTTTAGTTATCTGATTCGAAACGAGGCAATAGTTACTGTGGGTGATGCAATGGGCTTACACCTATCTTTGCCTTATTTTCTTCTCTCTTTTTACAGGATTCAGAGAAAAGAACTCTAAAAGGAAGTCAGCGGCATCGAAGTCCCCAGAATCTAACAAAAAGGCTAAGGTGAAAGAACCTGTGGAAAATGGGAAAGGTAAGATGAAAGAGCAACCCTCCAATAACGAAGATGAAGATGCACAAGCTGGAGAGGAAACCAATGAAGTTGAGGATAGTGCTGACGATTAAGGAGATTATTTACTTGCGCTTGTGCTTGCCTTCTTCGTTCGACATTTTTTTACTCATGCCTTGTTAACCCCTCAAAATATGTAATTTTATCTTGGATGCAAAGTTAACAAACAGTTTGTGGAGTTATATTCTGGAGTAAAATGAAGTTTTTTGGGAATTTGTTGTCCTTTTTGTCCATCTTCGTGTTCGATGTGTTTCTTTACATAGTATGGCGCGTTTCACATTTGATTACATTTAAAAAATTTATTTGAGATATTATCATCGGGTCGGGGAGTGTTCTCATGAGTTCATTGAAGTGTTTACAGACAGAGGGAAAAGACAGATAGCAGATCTGATGGAGTAGAAGATTTTCATATAGGGGGATCCTGAGTGTTGCTGAAGATTTCTTCAGAGCCACCATGAATTACCTGTTTTCATTCGGCTTGGTTTGATTGCCTAAGCATTTTGCCTACGGGTTTGACATAATCCAATAGCTTTGATTTGAATTGTGTATCATATTTAAAAATTTATTTAATATGTATAAGTAATTTGTTAAGAAATCATTAAGCTGCATTTTCTAGAGTTCAGACCTCACTTGTCTTCAGTAGAGACATTTACTTTTGATTAAAATACGAGTTGCCAGACACTAAAGCTCAACACACTACCATATAGTCGCAACTCTCTTTATAATTATGACTATTAGCATAATCAACACTACTAGTAATAACGATAAAAACTTACTCGCATTCGGTATAGATAATTAACGAATGAATATATAACATGTTATATGACATGTAGTTAATTGTACGTAGCTTTTACCAACTAATGATTACTTAACATGCATTCTCACCATACTAAATCATTTAACTATAGTAAATTTACATGGCTTGATGTGAACACCCGGCGCGGACAAATATTTACCACAACTACAAGTAACATATTCAATATCTGAGTAAACTTTTTCCCTTTCTGACTTGGATCTACCAGAATCAAGAACCACTTCAATCAAACCACTATGCATTAGTCCCAAACGAGTTGAGGTCGACTGTATAAATCCTCACTCAACGTGTTTCACTAAACTGTTCATGACAGGCCAATGACAATGGTGTTCAATTTTGAGCAACAAACATATGATGTGTATACCTTTGGAAGAAGGCAACATGTAAATTGCAACATTACAAACAACTATGTTTTTTAATTTGCTGAAAATCAGGCAACAGGAAATACGCAAGACTTTACCACAAAAAAATTAGAGAGAGGTACAACAAAACCATGAGAAAGTGTAACAACTCATTAAAGTAGCAGGCATACAAAGGAAAACCTGCATCAGAGTATAATCTTGGTCCTTTAACGCGAATGAAGAGGAGACATCAACAATGCCATATAAAGAAACAGAGACGCTAAGGTTTCTTATTAAACCTCATAAAATGTTTTCATCCAAGGTACACTGACAGGAGGACGAGCAATAACAATTGCTGCACAAAACATCACTGAATTTGTGTGCACAGTAGGAAAAAAGGTTCTAAACTAATGTTAAACAGATATTCAAAGCGTTTGACAGCATACAAAAAGACCAGTTAAGGATGAATCCATCCATAAAATCATCAGAGATTCACTCATTTTGCAACTTAAGCAATCATTTCTCTGTTTTCTCCTCTTCCTCCTCCTCACCATACCGACGCTTAAACTTTGCAATCTGACCAATACTTTGAGCCATCTGACGCCTTGCTCTTATGTGATAAACCTTGCCTGTTTGGTGTATTTTGGTCATCATAACATGCATCAACCGTCCACTTTGCGTCACGTAGGATATCCATTGCATTTGAGGGTGAATTCCTTTCTTCATTTCCTTTTTTCCTGAAAATGAACCTACGATTCAGTAGCAATATAGTCATCCTTACAAACTAATTGAAGTGATACAACCAACCTTTTTTTGGGTCAACTAGATTCTTTTATATGAGGACTCATTTTAGCTTTCATCAGAACACTATGAAGTATAAAGAGTTTTTCTCACATTGGCTAAATTATATTCCTCCCCTACCCCTTGTTAATTCTTCCATCAAAAAAGATTCCTACCCTACCCCTACCACGAAATAAACATCACCATAGCTCTAAAAGAGTTAATTCTTTTGCTGTTTGGGGGGTGGTACTCCTGGCTGTACGTCTACAGCTGGTAAAACCTTTTAATGAAGAAAAGGAGAGCAGGAAAAGATGAGTTGCTAAAGAAAAAGAATAACAAAATGATATCCTGTTAACTCTTGCTAAAAAGTCATTATACAAGGTGAAAGGACAAATCTCTACTTTGGACTGAGCCATAAGAACTTTTGAAGAGTGAAAAGCAAAATATTTTCTTCCTTCCAATACCAATTTCAGTTTCTCCCTCTGAATCCAAAGATAAACCCTTAAACCAGGGAGTAAAAAAGGAAAATGCAAACACTAGCTTTGTGTTGAAAAAGATCTAACTAAATAACAGGAGAGAACAGCTAGAGCATTTTCACAAACTGTGCACATCATTCTTGCACTTCATTTCTTCACAATAAAGCCATTTTTCTTTATACCTTTGCCCTTGAAAGACTTAATGTACTGCTTATTGCTTGCCAGAATATCAAAATATGGCACCATCATAAACTCTGCTATTGTACTCAACAGGATCATTCTAATCTGATTACAACAACATATCCGGTGCAGTCCCACAAAGTGGGGTTTGGGGAGGATAGTGTGTGCGCAGACCTTACCCCTAAGAGGTAAAGAGGTTGTTTCCGATAGACCCTCGACTCAAGGAAAAACAGTCCAAAGCAGTCCAGAAAAAGAAGTCACGGAAGTACAAGAAACATCAGATAATAACAAAAACAACAGATAGTAACAAAACAAAAATAACCACAAAACATTACGATAGTCGAGGTACAAGGAATCAACAGATAGTGACAGAAATCGAAGGACAAGAAACTACAGGAACATCTTCTTCGGTCTACCTCTGCATGTCCTGTCTAATCACCTCTCCCCAATACTTCTTCGATCTACCTCTACCTCTCCTGAAACCATCCATAACCAACCTCTCGCACCTCTGCATTGAGACATCCGTGCATCTCACATGCCCGAACCATCTCAGTCTTTACATAAGGCTTAGCAAAACAAGAACTTATGTAAAGACTTACGCAGTATGTGTAAACACAACATAATACTTGGGCAACTTGATATCACTTCTAAAATTCAGTGGACCAGAGAAAAAAAAATCCAACATTCTCCCCCCTCTGTGAGAACCTTAACCGAGGAGCTCTCTAGCGTATACCATTTTGCTCATGAGATGACTGACTTAACAGAAGGAGACTCCTTGCTTGGTCATTTAATTTAGTAGCTTTTTTCAGTTGCTGTTCTGATCTAATTTCCCCAACTAACATAGCACCAAAGCATAATATGACTTTTACTTAAACGTGGTATAGTTATAGCTATAATGTTTCGGTTTCTAGGTCAGATGAATTTCCAGGATTGGTCCTTTGAACTTTGATTTCTAATTCGCTTTCTAACGCCTCTAGTTGAGCAGTCCCTGAATGTTGCACCAAGTTCAACTGCTTCCAGAGGCACATGCTACCTTGAAAATGGGCATATTGACACCTCGTGGCTGATGTTGCTTAAACTTGCATTAGTACTCCACCAAGTAACCACTCAACTTCCCTTCCTCTTTGATCATGATGAAAATTTTTACTATTTATCATAAATTTGTTAGACATTTCACTAGGTAAAATCATTAAAACAAGCCAACCTAGAGAATTATGTTATATGATGTATATACATAAGGAAACACTAAAAGGAGGGAACTCACGCCATCTGCTCGAGCAATTATGAGGTGTTAAGTATCTGCTTGAGAGATTATATGAAGGACCAACAAATTCAAAACAATAAGACTTGTTAATAGCCCCTGTGCTGTATAAACAGGCATGTATTCAAACCAAAGCAAATTTGAATCTACTAGGTTTGTCTGAACGTATCCGATAGCACAACATTGGAAAATTGTTCATGATGGAGACACCCTTATCTCTGCAGCTGCTTTTACTTCCGATTAGAAATTTGAATATGCTTTATTAGCTAATACTCCCTCCGTTTCAATTTGTTTTTCCTATTTTGAATTGATACGGAGTTTAAAGATTTGCCAAACGTACAAAAAATGCCCTTTAATCTTGTGTCTTAAACATGTCATTTTGAAAGTTCGAATTAAAGAGCTGCTGAAATGGGAAAGAGGCATTCTTCTCGAAGCAGACTAAAAAGGAAAGTTGAACAAACGAATTGAAACGGAGGGAGTACCTTTTTCTCTGCAGCTGCTTTTAGTTCCAATTAGAAATTTGAATATTTTACAATAACAACAACATACCCAGTATATTCCCACTATGTGGGATCTGAGGAGGGTAAGTGTACGCAATCCATATCACTACCTCATAGGTGTGATAGAGAGGTTGTTTCCGATAGACCCCCGGCTCAAGATAAAACAATCTAGAAAAGAAATAGTAAAAGGACAAGATACGATAGAAATTATCACACCCAATAATACCATAAACAAGACTCACCAAGTAATACAACAAATGAAACAACACTCTGAAATAATACTAGTACTATAGCTACTAATACGGATAACAAAGTTCTCCTACCTACTAGAACTGACGCACTCGTTCCTACTATCCTTCTACCCTAATCCACCTCCTCCACACCTTCTTATTTAGGGTCATGTCCTCGGTAAGCTGAAGCTGCTCCATGTCATGTCTAATCATCTCCCTCCAATATTTCTTTGGTCTACCTCTACCTCGCCTGAATCCATCCCTAGCCAACCTTTCACACCGTGCCCCTCCTCATCACATGTACTAACCATCTCAACCTTGCTTCCCTCATCTTAGCTTCCACCGAAGCTACTCCCACTCCCACCTTTTTATTTAATTTGAATATTTTAATTAGCTAAAAACCAAATTAAAATTACTTCCACAGTATAGAACCATCATCATATTTTAACAAATACAAAATGCAAATTAAATAAAAAGGCAGTCCGGTGCACTAAAGCTCCCACTATGCACAGAGGTTCGGGAGAAATTTGTTTTCACAGCTTAAACCCGTGACCGGAGAAAGGCAATATTTGGAAATAGAGAGCAAAAGGTAACTTACTACTAGATCGCCAAAAAATTGACGGGGACTAGCACATTTTGGGGGTTATTTGAAGGATTTTATGGGCTTTGGGTGAGTTTGATATTATTACCCAACCCGCCCAATTCGACCCAACCACTTCAAATTTGAGTTGGTTATTGACCCATTCACATATTAGCTCAACACGTCAATTCAACCCGTTTCAAGTTCAACCCATTAAAATTTGGGTTGATATGTAACCCGAATTGATTTTTGAGAAATCTTGTTAAAGTATTTTTAATTTTTTTTTTTTTATTTGATATGTTATATATAATCATAATTAGGGGTGTTCATGGTTTGGTTAAGAAACAAACTAAATCGACTAAAAAAACCAACATTTGGTTTAGTTTGGTTTTGAATTTTAAAAACAGACAATATTTGATTTTGTTATGGTTCTACTTAGATAAAACCGAAAAAATAACCAAACCGAACCGATAAATTTTATATATATATTTTATAATTATTTGAATATATAATATTAGTTTTTCATAAATAATTATAAATATTTTATACCATTTAATCATTAATTTGGTTTAAATCTACTTATTTCACATGCACTACAACACATTTAAATATTTTTCATGGTTTGGTTTGAATATATAATACAATTGTTTTTCATAAATGATATTTATCTAATTGTATCTATGTGGTGTGATGTATTGTCAGGTTTTTATTTCTTTGCTAAGACATTCATTTACTCCTCAATGGCTTGCCCCTTTGATTTTGTAAGGGTTGACCATTCTATTTAAAGATATATATTATTTCAAACTTACAGAATTTGGGTGGATCAGTATAGGGAAAGAAGGAAGGATTTGCATATGGTGTTCATCGATCTGGAGAAGGCGTACGACAAAGTTCCCAGAGAAGTTTTGTGGAGGTGCTTGGAAGTTAGAGGTGTGCCTGTGGCGTACATTAGGTCAATCCAAGACATGTACGACGGAGCAAAGACCCGGGTAAGGACGGTAGGAGGAGACTCAAAGCACTTTCCTGTGTCGTCTGGTTTACACCAGGGATCGACTCTTAGCCCATTTTTATTCGCCGTGGTGATGGATGTATTGACACGGCATATTCAAGGAGAGGTACCTTGGTGTATGTTATTTGCGGATGATGTAGTGCTTATTGACGAGTCCCGGGGAGGGGTCAATGATAAATTGGAGGTTTGGAGACAGACCTTAGAGTCTAAAGGGTTTAGGCTGAGTAGGACCAAGACGGAGTACCTGGAGTGTAAGTTCAGTGCTTTGACGCAGGAGGCTGACGTGGTAGTGGAGCTAGACTCTCAGGCCATTTGGAAGAGGGACAGTTTCAAGTATCTTGGGTCTATGATCCAAGGAAATGGGGAGATTGACGAAGACGTCATGCACCGTATTGGTGCAGGGTGGTTGAAATGGAGGCTCGCTTCAGGAGTCTTATGTGATAAGAAGGTGCCACCAAAGCTTAAAGGTAAGTTTTACAGAGCGGTGGTCCGACCGGCTATGTTGTATGGAGCCGAGTGTTGGCCAGTTAAGAACTCGCACATACAGAAGTTGAAGGTGGCGGAAATGAGAATGTTGAGATGCATGTGCGGACTTACTAGGAGGGATATGGTGAGAAATAATGCTATTCGAGAGAAGGTGGGAGTAGCTTCGGTAGAGGATAAGTTGCGGGAAGCGAGGTTGAGATGGTTTGGGCATGTGATGCGACGGGGCACGAATGCCCCAGTACGGAGGTGCGAGAGGCTCGCTATGGATGATTGCAGACGGGGTAGAGGTAGGCCGAAGAAATACTGGATGGAAGTGATTAGGCATGACATGGGGCAGCTGCAGCTTAGAGAAGACATGGCCCTTGATAGGAAGGTGTGGAGGACGCGAATTAGGATAGAGGGGTAGTAAGAAGGAGTGTGTCCGTACTAGTTGGGAGGAGTGCCTTGTTTGTCGATGTAAATGAAGGCATAGTGCTAGGCCTATGCCTAGTAGTTTCTTGTTTGTGGTGTTTGGGCGATGTGCTCGATTTTGGAACAGTAGTTCCTAGCATTACTTCATGGGCGTTTTGTTTCTCTTCCTTGTGGTATGTTACCTCTTGTTTGTGTTTGTTTTTATGTTTCTTGATTGTTATACTGCTATCTATACTGCTTTCTATTCTGAGCCGGGGGTCTGACGGAAACAGCCTTGCTACTTCGTATGAGGTAGTAGTATGGACTGCGTACACTTTACCCCCCCCCCCAGACCCCACTTAGTGGGAATACACTGGGTATGTTGTTGTACAGAATTTGGGTGGATCAAAGTGATTGCAGCGAAGAATTGATCTGAAAAATCCAATAGTTGGTATAACCGACCGAAACCCCTGCTTTTACCAGCATGACAGCAAGTACGGACTGGCAGAAAGTAGTCAATTGAATGATCAAAGTATCGATTACTTCCACTTGTTACCTTCGAGTGGCTTGACACCTTAATAGCAAGGAAGCCCCCTATTCCACAAGTAGGTGGAGATTTGGAGGGTCGGGAAACCTTTCGCCGTGCCACATTATTCCTAAATGACTGTATAGATGAGCAGCTATGGTTGTTGATCCTGTAGTCTACCCAAAGGGTTCAAGCTAGATTGTCCAGATATTGTCAAATTCCACACAAAAGAGAAGCACTTCTCTTCACTTACAGTTTGCTGACAGACCACATTCGAGGTGATTGTCTTTTCAATGGAGAATGTTAGCACGACTTTCATTTCACCGAGCTAACAACATACTGTTGCCAAAATCCTGATCAAGAAAAAAAAATTAAAACTTGCTAATAGTTGAGGCCAGATAATTCATTGTTTTGATGTGTTTTTTTTGATAACCGTGGTGTTTGGGCCAGCTTGCGCGCACCTCGACTAATTCCACAGGATACCTGTCACCTCCCACCAGCAACAGGTACCAGGTATTTATTCTGATGGTTTTAGATGTTAAATTATCTGAAAACGATCTCTTGTATTTGATATATCGGAACTAAAGTTTTCTTCCACATGTACCTTGGATATTCTATTATAGACTCTGCATTTCCGGAGGATAATAAGATTCTACACGTTACCAAAGTACAGGGGTGTACATGTGCAACTCTAAATCGCATCCTCCTTTCTCAAGTAACTGGAGAAGGAGGAAAAACAAGAATTATTTGATGAAACTTCAAGCAATAGATGAAATAAGCAGGCGTATTCACAGCGGTACGTCTATTTTATCTTTAGCTTTTTCAAATAAAAAATGACTCATATTTCAAAAGACTTATGCATCCGGGGCGGACATATCAACGTATTGTGAATGATAAAAAGGACATTTTGCTATGAACTTTCCTAGATAAAATTATTACTCATGTTTCCTACCTAAACTAGGTCTTTTTTCTCACAATGTATAAAAAATTCTGTAGTTGCAAGATATTACCTTTTATTTGTCATTTTTCATGCTGATCTGAAGATGCTCTCTCGGCTTCACAATGGCAATAAACGCTACACGCTGCTCAACAAGATTTAACTTAGGAAAAGAATTAGTAAACAAGCAAAGACAAGTAAAGAAAAATAAAAAACTACTGAAAAGAAAAAAACGGAATAACTCACATATATCAGAGAACCACTCGTTTTAATCATTGCAAGTACTCCCGACCAATCTTGATGTAGGAGATATAAGCAATTTATGACAAGTAATCCCCTTTCTCAAATTCTAGACGTGGTTCGAGCAACAGGCCGTTGGAAATACATAGCTCAGACATGGAAGAGGCAGTCTGATGGTTCTGGAAGCGATTGGAGATTATGTCAATGATATATATGCAGCTCAGAGATTGAACAACTCCCACAATGACAATGGATCAAATGCCAAATCAAGCTAATAGGCAAGCAAAGGAGAATTCCATGGAATTAACTGTCAAGTTATGTAGACATTAAAAGATCCGAGTATGAAAAGTTTCCTTCAAAATCTTCGCTTTCCAAGCTTTGATGAAGTCTTGTAACAGGGAATAGGGAAAACATATTACCTGATTGTGAAATAGAGATTTCATTTTTCGAGCATTTGTGCACTTCTTAGTGATTCTGCAAATTGATTGAACAACTCCTGCAATAATAAACAAGCAAGGAGAAATTTTCAAAGATAACTGTCAGGTTATCTAGACAGTAAGTCGTGTTTCCAATAGCACGATCTTCATCTCTGGACGAAAAATAAAAAGCTACTGAAATAAAAAAATATTTTTGCTTACATGTAACAGCTTTCATGACGGTGAATAATTTCCATTCTGCAAGATTTGAGGGAGAACGTAGGTCAATAGACAAGAGAAAAGTCTTAACAAGAATATTAATAGTCAAGTAAGATGAAGAGTGAGATACATAACAAGAATACATGAATGGCTATTGAGATGAATCTCCAAAGGCTATAAACATATGCGTTTACTAGTTCATTAGTGTTAAATTAAGCTATCAACTTTCTGGAGCAAATTATTTCAATTCCTACCAATACAAGATTTTGTTTTTTTTATCACCTTTTTTTTTTGCATCTAAAAAAATTCATTCCGACCTGAAGGACTTGTTTGGCCATAAAACTTGTCGAGTTTTGGCAAAAATCCCAAGATACCAAAAATTAGAAAAAGTAGTTCTGGGGTCAAAATCTAGTTTTTGGGTTCTTTTAATATTTTAAAACTTACCCCAAACTTTATATTTTAAAAAAAAGCTCATCAATTATGACTCCAGCTATAATTCTATCTACCTAACCACTCACTAAACACATTTTTATTAAAGAGATTGTTCGTAGAATATGGAAAAATTATATTAAAGAATAGCTAGTTACTACAGTTGTTATTATTTATATTTTCGCATCGGTGGATCTTCATAAATATTTGTAATTTGACACATTGTAATAGCTGGAAATTGTATTGTTAGTAGGTATATTAAAATATCATTTTGTATTTTTTGGAAAGTGAATTATCTAGTTCATTATAGAAATTATTATTTTGTGTTTAACTTATGGGCATTTTAAATAGTTTTTAGAACTTATGGGCATGTTTGTTTGTTTGTTTTTTAAAAAAGAGAGGAAATATGTTTCCCAAAAACTATAGCTAATCACATGTTGAAACTTCTATCCAAACTTCACCTAAATCTTGTGATTTCACAAAAATATTTGAGATTATTCCTTTGGCTTCACAATGGCGATAGACAGTTTGCACTGCCTTATTGGGGAAAAAGAATAACTTACATCTGTCGGAGCGCAATTTGTTTTAATCATCACATGACTTCCTCATCGATATATATTTTTGATATATGAGCAATTTTTGACCAGTACTCCCCCTTGTCAAATTTTACTAGTGGTTTGAGCAATGGGCAGTTGCGAATAGATAGTTTAGAGAGGGAAGAGGGCATCCCTTTTACTGGAAGGGATTGGAGATTAGGACAATCGTAGATGATCAGCTCAGAGAGGGAGGAGGGCAACCCTGATTCGGGAAGTGATTGGAGATTTGGGCAATTCAGGATAATCAACTTAGAGAGGGAGGAGAGAAGTGCTGATTCGGGAAGTGATTGGAGATTGGGGCAATTCACGATCATCAACTTAGAGAGGGAGGAGGGAGACGCTGATTTGGGAAGGAATTGAAGATCAGGGCAGTACTGGATGGTCAGCTCAGAGAGGGAGGAGGGCAGCACTGATTCTGCAAGAGATTGGAGTTGATTGCAGGAGGAGATCTCTAGAATTTGAAGGGAAGTGAGGTGCCGAAGACCTTCAGTCGGTAGTGAATGGAGCTCATCATGTTGAGATAAATATAGCTGAGAAAGAGAGGAGGGAAGCCCTTCTTCCAGTAGTGACTGAATTTGAGGTAAATTATAAGTCCATAGATATTCAAGAGAGGTGAGGCTTTTGAGAACTTGGCTGCTGAATGTTTTCAGATTGGATATTCTAAGACGTCGAATACAAAAAGGCAACTCCCAATTCTCACCACCAAGAATCTCTTCGTCACTGACAACATCATGTTCGATGCATAACTCTCTGAGACAGGGGAGTCTCTGTAATCGCCACTCCTTTCGGCCTTTCACCAGTTTCTCGCAACTGTCGATCACAAGGTCTTGTAGATTGAAAGGCAATCCTCCTTCAGGAAAGGACTCTATTTCTGGACAAAGATACAGTTGCAGTTCCTTAAGAGAGGGAAGGAGTTCCTGCATACGATCTGGCAGCCGCTTCAGCTTTTCGCAGGCGCAAATTTTCAATGACGTCATCTGGGTCCCACATGCCACCGAAAGTATTTCAAGATTCTCACAATACCTAATAGCCAGTCTTTCAGTCCCAGTAGGAATCAAAAACCTAGTAAGATTGTGGCAACTCTCTACACTCAAATAGCTTGCCCTTGGGACCAACTCAGGTGATATATCATCTATAGAATCACATTCTTCCAGTCTCAATACCTCCAGAAACATGTTAGAAATCATATCACCAACTGGTGCCTCCAATTTCAATTCCTGGCAACGACATATGCTTATTGTCTTCAAGGTATTCGGCAGAATGCTAATAGGTAAGGAGGTAAGAGAGTTACAATCAATAATAGTTAATCCCTCAATCTGCTTCATTCCCTGAAGTTGGGATGTAAACAGTTCAGCCTCATCAAAGACAACTCCAGCCTTAGGAGATCCATCAACTACAAACGTTTTTAAACTTGAAAGTTGGATGGGTGTCTCCAAATTGAGTTCAGGACAACTTGAAATTCTCAATTCTGTCAGAGAACAAAGATTGTCAGGTAACTTGCCCATTAACTTCGGACAATTATTTATCCGAAGGTTCTGAAGTGTAGGGAACTCTCCATTTCCTAGTACGTGCCATTGCTTCCACTCCGGCATCTCTTTAAATTCAAGCTCCTCAAGAGAGTTAAAAGGCTTTTTGGAGGACAAACTACCATAGAATTCTTCCGTCACCTCTGTTATCCGATGCATCTCTGTAATGGAAAGGAATTTCAAAAAAGGAAGTTGTCCTAAAGCTGGCAAGGAAAAACAGTCCTTGCAGTTGGAAAGAGACAATTGTACTAGCAGCTTAAGAAACGAATGATCAGCTAGCCAATTTGGAAATTGTGTCCCTCTATATCCAGAGATATGGAGGTCTTTTATGTTTGTGTGTGGGCGTAGCTCATCAAGTATGTCCCTTTCAGTTTGTGAATTCTCGGCAACACTTTCACCCCACTGAAATGATAACATCTCAACGTGATTCTTCTCCCTCATTTTTGCCTTCAGAGCTTCCCTTCTATCAACCACATTTTGTAACTCTAAAATTGATAGAGATCCATACAAGTTATGCAGGTCACCCAAATCTTCCATTCTCAAACCACCTAGAAGAAACTTGGCTCCCACTAGCACTTCGAGGCTTTTCAACTTGCTCAGATGTAGAGGTATCTTCAAGCAATAAGTGTCGCTTATGTCAAGATGACGCAAGTTGATCAACTTCTCCATCTGCAGCGGTATCTCCTCAAGATAATAACAAGATGACAGGAGAAGTGTCTCTAAGTTATACAATGCACTGATAGAATCGGGCAACTTTTCAATCTCTGTCCAAGAAAGGTCCAAAAATCTAAGGAGCTTTAATTTGATAAACAAAGCATCCGGCAACTCCTTAATCCTGTAAGGAGACAATGATAATGCCCTTAAGGATGTTAGTGTAGGCAATATGTTATGCAACACCCTCTTGTTTAGCTTAGGGCAGTAAAGGCAACTGATTGGAAGCAATGTCCTCAGCTGCTCTGATTTGATGAGTGGTTTCAATTTCTCAAAGCCATCACCTTCCCCCATTGAATACGAAATGTGCCGACTTTGTTCCAACATATGAGATCCTTGGTTCTCTTCCAACCTAATACAAAGATTTGAAGATGCAATTTGGGCCAAATCATTAACAAGGTCATGCATTAAGAATCTCCCTTCATCTCTTTCAGAAGACTCTGGGACCCTTTCGAACAATGATCTTGATCTCAACTCGTTAAAGTATTCTTTACCAGAATGCAACTGCTTTACAAGACCATTAGCAATCCACAGGTGAATAACTTGTTCTTTGCAAAATTGATAATCTTTGGGATATATTGCACAAAAAGCAAAACATTGCTTCAAATCTGCAGGAAGATCATTGTAGCTCAACATCAAGGCTGGTAATATACCACTCAAACCACTTGGAAGCACCCATATTTCGCTTCTTAAAATGTCTCTCCACTCACCCACCTCGGATTTGGAGCGCAAAATACCAGCAAGTGCCTTAAGAGCTAAAGGCAATCCTTTGCACTTGTCTGCAATTAGTTTTCCAACCTCTTCAAGTTCCGGGTGTTCCTCAGGATCCCTGTTTTCTAATGAATGTTGTTTGAATAGATCCCAAGAGGCTTCACTAGACAAAATCCCCACGTTGATTGCCCCACGACCCATCATCAAGGCAACACTCTCTTTACGTGTAGTTACAATGATCTTACTTCCCATATCTCCTTTTACAAAAAGATATCTCAAGGCATCCCACTCCTTATAGTCATCATTCCACACGTCATCAAGGACAACAAGAAACCTTTTTCCATTTAGGCTTTCCTTCAATTTGACCTGTAGCTGATTAAGATTGCCGTCATCGTTTGAGTCAAATGAGCCAATTTCTTGAAGTAACCCTTTTGTTATTCTGAGAGCATCGTATGATTCAGACACACAAAGCCACGCTTTCAAATCAAAATGGTCTTTCACCTTCTCATCATTGTAAACCACGTTAGCAAGTGTTGTCTTGCCCACGCCCCCCATTCCAACTATAGGGACAACAGTCAGATTTTTTCCATTTGCATCCTTGGACAATAAACGGTCAATCAATTGCTCTTTTTCAATCTCCCTACCAACAATATCAGATTCATCAACCAAAGAAGTTGAAGGTGTTCTAGTTTCTAGTTTTTTACCCGAATTGAAATACTTCTGTAAGCCAAGGCGATCAATTTGCTTTTCCAACACCTCCAATTTTTTAATGGTGTCTTCCAACTTCTCCTTTATGTTAAGAAAAAAATCATCACTCAAGCTCAGGTTGAGGTCACTTACTTGCTGGTTGCTTGTTTCTGCAAGATTTTGATGCTGACCTTCCACCTTAAGCCTCAAAGCCTCATAATTGACTTCTTCCATTAAGTTTTCAGCGCAGTTCACAGCACTCTGAAACTTATTAAGCCACTGCCTCACGGGTAAATTTGATGCCTGCTTATTCTCTGCATCACTTAGCACAATCTGAAGACCAAGCAAAATGTCCTGCAGCTTCTCTAAAAGCCCAACATCATGCTTATGCTTCTGAAACATCTTGAGAAGATCACCATGAGGAGCAAGCCTATCAAAGAGAACATTCAAAGCTGAAGAGAGAAATGCACCACCAACTGCTAAGCCAATATCCATTTCTGAAATCTACAAAGCAAAACAAGGAACCACAAAAATATTTTAAGAATTTTGAGAAGATAAATGTTTCTATCTTCAAATATTAACAACTTTATTTTACCTGTTGAATGCTAAGAGTAAATTGCAAACAAGAATGATCAGTGATTTCTCTCCCTCTCTCTTTTGCTAGAATTCTTACTTGTAATTGGTACAACTAAAATCTATAGCTGACAGTTCTTTTTTGCCTTTTTCAAAAAGTATTGACTTTTCATCCAACAAGAAGACAAAGACTTCATAATAATCTGTTTTTTTAGTATTCATTACTTTTAAATTGAATAAGAGTCGATTCCTCGTATTGTCACTTAATGGGAAATGTCCCACTAAAATTATTTATTTTTTTTTTATTTCAATAATATTATTCAAGTTTTTATATTTTTCTTACAAACTAATAATTGTTAAAATAGTCCTTATTCTTTGAGAAAAAAATGATCAAAATAGTCCTTTAAGTTGAACTTTCAATTTAAATAGTCTTTCTTCTTTAACAATATGAAATACTAATAATCTTTTAATTAGAAAAAAAATAGTGAGTACTATTTTAGTTCAACTTCGAGTTGTACTATTAAAATAACGTAGTCCATCAAAATTGTGATTAATAATAAAATAATATTTTTATATTTATTCATTTTATGATTAAACTTTTTTTTTTTTGATAAAATAGTTCAAATTTAGTTGTTAGTTTCTTCTACTCCAAAAATTATTAATTCATAAAGAAAACAATAAATTCCTTCAAACCAAAATAAAAATAAAAATAGGGTCTCTAGCTAGTAGAAAAACAATCATATATAAATATTTTAAAGGATTTCTTTTAAAAAAAATATTGATTCATATTAAAAGACATCATGATAATCGCATAAATCATTCGAGATCAAATAAAAATAGGAGATTTCATATAACCATTGTGTAATTTAAAAATGTTAAAGTTTCCAAATATTATTTTTGTCAATTCCAAATATTATTTTTGTCAATCTTATGATATCATTTGGGATAAAATTATATTACCTCTTCAACTTGACTTTAAAAACTAAATACATCTCCCAATTTTTTTATGCTTTTTAATATTATGATATGTCTTTTTAAATTATATTATGTACTTATCAATAAAAATATATAACAATTTTAATTTATGAAGTAACAAAGTGAAAAATAGTTGGAGGTCTATTAATATTTCATGTGAAAGAATAAGGACTATTTAAATTCAAAGTTCAACTTAAGGACTATTTTGGTCATTTTTTCCTCAAAGATTAAGGATTATTTTTGCAATTATTAGTTTGCAAGGAAAATGTACAAACTTGAATGACATTATTGAAATAAAAAGAAGATAAATAACTTTAATGGGATATTTTTTAAAGTTGAGTGACAATACGAGGAATTGACTCATTGAATAATTGAGCCAAGAGAGGAAGGGTACTTGGGGGTGTAGCAAGGGGGGCCCCAAGTAAGGGACTCAAAAGCAAAATGTAAGCTCATCTTGTCACAATGTGTTTTAGAACTGTGAAAAATTGAATAAGAGGTTAAATTATTGCTGAAGCTTGAATGATTCTCTACATTCCTGTAAATTACTTTCTTGCAATAATGGTGGCTTTAATTGTGTAGTGACAAGAGTTCCTTGAAGAAGCACATTAGCAGTTCTAGTATGTGTTTATGGAGATAATAATAGGTATTTATAATAACCTTGACAAAGTCTCTACCATAATTAAGCTCTATTTTACCCATTAATTGCTAAAGTAACAAACACAAGTATGGTATATGAAAGGTGTGTTAGCAGAAACTATCAATGTCTGCTTACATTTTAACTTTGTAGGATTATTAAGTGAAGATTCAACAAAATAAATTTGTTACAACTTATATACTTCCTCCGTTCCGATTTACGTGTCTTCTTTCGTTTTGTGATCTGTACCAAGATAGAATGTTTTTTTTTATATTTAGTAAGTTTTTCAATTCCAACATTCTACATGAAAAGCTTAAGACCACAAGATTTAAAAGATTATACACATTTTTAATTTAAGATCATAAAATTTAAAAATCTCCTTTTATTTCTTAAACATCATATTCAATCAAACTAAGACATTTAAATTAAAACAGAGAGAGTACATCAATTCAGCAGCCATCTATATTGACCATTGGTTTAATGAAAAGTAGTGGAAAGGACTACAGCCAGGGGCCACAGAAGACCAAGACAGTACAAGTTGTGCCAAAAGTAATTGATGCAGTTCATTTGTCACCAATCAACCTATAAGAGAAACCTACCCTCTTAACTACACACCCAAACCTAATAAAAATCAATGGGAATGGAGGGAGGGGGGTGGGGGTCGGGGGTCGGGGGGGCATGGTTATTATTAAGGAAAGGATTTCAATGCGACGTATTAGAGAAAATAACACATGTATTAGTTGTATTATACATTCTATTCAATACTTATTTTTATACATTGTAAATCATGACGTAAATAATACGGGGTGATAGCACTCTTATTGTAATACACCCTATTCTTTTAATACAACAAACCAATAACAACAACATATTTAGTAAAATCCACAAGGTCTGAAGAGGATAAAATGTACGCAGACCTTACGACTGCCTCGGGAAGGTAGAGAGTCTGTTTTCGAAAGATCCTCGGTTCAAGTATAGCAAATCTAGGTAATACAACAACAATTAGCAAGGAAATAGTGCGATAATCGAAACACATAAACGATAGTATATGATAGATATGACGAGCAGAGATAATACAACAAATCAAATAGTCAATAAAAAATAATATCAGTGTAACAAATTTCAGCATTATTAATACACCTTATTCAATACTCCCTCCATTTAAAAAAGAATGACCTGTTTTAACTTGACACGGAGTTTAAGAAAATAAAGAAGACTTTTGAATCTTGTAGTCTTAAATTAAAATTATGTCAAATGTACCAAAATGTCCTCTAATCTTGCGGTCTTAAACATATCGCTTAGAAAGTTAAAATTAAAATATTATAAAAAAAGAAAGGGTCATTCTTTTTTAAACAGAGTAAAAAAGGAAAGTACCTTATTAAGTGTTTGAGGGACCTACCTCGCGAGTGTTTTTGTCATTTTCTTTATATTTTATCTAGAGATAACTAATCTCGATACTATTATTTCATTCTCAGGCAGTTATCTCGATATTAATTACTAATCCTGATATAACTTATTAGTAACCAAACAATGGATAAAACATTACCAAAATCGCTTTTCCTTCCCAACAATGTGTAAGAATCCATTGAGATGGTCCTCATAACTCAAAATCCTCTTCGCCGGATATTTGCTCGTCGGAACATTGGCCGGAAGTTTGAAGAAGATCACCGAAAATCTATTTTTCCGGCAAAATTTGAAAATTTCCCGCGAAAATTAATTTCTCCTCAAGTTTACACGCGTCCTCCGTAGCGTGCTACGTATGCACAAGTTGTAAGCTTAGTTAGACACACGCGTCCTCCGTAGCATGCTAAGTATGCACAAGTTGTAAGCTCAGTTAGACACATGCGTCCTCCGTAGGTTCTACATATGCACAAGTGATAACCGATTTGTATTATGTCATGTTGTTTGTGTCTACTTATTCAGAGTTGGAGGGCGTAGATTTCGGTGGAAGTCAAGTTAAATGACACGTTTACGTATTATCTCAATTTCAAATATGTAATAATTTTTTTCTAAAATTACCTTCTCTTTGATGGATTTTGCATCTAGAGAAAGGAAACCATTGTTTTAGGTTAATTTAAATTTGGGGGTTAAATTGGGTCGGGTTAAATTGATTAGGGCGGGGCGGATCACATTAAATTTGGGTTTTATATAAATTGGATGGGTTCTTTTAATTTGATAGGACATGTGTCCTTCCGTTAATTATAAGGGCAAATCCGTGCCAAATGTATAACGAAAGGAATATATTTAGCCCGAAAATACAACGAGCGATATATTTAAACCATTTTCAATAGTATAGGGGTAGATTTGGCCCTTCTCCGTAAAATTAATTGCTTTAAAAAAAAAATCCTTTTACAATTGAATAGGGCCCTTCGTTTTGATTGGTGACAATTGTATGTGTAGTTAAGAGGGGTAGGTTGATTGGTGACAATTGAACTGGACCAATTACTTTTGTCACAACTTGTGCTGTCTTGGCCCCATGTTATAGCTGTTTCATAACTACAATTCTAATAAACTCTGCAACGAAAGGGTACTCATGGCATTCTTGATTTAGCAACAGAACACTGAGAGCCTGTACATAATATAAGACTTACTAGGATGGCAGATTGTTGCTGAAAGAAGTGGCAATGATAGCTCAACTTGAACCAAGCCATATGAATGTTGAACTTACACAAGTTTGATCTTTTATACTATGTTGCTCGGACTCTTAAAAATGTTAATGGTTGTGTGTCTGATTCTCCAAACATAGCGTGTTTCTGGAGAATCCAACACGGGTGCGGCATCAAAAGTGAAGAGTCCGTGCAACATAGGTTTTATATCACTATATAGCGAGTGTAAAAGGAACGATATATCATATAGTAGAGAAAATTTGCTAGAATATCTGTGTGTCCTTTCTATGCAAAGTTAATGCTGTATTGAGGTATCTTTCCTGATGTAATTTTCAGTCATTCAACAACAGCCCAAATATTCTAAACAAGCAACTTATAGTTAATAAACTGGCAACAAAGACAATTCTAGCCTTGTAGCAGGCATTACTAGCTCACTGAGAGGAAAACCAGGAATAATCAGATGTAGTGTTGATCAAACTTATGTCTTGAAAACTGAATTATTGTGTGAAAACTCTGAATTACCTGATCTTTTCTTGCATAGTTTTGCTGATGTTTGCAGTTGTTTTATGTGTTTCAGGATCAGATGCATGTTCTCGATATGATCACTACAGATTCAGAGTTATCTAGTTTAAAGATAATCCAAGCACCATTGGTTGATGTGGAGATAAGGGGCGTCGTTGGATTAAAATTCATGGGGATATGGTTTGGAAATAGAATTGTTTCAACAATTATGTAGAATAATGTAGCTATGCTGAATGGTTTAGCCTTGAAGGAAACCTACTCAGATCAGAGCTTAAACTAGTTGATTCTCTTTAGCCAACTGGCTTTAGCAATTGGGCCGTCTTGTCCACCAATGACACTGACTTGTAGCTCGGGTCTTCTTGTTCTTGTGCACACACATGTAAGACCTGATTCGTCTAACTCAACTATTCTACTACACGACTTGTGTCTGTGATGAGAGAACGGACGGAAAGACCCTTTTTCTCTCTTCAGTTAGAATCTCTCATTTCTAACTGAACCTGATGAGAAGGACAATTCAATGGTGTCTTCCAACTTCTCCTTTATGTTAAGAAAAAAATCATCACTCAAGCTCAGGTTGAGGTCATCGGCGGATCCAAATTTTTTTTAAGGGGGTTCGAAAAATAACAAAAATAGTGCCTAGAATTTGAACTTGGAACCTCAAGATGAATTTTGAACCCCCTAAACAACTAAGCCAACCTCTAGTCTTGTGTTTAGGGGTTCAAAATCTATATATATATATACATAAAAAGTAAAAAAAAATTACCTTATACATACAATATAACTTTTTGCCAAGGGGGGTCTGGTGAACACCCTCGGGTTCCCCTTGATCCACCCTGGAGAAGGGTGCAGGATTCATGAATGGAATACCAGCACTATTTTTCCTCTTTGCTTATCCAAAAAACATGAATTTTGTGAAACAAGAAAGATGTACTGTCTACTCAAAACTGAATTTATGCTATTATCACATTTGGCTGCATAACCATTTACATAATTTGATTTTAATATCCTGATCTTTATCAACTTTTGGGTATAACCTCCAATTTCTGTAGTGTACTCTCAGTCATATCCTTGTCAACTTCATGAAGACGAGACAGACATTTTCGGTTATTTCTCTTGAGGTTCTTTGCTACAAAATGAGGCTCAGGAACCAGGTAGAATCAATCTCCAAGAGAAACTACTATTGACACATGTTACACTTGATTTTCCATCTAAAGAAGAAAGCATCATATAACCTGTTTAATTGACTCCTGCTGCTATATACCATCTGTTTCGAGTAAATTACATTTTTGGCAAGAATCATATCAAGTTACGTACAAAAATCTTCACAAGGGATCCATCTTTGTGAGGCTTCCCAATATTTTCGTCATGGTTTTGAGTCCGTAAACTGGCATTCTTGTATACCAAGTGATGAAGCAAGACAGCAACAAACAAGACTTATTTTTTCTGGAAAGTTATCAATAAGAAAAATTCTATGCAGCGACTGATAGCACCAAGAAGGATGAGTTTTATTAAGCAAGGGTACCAATGATCAAGCGCGTAGACCTTTTTCCTTAGTACACCACATCTTGTGATCAGCCAAACCCCAGAGTACCTAAACGTTGTGAAAATGAAAATGAAGAAAGAAAAAAAAAAGAATAGATCAAAATACGACTTCTTAAATCCCAAAATATGAGGCGCATTTGATATTCAACAGCTGATCATGGCTAATGATTGGTAGAAGGCTAGTAGTAGGTAGTTTCGCCTTTTGCTTTTCTTAACCAGTAGTAATAGTATTATTATTTCTGTATTTCTCATTCCTACTTTTCTATTACTACTTGTTGTCTCATATGCTTCGGTTTTCTTACTATCTTGCTGTTGTTACTGCTTATGTTTCCCTAAATGCTGTGATTATGCTTTCCTTGAGATGAGGGTCTACCGGAAACAACTTCTCTACCCGCACAATATAGGGGTAAGGTCTGTGTACACTCTACCCTCGCAATACCCCACTTGTGGGATTACACTATTGTTGTTGTTGTTGTTCTAAATTTCAGCAAGTATTTCTTAGCAAGGTTAGCCGTAATGCAAGAAGAATTTAGACACAATGGAGAAAGATTAACCAGACCTTTTAGCATTTGCAATTATTAATGCTTCCAAGGCCCATTTTGAATGGATATAATCTCCTATTATCGCCGTGAACGCACTGTCCTTGCTTGCTACGAGGGTCAAGACAACTGGTAGCAACACCGACCAATGAAAGACAGATCAGTTTGTTAGTAGAGAATCGCGGCAATAGAGAATAACGGTTGGACTTGATACGTATTGTATGATTAAAGTACTGAGTACACACCAGTTGAGCTTGACCAGGTTCAAAGTAGATGGCAAGTGCATAAGCTATCCCAGTAACACAATATACGACACAAAGCAAGACGACATAATAATCCAAAATTGAAGATCCTGGATTGTTGAAGAAGTAGAACATTGATAGATAAACTGCAGGCTTTACAATAGTATTGATATGATCAATTGTATCCTTAGCCAGAAAGTATGCCAAACTGCTCATGCCAGATGCACTCTCTCTCCTGTAGTGTAATTTATCTAGAGAAAATGATCTTAAAGCTGCAATCTTGGTGAGAAGAGCAGGAAAACAATTTGGAAGATTAGAACTAAGGTAAAGTAAAAAATGGTAATGAAGATATATGAGACTACCAGTAACAAATCTTTCATATAGGTTTAGAAAACCATCAAAAGATACAATACCAAAATAAGTACATATTTTCTGACATCTCCACAGTTTTCTACAAAATAGATGTCATTCTTCCAAGGTAACAATACCCAGTGAAAATCTACAAAGTAGGGTAGAGTTTACGCAGACCTTACCATACTTCTTAGAGGTAGAGAGACTGTTTATGAAAAACCCTTGGTTCAAGTGAAGCAAATCAAAGTAGTAATTAAAATAAAAAACCGGTAGTGAAGAAAAACATGTCAACTAATAGCAAAGCAGTGCAGTGTCATTCTTCCAAGCCAACCATGACAAATCCATAATTCATATTCTTGGTCTAAACTTACAATTTGGAAGAGAAATTCTGCGCTGTAAAATCTCTATACTTTAACGTCACCATTTCTATTGTACTAACTCCGTTTCTGAGTGAACGACTACAAACAGTAAGGAGGGTCAAAGACAACAACTGCAATTAATTTTCTTTTTACTTGAAAACAATTTTTCAGTTCATACCTGAAAAGTTTTACATGATCACATGCACAGTATGCTAATCTCAGATCTGCACAACTCATTATCGGTACAAACATACAAATTGTTAGCATTAAGAAAGAAGCGGAATTACAAGTGATAACATAGAGATGAACTGCATGAAATAAATCATGATCTTATTTTAGCATGTCTCTGGAAAGAAGTCCAAAATCTGGTTTTAAAATTGAGACTTTTTCTCCTAAATTTGCAAATAAAGCTAATCAACTGTCTTTAAGTCATCAATCCTCTTAATAAAGATAAAAAAAACTGAAGTATATACGCTGTTCAGATGTTTTGAACTTACGAACTGCAATGACGGTGTAAAGGTACCCCATAAATCCAAATGTTTCATCACTCACTTCAGCAAGTGTTACCAAACAGAGTCCAGCAAGTAATAGAATAAGAAAATCAACTGCTTGTATCCTGGCTTCTCGCAATCGCTGCTTGCCGACTCTGACAATATGAAGTATCATAGATGCCAACCATCAAAACAAATGCAAACTCAAAAACATATGTAAATCAACTAAAAGAACTGGCACACATTTTTCCTCATGAACTGTCACGTGAGTTCCCCCTAAATTTCCATAGAAGCTTTATTGTTCTGCTACTTGATTCTATTAAAAGCTTATGCCCATCTATAGTCTTAACCATATAAACGAAAAAGGAAAAGGGCAGCCCAGTGCACTAAAGCTCCTGATATCCACGGGGTTCGGGCAAGGACCGGACCATAATGGTCTGTTGTACGCAGCCTCACCTTACATTTCTGCAAGGGGCTGTTTCCACGGCTTGGACCCGTGACCTCTTGGTCACATGGCAGCAACTTTACCAGTTACAAGGCTCCCCTTCATATAAAAGAAAAAATTACAGCGGAGAAATTCCAAACATTTGCATATAGGACTGCAAGCATGAAATAAACACACACATATCTTGAACAATAATTAGAAGGTATAAACTGAAAAGGAGAGAAACTTACATATACATATATACACGTGCATCTTGAACAGTAATTAGAAGGTATACAAGTGAAAAGGAGAGAAACTTATTATTAGCTTCCAAGGAAATACTTATATTGAAGCAATACACCAGGGGTTTTCCAATTGGACAAGTCCTTCCATGCCAACCGAAGATGCTCTTGATCCAGAAGAATCTAGCATGTCTGGTGGTATGGGGTAACCGTTATGAAGCATCCATCTAAGAGGAAGATCTTTATGTCTGGTGGTATCGGGTAAACGTGATGTTTGTTGCTAAAAGAAGTTGGGAAATTTCTGAAGTTCTATGATCTGGGTTTAAAGGGTTATGCTTTTCAGTTATCGTACATTTTGTTGTTGCTACTTGTTCTTTTCATAATTGTTTTCAGCATGGCTTCTTTGCTATTGTGTTTGCTTCTTTGCTATTTTTGGATATGCTTTATTTGGATATGCTTTACCGTCATAAGGAGGGCTAAGGCATTGTACACACCACCCTCCTCAGACCCCACTTGTGGAATTACACTAGGTATGGTGTTGTTGTTGTGTTTTACTGATTGATAGTTAAGTTTTGGGTTGTTAGTATGATGAACAAAGTGATATATTGTGGGTCTAAACAAGTGTTGAAGTGAATGGATATAACAAGCCATGCTTTGAAAAAATGAACAACCTGTTGAATTAGATATCAGAGTGATGTTGCAGAAAGATGGAAAAATGATCTTTTTTTACTTTTTATCTTTTTGTGATATTTCACTTCAATGAGTGAGCACATTTGCAATGTGCAATTGCAGTGCTAATGACATATGCAAGGAATCTAAGAGGCAAACATTAAATGCAGAGGATGTGTTCATGTAAGTTTCCAGAGAGTGAAGAACATAAAAATCTGATTTTACTTGTTCTTAAACAAGTGGAAGATACAACAAAAGATATTGATGAGAGTAGAAAAACTACAACTTTATTATAAATTCAGACATATTTATAGAATTACAATCTTAACTAAAAATAAGTAACTAACTCCTAAGGATAAGGATAAGGATTAGGGATAAGATAGAAACTAATTAACTGCTAATAGATAATAACTTCTATACAGATAACATAGAATTTGAACTGCTGCAGTTCTTATGCATTTTTCTAACACTCCTCCTTGCTTTAAGAGCTGCAAACTCCAAGTTTTTTCCTGAGAAGTTGAAATTTGTTTCCTGGTAAAGGCTTGGTGAAGATATCAGCCAGCTGCTCCTCGGTTTTGCAATAGAGTAGAATCACATCACCATTTTTTTGCACTTCCCTCAAGAAGAAAGGCTTGATGTTGAAGTGTTTTGTTTTCGCATGAAATACAGGATTGTGAGAAATCGCTATCGCAGATTGATTGTCCACAAATACTTCAGTTCCTTCTGTTTGATTCATCTGCAGATCAGCAAATATTTTCCTCAACCACAAAGCTTGATTCGCTGCTGCCGTTGCAGCCACAAATTCTGCCTCTGCAGTGGATTGAGCAACAATATCCTGCTTCTTTGAGCACCACGAAAATATTCCCGAGCCAAGACTGAAGCAATATCCAGATGTGCTCTTCATGTCATCCACAGATCCGGCCCAATCACTATCAGAATACCCAAGCAGTTTCAGATTTGGATTTTTCTGAAACTTGACACCAAAATTAATGGTTCCTTTGATGTATCTGATAACTCTTTTTGCTGCTTTTAGATGCAGCTCACTAGCACAATGCATGAACCTCGATAAAATGCTTACAACATACAAAATATCGGGTCTTGTAGCTGTGAGATACATCAAACAACCGACTAAACCTCTGAAGTACGTTTCTTCCACTTTCTCTGCTCCATCGTTCTTGCTTAGTTTCTCTTTTTGATTCATAGGAGTACTCATCTCCTTGCAGTCTTCCATGTTGAACTTCTTGAGAATTTCCTTAGCATATTTCTTCTGGCAAATGAAAACTTCATTCTGTCCCTGTTTGATTTCCATTCCAAGAAAATAGGACATTAGACCAAGATCAGTCATCTCGAAGGCTTGCATCATCTCTTGCTTGAAATCCTCGATATGCCTTGTATTGCTCCCTGTAAGTAATACATCATCTACATATATAGACACAACAAGGATATCAATGCCATTATGTTTAACATAAAGAGTAGATTCTGATAGACTCTTTTCAAAGCCTAACCCAAGCAAATGATCATCTATTCGACCATACCAGGCCCTTGGTGCCTGTTTAAGTCCATAAAGAGCCTTTCTTAGCCTGTAAACTTTATCCTCCTTTCCTTTCTCCACAAAGCCTTCGGGTTGCTCAACGTAAATTTCTTCCTGAAGAAAACCATTAAGAAACGCTGATTTAACATCCATCTGGTACACTTTCCAGCCCAATTGTGCAGCAAGAGCAAGAAGTAACCTGATCGTGTCAATCCTAGCCACTGGTGCAAATGTATCAAAATAATCCACACAAAAAATTTGAGCATATCCCTTAACTAGAAGTCTTGCTTTATGCTTGTTGACTGAACCATCAGCATTTAGCTTCGTTCTAAAAACCCATTTCAACCCAATTACTTTTCTGTCTTCAGGTTGATCAACAAGTTCCCAAGTCATGTTCTTCTCAATCATAAACAACTCCTCTTTCATTGCAGCCACCCAATTTTCATCATTTTTGGCTTCAATGTATCCAGCAGGTTCACATACTGCCACATTGCATCTCTGATATATATCAGTGAGCAGTCGAGTACCTTTAACTGGAGAATGATCCACCATTTCATCTTGCCATGAGAGTGATATTTGCTTTTCAGGAACCTTGGCAGGAAACTTTTCTGCTGAGTCCGAAGAGTTTAAGACAGATTTCTTTGAGTCTTCCCAACACCATTCTTCATTCTCCATAAAATACACATCTCTATTGAAAATTATATTTTCAGTTTGTGGTTGGAAGACTTTATATGCCTTTGAAACTGCACTGTATCCAATAAAAATGCCTGGGACAGATTTTTTATCTAACTTATCTCGTTTAACCTGAGGAACATAGGAAAAACAGAGACAACCAAACACTTTAAGGAAGTTTAACGATGGTTTGAACCCATACCAAGCTTCAAAAGGAGTTTGATCTTTCACCGCCTTAGTGGGAAGCCTATTTTGGAGAAAAACTGATGTATTTGCTGCTTCTGCCCAAAATTTCTTTGGCAAGTTCTTCTCGTGCAACATGCATCTGGTCATCTCCATTATGTATCTATTCCTTCTTTCACTTATTCCATTTTGTTGTGGAGTATACGGAGTAGTAAGCTGATGATGAATCCCTGCTTCCTCACACAACATGTTGAACTGTTGAGAAGTGTATTCCTTTCCATTATCTGTTCTTATGGACTGAATTTTACAATCAACTTCATTTTCTACTTTTGCTTTGAACTTTCGAAAGACATTAGCAGCCTCTGACTTGTGCTTGAGAAAGTAAATCCAACACATGCGAGTTAGATCATCAACAAAAATGATATAGTAAAGACTACCTTTTAGTGAGGGAGTCCTTTGAGGTCCTGCTATATCAGTATGAATCAGTTGCAATTTCTTTGAGGCTCTCCAAGTAGTTTTTGGAAATGGAAGTCTGTTTTGTTTCCCATATTGACACGCAAGGCAATTTGAAGAATTCACTTCTAAAACAGGTAAGTTCTCGACTATTTCTGCTTTTTGCATTTTAAGCAACCCTTCATAGTGATAATGTCCGAGTCTCTTGTGCCATACTTCTGCAACATTTTCTTTGGCTGAAAAAACCACATGCTCCTCCTCAAATGGATCTAATGAGAAACTTTTGCCTCTCATTCTTACTTTAAACATTTCTTGATCTGAGGCATCCTTGATCAAGCAATGTTTATTTTCAAAATTTAATTTGAAGCCGTTTTCCATCAATTGACCAACACTAAGCAAGTTCTGATCTAATTCAGGTACATAAAGCACATCAGAAATTGTTTTAGTACCTGAATGATTTGGAATAGCAACCGTTCCTTTTCCTTTTACAGGAAGATGTTCGCCGTTATCTATTCTGACTTTAGTAATGGTCGTAGGCTTCAATTCCTTGAAGAGATCCTTGTCATTTGTCATGTGATTAGTGCATCCACTATCAATCAGCCAACACTCGCTTGATGATTTACTTGAAAAACATGTAGAAACAAAGAGTTGATCTTCCTCCTCTTCATCAACAATCTGAGCCTCTGCTTCTTGTTGCTGATTATTGTTCTTGCAAATGACAGCTTCATGCCCAAGTTAATTGCATTTACTACACTTAGCATCAGGCCTTCTCCAACACTTGTATGGTGGATGACCTTTCTTGTTACAATGCTTACAAGGAGGAAAACTTCTCTTTGTGTTTCCAGTTTTTCCTTTGGCAGTATCTGCTGGAACTCTTTCACCCTTCTTGCCTCCATCTTGAGGCTTGGCAAACAATGCTCCCTCCGTATTTCCTTCTTCTCTCATGATCTTTCGTTGTTCTTGAGCCTGCAAAGCATTCAACAACTCCGCCAAGGTGATCTTGGACAGATCCTTGGTGTTTTCCAAAGTAGTTATGGTTGCTTCAAATCTTTCTGGCACAGTTACCAGAATTTTTTCAACAATACGAGAATCATTGAACACAGAACCAAGCAATCTTACCCTATTTGCTATGTTCAGGAGCCTTTCAGAGTAATCTTTGATGGTTTCAGTTTCTTTCATCTTCTGTATCTCGAAGTCTCTTATAAGATTTAGGACTTGCATACCTCTAATCCTCGCATCCCCCTCATATTCTGACTTGAGATAATCCCATATGTCTTTGGCTGACTTTAGAGACATAATTCGAGTGAAAATTGAAGAAGATACTGCTGAAAAAAGACAGGCCTTTGCCTTTGATTTTCTGGTTTTCCTGTCTTTATGGTTCTTGATCTGAGCCATAGTTGGATTGTTAGGCGAAGGAGGAATTTCATAATCCTCTTCAGCTGCCTCCCACATATCCATGGCATCTAGATAAGTTTCCATCCTTACAGCCCAAATCTGATAGTTATCACCATTAAAAACAGGTGGTGCCATTGTTGAAAAACTTGATTCTGATTCCATGCTTCATAAACTTGCCTTGGTTTCAATTGTGACTTTGATGAAACACCCACAGATCCCTCAAGAAATAAGTGCTCTGATACCAATTGTAAGTTTCCAAAGAGTGAAGAACATAAAAATCTGATTTTACTTGTTCTTAAACAAGTGGAAGATACAACAAAAAGATATTGATGAAAGCAGAAAAACTACAACTTTATTATAAATTCAGACATATTTATAGAGTTACAATCTTAACTAAAAATAAGTAACTAACTCCTAAGGATAAGGATAAGGATTAAGGATAAGATAGAAACTAATTAACTGCTAATAGATAATAACTTCTATACAGATAACATAGAATTTGAACTGCTGCAGTTCTTATGCATTTTTCTAACAGTTCAAGGCCCTTGAGGATATTGGGTTTCCAGAGTTCATTGAGCTTCTCAGAGCTTCTCTCGAGGGTCAGTTTCTTTTCATTGTTCTAAAACTCTTCGATGATTCTGTATTTTGTTCTCATGAAGCTGAACGCTTTCCGTCGTGTCTATTTAGTACTTCTATAGTACTTCCAGATTTATGAGAACAATGTGCTACATTAATGAATAGTATCTGAATTAGCAAAACCAACTATTGAATTTCAATGAATAGTTACTCTCTTTATCTGATTGCTCTTATTCTCTTCTTATTGGTTGAAATCTCAGCAGTATCTTTCGACTAAAACTAAGTATATTATTGCTGTACTGTATCTGTGAGGATGGGCTCACAAAAGATGATTGTTTACTTCCCTTTGCCACGTAAATATTTCCATTGAGTTAAATACTATCATTGGCAGGTTACGTAGCGTGATCAGGTATATGATGCTTGATCGCTTGCTTAGGTCAACAGTTAAGCATATATATACTTGTGGCAAGATAGTTTGTCATTTTTCTTTGTTTTGCTAAAACCAAATGAGTGTTATGGCCTCACAAGTTGGAGGATGGCACTTGTTGAGGTTTCTCTGAATAAGAAGAGATATTGAGTGTGTTTGGTACGAAGGAAAACATTTTCTGGAAAATGTTTTCCAATTTTCTCATGTTTGGTTGGCTTAAATGTTTTGGAAAATGTTTTCCAAAAGAACTTATTTTCCTCAAATTTAAGGAAAATGACTTCTATTCAAAAAGTAAGGAAAACATTTTCCAAAACTCTTTTTCAACCTCACACCTCAACTTTCCACCCTAAGTCCCTAACCTAAGCCATGGGTACCGATTTCCAACATTAACTCGGGATCCGACTCCGGACCCTGACTCCTGGTTCTCAACTCGGAACCCGACTCCCGACCTCGATTTGGGACCCAACTCCCAATCATGACACCTGACTCCCGACCCGAGACCCCATTCTCAACCCTGATCCAAGACACAAGACCTGGTATCCGACCTCGACTCGAGACCCGACTCCCAAACCTGACTTGGGTTCGGATGCCTGACCTCAACTCGGGACCCAGGACTCGACTCGACACTGAACTCGATTTGAGAACAATATCGACACCAATTTGGGATCCAACATCGAGATGAGAATCAGGGTCTGATCTCGGCCCAACTCCGACTCTGACTTCGACCCCGACTCGAGATCCGTTTACCTGCCCCAACCCTAACTCAAGTACTTGTTTAGAAATCGGGGTTAGGTCTCGAGTCCAGAGTCGAGAATCGGGGTCGGGTCGGTATTGGGGTCGGGTTCTGGATCGGGTCTCCTTTCTGGTGTCGGTGTCGGGGTCCAGTCCCTGTTCGGATATCGGGGTTGGGTTCCGGATCGGGTGTCGGGGTTGGTTCCCGAGTCAGAAACTATTTTCCTAAAAAGTATTTTCTATTATCTAGCCAAAAACTAAAAGATATTTTCTAGAAAATGTTTTTTATTCACCAACCAAACACTAGAAAATATTTTCCGGAAAATGCTTTCCACTCCCCAAACATGAGAACATAAGTAAGAAACCAACTTGTTATCCATGAAAACATTTTTCATGGAAAAATTTTTCCTTCATACCAAACACTCCCATTGTGTTGTTGAAACTTCAATGTTACTTTAGTAACACGAAGAAGCTAGAGTATCACATACATTAGTTCAAATTGATTAAATCACTTTGGATTACTATGGAGAACTGAGGCCTTCTAGCTTCCTCTTAAAGCCTCACTCCCACCCAAATAAGGTCGAAAGAAAGTCTAGAATGTTAAGATCTATCTGCTTCTTCTTACCATTTTGTTTTGTACATATGTTGATCATAAGGAGAAATGAAGGTCGGTAATAAGCAACTATGCCCATTGTGTTGTGTTAGGGCATAGAGCTTCAAAGAATTGAATAGTTGGCAAGGATTATGGTGAGATCTTTCAAGCTTTATCAGAGGAGCAGATGTGTGTCAATCCACCAGGTCTAAAGCCAATGCTTTTTTTTTTGGCTAACGTAAAAATTCTATTAGTAAGGTACCAAGAAGGTACACAAAAGTACAACAACAGTGTAGCCCCTACAATAGGTTCAAGTTACATATTTCCAAGTGAATCCAAGTAATCCAATCCATTTACTGCTCCATGTTCTCTAGTAAAAGCCTCTTCACACCAAAAAAAATAAATACAGATTATGCAGATGCAGGTTCTTGACTCTAGAAATATGATTTATTTATTTATTTCTCTCTCAAAGCAAGCACTATTTCTCTCACTCCAGAAAGCTTGTTAATGTCTTTCGTCTCCTGGCTAATTATCGTGGAACTGATGTGAGACCATGTGTTACATATTTGTATTAGGTTTGTCCACAGGGACTCTGTAGAAGGTCAAAACAACAAAAAGAGCTGAAATTAGGTAAATAAAAGCTCACATTTAAACACTGGGAATATTTTGAGAGTTGCCAGGCACACTAGCTCTCTTTACCCCAGACAAGTTGACAAATTGTGCACATTGAGCACTCTGAATCACTAATCCCTTTATCGGTGTTGACACCAAGTATAGCAAATTTACAACTTTAGTACTGTATCTTTATCTCACTAGTCTAGGACATGTAGCGAGTCTTAAAACCAATGTCCTGACGTTGAGATGGAAAGAGTAATTACTTTGGGACAGATGATTAAGTTTTAACATCTTGAACTCTAGCTTAATAGTCATTTTCTTCATATGAATGAGAAAAAACCAACTATTTTCCGTTTTTTGTTCAACTGCCAAGTACATGTATATAGTTAGTCTTTTCATGAGTTCTGAATTTATCCACTATTCACAAAATGAAAGAGCTTATGTAATATGTAATTATCACCTCAAATTGAATCTCTACTTTAAACTAAACTGTATCATTAATAGTTGTAATCCTGTCTTATCTGGGATCTTCGTTACTTCTGTTTTCTCCTTTTAAATCTGTTTTGATATGTGTTACTTGAGCCGAGGATCTTTCAGAAACAGCCTCTTATCTCCACGAGGTAGGGGTAAGGCCTGTGTGCGCTCTACCCCTCCCAGACCCCACCTATGGGGTTTTAGTGTGGGTATGTCGTTGCCGTCTTGTTCTAGGATCATCTTTGATTCTAATTGATCTCTTAATTCAAATTTCCTCTTGTGATAAGCTTCAGACTCGCCAGATAAGTATTATTTGCTTGTCATGTGTCCTACATCCTTAAATTGTCAAATTCAGAAAATTGTGTGTAGGCTCATATGGATACATATATGATAACTGATAGATTATTTCTTTAACTGTCTTTAGTTATCTGATTCGAAACGAGGCAATATTCTGTGGTGAAAAAAATGAACTTACACCTATTACACCTATCTCTGTCTTTATATTTTCTTCTCTTTTTACAGGATTCAGAGAAAAGAACTCTAAAAGGAAGTCAGCGTCATCAAAGTCCCCAGAATCTAACAAAAAGGCCAAGGTGAAAGAACCAGTGGAAAATGGGAAAGGTAAGACGAAAGAGCTACCCTCCGATAACGAAAATGAAGATGAACAAGCTGGAGAGGAAATCAATGGAGTCGAGGATAGTGCTGACGATTAAGGGGATTATTGCTTATGCTTGTGCTTGCCATCTTCGTTAGACATTTTACTCATATGCCTTGTTAACTCCTCAAAATATGTAATCTTATCTTGGATGCAAAGTTCAACCGTTTGCAGAGTTATATTCTGGAGTAAAATGAAGTTTTCTGGGAATATGTTAGACCGTTTTGTCCATCCTCGTGTTTGATGAGCTTATTTATGTAATATTAGCGTGTTTCACGTTTGATTACATTTATTATCGGGTTGAGGAGTGTTCTCATGAGTTCATTGAGGTGTTTACAGATGGAGAGAAAAGACGGATCACAAGTCTGATGGAATAGAAGATTTTCATATAGGCGAATCTTGAGCATTGCTAAAGCAGCACTCGTGCTAATGTAGTTTATGAAGATCTCAAAAATCAAAAGGTTTCTTCAGACCCACCATGGATTACCTGTTTTTAATCGGCTTGGTTCGATCGCCTGAGCATTTGGCCCAAGGGTTCAACAAAATTCGCTAGCTTTGATTCAAATCGTGTATTGTACTTAAAAATTCATTTACTATGTATAAATGATTTATAAAAATTCATTAAGCTGCATTTCTTAGAATTCAGACCTCATCTAACTTCTTCAGTAGGGCCACTTAATCTTTTGATTAGAGTAAAAGTTGCTGAGAGACTAATTGTGACTAGTAGCATAATTCTAACCAATACTTGTAACAACAGTAAAAACTTACTCACATTCGATGTTTGCATCAAACGAATAAATATATGACATGTATTTGTATATAAGCTTTAAGCAATTAACCAGGATTAATTAACATGCATTTTCACCTTATTAAATCACTTAACTATAGTAAATTTACATGATTTGGTATAAAAATCTGGTGCGAACACATCTACCGTAATAACTACTAGTAACTTATCGATATCTTCTCTGGAGAAACAATGTTCCCTCTCTGACTCTGGCACAACTAGATCATTAGAAATCAAGAACCACTTCAATAATAACTATCGAAAATCGTAGATAGTAGTAATTGAATTCCTCCTATGATTTCACATGAGAAACCAATCCGAATATAACCAACATGTCCAATTGAACAACACAAATATAGAGAAATAACTACTGCAGTTCAACAACAACTATGTCTTAGTCCCAACAAATTGAGGCACCTATATGAATCCTCACAGAGCATGTCAACGACAATAGTGTTGAATTTTGAGCAACAATCATAGGAATGTGCATACCTTTGGAACAAGAAAACATGTAACTGCAATACTATAACAGCTTTGTATTTTAACTTACTGAAGATCTGGCAACAAGAGGAAATATGCAAGACTTTACCGCAACAAAATTACAGAGAGGTACAACAAAACCATGAGAAAGTGTATCAACTCATTAAAATAGCAGGCAGACAAAGGAAAACCTGTATCAAAGCATAATCTTGGTCCTTTAACTTGAGTCAACAATTCCAAATAAAGAAATAGAGATGCTAAAGTTTCTTATTAAGCCTCATAAAAAGTTTTCATACAATGTGATGCTGACAGGAGGACAAGCCGTAATAATTGTTGCACAAAACATCACTGAATTGGTGTGCACAGTAGGAAGAATGATTGTTTGCTAATGTTTAACAGATATTCAAAGGGGCGACCGCATACAAGAAGACCAGTTAAGGATGAATCCATCCACAAAATCATCAGAGATTCACTCTTTTTCCAACTTAAGCATTCATTTATCTGTTTTTTCCACATCTTCCTCCTTCTCACCATACCGGCGCTTAAACTTTGCAATCTGACCAATACTTTGAGCCATCTGACGCCTTGCTCTGATGTGATAAACCTTTCCTGTTTGGTGTATTTTGGTCATCATAATATGCATCAATCGTCCACTTTGTGTCACGTAGGATATCCATTGCATTTGAGGGTGAATTCCTTTCTTCATTTTCTTTTCCTGGAAATAAACCTACAATTCAGTAGCAACATAATCTTCCTTACAAACTAATTCAAGTGATACAACCAACCTTTTTGGGTCAGCTAGATTCTTTTATATGAGAACTCATTTTAGCTTTCATCAGAACAATATGAAGTATAATAGTTCTTCTCACATTGGCTAAATTAGATTCCTCCTCCAGCCCTACCCCCAAATAAACAACATCATAGCTCTAAAAGAGTTGCTCTTTTCCGGATGAGACTCCTAGTCCTGGCTATACGTCTACAAGCCTGTAGAGCTTTTTAATAAAGAAAATGAGATTGGGAAAAGATGAGTTGTTAAAGAAAAAGAATAACACTCATTTTCCGTTAACTCTTGCTGAAAAGGCATTACACAAGGTGAATGGACAAAATCTCTAATTTGGACTTGTATCATAGAGACTTCTGAAGATAAACTTCAAAGATCAAAATATTTTCTTCCTGACAATACCACTTTCATTTCTCCCTCCTCTACATCCAAAAATAAACTTACTCAGCAAAATAGAAACCAAGCGGAGAAAAGGCGAAGGACGGATTTTTTCTAAAAGAAAGTCTAACTTTTTTATTGGATCAAGTAAACGTATTTTCATTCATAAGAAAGTCTAACAAAACAACAACACGAGAACATCAAGAGCATCTTCACAAGCTTATGCACATCTTTATTCTTGCACCTCATTTCTTCATCATACAATCATTTTTTTCCTTTTTCTTTTTAAAATAACTACTATATCATTTGTTGCTTGCCAGGTTATCTATTATACCGTAAAATTTTGAGAACTTGGAGAATTTATCACTTCACGTTCTTATACCTTTTAGGAAAGGGAAAACTATAAAAACCAACAAAACTTCAGTCATAAGAAATAAACATGGCGTCATTATCACTCAAATGAACTCTACTATTACACTCAACAAGATCATTCTTAATCTGGTTAGAACTTGAATAAACTTTATTAGCTAAAAGCCAAATTAAAATACTTTCACAAGATAGAGCTATCATCACATGACAAGCAAATAGAAAATGCAAATGTGTAAGCAAATTCTCAGCTCCTATTCCCTTCTTTTTTTTTCATATTTTTTAGAATTTTGACATCTTAATTACTCCTACTTACTTGTACAAACAATGGTAATCGTCAATGACTATAGTGAGTAAAGAACAGTCGATTACCACATGGCAATATGGCCCATTTCCCTCAGCCAGTCATGGAGAAAATAGAACTCATTTGTCTCATTTTCTCAAAGAAAGCTAATAAAACTCCATAGATAAAAGCAACCCCCCTCTTCAATTGACTCCGCCATCACAACAAAAAATCCACTTCGCATTTCGCCTTGCAAATTAATGGCAAAGAATTCATTTTTATTACTATTTTTGTTGTTTTTGTTTCTTAGTTTGAGCTTATTTACTGGAATTTTATCACAGTATGAGTTGGAGGAACTTAAATTGTTAAATAACAAAGATGATAAAATTTCTATATTTCATAGCCAACATTCTGCTATGAGGATATGTAATTTTACTTCTGGGAAATGGGTTTTTGACCAATCTTACGCTCTTTACAATTCGAGTTGCCCTTATCTTAGTACTGCTCTAACTTTTTCTAAATAACTGCGGTGTCCGGCCTCGCTTTCGTGCACCTCAACTAATTCCATGGGATAACTGCTATCTCCCACCAGCAACAGATACGAATCACGCATCACGAGATTCAGAGATGTGTGATGCGGAAAAAATTGAACGGAGGGAGTATTTATATATGTTCCCCAGTGTTCAGAGACGTGTGATGCGGGAAAAAGCGACAAGGCTCCGCATCACGCATTAAGCGATGCGTGAAGCAATGCGATCACATCATTGAAGTGAAGCGCAATTTAAAAGAAAAAAGACCTACTAAGAGCATCCAAACAGTAAATTATAAGTGAAAAAAACCACAACAACTATATAATCAACAATAAAGACAATACATATAAGCAAAAGTTTAAATGAAACACCAAAATCATAGGTTTAAGCATTGAAACACAATAGCAAATAAAACAGTTCAACAAAATAGCAAAACAAACCAGAAAAAAGAAGTAGAAACAAATCTAAATTAATAATATTTCAATCTAAAGCTCTTCTAGTTCATCAAGTTAAAAAAACAGAGAAAAAGAAAGAGAAAAAAGAGGGAAAACAGAGAAAAAAAGAAAGAGAAAAAAGAGGGGAAAAAACAGAGCAGCAGTAAAGAAGAAGGAAGAAGAGCAGAAGTTTAAAAAAAAAAAAAAGAAGAAAAGAAACAGTGAAACAGAGAAGGAAGAAGTGGACAGAGTTACCTGGTACCTGTTGCTGGTGGAAGGTGGTAGGTATCCCGTGGAATTAGTCGAGGTGCGCGAGAGCTGGCCCGGACACCACGGTTATCAAAAAAAAAAAAGAAGAAGAAAAAGAAGAAGGAAGAAGGAAGAAGAAAGAAGAAAGATTACCTTAAAACAGTGAAGTCGCAGCAACAATGGAGAAGAAGAGAAGAAGTCGCAGCAGCCACAAAAACTGAAGAAGAGAAGAAGTCGCGATAGCTAAACCTACAAAATCGCACAAGTGAAGAAAAAGAAAACAAGTCGCGACTCTTTTCTTTCCTTAAATTGACCCAATTCCTTTTTTTAATTTAAAATGGCCCAATAAATAAAATCAACACGATGCGAGCGCATCAGTACACATCACGCATCGAATCGCATCACGCATCAGAGGGTGATGTGCCCGCTTTCTGCAGATTGCCTCGCCTCCAAAACTCAAAGCGCCAAAGTCACGCACGCATCGCATCGCATCGGCGCATTATGCGCTGATGCGTCCACATCCAAGAACACTGATGTTCCCCGATATAGAATTATCAGATATTAGAAAAGTATCATACTTCAATTGAATTTTATTTCTGTACCTTGCACCAACAACAACATACCCAGTGAATTCTCACGAGTGATGTCTTGGGAGGGTAGAATGTTAGCAGACATTACCACTACCTCATGGAAAAAGAGGTAATATCGATACCTAAATATTAATCTGAATTGACATGAGTCTCAATGACAATGAACAAGAAGTGACAATTAGTAACGTAAGTAAATATAGAATATACGTAATCTCAAAGAAGGATTTCTTTTTATGAATTGTTCATTTTAAATATTTAGTTTAAACAAGTCGTTTCTTGCTCAGACAAATAAATAGAGTTGAGGTTATAGTTAAAGTCGCTAATAGAAAACCCAAATAACTAGTTATAGTAAGCATGAAGGAGCTAAATTAAATGAAATATGTTATGTATTTTTATACACTTTTTTTTTTTTTGATAACTATGGTGTTCGGGCTAGCTTGCACGCACCCCGACTGATTCCACAGGATACCTACCACCAGCAACAGGTACCAGGTAACTGTGTCTAGCAAGGCTAGAACAGATGTGAAGAAATCACCTAGTGTTTTTCTATGTTGGGAATTGAACCTGAAACCTCATAGTGCTCAACCCAACTTCATTGAACCACTAGGCCACATCCTTGGGTGTCGTATATACACATGTTTAAAAGCACTTATCTAAGTTTCAAATTTTGCAAAATAAAATAGGAGGGTGGACAAAAATCTCTATTGAAATTGAAAGAATAAGTTGAATGAAAGTTTTTGATTCATCTATGCAAACACCACTAACAAAGATAAAGTGCCAGACATATAATCCCTCCGTTTGGATTTACTTGTCAAATTTTGACTTAGCACACTTATTAAGAAAAAACAATGATTGATATAGTGACTTTACCATATTACCATGTTTAGTAATGTGTATTGGAAAATGATTTGGAGAATAAATAATTAATGATAAATAATTAATGTTAAGGGTAAAACATGGAAAAAAAATTGTGTAAAAATGGAAATGAAATTAGGAAAATAGTGACAAGTAACCAAACGGAGGGAGTTTGTGTAAAAATGGAAATTGATTCATCATATGTAACATCTATCCATGTAGAGAGGCTGTTTCCGAAGGACCCTCGGCTCGAGTACAATTCCAACGCATAAACAATCATATACCAAATATGTCCTAGGATTTAGGGTTTAGCGTTTATGGAGAGAAAGAATGGAACTTACAATCGGAATCGCTGATGAACTCGCCGGGAAATTGACTGAGATCTTCCGATCGCCGATGAGCTCGCCGGAAAATTGACCGGCAGTACAATTTGGGGTTCGAATTTATTGAAGGATTTTGTGGGCTCAAAGCCCAATTCATTCCAGGAGCAAAGCCCAATCTTATTTACTAAATATTTGTAAATGGAAAAATTGCACATAGAAAACATCTATACGTAATTACATGGCATAGCTAAGGTTTGAAATAAGAAAAAATAATATAAATCCCGATAGTTTGGAGCTTGATTATAAAAAATCCTGATATTTTACATAATTACTGAAAATCTCAATTTTGGGTCTGTCGAGATATATAATTAGCTCCCTGATATATCCAACGAAGATACATTTTTTCCTTTGTAAAGATACATAATTAGCTCCCGATATAATTTTTCCAATTTTGGGTCTGTCGAGATACATAATACATCCAATGAAAAAATATTTGTTCCTTTGTAAAGATACATAATTGGCTTTCGATATATTTTTTCCGATTTTGGATCCGTCGAGATACATAATTAGCTCCCGATACATCCAATGAAGATATATTTTTTTCTTTGTAAAGATACATAATAAGCTCCTGATACATTTTTTCCGATTTTGGATCTGTCGAAATACATAATACATCCAATGAAAATACATTTTTTTCTTTGTAAAGATACATAATTAGCTCTCGATATATTTTTCCAATTTTGGGTCTATCGAGATGCATAATTAGCTCCCGATACATCCAACGAAGATACATAATTAGTTGAAATTTTCGTAATTACTTTATAAGGATAAAAATTTGTGTAAATATGATAGTTAAGGTGTATTTTTATGTTATTTTTCCAAAAAATTACTCACTGTCATAGTCTTGAAATTTCTCCGAGCAATTTGATACTCCACGACAATGGCTTATCTTTCAATCACAGAAATCGAAACGTTACTATTTGTGAATTTTATCAGGTAGATTTTTCAAGAACTAGTAATCATGTAATAACAAAACTTCTCATTTTCCCACAAAAAAAAAAGAAGGTAAAGAACAGCAAAACATTCATTACTAATTTAGACTAGTTTTGTTTCTACACTCAATTTTGTACTTCACAAGAACAAAACAACAGAAGAGGAGGGAGGGGGAATGAGAAAGGGTGGAGTGTATGCAAACCTTACCCCTACGGATAAAGAGGAGATTTCCGATAAACCCTCGGCTAAGTAAGCATATCCAAGCAGCTTGAAAAAGAGAATACGGAAATGAAAGCAACAACAACTAAACAAAGCGCTATAGAAAGCAATACTAGCATACAGAAAACGAACCAAGTGCAAATGAGAAAAGAAGAGAAACCTTGACAACAAAAAAATTCTGTTTCAAGACACAGTTTTTTATTCTATATTTAAGGTATCAACCCCCCAAAAAAAGTATTTTGAGCCACCTTCTGGTACAAATTTTGAATGAGCAAATCTACTGTCTGAAGCTGAAATGGAAAACATATAGAGATGTGGCCTTGGGGGGTGACATTGGTAGAACTGCTCCGGGTAAATCATACACACTTGCTGTGATGTTGTTACATGTAACCCTTTGTTGCAAAAGTTTTCTTCACACGAAGCTAAGAAATGTGCGTTTCTTCATTGATTGTCAACGATACAACTGTTTCTGGTCAAATTGTACAGTAAGTTCGGAGGTACCTGCTTTCTTGTCATAACCTGTAGTATTGAAAGATGGATGCAACTTATTTCATGAACTCCAATGTGCTTTGGTTAATCTCCTCGAGAAAAGAAACAAAACCCATGACACTTGTGAAGCCACTTCCTTCAACATCTTGTTCCTCTATCAGATAATTCTCAAACGCTGTTGCATCGTCCTGCCCTCCCTTGATAAATGAAAGTTTCGGTGTTATACATCTCTCTTGCTTCAGTTTGTTTATTGTTGTTCTCAGTAAACCTGGTTATCAACATTAAAGTTTCAAATCTCAAAAATGCACCCACAGTATGGATCAAGTGATAGCTAATGTAATACTGAAGATATTTATCTACTTACAGTCCTGAGGTGGTGGAAAAGGAAGTGAAGGGTCTGCTGTCGAAGCATAGAACACAATGAGATTTGTGAATGCATCAAGGAAAAATATTGGACTGCCACTTGTAATCAGTGCAGCTCGGCTCAGGGAATGTCGAGGATATGCTTGTTTGTCCGGTGAGGCATATGAGGTTAACAATGGATATATAGCACGATTAAGAGACGAAGGTTCTAGTGCACTGCAACAAAAGTCGAAAAAGTCATTAACAACTAGATTTACCACCCATCACCCCAAAAATAATGTCAGCAAAACAAAATCTCACTATATAAGGAGTCGCGGTCAGCAATTAACCATAATGTTGAAAGGCCATATTTTTTCTCTCTTCTTCTTTGTTTTAATGTAGTAACAAATACTACTCCAGCGATAGCATATAAAGTTCTCTTATGCACACCACCATTATAAAGAGACCCAATGTGCTGTTGAAGAGATGTTTAAGCAGAACACCAAAAGAAGTTACCAAACAAATCTTTTGGAGTAAGATGTAAATACTACACGAGTGTCCCTCCAGAGAATGATATTTCATCTTTTACTCGGCCACAAGTTAATGAAGAATTTTGCATCCTTATGCAGGAAAAAAGGGTTTGGGGTATCACTAGGTCCATGACCATACTAAAATCGGTAAAGGCTAAAGAAACTATACTTGGAAGAGCTTTGATCCCTTAATCCAGACTTTTAAAGTATTGCCAAAACCTCTTTAAGCATAATACTTGGAGAGACTTCCAAAGAGATTTACAGGTTCAAAACGCCAAAGTTACATAGAAAGATATCCTCATATATGAAAAGTGAAAATATACCAACAAATTATATGACATGTCCATTCATTTATGCATGGTTCTGTAAACTGGAGAAGGGAAGAGAAAAAAACGCGATTTTCCCTTCTCATGTTTGGTTTAAGAAAAGTGGAGAGAGATAATTTCCCTTTTGGGCTCACCAAAGTTTCCTCACTTGAATTGTGAGGGTCCACAATCTCCAAAAAGAACAATTCAGTCCCCAACTATTTATCTGGCTCCCTTTTCCTTAGACTAAGGTAGTTCATCACTCTCTCGCTCTTTCTCAGAGGTCTTCAAATTCTTTCTGATATATGTTCTTCAAAAAGCATAGTGCCATCTGATATCATTGTCATGGAAAAGATTGTCTAAAAGTTCCTCTCCTTTTTAGAAAAATTGTTGTCTAAATCTCCCTTCTCACATTGCTTCTGCCCTCTGCTAGCACCCTTTCAGGTCACGAATCGGTTCCTTGCTCCTCTTTTCCTTCTTTTTACTTTCCTTTTCTCTTCCTTCCCCTTAGTTTCGAAACATACGGTTTAATCTAAGAATGCATCCTGCATATCTTATTTCCAGTTGAAACTTAAAAACAAGTATTGTCAGTAGCTAAATTAGTTTATTCCAATGCCATAACGTCTTCCCCACCTCCAATATAGCCCCCTACTACCCCTCCCCAGTAACCCCCAAAAGACCGAGGAATTAAATAGATGAAACTCTAATCTTATGAGCTAAGTAAGAAATAACCCACTTGGGATATATCAATACCTAAAGAGACACTGAAGATATATTCGGTAGTCAGGATGCACGCCTTCTTCGTGTAAACGGAGAAGAGGATTTCGTAATAGAGCAAAAACCAAGCGGGGTAAAGGCTGCAGTTGAGGACATTGGGAGAATGCAACATCAATGTGAACGCCAGTTGAACCTCCATGCCCAGACTGAATAAGTTTGCAAGCATCATTATACTGAGCCGTAAGCAAAACAAGCCAATCGTGAAGTAACATTCTGCCCTCTCGAACGCCTTGCTCCAATGAGGCTTGAATAACCTAAGAACAAGGAGAATTGTTCAGCACAAGTAAAGAGTAAACTTAACCTGCAATTAAGAAAGCATGATTTGGTATATTAATAATAATGGGTCAACTATAATATATAAATCAAACATACATTACCAGTTTCAAAAAAATATATAGTATATAAATAAAACAAGGAGAGACATGATATGTTTGATCTTATATAGATAAACTCAACCAAATACTTTTAGCTTACAACTTGATTTGAGGCATTTCAAGAGTTCCTATCATTTTATCATATATTTGCCTATGACAGAAAGAACTTTTTTGCGTGAAGTTTAAATTGAACTCTTGAAGTCTAGTTTCCAACTGATCAAACAGTTGGTGAGGTTTTCAAATCAATGCATGTAGGTAAAAGTGATGCAAGTTCATCATAAGTTGATGTATCTTCACTTCTGCAGATCAGATAGTCCAGTTAATAGCCCTGATGAATTTGCGTTAATATGAAATATGAAGCCAAGTAAGACATACCTTGTGAACAAGTAATGAAAGCACCACTTCAGAATCAACAGTGTCATAAATCTCATTTATGCTATGAGCTACTCCAAACTGAAGAGTTCGAATCCTTAATCTCCTTTTGAGAGAATGCTTTGCTCTGCACAACACACACACTGCTGCTTAGAGCACATCTAACAGAATGATTCAAAAGGGTACACCATAAAAGGAAAAGCAAAAGGAGTTATTCCGACATTATAGGAAAAGTTTTAGAATTAAAAAAGAAAAAGAAAGTAAACAGAAACCAAAGTAATGCAACATAACTAAGAAATGGCCAGATCCAACTGCAATTCCCGACAGACATTATTTCCAGAATTCTCTACTTCTAGAACCACCATCTCTTTGCTGTCATAAGTACTTAGTTCACTTGCATAAATTTAAATTGAATCAACTTTTACATTGGGAAATTAAGAGGTAACAAATACCATATATGGTGGCTCCTCAAATATCCACTGCTAAAACATTTAAGCACCCAACCAGGAAACACAAACTAGAACCAAACTTCTGCCAAGCCACTTGTCCAGATTCAAAATATAATGACATACTTTATGGTTCTTGTTTTTTTGAGTTCTACTAGGTGAATCAATACTTATATTTATAAATGAATAAACAAGAGGCATGTTAGTTTGATGGTCACTGCTACCTGAAAGATAGTAAAGCAGCAAAAAGGCTGCTAGTAAGAACACTTTTACCTTGTTGTAGAATTTGATCCTGCATTTGCAAGTTCATCTGGTGGGACAACAACAGTATACTGAAAAGCAATTTGCAGCATAGGCAATTCTGAAGTATGCCTGCAGAAGAAAATTGTTCTCGTATCATTCGTAAAAATCTGGCTCACACAAAGGATTTTCACTGACTTTGGCAAAAATAATGCTTACAAGATGCAGTGGAACACATAAAGAATTGGCCCAGAGCAGAAACAAAAAAGATAAATCTGATGAACTTTGAAAATGATAATAGTTATCAAGATGGAGACCCCCCCCCCCCCAAATATGATATCCCCGCATGAAGTTTGCCTCCAATAATGGCAAAGTACTAGTTTACTATTCAACCTAACAAATACCGCTACAATGTCACAAATCTGACAGAGTATTTACGAAATACAAAGTGCATAGGTTGTGGGAAAAAGATGTGCAGATATTTAGAACTAATTTGGTTTTGGATGTTAAACTGGTGGTCGTAGCAAGGAATTTCAAAGTAGTTCTCAAAAATAGGTATAAGAAATGTGTGCTGCTTCACTTGGCTAGCAACAACGGGGTGATATAATGGTTAAAATCTACGAAGGAAGCTCACATACACTAGTCGATCTTTATGTGCAAGTGCTCAGGTGAAGACATCGATCATCTCCTTCTTCATTATCGAGTGGCCTCAAGATTATGGTGGAAACTTCTGAGGTTTTTTTTTTTTTTTTCTTTGGAATAACTTGCGCGATGGCAGTCACCGTGAAAGAACTATTGTTCAGTTGGAATTATGGTAGGAGGCCATGGAGACACAAGGCATGGAACATTGGTCCACTTAGCACTTATATGGATTCTTTGGAGGAAAGGAATAGTAGAGCTTTTGAAAATACAGATATGAACTTTGTACAGTTGAGGAATAGTCTCTTATCATGTATCTTCTTTTGGTGCACCCATGAGATTCCTTTTTGTATAGATAATTGTGTGTCAGTCATAGAAAATCATATCTTTTCGCAAGTTTCCTACTCCTGGTATACTTCTTGTATACAAAGTGTCTTAGTGCTCAAACAATTAACAAAATTATCACTTTATCAAAATTGTTGGTAAATATAATTCAATATCGGAGGTATCATTCTCTAAAAAACCAACTTTTGTGCTTTATCAAAGTGATAATTTTGTTAATTGTTTGGGCACTAAGATTGTTAGTAAATATAATTTGTCAAACTAGTCTAAGTTATATACACAATGTTATCCATGTCAAACATCTCGAGAATGTACCAAAATCAAAAGTGCCGTAGATATTGGAATGGAGAAAATAATACTTCTGAGATGTCACTAAGACCATCATACAGCTTTGCTAAAGGGGCCAATAGCACTATTTTTATCAAATGCATTTTCTAATGCAAAGAGATTTAGTATCGATTCTCTAGCCAAGCATAGTTCCATGTAATCTTTGTGTAACATGGAAACAATGAGCATAAAACATATAATTTGGAAAAGGAGACAAGTAGAAGACATATTACCTGGAAAATCCAACATTATTTGCAAATTCAAAATCGTAGGCATATGTAGCGAAAGAATCACAACAAATTATGTGTTGGACATTTTCGTATTGTGGATCTGGGAAGAAATGCCCATACTGTTGGGAAATAGCACAAGTATTATGAGCCAATCAAGAGAGTAGAACAAGAATCAGTGGAATAAAAATGCTAGATGACATCTTACAGAATGACTCGGTTGAAATTCAGACGAAGTCCTCAGCCTAAGGACACAATGAAAAGCATATGGTCGACTTAACATGCGGTACCTGTCAGAAAATCATTCAGGTGTTATGTAAACAGAATAACGTAACCCCTGAAACTAAAAAATGCTTATTACTAGTGTGTTACTTTTATACTGTTATCAACCAGTGATTTACTCAACAAATGACCTTTCTATGACAAGTCTTCAATCTAATTCATCCTTCAGGTATGATCTAAGGCTTATGAACATCCTTCATATCAATATCCCATTAACACAATCCCTCAGATTCGCAAAACTTAACAGGAAATATCCATCGTTTAACTGTTCCATAGGGAAAACACCTAGATCTCACAAAACTGCTCTCCTGCTTTCTCTTTTATTTAATTTTACTTTTTCTTTCGCTGTCACTTATACATATATGACTGAACTTGAGGATTTATCTTTTCCAAACAAACTGTCATCTCTTATTTACATATGAAAATCACCAATTCACCATTTGAAATCCCGGGTGCATATAGAACAACACTAAAAATGAAACTCGGATTTTAAAAAAAAAAAAGGGCAGCCCGGTGCATTAAGTTCCCGCTAAAACTGAAACTCAGATATGTCAAAAAAAAAATTCATCATCTAATCCCCAACACAAAAAAGAGCAAGTAACTGTTGAAAGAGAAAAGGTACTCTGAGTTGACTAAACCCAAAAGCCATATGCCTGTTTTCCCCGCCATAAACACACATTAAAAGAAAAGTATAGCCACTCAATAAACAGAAAAAAAAAAAATCCAGGAGCAGCAGACCCTACTACCCTTATAAGATCAAATAAAACTAAAATAACAAAGAGCCCCACAATGAAAAGCCTAGGAGTATGACACATATCCTTAAATTATAGCAGCAGCTTCCTGAACGGCAAATCCAACTTAAGCTTTTACCAGCACATCATTATTGGGGAGTCCTCTTTGAAGTAGAATCGAGGCGCAATCACGGGGAAGAGTTAAAATTGAGAAAGATATTGGGATTTCATGCCCTAATTTGAGCATTGAGATAGGTTGGTGCACAATTGATCCTCCTAATTTGAATCCCTAGTTGATCCATCCACGAATTAGCAAGGGAAAATCTAAGTGTCCATATTGGCGAAAGTTACAACCAAGAAAGCTTGTTTGGCAAGAAGAGAGACCCAACTGGATATTCTGCAGACTGTCTCTGTGAAGCAAAGCGCAAGTGCTACTTTTTCCAACAACAACAACATACCCAATGTATTCCCACAAAGTGGGGTCTGGGGAGGGTAAAAGTCTACGCAGTCCATACCACTTCCAACGATGGGTTAGATTTTATGGCCAGCAGGACACCTTCATTACAAGCAATGAGTGTGACCATCAAAAAAAGACAGAAAAGTTAATCAAGGGGAGTTTTGACTTTTGAGTACAGTTCTACAAACTTGAGGGATGTATTGTGTTGATGGAATTCCTTTTTTTTTTTCCTTTTTTTTGGGTGGAGGGGGGAGGGAGGGAGCAGTCAGACTTAAAGAATGAATTAGATTAAAAATTCACCTACATTACATATTCATAGCAATAACAAGTAGCAAACTCACATGTCTTGAGGAAGTGTGGAGTCATCAGTGCTCGTATACAGAAATAAGGAGCCTCCACTCTCAATACTCAGAAACTTCAGTGATGCTAAATCAGTATACTCATTTGTCACAGCAAATATGTCTACACAAACACCTGATTGAACAGCCACGGCAGCCTATTGAAATATATTTTAATGCTTAACGTTCAAATGTAAATTAGCTAAAATCAATAAGTCACAAACTATGATAGTACCAGATCTTTATAGAACGGAGTTTGTTCGGGAAGTAAAGCTCGATCCGCATCCTCTCGTCTACTAGCATACTGCTCTCCATACCGTCTTGTATCTAGTTGGCCGGCTCCAATATCAGGAGCGCCCGAAAGAAAAGAAAAAACTCTAGCTGCATTTGGTTTCATTTGGGGAAACAACAACAAAGACACTGAGTATTATATCTTTGAGCAAGCTACTATGGAACTACTAATTTGGTGATAACATTCTCAGATTGATGTCTACATTGGAAAAGGCTGACCCGAATGGTAACAGAAAGCCACCTAACTAGAGGTGCATCGCTCATTGTAACTAACGCAAAGAAAGAAGTGTGAAATTGCCATACCTAATGCAAATGTATTTCCATATTCTGATCCAAGATAATTGAAAAGGGCTTCCATTGCAGATCCAAATCCCCTTCCGCCCAGGAAAACTCCATCTAACCCTTGACCTGCACCTGATGTCCTTTCCCATGAAGTTGTTGGCCTCAAAGTTTCAAGTGCTGATGCTATGCGGTCCTTACAGGTATCCACCTACAACATATCACTGCTTTACGGCTACTGCATGCTCATCCATTTTGACATTAAAAAGGAAACACCTTCATGCTCCAAATAGAAAAAGAAAAGCATTGGGAAAGAAATCAACCAAACGTACTGGAGCTAAAAACGAAGATAGGGGCATGACATCCTGAAGTTCCATAGACACGGTACCATCAGAATCATGAGGAATGAAAACATTCTTCACCACTGGAATGGGGCCTTGAACATCATACAAACCTATTTTATGGCTGAATGTGGCCAGGCCAAATAGTGATCCAGGCCCAAGAGCTTGATCAAAAGACAAGGAAAACAAAATTTAAAATTCCCTCTAGTAGAGAGTATAAACTTATATTCAAAAGATTCATCAATAACCAACCTTCTAAAGCAGCTAAAAGGGCACTTTTAACAAGTTCCAAAAACTCCTCCGATGCTGCATCAGAACTTAACACCGGTTAATAAATAACAGCAGCATTGTCTGTATCTACTTACCACAAAATGCATCAGTTCTTAATGTAAAACCTAAGATAGCTCTGAATGATCAACAGAAATACGGTACGCAAAGTGAAGAATGACGTCGATAAAATTTAACTATGATGGTGTATACACATAGATGCATTAATATTACATGTGCCTGTGTGCGCTTATGATAGAAGGAAATAGCACGATGGCCAGAGCTGAAACTTCTCGGCCGCATGTTGCTGCTGATCTAGCTTTGGAGAATGGACGCTACAATCCAGTTTCAACTATTTTGACTTAGCACACTGGAAACAACAATCTGTAGCAAAATTTTCTGATTGAACCGTCAACACTGAGCTTTTAAGTTCTTTGGGAGTTAACCGAGCACATCAGACTAAAGGCAAATCAAACAAATATTGAGATAATTTTCTAACAAAACTTTGACAATAAAGCACTTGATCCATGCATGATATTACATTCTTCTACATGACAGGATATGATATTCAAGAAATAAGCCAATAACAAACAGATATGAAATGAATAGGCTGTGTGGTTCCTAAAATTGCTGGACCTGACTTAGAGTTTAACAATGTGCACATCTGAACATGTTTTATCCATAATAATGGTATAACATTCTTCCACATGACTCGGATATTTCAATAAATAAGCCAATAACCAAACAGCAACCAAATGAATACCTTTTTCTTGATAAAGCTATGAAACGAATACCCTCATGCTTGGGATTTCTAAATTTAACTGAACTTGACATATAGTTTAAGGATGTGCACAATTGAAAATATTTTACCCATGATAATAATCTGAATATTACACCCTTATGCTGGGGGTTTCCGAAAATTCACCTAACTTAATTTACAGTATAAGGATGTTCCCTACTCAAAATGTTTCAACAATCAATGCACGTATAAAAAAAAAAAACTATTTTTTAAATCAATACCTTTATTCTGGGGGTTTCCGAAAATTCACCTAACTTGATTTACAGTATAAGGATGTTCCCTACTCAAAATGTTTCAACAATCAATGCACGTATTAAAAAAAAAACTAAACTCTGACTTATAGGTTTAACAACTTAATATTAGATATGGACTGATAAGAAAAACTTAATATTAGCTACACATACATTTTGTGATGCATCAATTAAATCAGTGGGGTTGATATCGAGAAGCAGAAATCGAACTATCTATTACGTTAAGGAAAACTGTCCCATTATTGAGTAAAAAAGTTATTTTTTGATAAGTTTGAATTTGAAAAAACAAAAGGAGGTCTCACAAACTTTTGATGTATAACAATATCTAATATGTAAATTGATAGCAACGGAAAGTTCTCTACATGATAAAAGTGAACAATAATTTGAGATGTAATAATATGAAAAGTGAGACATCCTTGGTAGGACTTAGGAGTAAAGGTTTTTTCGTGAAAAGTATACAAGCCAATACAGGTTTTACCCTCAATTATAATGAAGGTGGAATTTAACTGCTCTATCTTAGAAGCGAGATCACTTAGATATAAAGATGAGTGAGAGAGAAACTCACAAACTAGTTCTTGAATTTCAGGTAAATTATCTAATCTCTCTTCCCCCCACTTTGCGGGAATACACTGGGTATGTTGTTGTTGTTGTATCTAATATGTCTTCCATGATTGAACAAACTAGTTTTGCCAAATAAACATTAGTGATGAACTCTTAGTTAAGATTTTAGCTTCTGTGTTTGCAGCAATAAAACCTATGAAGGAACGCTTGTAGCTAAGCATCATGTCTCTAGGCATAAAATAGAGTTCTCAACTAAACCTTTTTAAATTCTTTTTAATGTTAAGATGTGACATCCATCCCCTTCAAATTCCTACCAAGCCACAGCACTTCAAATTCTCTCAAGAACTCAACAAGGCACAACCTTCCATTCCCATAAACGGATAAACCTCAACAACCAACAGAGTTTTGGTTGATTTGGGCCAATCACTTTTTTTTCCAAAAATAAAAGTTCTATATTTGGAAACTACATAGAATTGTAGCACAAACCATACTTAACGTAAAACATTTCAGTAAATTATCAATCGATAAACAGAATTTCAGCAAATCAAAGTCAGAAAGATTTCTTCAATGCTCAAAAATAAACAATATCATAGTCCTTACATGATATCAAAGCAATATATAGCCCAGAAACTTACAAGCAAGATCAACAGCTGCTACATAAACAGGCCGTGCCTGCATTTCCTCAGATTCTTCCACTGTACAATCAAAGAACAAACAAAATTCAAAAGGGTGCATCTGAATTTTCAAAATTACATAAAAGGGTTTCTTCAAATACAAAAATTCACATCAAAGGGGTATACAACAACCAAATTTACAGTAAAGGGTGTCTGAATTAAACATTTATATTCAAGGTCAATAAAGGAACAAAAAATCACATCAAAGGGGTACCCAGAAAAACAGATTTACGGTAAAGGGTGTCTGAATTGAACACTTATTGGGCAATTCAAGGTCAGTAAAGGAACAAAAATTCACATCAAAGGGGTACCCGGAAAAAACAGATTTACACAGTAAAGGGTGTCTGAAATGAACACTTACTAGGCAATTCAAAAAGGATGTTTTATCCCCAAAAAAAAAAAAAAATCAAAAAGGATGCCTTTGAATTTCCAAAATTACATAAAAATGTGTCTTCAAATAAAATTCACATCAAAGGGGCATCCAAAAACCAGATTTACAGTAAAGGGTGTCTGAATTGAACACTTACTGGACAATGCAGTTCAAGGTCAATAAAGGAACAAAAACTCACATCAAAGGGGGTACCCAGAAACTAGATTTACAGTAAGGGTTATTTGAATTGAATACTTACTGGGCGATGCAATTCAAGGTCAATAAAGGAACAAAAAATTCACATCAAAGGAGGGTACCCAAAAAGCAGATTTACAGTAAAGCGTATTTGAATTGAACACTTACTGGGCAATGCAATTCAAGGTCAATAAAGGAACAAAAATTCACATCAAAGGGAGTACCCATAAACCAGATTTACAGTAAACGGTGTCTGAATTGAACACTTACAGGACAATTCAAGGTCATTAAAGGAACAAAAATTCACATCAAAGGGGTACCCAAAATGATAATCCAGCTGCAATGTAACTACTTAACCACAAAGTACTACTCCGCAAGCACAATGTACATGCTATCTCAGCAATATTCATATTGCCAAAGCCAAATTTACTGTAAAAGGTGTCTGAATTGAACACTTTTGAACACTTGCAGGATAATTCAAAAGGGTGCATCTGAATTTCCAAAATTATATAAAAGGGTGTCTTCAAATCCAAAACTTCACATCAAAGGGGCACCCCAAAACCAGATTTACAATAAAGGGTGCCTGAATTGAATACTTACTGGACAATTCAAGGTCACTACAACGACAACATACCCAGTGTAATCCCACGAGTGGGGTCTTGGGAGGGTAGAGTGTACACACACCTTACCTCTGCCTCGTGGAGGTACAGAGGAACAATTCAAGGTCAATAAAGGAACAAAAATTCACATTAGAATGGGTACCCTGAAAAACAAATTTACAATAAAGGGTGTCTGAATGGCAATTCAAGATCAATAAAGGAACAAAAATCCACATCAAAGGGGTACCCAAAATGATAATCTAGCTGCAATGTAACTAACTCAACCACTAAGTACTACTCCACAAGCGCAATGTACATGTTATCTCAACAATATTCATATCACCAAAACCAGATTTACAGTAAAGGGTGTCTGAATTAAACACGTAGGGCTCGTTGGATAAGGGATAACTAATCCCGTGATTAATTTTAGGATGAGCTTATCCCATGTTTGGATGGGATAACTTATCGCAAGATAACTTATTCCGGGGTTGTAGTGTTACTTTTATCCAACATTGATGGTAGGATAACAATCCCGGGATAACTTGTTCCCCAGCTACATGAGCCCTTACCGGGCAATTCAAGGTTAATAGAAGGAACAAAATTTCACATCAAATGGGTACCCAAATATCAGATTTACAATAAAGAGTGCTGAAATGAACACTTACTGGTCAGTATAAGAACAAAAATTCACATCAAAGGGGTATCCAAAAACCAAATTTACAGTAAAGGGTATCTGCATGAACACTCATTTCCAAAATTACATAAAAGGGTGTCATCAAATGCAAAAATTCACATCAAATGAGTACCCAAAAATCAAATTTCCACTCAAGGTTGTCAGAATTGAACACTTACTAGGCAATTCACATCAAAGGGGTACCCAAAAAACAAGAGTTACAGTAAAGGGTATCTGAATAAAAAACTCACTAGGCAATTCAAGGTCAATAAAGGAAGACACATTCTCCGGGCAAGATTCCGGTAACGAATAACGAGTAACAGCCTGAGTATCAAGTCCATTAAGTGTCCCACAAAGCGAACAAGTCCAAGCCCATTGTTCTTGTTCACAGTAGGTATTATAATACGCCCAACAATTCTCACATCGCGGCAGTAAATGACCGTCCGATCCATAAACCGGTGGATTTCCATTCTCATCCTTTGTGGAAAACGGTGAAATTGTTACACCCCATAGTAACCCTGACTCTTCTAGTGCTTCGTTGTCAGTGGGGAACCGGGTGATTGTTGCACGCGCCGCCATTAGCGCGCGTGGGTTTAGAGGTGGTGAAATGTGAAAATGGAGAAAAATATTTGGGGGGTTTTGTGTGGGGAAGATGGGTGTAGATAAGGGAGTGCGCACTGGGAGTGTAGTTTAGTGGGAGGGGTTTCTTTATTTTTCGTTGGCGTTACACGTGTAATGGGCCAATGGTATTTTGACACGTTGGATTTCGAGTTGGAGGCAGGCCACGCGTGATTTAGAGGGTCCGAATTTGCAATATCCCAAAGTTTTGGGACTTTTCTTTTACTTCCTCCTTTACATATTATGGTCGTATTCACCTGGTAAGTAGTTGTTTTAAATTACTTGTTCATTTATCTATGCTTCTTTGGCTCGCCTCCCTCCCCACTCTCCCTCTTTCTCATTTTCCCGCCTCTTTCTTCATCTCTGGCTCTCTTTCGGTCTATCCATCTCTTTTGTATTATGGATTGGGTTTTCACTCTAATGGTTATATTCTTTAATAGTTTACTCTATTTTTTACCCTTTAAGATTGTATCCAACAATGGAATTCTATAGCAGAGTCACACAACTAATTCAATTTGTATCAATTTAATTATTTCATCATAGGAGAAAAGAGAGAAGGCTTAAAAAAAATCAATTAGTATATAAATGATACATGTACAACACTTGCTAAACATAATAATGTGCATAGAATCATATTTGTTAAACACAATAATTGTGCATGGAATTGAAACACAAATACATGTATCATATTTGGGTAAGTATCAACATGTATGTATCGTATACAACTTGTATTCATCGTATTTGGCTTATATCTAGCATCTTATTTCCCTCCAAAATCTCGCTCACCTCTCTTTTGCTCTCCCAATTTGCTCTCTTCTTTCATCTTTCAAACTATTTGTATCAACCGATATGTATTAACTTGTATTTGTCGAATACAATATGTATCTAGCATCTCTCCTTTATCTCTAAAATCTCGCTCGCTTCCCTCCTCTCTCCTCTGTCATCTCTCAAACTGTTGTTGGTTTTGGTAAATGTGAAAAGTATCATTGGATATGTCAATAGGGAAAACAACATAAATCCCCAAAGTTTAGTACCTAATTACACTTCATCTCCACTCTTTTCAAAATTACATAAAATCCTGGATTTTGTGTCGCGATACATTACTTAGGGGGGTGATACATTACTTAAGGGGGGCGATATATTACTTAGGGTCACGATACATTACTTAGCCGGTCCCATGATGGTCGGGATACATTACTTATGTCCGAGATACATTACTTAGCCGGTCCCGTGATGTATCTTCCCGGTCTCATGATGTATCGAGACTCCAAGTGATGTATCACGACTCTCAGTGATGTATCGCGACCCTAAGTGAAATCCGAAATTTTTGTAATTACTTTGTAGTGATGAAATTTTAGATAAATATGGTAAGTTAAGGTGTAGTATTATGTAATTTTTCGATGTTAATGTTGAGAGTGACTCTTTTGAAATTCATTTCACATGTGGGCTCAGAAATATGGGCCTGGTCCATTGAATCAACGGCCCACATCACGGGCACTACAACAAAGCGTCACTCACCATTTCTCCCCCCCAGACCTGAACACACACAACACAGGTGAGAAAACTTCTTCTTCTTCTTCATCGGTGCGTTTGGCCTGTTGTGTTTTTGGCTGTTTCTATGCTATTTGAAGATGTCATTTCTGTAAATACTTTAAGATATTATTTATTTTTTATGTTTATATGTTTTTTGTTCCAGATGAGCTTAAACTGTGTAGATTTTTTGAGTTTTGAAGTGCAATGATAATATGGGTATTTTGTAGGTTTGACAATTTGTGCGCTGCTTCTATGCGCTAATGTATGTGAAATAGCTCTATATTTGCTGTATTGTTAGGAATTTTTAGGTTTTCGTTTCATCGATTTTCAGCCTGATACTTCGATTACTTGATGCTGAGCTTAAACTGTGTAGATTTTTTGAGTTTTGAAGTGCAATGATAATATAGGTATTTTGTAGGTTTGACAATTTGTGCGCTGCTTCTATGCGCTAATGTATGTGAAATAGCTCTATATTTGCTGTATTGTTAGGAATTTTTAGGTTTTCGTTTCATCGATTTTCAGCCTGATACTTCGATTACTTGATGCTGAGCTTAAACTGTGTAGATTTTTTGAGTTTTGAAGTGCAATGATAATATAGGTATTTTGTAGGTTTGACAATTTGTGCGCTGCTTCTATGCGCTAATGTATGTGCAATAGCTGTATATTTGCTGTATTGTTAGTTTTTTTTAAGGTTTCGTTTCATCAATTTTCAGCCTGATACTTCGATTACTTGATGCGGTGCGGTGGCTTTTAGAGATTTTGACAATCTGTCAGCTGTTTCTGTGCCGTAGGAAGATTTTGTTCATGTAAATTCTTCACATATTAGTGATTTTATTGTTTTATATGCTTAATAAGAGCATTTCACAGTGTAAATTTTTATCGGTTTGACAATTTGTGAGCTGCTTCTATGTTCCAAAGCATGTAAAATGGCTGTATATTTGCTGTATTGTTAGGTTTTTTTAAGGTTTCGTTTCATCGATTTTCATCCTGATACTTCGATTACTTGATGCGGTGCGGTGGCTTTTAGAGATTTTGACAATCTGTCAGCTGTTTCTGTGCCGTAGGAAGATTTTGTTCATGTAAATTCTTCACATATTAGTGATTTTATTGTGTTTATATGCTTAATAATTCTTCCAGATGAGCATTTCACAGTGTAAATTTTTGTCGGTTTGACAATTTGTGAGCTGCTTCTATGTTGTAAAGCATGTAAAATGGCTGTATATTTTCTGTATTGTTAGGTTTTTTTTAAGGTTTCATTTCAGCGATTTTCATCCTTGTACTTCAATAACTGATTCGGTGTGGTGCGGTGACCTTTTAAGCTGCTTTTATGCCATTTAAAGATTTAATTTTCGTAAATCCTTCAGATATCGTTGATTTTTTTTTTTATGCTTATATGCTTGTTAGTACTTTCAGGTGAGCTTAAATAGTGTAATTTTTTTGAGTTTTCAAGTGCAAGGCTAATAGGTATTTGTCGGTTTGAAATGGCTGTGGTTTTAATAACAACAATGATTATTGTAAGTGTGTTGAAAAGTATGCTAGATATGTAAAATGGTTGTATCGTTAGGGTTTTAAGGGTTTCATGTCATGGATTTTCATCCTGGTACTTCAATTACTTGGTGAGGCGCAGTGCGGTGGCTTTTAGTGTTTTTGGCAATTTGTCAGCTGTTTCTATGCCGTTTGACGATTTCGTTTAGTTAAATTCTTCAGATATTATTAATTATTTTTTTTTAATGCTCATATGCTTATTTGTTCTCCAGATGAGCTTGAACAATTTTTTTTTTTAAAAGTTTTTAGGATAATAGAATGCTAGGTATTTTGTCGGTTTGACAATTTGTTTGCTGTTTCTATGTTCTAATCCATTTGAAATTGCTGTATGGTAACAAGTGTGTTCTCCTTTGCACATTTGACCATCTGAAATTAGTATATGTCAAATACGCGATTAATACCAGGGCCATTTGTGTGATTAGATCATCCAAACAGACTTTCGAAACAGGATGTGTACTAGCTGTTTGTAGAAATGGGTACCTGACATTTTATTTCTGTTCTGATGAGGCTATTCGAAATTACATGCTGTTCCCTTGTGATAGGACTGCATCCTATAGGTCAATCTATGAGTGTCATTGATTTTATGTGAATAGATTGGGAATTAGCATCATCTCAGTATTTGGCAGCAAAGTTTTCCTCTGGCCTAGCTTGTAAACTGGTTTTATTATGGCAAGTGACCGATTGATTATTGCAGAAATTTTGAATGGTGTTGGAATTAAACCCAAACTGAAAAGGAATGTACATGGTTTCTGAATTCTTCTAATGCGGTATCCATTTTATGAATTTAGCTTGATTTGTTAACGACAGGAATATTTTGAGACGAAAATTGAGATGGCAGCCAGGAATGTTTTCAGATATGTTACTCGTAGGCTCTCAAGCAGTGGCAAGGTGTTAAGTGAGGAGGAAAAAGCTGCTGAAAATGTCTACATCAAGGTAACTCTTTACTTGTTATTTCTAACTTACCTGACCTGTGTAGTTACTTCAATTATATTTGTTTCATTTAGGTAGTGCCAGAAAATTATTTGCATTTTGTTAGTGTATTTCTCTTTTGGCAAATGCATGCAGTATGTATACCTTCTTTCTTGGGGGTATTGGGGCAATCCTTTTATAGTAATTCTGGGGTATTCTTTTATGTCACTTTTTCTGTTTTTGGGATCACAAATTGTAAATTTAAGTTGACACTTAGTTTTGAAGTGTTCATTCATGAGATATGTTGCGTCAAGTCTGCTTTCTCGTCTTATCTAAATGGTAACCTTTTCACTTTACAGAAAATGGAGAAAGAGAAGCTGGAGAAGCTTGCACGCAAGGTATGAGAATTTTTAATATATATTGCAATCCATTGCGCTCGGCCTTTCACCCGACACCCTGTCTCCTCTTTAGGTGTGTCTTCACCCTTGATAAGTTTACTCATTGGTTGAGAGTTGACAACTACAAAGAGGTGAAATGAGGTTAAGGCTATCAGAATAGTCTATTTGTTGATTCCATTTTGTATATCTTAGAGGAAGTCTATGAATTAGTAATATGTTGCCATGTAGATATAGATTGTTGCTTGTCATACTCTCCTCCCTACCATATTATGTGTTGATTATGCGATTCCCTCCAACAGTTATCGCCTCTTTGTCCTTAAAGTTGTCGCCATCTCTTTCAGACAGGTTGGGATTTTTGATAATAGCTTGGAGAGGCTACTTACTGCTTATGCGCATTGAACCCACCATTTCAAGATTCACTTGAAATGGTCCCATTTGAAAGTGTGCTGACCTACTTGCGCATGTCAAGAATTTGAGATGTTCAAAATTGTTATGAGTATTGAGCTGACTTTAGTTGAATAGAAGTGGGCTCATCACACCTTTGGAAAGTTAACTTATGCGAGGTAGGAGGTGAAGTACTAAAAAGCTCCTAGCCTAATGCATCTCACAGTAAAAAGAAAAACTGAGAGGGGCTGAAAGTCAGGGTGCTGGGGCTATTTGCTGTGTCTCTTGACTTTGCTCCAGCTCGAATCCGCTTTGACCCTTGTAATTTCTGCTATGATTGATATTCCTCAGGGTGCCAAGCCACAAGACCAAGCTGCAACTAGTGCTGGTGGTGCAGGGTCAGTAGCTGATGGTGCAGCAAGTACCCAAGCCTCTTCAACACCCAGGGTATCAAATGACAAGTACCGCAACTATGGTGTTCTAGCTGGACTGGTTACTGGTGTTGGTGCATTGGGATGGTACTTGCTGTCAAAGGACAAGAAGACAGAAGAAGTGCAGGATTGAAACATCTCTTAATAGGCAACTCCTTGAAAGGAAAATAAATAAATAAAGCAAACTCTTGTTTGGAAAACAGTACCCCTCGTCTCTTTTCCTTCTGTATGGTTTTCCACCGGCTGGATGTACAAAATCTCCATTGCGGGTGTACATTTTACAACTGTTGAACTGGATGATGGATGTTCTATCTGTTTTGCTTGGTTGACACGATCACATCGCTTTAGAGGAGAATTTCTTGAGTTGGTTTGTTGCCTTAACATGTATTTCCCCCCTTTACCTGTTTATACCCTGGAAAGAATGCAGTCCACCCCTAGAGGGTAGTAGCTGTTTCTTTTTTACTGTCATCTGCTTCCTTCCATGGTTAGTTTGATTTGGTCTCACAATCTTCCCTTGTGTCTGCTCTTGTTTTTACTTCTTTTTTAATTAAAAGTCACCATTGTTGTGAGAGCTTAGGCATTGATCTCCACAGGTAAATATATGTATGACTGGGGCAGCTCCAACACATCTGTCCTCATCCTAGAAAATAGTTTGAATAGAGCATTTACATTTATAGTTACAAAACATTGAGATGCCCTTGACTGCGCAGAGTGAATCGGTCCCTTATGTGAACTCCGGAAAGGGGAACCCTTAGGGTTGCCGTCCGATTGTTACACGATAGTGATGAAGTTGTTTTGACTTTAGAATCAATCGTTAAACAGAAATATTCACTCTACAATGTCTTGTGCACATCTTCTCTTCCAAAAATACATGTAAAGTAGTCATAAGTTTTTGTTTCTTCAGCATGAACAGGTGGAACGTTCAAGACGACCAAATCTGCTTGTAGTATCAGTTGATTTCACCTTTACTCTTTGTTCTTGGATCGTGCTTAAAGATCTTTGTTTTTAATAGGCTTTTTGATTGCTGTCATCTCATATGTTTTGTCTAGTCAGATATTTTTTGAGCTATGACGCATATTATTTCCCTTCTAATTGCAACTTAGATGGACACTAGCATATTCATAGTAATCTGTCTGTCGTATCAGATATGGGGAATATTTGTCTCCACGTCTGCGACTTTGCAATACTTTTCTTTTTTTGGTTTTCACCCGTACCCATATTGAATTCGACTAAATCCGAATTCGCACCGGGAAGTTCCATATTGGGGATAAAGCGCTCCCTAACAAAGACGATTTCGTACTCAGGAAACTCGAACCCAAGGTCTCTGATTAAGAATGGATGAAGAAGTGGAGTCCGACTAAATCCGAATTTGCATCAAAAAGTCCCACATTGGGGGTAAAATACTCCCTAACAAAGGCGACTCCGTACTCAGAAAATTCAAACGCTCCCTAACAAAGGCGAACTCTGGGTTAAGGATGGAGGAGTACGTCTCCACCACAACTCACCCTTGTTGGTGACTTGGCAATACTTGTTTGTTGGTCTGATTCTTCAATTAAAAAAAATCTGATAAAAACTCATTAGGATTTTTTAATTTGCATACTTATTGGATTCACTTACTTTGCATCCAAAATTAATATATCATTTTAATACATTTATAATACCCAAGAAATGATTTCGAAAATAACTATATTTTCATTTTAGCTCCTTTCTCTATATATCTATTTATAACCATGCATTGGTTCTGAATTCTGACGAAGCTCCTGCCTAATTTGCTCAAGAGCTCATAGGTTCAGTACAAGCAGATCCCAACATTACAATAAAAGCAACGAAATTTATTTATTTAATTCCCTTCAAAGTAGTTAGGGTCTTACAGAAAAGGGGAAAAGAAATTACAAAATGCAGTTTGGAAATGGGAAATTAAATTAAAAATGTACATATCAAGCTGCCTTTTTGACCACCTTAAAAATAGCAAGAATTGCACCAATCACAGCAACTACAGCACCTGATATCAATAGGGTTGACTTCAAATCTCCTTCTCCATTCTTCCCCTCTTCTCCCTTCTACAAAATTATGAAAATTTAGGAAAAAAATATATAAAAAATAATTGAAACTTGTAATCTAAACTAAAGATATATATGTTGTACTAAAATATCTTTTACTCTCGTGGCCTTAAATACGTCTATATTGAAACGGAGGGAGTAATTGAAACATATTGCTATAGTTCCATTTTAGTGACACACTAATTTTATTATTCCCCAAAGGAGAGCCTTAGATCAACGATAAAATTATCTTGATCTTTGTGTGACCTATAATTTATAGATCATGAATTCAAACCGTAAAAATAATTACTGATACTTATATTAGGATAGATTGTCTACGTCACAGTACTCATCCATGAGATCTTTTTGTGATACTAATGCGGAATGTTTTGTACATCAATTCATTTCAACTTCAGTCATCACCATATTTCAATCCATGAAACCTCTAATATAGTGTTTTCGATAGACTCTCGACTCATACCAAAATTCTTTATTTATTTACTATAATTCTTTATAATGTTTTCGATAGACACTCGACTCATATCAACTTTTTTATTTATTTCCTATAATTCTTACTTATCAAACACTATCATATCAAACAAAACAAAATTTAGGAAAAAGAGAAAATTACCTTGACTTCCTTAGATGCTTCATCAACGGCAGTCGCCACCGCCTCCGCCGGTGGTGGTTCCACCACCGGTTCCGCCGCTGGTGGCGGAGCTGAAGTTTCAATTTTTCCTTCAGGAGTTGCCATTTTTTTTAACTGTTACAGATTTTTTTTGGGTTCTAAAATTATACTTATAAAATTTGTAAATAAATTTTGTCATTATTTATCTTGTGGTGTAGATAATAAAAGGATAAAAATTGTCATCTCCAAAAGAAACGCGTGGAGCACAAGTGTCTTTGCTTCTAACATTTCACGTGTCTTCTGTTTTTTTTAAATTTCATATATATAATCAATCATGTCAACATAAGTCCAAAGTATTACTGTAATTTTAACTCTTTGTTCATAGTGCACTAGTACACAAAGTATTTCGTGTTTACAGAATTTGGGAAAAGATTGATGTGATCGATTTAGAATTTTTATTAAAGGACTTGAAAAATAAAATGTAATATTCAAGATTTGAACTTGAAATATCAAAATGAATTATGAATTCTCTGTACTATTAAGCCAACTTTTATATGTGTTAAAGGATTCATAACCAACATATATACATAAAATAACAATTTTTTTTTTTATCGATGGATTTTGAGTGAATATCCGCTCGCTCCTAAATTCGCCTCTGTTCAAGGGTATTATATAAACATTTGCTCTAATTATAAAAACAATAGTGATTACTTTCATGATTCGTATTCGTGATCTATAAATTATTCAGAGATAACTTTATCTTATTTTTGTTTATTCAATCCCGATAGCTAACTCCAAATAATCCATTCACTAGTTGAATTTCAGACTAATTTAGCCAAGAAAAAAAAAAAGAAGCATTAATCTATGGGTTGCTTCACCAAGTGGAGAAAAGTTTCAAAAAATAAATGATGAAATGCTTCAAAGTCACTCTTCAATTCATTAAAAAGCTCCAAAAATCAATCTCAACTTACAACTTCGAAAAGGTGCAAAGTCACTAAGCTTAAGTTATAAGATATATAATAATTAAATTTTGGATAACGTTGAAAAAAAAGAAGCAATTAGTTGTTATATGAGACCATCATGTTTTTATTGTTTGGAGTATAATAGATATTGTGAATTGGATGTTTGAAGGTGGAGGTTAATAATTAATTAGTAGTAATTGAGTGGAATAGTTGTGATGAGATTTATGTTAAGGTAACACTTATAACTAACCTTTCACTATAGAAGATCAACAAAAATAATGGTAACAATAAACTTGATCGCAGTCTGTAAAGATGGTTGAGATAGTGCAATAGGTGTCCATAAGAGAGGTCAGAGATTGATTCCCCTGTCACACCCTTTCAATCGAGTTTGACGCACCAGGTTTGTCTAGTGCAATTTACATCTTATGCTCTTTCAATCGAGTTTACCGCATCGAGCTTTTCTAATGTAGTTTACATCTTCTGTATGATTTACGAGCTATTTATTGCACATTAATGAGTTTACCCAGTTAGAATCGAAAGGATAATGACTGCGGATTTTCCTGGATGGCTAAATTGGTGCAACAGGTGCTCATATTATGAGACCAGAGATCGATTCCTCCTTTCAACACCTTTTCAATCGAGCTCGTGGCACTGAGTTTAAGTGCACTATCGATGTATTTTAGATTATCAACCTTGTTAATTTATATATAGTATTATTTATGCTCGTAAAATTAATTGTGGTGCACACACCAATCAACTCAAAAACTACCGTTATAAAAGAAATAGTTAAAACTATGATAAATAAATGTAATTTAATGTGGAAATTGAGTGTCATTAACATTTCTGTTTCTTCAATCTTCAATGCTCTTTAAAGTATTGTTTTTTGTTTTCTCAATCATCTCTATATTCTCCTCAAAAACTCTTAAATGAGCCAAAAGCTCATTTGTCAAGATCCCATTGGCCAATCAAGGATGACACCATCAAAATTATTTGTGACAAACAAAATTCAATTCCCAAAATACCCCTTTCTCCTTGTCCTCAAAAACTCTTAAACGAGCCAAAAGCTTATTTGTCAAGATCCCATTGGGCAATCAAGAATGACACCAGCAAAATCATTTGTGACAAACAAAATTCAATTCCCAAAATACCCCTCTTTCCTTCTCCTCAGAAACTCTTAAATGAGCCAAAAGCTTATTTGTCAAGACCCCATTGGCCAGTCAAGGATGACACCATAAAAATCATTTGTGAGAAACAAACTTAAATTCCCAAAATACCCCCTCTTTCCTTCTCCTCAAAAACTCTTAAATGAGCCAAAAACTTATTTGTCAAGACCCCATTGGCCAGTCAAGGATGACACCATGAAAAATCATTTGTGACAAACAAAATTCAATTCCCAAAATACCCCTCTCTCCTTCTCCTCAAAAACTCTTAAATGAGACAAAAAAGCTTATTTATCAAGATCCCATTGGCCAATCAAGGATTGACACCATCAAAATCATTTGTGAGAAACAAACTTATATTCCCAAAATACCCCTCTCTCCTCTATCTTCCTCATCTTTCTCCAACAAAAAAAAACTACTATACTGATTCAGATTCAAGAACCTCCCCACCCACTAACCAAAATCAAGAAACCAATAAAATATATATATATATATATATATATATATATATAAATAACTTCACAGCAAAGCATTTCCCTTCTCTTTATCCCCCTCTCTCTATCAGTAGTGTTACTGCTTCAACGCGCCATTGAAAGGGCCTGTTCACAATACAATAAACAATAATGCTACAATACTTCATGTTTCTCACGTCCCACATCTCTTAACTTGCAAAAAATCCAAAAAAAATTCCATCTTTACCCTTCATTTTCCCATTTTCTTGAATTGGTTTTTGGTTATTCTTGCAATATCAAACCAAAAAGAAATTCCAACTTTAACCCCATTTTCACATTTTCTCATTTTATTGAATTGGTCTTTATTGGTTTTTGTTAATTCCAGCAATAAAAATCCAAAAAGATTCCCCATTTTCCCATTTTCTTGAATTGGTCTTTACTGGGTTTTGTTCATTATTGCATTATCAATCCAATAAAAATTCCAACTTTAACCCCATTTTCCCATTTTCCCACTTTCTTGAATTGGTGTTTTACTGGGTTGTTGTGATTCTTGCAATATCAATTCAAAAAAAGATTCCAACTTTAACCCCATTTTCCCATTTTCTTGAAATAGTCTTTACTGGGTTTTGGTGATTGTTGCAATATCAATTCAAGAATCTGGGAAAAAGGGAAATAATCATTTTTTTATTGGATTCTTGATACATTTTTATACTCAAAAAACCATGACAGAGGTTCTCCACCACTCTTCTTCTCCTTCCTCTTCTTCTCCTTCAATATCTACACCTACCACCCATAATGGCACATTGTATGTAGAAGAAATTGCTGGTTCTGAGGTTGCAGTTTGTGATTCTGAGGAAGAAATAGGAGGAGAAGAAGAAGAGGGGGTAGGGGAAAAAGGGAGGAGAAATCAAGAAAGGGATCATTTGTCTTTATTGGCACTTTTGGTTACATTGTTTAGGAAGAGTTTTTGGTTAGCTTGTAAAGCAAATAGGGGAGGAGGTGGAGGAGATCTGTGTGGTGGTAGTGGTATGGAGATTGGATGGCCTACTAATGTGAGACATGTTGCACATGTTACATTTGATAGGTTCAATGGATTCTTGGGTCTACCTGTTGAATTTGAGCCTGAAGTTTCTAGAAGGGCCCCCAGTGCTAGGTACATTGCTAACTTTTTTTAATTCTTGATGAAGTTATTCATAATATTTTGAAAATTTTGGTGTTTTTTTTCTTCTTGGTGTTATTGTAATCTTGATATCCTTTGTACTGACTGGATTTAGTGATTCATCATTTTGCAAATGTGGAATCAATTGCTTTACTCTCATGCTATTCGTTTCCTACTTTTTATACTAAGTTGCTCGGACACGCCAAAAATGTTGCCGCACCCAAAAATGCACTACTTTTGAAGGATCCAATACGCACCCGATGATATTTTTGAAGAGTCCGAGCAACATAGCTTTCTTGTGAAATTTTTGCTGTTTAAAATTATAAGCAGATAGTTGTGTTTTTTGCTGTCTCATAACATTCAGTTTTATGAATACTGTTTAGGCTTGATAGAATTCCAACCTCAATATGGAGTTTGTGTAGTCATTTAGGGGTGTTTGAACATGAAAATTTTTCAGTTTATTTGGAGTTGAATTCCGAAAACATTTTTGGAGATAAAACTTCGGAGTTGAATTCCAGAATTTTAAAAAATTTGAAAAACAACAAAAAGCTGTTTCAGTCCAAATTACTTCACAAAAATTCAAAAAACTACTCCAATTTGTATTCATGGCCAAACACAACTCCAATTTCAAGCATCATTTTTCACTTTGACATGGTGAAATTTGTGCTGACTGGATTTAGTTTCATTGACATTGTGAAATTTTGGTGGCTTAGGTTTGTGTTTAAAATTATAAGCAGATAGTTGTATTTTTTGCTGTCTTATAACATTCATTTTTATGCTTACTGTTTAGGCTTGCTGGAGTTTCCAACCTCAATATGGAGTTTGTGTAGTCATTTAGGATTTTAACCAAACTGCTTCTGTAAATGACTTTCAGTTTATTAGGGACTGGTTATTACTATCAATAGCGATTGAAGAAATCTTCTATTTACTTGAGCCGAGGGTCTCCCGGAAACAACCTCTCTACTTCCACAAGGTAGGGGTAGGGTTTGCGTATATTCTACCTTCCCCTGACTCCACCTTGTAGGATTAAACTGAGTATGTTGTTGTTGTTGCGGTTATTACATGTTTTCAAGTGCATTTTGATTTCCATGGAGCACACCTGTTCTTTTGATCAGCTCTATGTCATTTGTCCATTCAGGCAGATACCATTTGATACATCATTCAAACTTTATCGAATATTATATGGGAGTGAATGCTAGGTTGCTAAAGTCCAATATATTTACTAGATGAGTGTCGCAGAAATGCGCATGTTAAAGATGGATATATGGCCATACTACAGTAGACACTATTAGAAAAGGACCACATTAGATGGTGCAAGCAACCACATCAAGGATAAAATGAGAGAAGGTCGTTTGAGGTTACTCGGAGCCCCTCCCATTTTCATTAGAGTTGTGTCTTCCTTTGAGTTTACCAAATGGGTCTTTTTTATATCGTCATTTGCATGACTCTAGATAGGAAGGTGTGGAGGCCGCGAATTAGGGTAGAAGGTTAGTAGGAAGGAGTACGTCCATGCTAGCTTTGTTTTGTTATACGTGCTAGTAGTCGTACTGCTATGATTGTAGTGTCTTGTTCTTGGAGTTTTTGTGATGTTTGTTGTTTTCGGTAGATCGATTGTAGTATTATTTTGTGGTAGTCGTACTATCTGTTGTTTTGTTACTACTTATTGTTTCTTGTTCTTTTATTATGTCCTTCTCTAGACTGTTTTTATCTTGAGCTGGGGTCTATCGGAAACATCCTCTCTACCTCACCTCTGAGGTAGTGGTACGGACTGCGTACACTCTACCTCCCCAGACCCACCTTTGTGGGTTATACTGGGTATGTTGCTGTTGTTGTTGTTTTCATTTGCATCCTACAAGAAGTTCCATCAGAGCCTTTCTAGTTTTTTGGTTCATGGTGACTGCGCATGCATAAGGCACATAGTTTGCTGGTGTGGTTGATAGTGTGCTTATGATCAACATCTCACTTCTCCCTTTGGCCAAGTACCTTTTCTGCCACTTCACTAACCTTTTTGAACTCTTTAAACTACCGAATTGCACACTGATTATCCTTCTGTTGAAAAGTCTAACAGTAGACTTAGATAAGTTATTGAGAGTGACCGAAATTTGCAGTTGAAAATTCAAGCAATTTGTTTAGTGTTCTCCACTGCTGACAGGCTCACACTTAGATGACTTTACTTGTTTAAGTTGATCTTTAACTCCTCACTGTTTGGAAATACATTATTACCTGCCTTAAATGTTGAATTTATGCCACTTCAACATTAAGAGACACTAGTGTATCATATACAAACAATAAACGGGAAACCGTCAGAACTTCTTGCTCAAAGCTTTCATGGCTAAGCGAAAAGCATAGGAGATAATAGATCCCCTTACTTGGGTCCTCTTAATCTACCAAAAAACTCGTAGGACTTTTATTTAGGAATATCCGCGTCAATATGCAAAATCTAATCCCTTTCGTCCATTTTTCTCGTAGTCTATTTCTCATCACTATTCCCAATTAACGTTGTCATTCAATGTGGTAAATATTTTTATGAATAAAGTCATCTGTCAAATACAAACTGATAACATACTATGTCTTTGTTGTATTTCGACTCTTTAGTGAACTGGTTCCTTGTCAGTTACTTTCTCAGTTCTTGACCATAACCTTAGATAACAATTATTGATATAAGTAAGTCTTCACAGTAAATCTTCCTTTTTTGCCTTTCTTTTTGAGAAGAATGGTGGGGTCCTAGACAATCAACCATATAAGTGGTCTCTTCCAGTAGAAAAGAAAGTAAAACCAATTAGCAACGAAATATGGAAAAGAGATTATCTTGTTGGGCTTTTCAATGCAAGATTACTGAGCAAGTTATATGCCAGCGAAGCAACTTAATATATCTTTAGATTAGGTAAACGTTCAAGTATTGGTCTGTGAGAAAACTAAAAGAGTTTTTTCTTTTCTATTAAGGACGATTAGAAGGAACATGTTGGATGTTTATAATGTTAATCTGCATTTGAGGTTTTGGCTTGCTGGTTGGTCAAATCACAAACGTCCCCTTATTGTACTCTGATCTGAAGTCACCAACTAAAATCTTATTTAAATATAGTTTTCTGTACAACTAAAATCTTGTTGGAAGCATCTTCATGAAAAGAAACTGCTAAAAAAGATAAAAAGGAACTGCTACCACTGCATTTTTCTGGTACACAGGTTGCTTGGACTTTTTAAGGATTGAAAATTATCAGTAAAAAATTGTTATGGCATTACTACTATTATATGCAATGCAGATTTAAGCTCTTTTTTTTATTGATAAAGGTAACTTAATGCAGATTTAAGCTCTTCTATAAGTATGATTGCATCTTGCTGTGTTATTGATTTTGATATTCCATCTTTAGTACCACTGTATTTGGAGTGTCAACGGAATCCATGCAGTTGTCATTCGACTCCCGTGGGAATAGTGTTCCAACTATTCTACTTCTAATGCAAAGGCGTTTGTATACTCAAGGGGGTTTACAGGTACGTGCTGTGTGTTTTCTCATTCTTTCTAATATTCAAAGTCTAGCATTGATAACATTATTCAATGTCAGTTGTTATCATCCTTGCGTTACCATCAAGGATTAGTTCTGTCACTTATAACTGTTCATTATCATATCCGAGTTGTTTTTGTTATGTGAGCAGGCAGAAGGGATTTTCAGAATAAATGCTGAAAACAGCGAGGAGGAGCTTGTTAGGGAGCAATTAAACCGGGGAATAGTTCCGGATGGCATTGATGTACATTGTCTGGCAGGCCTCATTAAGGTATGTCTCCTTCAACAACACTCTTCGTAGTAATCTTATCCAATATATTTCATCCTTTGTATGCACACATAAAAATGTTGATGTAGGTATACATGCAGTCAGTTCACTCGTGCACATGTGAGCCCCCCCACCCTCTTTATAAGATAACCTTGGTGCTTTGGAAAACCTGCTATTTGATCACAAATTCATGATTAAAAGAAATGCTTCAATTTGATAGCATATAATATGATACCTTGCTCATAATTATGCTGCTGATCATGGTTGGGACTATTATAAATGTATACTACTTGCTGCCTATAATGCACATCCACACCTGGCAAAGTAGTGATGTTCCTGATGTGGCGTTTGTTTGTTAAAATAATGCCCCTACTCTGAACAGAAGACAAGAAGACAATTTATACTTTGTGTGTGTTTGTTTAAGGGGGGGGGGGGGGGGGGTAGGGGGATGCGAACTCATGCTTCTCACCATTGTGGATTTTGAAATAGAATGGTGGTGAGCTATTTGTTCTGGGAGATATAGTCAATGTGAAGCTGGTTATTTTATGTGCTATAAATATAGGGTGCTCTCCATGCTACCCTGATCTTTGCCAGACCATTCGTGGGGGGCTATACGCTGGTGGCAGTTGGTTATCATAGTTGGAGCCTAAGCTATCATGAAGTTTTGTTTCTTTTGGAGATTAAAAGGGTTTGAACACGAGCAAGCAATATAAGTTCTGTAACCGTCCTCTTGCTAAAGCAATGTTGATAATAAGAAAATTGGAAATAATCAACCTACTCTTCGCATGGTTAGTTACTTGTCAGACTTCTTGGTAACTCAAGGCATATGACTTTTGATCATATCCTAGAATTGATGAATATATAGAGATTTAGATTTCTATTCTGTGACACAACTTAGCTTTTCCACAAAATTACCTATGCTCACAAGAGGTTCAATAATATTGATAAACCTTGAAATTGCTGGCAAGCTGGTGGAAGACAACAGGATTAACCAGGGATCATTTTTTGGAGTTCTATAAAAAAAACTATTCACAAAAAGGAAAATGTAGGCCAAAGTGGATAGGTGAGAATTTATAAAAATGCCATTCTTTTTTCCCCTTGTAAAAAAAACCTTAGCTTTTTATTTGCTTTTAAGATTTTACCAATTGGCTGCCAGATCATGTGATGGATTAGTGAAGGGAAACTTTTAGACACCTGTAATTCTTAATATTCACCTAATTGATAAAAGTTATACATGATTTCACCCTATCACGGTGTTGTAAGTTTGAAGTGGCCGTTGTATCACAGGCTTGCAATTAGAACAACTTCCTTTTATGCACTTAGCGTTTATGGTTATTTTGTGAAGAAATGTCCTGTGATGTTCTGATGTAAATGTAGCAGTTACGTTTCATGAAGGTGTACATGATTTCACCCTATGATGGTATTGTTAGTTTAAAGTGACGTTATATCACAGGCTTGCTATTAGAACAACTTCCTGTTATGTCCTTGACGTTTATGGTTATTTTGTGAAGAAATGTCCTGCAATTTTCTGCTGCAAATGTATCAGTTACGTTTCATAGTTTCTATGGCGTTAGACTGATTGCTTCATCATTGCCACGCTTTAGATGTTTCTTCTGTTGAGACAAGAAGAAAAAAAAAGAGTCCTGGCAGATCTCTCTTTTCTTGGTATGTTTATCCTTGATCTAACATCATGTAACTCAACAGGCTTGGTTCAGGGAACTCCCAAGTGGGGTGTTGGATACTCTTTCTCCTGAGCAGGTCATGCAATGCCAGTCAGAAGAGGACTGTAGTACTCTTGTGAGACTTCTGCCACCAACGGAAGCTGCTCTGCTGGACTGGGCTATCAATCTCATGGCTGATGTTGTCCTGGAGGAACACCTGAACAAGATGAATTCCCGCAATATCGCAATGGTGTTTGCTCCTAATATGACACAGGTGGGCTACTGGTTTCTCAGACACATTGTTGGCATTTTCTCTTGGTAGTCGACATAATTTTATTTAGTAAACCCCATTGACATTAACTCCCCCATAAAAGAAAAAATAAAAGAAGGAACAAAATAGCAAAATTATAACTAATAAGGAGAGGGAAGGGGTTCTGTCCTCAGTACTCGCATACAACACTCTTGGGGCAGTTTGCCTCCCATAAGTTGAGATTTTATAGCAAAAAGCAAACAGAGAATGAGTTGAAATTTGGAAGGGATGGATGTATGGTTCTCTATCATTATTTCTTTAAACGGGTGCACAATTTTTCATGTGAATCTGCTGCATAGCTAATTTTCATGTGCACAATTAGCTTTTCATGTATAATAAGTAATTTTTAGCTTGTTCCTTGCAGATGGCAGATCCATTGACTGCACTGATGTATGCTGTCCAAGTAATGAATTTCTTGAGGACACTCATCGAGAAGACCTTAAAAGATAGAGAAGATTCCCTTGTCGAACCAGATTCTGTCTCTAACCTAGACCGGCCTGATGAGTATGGTCATCAAAGTCCACCACAATTCTCTCTGGAGAACTCCAATGAATCAAATGAACTGACTGAACAGGTGTACACTGTTGAAGAACCCGATTCAGCCAGTGTTTCTGAATCGAATCGAGTAGATAACATCACTGATGATGAATATCTTAGTTATACAACTTCTTCAGAGGAATCCGATGACAGTGCTTCTTGTGAAACTCCTATTCATGTTAATACCAAGGCAAGAAAAGCCCGTGCGACAAAAAGTTCAAATCTTGAAGAGGTCACTCAAAAGATGGGCCAATCGAGTGATTCTAATCAGACAAAGGATGTTCTGAAAATTGATTTAGAGCCAACTGCGGTTCAGTCTCTGGGAAATGATACTAAATCAAAAGGAATAAGCAACTTGTGTCGTATAAATTCAATGACAGAGAGGACAGAAGCTTGGCGGTGAAGAGGACTTAACTGAGCAGCTTTCTCTGCTGACTAAGATGGTAACAGTTTCTGTTTGGTTGTGAAATTGTGAAGGCTAATAATAGTTCATGTATGTTGTTGATCTAGTTTACTGTGGAGTTGGTTTGTTTAACTGGTTACAGTTTGATGTGTACATTATACTGTCTGCTTTCTAAACACTAGAACGCGAATATGATTTGACCTGCACTTGCCACAATGTGGATGTCTATTCCTTTGTACCTCATTGACTAATCTGCGCGGAGGATCACTCCTTTTACTTTTCTTGTGATGAGTTGTATTTTGGTATGTATGTTAGAAATGTTGATGCTTCAGGACCACAATCAAGATAAAATTTCTGATATTCAGATGCTATAAAATTCTCATATTAGCAAAGCCTGATTGGCGAAAAACACCCCTAACAAAGTAAAAGTCATTTTGGTGGTTGGGACCAGTGGCTTTGTGCAATAAACTACTTTTGTGACCTCACATTGGATCTACTGGGAATATACTCTGGTTGTTGAGAACTACAGACATTAGTACACTATTTTAGAATGTGAAATATGTACTAGTCTAGGATGTATCTAGAAATTGACTAAAAGTCCAGCAATTTTGTCAACCAAGAAAACTAACACAGGATCAGGATGAGCTAGTTATGGGTGTATAAACTTTCAACAATCACATCAAAGATACTTATGGAACACTACTTCAAATTGACATGATGAGATGGAAAATTGCAAGTAGTTGCTGAGGTCCTGAGCCTTTTTTAGTGCTGTCTTGCATATATGTAAGTGGCTTTGGATCCATGGTAGAGACCACATGTTTTTTCTCATAATTGTACTTTATAAATAAATGAATTAGTGTTTACTTTAGGTCCAATATTTATTGAGTCTTTTAGTCTTTGTTTAGAGGTTTATATGATAGTACAAAATGTAGAGAACTTCGGGATAGAAAAATAGTGATAATATTGGGATTGAGATAGACTCAAATGGAGCGACATGGACAGTGATGTTTCATAGAGCCGATCCCAAAGAGATTAAGGCGTAGTTGTTAAAGACTTAAATACTACTAGGCTTGTTAATGATAATAGTACTTCCGAGCCAATTTGTGTGCATCTCTACTACTCTGCCGACCACTAGCCCACAATTAAGCACAGGTGTAGTACTTTTTTTTAATTAATGATAACAAGGGCGTTTAAGCCAGTTTGCACGCATCTCGACTACTCTATCGAGTATTTGCGCTAGGTATTTTGTACCTCTCATCAACACAAGTACTGTGTTAACTAGAGCCCACTAAAACTTAAGTAGATGAGAAGAAATCACCTAGTATTTTTTTCTCCTCTGAAATTTGAATCATGATCTCTAAGATTTGCACCTGCTTTATTCACCACTAAACTACACCCTCGACTGCGTCACTGTAGTTCTAAACATTACAAAGTTAAAAGGGTGTATTTGGTATGGAGGTCTAGAAAATATTTTTCAATGTTTCCATGTTTGACCGACCAAAATTTTTGAAAATATATTCTCTGTAAAAACAAGTTCCTGGGAAATCTTAGTAGCTCAATTGATTAGCTATCTGAACTCCCACCTTGTTGGTGAGAGATCGATTCCCCATATTGTAATCTCCTCTCCATTTCCCCTTCTCCTATCAAAGTAAAAACAAGTTCCTTAAAAAAAAAAAAAGAGGAAATAACTTCCCCGATAAAAATAAATGATATTCCACATTGATTATCACCACCCCACCATTAGGGGCGGATCTAGGAGGTCTCCAGGGGGTTCACCCAAACCTCCTCGGCAAAAAATTACACTATATATTTAAGGTATATTCTTTTAAAATTTTATATGTATATATAGATTTTGAATACCCTAAACATAAGACTAGAGGTTTGACTTAGTGATTGAGGGATTCAAAATTCATCTTAAGGTTCCAAGTTCAAATATCAAGCACTACATTTTTATTTTTCGAATCCCCTACGTAAAATTCCACACCCCACTTCCACCCCATAATATTTACCTAGATTATATATTCATACTTTTGGGATAGTATTTTCTACTCACTTACTGAACACCAGCAAATAAGTACGAAGATCACTTACTTTCAGTTAAAAATATTTTCTTTCATACCAAACACACCCTTCATACCAAGTTGTATTTTTTTACCAGTCTGTAGCCCTGTTGGACTTGGTAGTATTTTAGTAGTATATTCCAAACGCGTAAAAAGCAGTTGAATCATTTGTTACATGTATATATATCAATGGTTATTAATAACAGATAAGGACGGAGAAAAATAGAGAGATTTTTATTTACAGTTTTTTGGTCACATAAAATTGAGACCACCAAATAAAACAGAACATTTTTAACCACCCATCCTTTAAAGTTAGAGAGGTACTCCTACAAAACAGCAACTTTCTCTCTTCTTGACCAAAATTTTCATACCCATCTTGTGCATCCCTTTTGAAAAATATCACCTTCTTAACACAAGAACCAGGTTCTTTAAAAAGTTTCACTTACCATTGTTCACAATTCATTTGTTGGTCATTGTGCCAACCATAAATGGCTGCTGCCTGTGGTAGTCTACAACATATATTTGATAAGCCATTACCTGAAAATCCATCACTCATTGAATCCATTTCCTCTTCATGGAATCATCAGTCTCAATCTTTGAAACCTATAGATGACTCTTCCTTCACTGAGATTTTCGGCGAATTACATTTCAAAGAAAACAACTCTATATCCTCGTCCTCTTCCTCATCCTTGTCCTCCTTCTCTTCCTCGTCTGTTGGTGCATCATCATCTTCTTTTTCTTCTTGTCTCCCTTTGTCATCTGCATCATCGTCGTATTCTTCTTCTTCTTCTTCGTTTTTCCTTGATGCAATTCATCAATCTGAAATTGAAGGGCTTGACAGTAATAAGGATAAGTATGAAAGAAATAACAAGAGTCCTGTTTCAAGTTACTCTCCAATTACAAGCAATAAACAGCAGAGGCATAGTGATAGCTTGTCGACAAGAACATCGGATAGCTTATCGATGTGCACAGAAGGACTTGGATTCGAGAGCTCTGATGACGTTGAGGACCTAATGAATGATTTGAGCATTGAAGATCTTCATCATCATCATAATCAGCAACAACAACAACAACAACAACAACAAATACAAAAACAACAAGAACGAGAACAAAAACAACAAGGGAGGAGGACATACATTTCCCGCAGGCTAGATAATCGAGTGATTTTCAATCAGGATTATAACTCAAAGAGATCAAGAACGAAAAAGGGGTCATCATTTCCACCTCCCATTTCTTGCATAGGGAGAAGTGGGAAGCCATGGGTCTGCTTCAAATCATTTAGAGAAGATGGAAGGTTTATACTTAAAGAAATTCGAATTCCCACTCAGGAATTCTTACATGCATGCAGAGAAGACGGACGTTTGATGATGCATGTTATTCAATCCGATGATGAGATTGTAGATGAAGATGAAGACGAAGACGAAGACGAAGATGATGATGGTGATAATGATGATGAACATAATGTTGAAGAAGGACAGGATCATAATCATGATGCAAAGCATGTATAGGAGTTGAACATCATTAAAACATGCTCTTTTTGTTGCATAGTTTTCCTTTTTTCCTTTTTTGGTTTTCTTGTGTTTATCTATATTCCATAGTTGCAGGAAGCTGCAAGATAAAGTTTAAAAGCTCTTGCTTTTTTTTTCTTCCTTTTATCTGCAAAATCTGCAAATAAAGAGAAATTGCAAAAGGAATTCTTAATTCCATATTTGGTTGTATTTTACTTATAGAATTTGTATGTCCAATATTTTTTTTTTAGTTTTCCTACACAGTACTCGGTATAATTGGAGTCAGATTAAATCAAGATACATGCCGGAAGCTCCACATTTGTGGGGAGGATTGTTTTTTTTTTTGTTTGGTTAACTGGATAGTAAATTAATTAAGTAGTAACAGGCAATACAATAGTAATTTGTGGGGAGGATTGTTAATTATGTTTAAAAATAGTATTTTGGTCCACCAGACTAGAAAAATCCAATCCCTTAACCAAAAGAATTACATAATTAAGTTAAATACTGTTCACTATGTATATAACTTGTCATAGCATGTAATTTACTATATTTTTCAAGATTACCATTGAATACTACTTCAAAGAAGTTTAGGTTCTGGCATCCAGAAAGTGGTTAGTGAAGTGAGGAGAACCATGAATTCTCAAGTTCAAATTCAAATGAAAACAAAAAACATAAGTAATTTCTTCCCATCTCCCTGATTATAATTACCCAATACCTATGCAGTGATAGTAGATAGCAAGTACTCAGTAAATGGTCGAGGTGCACGCAAACTGACCCGGACTCTACCGTCTTTAAAAAGGAAAAATGGTTTTGCACTTTGATGGTTTATAAAGTTTTTATACCATCAAGCTCAATTAACCTACAATAATGGGTAACTCTTCTTAGTAAGTTTGATGTAGTTACTTGAGAAATAGAGCAATGACCAACTATAACAAGTTGAATTGAACTGATAGTATAAATCTTTTTTACACTATCACTATATACAACTTAAATCAATCGTAAAGAATTACATGTAGCTACCTTTTAAGTAACCTAATTCTATAAATATCTTTTACATTACCAGTGTATAGAACTTGAACTCTCGAAAAAAAAAGGTGACTGAGAAGGGGTGGGGATGGGTGGGTGGGTGGGTGAGGGTGGGGGTTCTGTGAGACAGGACAAAGGAGGTAGCTCAAAGACACATTAATCCTATGTTTAGATCATGATAGATTGCAAAAGATCTATCCTCCCAACTTTTTTCCAGCCGAAAGTATATGAAACTGACCTAAAGGAGAAGCCACCTATATTCTAATATCTAATACACATGTAACAGTCTGAATCACAAACTAGGCATCCTCAAATCCACTTGTGTCCTTAGGACAAACAGAAGAGGCACTATATTTTTTTAAAAATAGTCCCATGTGAGTTCAACAAACAAAAATATCAGTTTTTCTGACCATCACAAGGTAAAAATGGAGAAGCATTTTCACTTTTTCCAGTTTCAAACACCTTCACATGAGTATAACAAAAGATAAACTTTCCCTGTGATAAGATTCTGTACAATAATGATGACCTTCTCAAGCAAAGAACTGGTATTTGTTATTTTGGATGAGAAAAGATAATTGTTCACTGCCAAACTTAGGGCTTGAATCATTTCTAGTTATATGAATTAGGACAATCCTCACCTCTTGAGTTAAGCTTTTGGGTTGAGTTAGACCCAAGGTCCATTTTCTTATCATGATATCAGAGCTAAACCCATTCATGGTTTATCAAATGTTGAGCACCCATTTTATATTGGCCACACTGTCCAGTCATATGATGCGGGAAGAGCGGACGGGGGAAGAGGGAGGGGGGGTGTCCAATACTTGAGTGTGGGGGGTGGGGAGCTCTTATATTATCACGCTCCAGATGTCCAGTCCTGGACGTGCAAGGAAGAGGGGGAGGAAGGGTTGTCTGGTTTTGTGTGTGCTAAAATCATTTCTCTTTATATGATCTTGGAACAATTTCTCACCTCTTGAACTAGCTTTTGGGATCGAGTTAGGTTAGGGTTCATTTTCTCATCAATAAGACAACACCCAACCACATAGAACAGAATCATGACTAAAAGGGCAACCCACAAAGAGGAATGGTTACAACTTACAATGGCTCCCATAAACATTTGTTTGGCTGAGAAAGAGGTTCTTTTACAGAGAAAAGGGCTCGTAAGCAAAAGACATCCTTAGCAGATATAGCTCCAGTGTCTTTCAGAGATATATTGAGAAATTGACATCCCAAGCTTTATGTCTGGACAGCCATACACCAATGTAAATGAGTACAAATCAAGGTCCCAATGATCAATATGCTCACTACTAGTTGAATGTGACAAAAACCATCAAAGTTGCACACTAATGCTACTGATGAAACATCGCGGGAATCAAAATCAGCAAATTCCGCCATTCATTAAACAAAGTGTAGAATGTAACCGATTACAACAATCAATGAATTACATTACAACAGAACTCGAATACAAGATTCTCATTTTAGTCCTCACTTTTTTATTGTTATGATTTGAAAAAAAAAGGCAGGAGAATCTGCAGTATTTGGATCATCTTGAATCACTTGGCTGGGTTGATGCCATCTAATGTCAAAAGAACCTTATACAAATCAGGACGCCGATCACGATATACGCCCCAACTATGCCTTTTGGACTTGATTTTGTCCAGATCAAACTGTGCTACAAGAACAGCTTCCTCTTTATCACCAGCAGACGCTACCAACTCCCCAGTGGGCCCTGTTTATTTTTAAATTTTAAACCAGGTTCACAGCCCTTAAGAACATACAGAAACATATATTTTTCGTTTATAAGCTATAGCTTTCTATAAAATGGCTTACCCGCTATGAAAGAGTAGCCGTAAAATGTTATCTCACTGTTCCCATGTTCTGTCTCAATTATCTCCTTTCCGATGCGGTTTGAAGCTACTAAAGGTACCTGAACACAAAAAAAAAAGTTTTTCTAAAATCCGACTGAATAAAATTGAATTAAACCAAACTAGCAACTATAAAATCACTTTCTTGGTTTTGGTCTTGAAAAATGAAAACCAACACTTCAGAGTTTGGCAACAACTGGAACCCCCAAACTGTCATACCCCTAAAAAATAAGTCACTTACTTCCTTAGCAGACATCTACACTGCGAATGGTGTACAGAAAATGCTACGCTTGGCGTTAAGAATTGACTAATTACAACGGCACAGCCGCACAGGTACATGTGCAAGTGCAAGATTGAATAAAGTATAACCCAAATGGGGTATAGAAGTAATGTCAGCCATTGACCTAGAGTTCTGGAGAAGAAACCCACTAGGCTATCCCTCTCATGCCAACATAAATTTCCTTTTTGACTTATAATTCTTAACAAAAAAGTAAAAAATGAAAGAGAATAAGAGAGAACTTTTACCACATTAGCTCCGGCATGTCCTTGCATCACCCTCCTCCAATGATCCCGAGAATCAAGTCCATCATCTTGAGGTTCAGAACCAATCGCAGTAGGGTAGAACAATACTTCTGCACCTTGAAGTGCCATAGCTCGAGCAGCCTCAGGAAACCACTGATCCCAGCAAATTGCTGGACAGAATTTAATAAGAGTCAATACTGTGTCCAGTGTATTACTCTGTCTTCACTGTATTTTACAACAAAAGAATCTTTGTCCTCTTTACTAAAATTTAAAATTACAAAGTGAAGCTGAGATTTAAGGTATTTGCCCACAGCAGCGCAACTTCTATTATTTCCCTATGTATTCAAATGGTCATCAAAGGAAAGAACGTAATGAAACCCAAAGACTGACCATAGCAGCATATATTTCTTACCTACTCCAATTTTTGCATACTTGGTCTGGAACACCTGTTTAAGAACACCAATGCGTCCATGAGTAAAGGGGAAAGCAAGATAAATTTAACTGTCACAATATCTTAATAGGACGACTTAAGTCTTCCGTGTTCCTTACCTTAAAACCAGTGTCACCAGGATTGAAGTAGAACTTTTCCTGATAACCTGCAGAGAGAAACAACTTACGATGATGAGCAAGGAGTAATAAAGTAAGTGCTGAAGGAAATCTAACGGAATAAGGACAAGTAGCAGAACGGATTTACTAACCAGGTCCATCAGGAATATGGGACTTCCTGTAAAGTCCAAGATCTGTGCCATCAGCATCAATAACAGCCACAGAATTGTAATGCGCATTATTTGCCTCCTCAAAGAAACTAACCGGTATAACTACTCCCAGCTCCTTCGCAAGCTTCTGCATCCTACAAACATGCACATAGAAAGAGAAAAAAAACAAGTTATTATTGGAATCTGGACATTCTGCTAATAAAAATCAGCAATCAGTATTCTCACCTCACAATGGTTGGATGCCCCTGATATGGCTTTGCTCGATGAAAGAAATCCTCTCTTTGTGCTTGACAAAAGTAATAGCCCTCAAACAACTCCTGAGATATAAACCAGAAAGTATCAATGAAATTGGACTGCAGACATGGAAGAAGAATACCAAATAGCTGCAAGAAGTACAAGTTAACAGGAGGACGAACTTATTCAACAGCATCAACCTGACTACATAAAAATATTATCTGAAACTCGAAATGAGAGAAATATTTTTTTCAAAAGTAGATGTAAGGACACACTCAATTTTTGAAGGTAAAAATTTCTGTCATGGTATGTAGAAAATACATGAGGTGAAGTTTAATTCGAATGTCCAGCTTGCTTACTCACTTGCATCAAGAATAAGCACAACCGCTAAATACTGAGCTAAACAAGAATTAATTGATAAAATGATCCGTCAGTTCAATTGATCTGACAACTCATTCTGACAGTAAACAATAACATACAACTCTTTATCTCATTCTATAGGTTATTAGTTACCAACACCTACATAACATTGTCAAAACCTTGGCTATAAATCCTGTTCTTTTTGTCAGCCTCACTCCCCTGAATACTTATAGTGAAGGAAAATGATATTCTATAACGGAAGAGTTACACTCGCCGAAGGGGAGCCTTGGAGTAACTGGTAAAGTTGCTGCCATGTGACCGGAGGTCACGGGTTCAAGCCTTGGAAACAGCCTCTGGCAGAAATGCAAGGTAAGGCTACGTACAATAGATCCTTGTGGTCGTGCCGTTCCCCAGACCTTGCTCATAGGGGGAGCTTTAGTGCACCGGGCTGCCCATTCTTGAAGAGTTACACTCGCCTTCCAAAGATTCAAGAGAACCAGTATGTTCTGCTGCATTTATAATAACCAACAGTGCAGACGTTTATGTTACTTCCATAGCTTCAACTGGTCTCAAAATCAATCAATCAGTCAGTACACTACTCTTCTTCAACTCCGAACCCTCATAGACGATGATGAAACTTTGGAAGTGAACATTCTAGGGCCAACTTAAAAGAGGAAGATCACTGACGAAAACCTTTGATAGGATCTAAATACTTAACAGAGGAAACTTGAACATTAGCAACTGTCTCCGACTTAAATATATTATATAACAATTTTCAACATTCTTCTCCATTCAGTTTAGCTAACTTCCCAATCATGTTCTCTTGAATCTAACAGCTAAACCAAATGAATTCCTATTTCAAGGCTGTTTGAAGCAAAACTGAAACCAATTTAAGTAACCAGAGATGCCTCCAATCTGGAACAGAAGAGTCACAGATTTCTTCAACTATTTTTGTTACAGATTAGCATGAGCAGGAAAGTAGACAAGAGGAAATTACAAAAGAAGAGTTTCTAACCCGGTAAGTTTATCTCCATCCTTAAAATATGATCTTGATTCTTGAGCATATTGAATCTCCTAAGTTTCGTAGCTACATCACCTGCCCTACAAGTTTATACTCTATACTTCTTGCTTAATTGGCAATCGCTGGTCGAGTACTTAAGCTTACAAAACCTGAGTGCTTCTGCTTAATTGGCAATCGCTGACACTCTACTCATGGTTTATTCCATCCAAAACCACCTCTCTAATTCAGAGATTATCCTTCATTCTCGCATATGTCCACGAAAAAGAGCCAGTAATAACAGACAAATTTATTGTGAATCTGAAATGATCCCACACTCTGTTAAAGACCTGCTATTGTTCTCTGTCCTTCCTGGCCATTAAATGGTACTTGCTCCCTCTGCATTCAATTTAAGTTTCCATACTTGCACTATATGGATTAAGAAGCACACAAGATCTTGGTTGACAGAACGGCCCAAAGAGGATAAGAAACGGGAGGAATAAGGAGAATCATTATCCTACTATAATCGATAAATGAAACTTCAATTCTGAACATCATGCCCTTTGATTTCTAGTAATTCCTATCGACTCGCATATCAGGTTCTCATCCCCCCACCCCTTTCACCTCAGCTTATATTATTATGTGAAGATTCTTCATCTGGTTTTGAAGCACGCACATACTTGTGGTTAGTTTTCACAACAAATACTTATTGTCGCTTAAATTTTTTAACATTTGCTTATTCCATAAGTAAAATGGTCTGATATTCGAATACGGAATAGCTGTTCTTTATCACGTTCTCTCTCTCTTTTAATGCTTTAGAGTTTAGTTATTTTTTTATTAGATATCCTGAATAAGGACAGTTCTCCATTTGCCAAGATTATTTGGTAGCTGTTTTATTGGACTGGTAAAAACCATTCTGAGCTGAAAATGTTGAAGTAGTTCACCATTTGGCTAGCTGTAACCTAGAGATGATACTGATAATTTCAATTGCACATGTAATTGTCTATCCGCAGTTGAAATGCAGAATTGACAAGGCATTCAAGAAAGATGTTTTTAGTTTGAAATAACAAAGCTCAACTACCATTCCGTCACATTCAACGGAGTTTGTTACCTGAGACAAAAAATCCTCAGAGTTATATAACATTGACGGAAATAGATCTATTCCCAAACTTACCGGACACTGGGATTGAGAACTGGCATTCAAATGGACGACTAGCAAGCAATCCCTAGTGTCAGTTAACATGCAGTTGACACATATAACAAGACGTCAAGACCAGCCTTCACCTACAAATGCATAAAACGAGCCAGATGTCTCCGCTTCTCCAATTTATTAAGGACCAACAAAGTTTTTGAATATGACTTTCAAGAGCCTCAGTGTAGACTACCAAATAAGAAATGCAATAAGACAACCAGAGGGAAAACAAATAGCTCGAGATGAAGTTTCAGCACTTGACCAAGGATAACAAAGCTGACAAAATATTCCCATCAAAAGTAGTGAATATTATTGCTTGAGAAAGGCAAAACTGATCAGTGGTTAGCTTCCGAAAAGAAGCAAATGTATTTCACACATGGGTAAATGTAGTAGCTTAGATATGACAAAAATGAGGTGATGTGTTACCTGTATGAGGATGATATTTGCACCCTTCTGATGAGCAGCTCTAACCAATCTGCATCAAGGGTATAATCTTAGAGCCAGAAAATGTAAAAATTTCCAAAAAATAAAATTGATTCCCTTTTACAAGTTCAATGAATGCATAGATGTTCAATGATGTTTCTTTTTAGTAACTGTACTCTTCCACCAATGTTTGGAGAAATCACCCAATGCTTTTGCCTCCACTAGCACTTAAACCTGAGGTCTCATGGTTCTCGTCCTACTTCATTAACCACTAGGCCACACTCTAGACTACTACATAGACGCTCAATGATACCAAATCCCAACCCCTTTTTTCAGTAAGCTATAGAAACATAAGCCCAAAAACTTAGAAACAGTAAACTAACCTCTTATATTAGATAGAACAACTCTACCGGCAGTTTGAAAAATTTCCTCAACTTTTTAGACACCTAAGGATGTGTTCATATGAAGAAAAATGTTTTTCAGGAAAATAAGTGGATTTCTTACTTATTTTCTTGTGTTCAGTATGTAAGCAAAAAATATTATCCTAAAAGTATTTGTATATAATCTAGACAGATACTATGCGAGATAGAGTGTGGGGTGGTAGGGATGGGGGCTATAGGGGCGAGGATGAAAATGAGGTATCTTGGAGGGTAGGGAGGACACACTCAATATGGAATAACACTTGTGAAACTTGTTTTCCCTACTTACTTCCACTAGGGAAGTCATTTTCCTCATCTTTAAGGAAATTATTTTCCTTACCGAAAATGTTCTCCAAAATTTTGACCAACGAACAAAACCACTCCGTACCGAACACACCCTAAATGTATTTCTATTGGAGAAATAAAAAAGATAAAGCAAAAATGGACATAATAGATGCACGATGAAGGAAATACCATATTTGCTCACTGATACCAAATCCCAACCCCCTTTTCTTCAGTAAGCCTAAAAACTCAGAAACAGGAAATTGACCTCTTAGATTAAACAATTCTACTTTTGATTGACAGACGAGGACACAACAAAAGACTTTACTTTTTTAGACATCTAATTGTATTTCTACTGGAAATGAAAAAGATAAGAAAAACTGAGCATAAATTTAATCACAGATGTGCGAAAAGGGAAATGAAAGAAATACCATAGTTGCTCAATGATACCAAATCCCTGTTGTTTTTATTACCTTTTTCTTCGGTTATCATAGTATTTGTTATTGCTGCTTTTTTTTTTTCTCCATTATTTTCAGCTTGGCTTTTCTTTTCTTTTTTTGATAACCGCGGTGTCCGGGCCAGCTCTCGCACACCTCGACTAAATCCTTTTCAGCATGGCTTCTTCACTACTATATTTCCTATTCACACTTTTTTTTATATGGGTTACTTCAGCTGAGGGTCCATCGGAAACAACTATCTCCACCTTCGCAAGGAAGACTATCCTCCCCAGACCCCACTTTGCTGCTAATCTGGTAACCATGTAGCAGTATTTCCTATAATGATCAAAAACACACCAAAAGTATCCCGATTTTTTTGAGCTTCATATATGAACTATCAGATATGTGAGTTCCTATCTAAACTATCACCAACTATTTATCAAAATACACCTCAACTATTAATTGCTCATTTTTCCTACCTGGAAGTTCAGGTATGAAACTCAAACCATTAATAATTGAGGTGTGTTTTGATAAATAATTGGTGATAGTTCAGGTAGGAAACTCAAAAAACTAAGATACTTTAGGTATGTTTTTCACCTTCACTTTTTTTTTTTTTTTTTACTTACTTCTACTTCTACTCCGCAGACCCCACTTGTGGGATTACAGTTGTATGTTGTTGTTGATACCAAATCCCAAATACACCCCCGCCCCCCCCCCCCCCCAAACCAACCAACCAACCAAAAAAATACAAGCCTACAGGAAATTAACCTCTTAGATTACATATAACAACTCTACCATCGATTGAAAAAACAAAAGTTCTCAACTTTTTTAGAAATCCTAATTGAATTTCTATTGAAAATTTAAAAAACAAAACTGTCCATTCAACTTAATCATATACAACGAAAAATGAGCAATATTAATTTTTTTTTTAAAAAGGAAACCTCTCGGCAGTGGCAACGTTGGTGGAGACATCGTCAGTACAGGCAAATTGAAGGGCAGCAACAATCACCAACCGATTCTTCTCCGCCATTTGTGAAGCGCGCACACTGTGAGCTGCAGTATTCAGAGATGTCCGTTTTGTGTACGTGAAAATGAATGAATATATAAAAGCAAAGGAGGTAGGTGGGGTGGGGGAATTTTTTTCTTTCTTTTTTGATCGAACTAGCTTGGGCTTTAAAGAAAACACTAAGGGGTCATTTGGTTGGGAAGAACTTATCCCGGGATAACTTATTCCATCACTAAGGAATAAAAGGTAGGATAAATAATCCCAAGGCAATCTAATACCCCCAACCAAACGTGGGATAAAATTATCCCAAATTTTATCCCGGGATTATTTATCCCAATACCCCTAACCAAACGACCCCTAAGTACCCGTTTGGATGGGCTTGGCTTTAAAAAGCCGAAAGCCATAAGTTAGAAATCCTAACTTATGACTTTTGGCTTATTTTAAGCATTTTAGCCAAAAATCAAGTGCTTATAAGCACTTTTTAAATTTACCCAAATACTTCAAAAGTGCTTAAAAACACCTAAAATAAGCCAATTCAAACAGGCCCTAAAACTATCGATTAACTTACCATAAATACTTAAAATCTCAACTCTTTTTAGAAATTACATAAATCCCCTAATTTTACTTTTTTTTCTCTAAAAAGTTTGGATACATTCTACAACCCTTCATATCCGTACTGTCCCTCCTTTCTCTCTCACGATTTCTCCTCCTCCATCGACAACAAAACCATCATGAACACCCACCTCCGTTAATTCTCCAAACACACTCACTGACACTCCACCATCAACCTTTTAACACTAAACCTCCATTAAAACCGACCAGCCACCCGCAAATACTACTCCCCTCTGCTTCAATTTTCGTCGAAAAAATCAACCATAGCTCCAAACGACCCCTTTTCTCTTAGTTTTCTCTTCATTTTACTCTTTTCTCCCCGTCTCTATCTCACCGGGACCCGCACATACAACTGTCGCATCGAAATTTGTAAAGCGTCATCTTTTCCGGCGAATGTCGGAGAATTCCGACGATACGGGTGGAGATCTGGCCAGATCTGATCGGAAACGTTTGTTTCCTTCGATCAAAAAATTTCACAAAATCTATGTATCTGATGGATTTTCATGTTACTGATACATAGGTTAATGTATCTGACTAAAGATCTGACTAAAGTTATATATCAGACTGATGATAATGTTACTGATACACAAATAAATCTTGTTCATGATACATTATGTGTGAGATGTTAGTATGTTACCAAATTGGTTGACAATGTATCGGAGTCGCAATGTATCCGAATGACAGTGATGTATCCATGTAAAATTATTCTAGTATTTTTAGTAATATTGAGTGATGTATCCGTGTAAAATTAAGTGATGTATCCGATAGAATGTGATGTATCAGTGTGGACAATATCAGGAGTTTTTAATAATATTGGAAAAAGTAGGGATAGGGAGTAATTAACTCCAAAAGGAGTGAGATTAATGTTGTTTTTACTAAAAAAACATGGCTACTTTTTAATTTTTTTCTATTTTCCTTCTAGAGTGTGTTTGGTATGAAATTAAGTGATTTTTAAAATTTAATATTATCTCCAGAGCATTTAGTGGACCCTCCCCCTCCCTCGCTTTTAATTCGGACCTAGATCCATGTTTCAACTCTAACCTGACACCAACACCTACTTGAGACACGAACCTGATTCCTGTCAAAACTTAATTCTTGACCCCAAGCCAAGACCTAACCTTGACCTCAAGTTGGGGTTAGGGTTGGCAGTTGGGTCTTGGATGGGAGTTGGGATCAAATTTCGGATCAAGAGTTAGGTTCTCGTTTGGTCGAGGGTTGGATCCCAAATCAGAAGTCAGGTCTCGAATCGGGGGCAGGAATTGTGTCCTGAGTTGGAGTCGAGAGTTGGGTGATTTTGTTATCCCTGAATTATAATTTCCTCTAGATTAAAATTCCTTGGTTGAATGTGGTGAATTGTTTGGAATAACTTGTTAAGAGATGCGTGGAGAGATGAAAAAATCTTTAAAATGAATCCAATTGGCACTTCTATGAATACCCAATAATTTAGATATAAAGCTCTCAAAATGATGATAATTTAGAAGAGGTTTTAATCTATTCACTCAATTAAAAAAAATTTCATGTATACTACCACTTGAAACTCTTTGAAGGAGCTTTTGGAGCGTGATGTTCACGTAGCATATCAATTTCCACTAATAGTATTCAATTACGAGTTTATGATAGTTCAAAGAAAACTCTGTGAACACCCAATAATTTAGGTATGACACTTTAGCTAGAGTTTTTTTTATTTTTTAAAAAAACTTATTCCGTCTATATAATTATATATATCAATTATTTTTAATTTAAGAAATTGGATCAATGACTACTTATATTAATAAAAATAATTTTCTTGTAACGTCAATTATTATTATTATTATTTTTTTTAAAAGCTCTTTACTCCTCACATGTTTTGATTTCAAATGATGTACCATTCCTAACAACTTTATTGAAGGATCACACGGTTTTGAGATAAGTATAACTTTTTATACTTAATTGATGGGTTTGGATTCGAATTCTTTGGTATGGTACAACATTTTGATAGATGCGGAATGAATTTGAACTAGTTGAGTGATAAATAAATTCAAACGATGAACATTGAGTGAGAAACTAAAAACCTTTATGGGAAAAAAATTATGTCATATTATTGAAATTTATAGAACTCTAGATTGGCTTATCATATACAACTTGCATACAAATGTTTTGACGTATAGAATCGGGTCAGTTACATGCAATTATTTTTTGCTGTATACAAATTCGATCAAAACAACCACTTACATGCAAAATTTTTATTGTATACAAATTCGAACAAAACATACAATTTTTATACAATTATGTTGTTGTATACATTTTGTATGTCATTCTTATGTATTTTATATGTCGTGTGTAACATGTTTATGTTTTCCTCTTCGAGTTTTAATCTAAAATTTCAACCAAAATCAACTCGAAGTTTCCCCAATCTCTCTCAAAATTGAGATATCCAAAGAACATTCCCAATCATTTATTGCAACACCTAATTCAAATAAATAATATGTTTGAAAAAAAAAACACTTGAATTTAAATCTTCGAAACATCTTTATGGTTGTCGTTGTCATGGAGCTTTTTGATAAATATAATTAACTTTTAAATTCTCAAATTCAGAAAATCAAAAAAATAGTTCCACTAGTTTGAGTTTGAATTGCTTGTTTGGATTCATTTGACTGGCATTCGAAAATCTTTCGTGGTGTTTGGAGTAGAAATTATAATTGATTTTTGAAACTTAAAACACTTGAAATTAACAATTGTTTGACTAATAAAAGGATTGCTTTATATTCTCTTAATCCTTAAATAGCAAATAAATCTTTTATTCTTTTTATATATTTAAATAATAAAAAAGAATTCTTTTAGAAAAATAACAATTATCCTTTTTATCGGTTCAATCATCTGGAAACTACTACCAACTAAGTATTTGTCTATTCCAAGGCTAGCGAATAAATCCTTTATATATATATATATATATTTAAACAATAAAAAAATCTTTTAAAAAAATAATTATTATTCTTTTTATCGGTTCAATTGTCTGAAAAGTGAAGCGTTATCTATGAGGAATTTGTCTACCCTCAACGCTCCCCCCTCCCCCAGTTTAATTATTTGGAAAGAGAAGCCCTACCTACAGGGAATTGGTTATTCCCAGAGCTCACCTCCTCCCCGGTTTAATCATTTGGAAAGCGAAACGCTATCTAAAATTGGATTAAAATCGATACTTTAGAGCTCAAGTTATTGGAGCCTAAAATGGAAAAAAATTAAGGTCTTTATCTTTTACGTTATGTATACAAGTAGTAAGTTATGTTATTAGTAATTAAATGATAACCTCAATAGTAGTGATTTTTGGAACAACTTTCACATATGTATCAGTTGGATAAATTTCTAATTAAATTTCATAGTTACTTTATATGTATCCAATTTTCGTCCAAATTGTGTTAATAAAATACAAAATAACTTACATTTATTTTTCATAAAGATTTCATTCACACTCATATCTGCAACAAAAACACAAAAAGATCTTGATTATGTCAATTTTTGTTTTAATTATATTTCTCTTGATGGAAGATATAGCAAAAATTATTAAAAGGTAAAGTCCATAGAGAAAAAAATCTATGAAGTTTTTAATTAGATAATTAAATGAATTTGATAATTGAAAAAAATTGAAGTTTTTAAAAAATCTATGCAAAAGTATATATTGAAAATGTCACATAAAATAATGCAAAAGTATAAATTGGAAAATTTAAAAATATTCTGGCATATTGCATTTCTCATTTTTCAAGTAGGAAAAGTTGGGTTAAATCATCCCAAGGTACTGTCTAACAAGTGGGCAGACAGACCAATATCCATTAAAGAATTTATATGTGAGAATAATTTTATTTTAAATATCATATTTAGTTTTGATAACATATTTTATAGGAATGGCATAACATATTTTTTTATTTGAAAAAAAAATTGACTAAAGACTATTTGGCTAAGCTTTTCAGATGCTAAAAATGTTTATTTTAATGAAGTGAGGTGTTTAGTTAAATTTTGGAAGAAAAAAGTGCTTCAGAAATAGTTTTTTCTCAAAAATAACAACAACAACAATATAGAGTGAATTTCATGAGTGGTTATTTAGGTTTATTCATTGCACAAAAGTCAATTTTCTTTATTTTGTTACACAAAAATCATTTTTACTTTGCCCTGGCTATCACAAAAATCAATCTTTCCTACTAATCCAAATTCTCATAGCATAAAACCCATGTAGAGGGGAAATCGCTCCTACCAGGTTCTTTTTCATTCTCAGAAGTCGAAATCTGAAACCTCTAGTTAAGGATAGATGGATCTTATCGATCACACCATGACTCTTAGTGAGGGTAGATGGATCTTATCGATCACACCATGACTCTTAGTGGTACATTTGCAACATTGTAAATCTAAGATCTCTAGTTAAGGGTAGATGGATCTTATCGATCACACTATGACTCTTAGTGGTACATTTGCAACATTGTACTAGTTGAAATTGGATTTGAAGAGTTAACTACTTGATTTTATTAAAACTTGAATTTTTACAATATATTCAGTGAAATTTCACAAGACTTAAAATTTATAATTATCCAGATATATGAATGAAGATTGTAGGCTACTGTAATTTGATGGTTAAGAGATTAACCGTGTCAAATTTTTGAGGGGAGATCTAGTAAACACTACTCCAAATACTCAACAACAGACAATTGTATTAATAAACTGAAACAGGGAATTACAATAACAAAGAACTATTGATAGAAAGGGTAGAACGATTTTTGGGTTAGATAGAAAAGGGATGAGAAGTCATAGAAGAAGTCGGAGGTGAGAAGCATAGAATTTGCCTAAGGCACAATACAAAATACGCATAATCCAATTTGCTCCCACAAGTCACTATTTATCAACCAAAATCACAACATAGTCACTTATTCAGTGTTGGGCTGCTTTGCCAATATTGGACTAGACCCATTCATAACAATACATACGAACATATCCTTCAGCCCAATATCGTTCACAACAGGAGATTTCTGAATGAAGAAGGTAGTTAATTATTTTTGTTTTTTCATCCATTGTCCGGTATTTATTTTGGGATAGAATAATTCGAATTTGCATCGGAAAATCTTACCGGGATACAACGCTCCTACCAAAGAGAGACTTGATAAGAAGGTAAATAGTTTTTGCAACCATATTTGTCATACTTTATCTAAAACTTTCCTTTTTTCTTGAGTTGGTGTGCAGAGATTAAGATCCTTATGCAATTGTTTTTCTAAAATGTTAACTTCTGTTACTCATTTATTATATTGGCTAAATACATAAACATTGTCCTTTACTTTGGCTTCACCTGACATCTATGCCCTCCAACTTTGGGTGTGCACAAGTAGACACTTAAACTTGTATAAAGTTGAACAAGTAGACATATGCGTCCTACGTGACGTAGAGCACAAATTGCCATGTAGGACACCACGTAAGATGCATGTGTCTACTTGTTCAACTTTATACAAGTTTAAGTGTTTACTTGTGCACACCCAAAATTAAAAAATCACGTTTATATATTATGCCTATTATATTTTATGCATATAAGCAAGAACTTCAGCAAAACAGTCATAGTAGTTATTTGGTACTTGGGTTAGTAGAGGTATCAAGTAAAATAATCGAGTTGTAGCACGTAAATATAGACAAGCATTTCAGTTTTTCCCCAAAGAGGGCTGGCCCATCATTCAATAATTGCTGTGCTTTTTTTTTTTTTTTTTTTTGGCTTAAAATATTCAACACTAAGATTCACTTTTAGATTAGTGGAGTTCCTTTAACAATAAAGATAGAGTATGGTGGAATTCCTTTAACAATAAAGAATATATATGGATGCCATCATGATCGAGAGCAAATATAAAAATTTTGGTGGAAGACTCTTGATTGACTGTTCCATATATTTATTTGAAGCTTTTACCTAAATGGACACTAAATTTGATGTTAGCTGATAAGTAAGAATTCCAACTTTGAGAATGCACATTTAGACACATCAACTTGTTCTCAACTGACAACTAAACACTCCAACGCATTCCCACTGTGTCTCGTGGGCACCCGATGCTGTCGTGAGTCATGACACATCAATTTTAGAGGTGTCTAGATGATCATTTTGTAAGTTGGAGTGTTCAACTGATACACCAGAGAGAAATTGAGGTGTGTATATGTACATACTCAAAGTTGATTGTTTAATTGCTAGCCGAGACGAAGTTTGAGTGTTTGATTATGTATTATGTGTTTTAAATATATAGATGTAATATGTAATGAGCAAGTCTCAATTGTTTTCAAAGCAAAATAGTAAACAAAGCAACAGAAAGAGACAGAGAGACATGGCTTATGCTGCTGTTACCTCTCTTAGGAGAACTCTAGGATGGCTACTGCAGTCTACTCCCTATTTAAATCTTCCTCAAGTTCAAGAACGGATTAAATCTGTTCAACAAAAAGTAAAAGAACAAGTTCAATCCCTTCGTGAGAAACTTCGTTTGGTACAAGAGTGTCTAGAAACTCTGGAGAAGAATGTTGATGGCCTTAACATAGTTGAACGTTGCGAAGGCAAGATCAAAGTTGCAGCACAAGATGTAGAATATATAATTGAATCAGTATTGGAGAAAATTTATAAGGCTGAAAATGAAGAGGTTCGGAGAGAAGCTTATGAGGAACTTTACAAGAAATTGCAACAAGCATCTAAGTTCATTGATTCCGAGAGCAGAGAATTAAGTATGAAGAGTATTGGTTTGCAGGCAACGAGTTCGTTAGTCCAAAGTTTTGATTTGCATGAACATTCACCGCAGCTTGACAACAACAACATGGTGGGACATGTAAATGAAGTGGAGGACATGAAGAGTAAAGTCATGGATATCTCATCCAACGAAAGAGAAATCTTGGCAATTACAGGTATGGGGGGCATCGGGAAGACAACCTTTGCTAGAAGAATTTATGACGATCCAGAAATTAAATCACATTTTGACATTCTAGCATGGGTTACGATGTCAAAGGAATATTGTATCAGAAAAATGCTACTGCAACTTCATCATTGTATTCCATCAACCGAAGATGTAAGCCTCGAGGAAATGGATGATGGTGATCTAGCAGGCAAATCGAAACATTGGAAGTGCAGGTATAGTTTTCCTTTTTTTTCTTTTTATAATAAAGTAATTGTACGTGGTGTCCAGGCTAAGCTTGTACACACCTCGCCTAAGGTACCATCTAACTCCCACCAGCACAGGTTTCTTGATTGTATTCGATCAACCGAAGATGTAAGCCTCCAGAAAAGGGATGCAACCATAAAAGTAAGCCTCGAGGAAATGGATGACGGTGATCTAGCAGGCAAATTGAAGCAGAGGCTGTTGAAGCGCAGGTACCTAATTTTATTTTATTTTTTTCGACAATCAGGTTGTGTGGTCCAACTTACTTGCACCAGGTAATCTAGATAGATGGGAAGAAACCACCTAGGGCCTAATTGTCACTTCACTAACCGCTAGGTCACACCTTGGGGTGCAGGTACCTAATTATCATTGACGATATATGGACCACCAAGGCTTGGGATGATATAAGTCAATGGTTCCCAGATTGCAAAGGAAGTCATGTCCTACTTACAACAAGGTGCACCAATGTCTCCAGTTATGCTGCTCCAGATAAACCTCCTTATCACATGTATTCTCTAAGTGAAGAAGAAAGTTGGGAACTATTGCAATCAAAGTTGCTTGACAAAGTACAACTCTCCCCAGAATTATCTCAAGTTGGAATGAAAATTGCAAATAATTGTCACGGCGTTCCTTTGACAATTACTGTAGTTGCTGGGCTTTTATCTAAATGTGATGATGCACTAGATAGATGGGAGCAAGTCGCGGAGGATGTAAAATCAGCAATATTTAAAGATCCTGGTCGACAATGTGAAAAGGTCCTTGCTTTGAGTTACTGTTATTTGCCTCAACGCCTAAAGGCGTGCTTTCTATATTTTGGGATTTTTCCAGAAGATTACGAGGTTAATGTGAATAGATTAATCAACCTATGGATCGCGGAAGGATTCTTAAAGGAAGATGACAGTAAAAGTTTGGAGGACATAGCTGAAGAATGTTTACATGAACTTATAGAAAGAAACTTAGTATTAGTCACGAGGCGACACAATTTCTGTGAGAAAGTGAAAGCATGTAAGGTCCATGACCTCTTACATGAGTTGTGCTTGATACAAGCTCAGAGCGAGAACTTCCTACCTGTTATAAATAATAATAAATCACAGAATCATCAAGCCTCAAGTGTCTTTGGATCATCCATACAGGCCTGTTTAAAGATTGTTCGATTAATTAGTGGTTTTGATCATCGGTTAAATAAGTCTCATCAGTATGATCAAAGGGAAATCCTTACTGTTATCTATCAAGGTAAATTGCCTGTTATATTGGATACAGAATCAGTGCTAGATTTTAAGAATTTCAGAATGATCAGAGTGTTGGCCTTGAGAGATTTATGGCTTCATGATGGTGTTGGTCAAACTTCTCTATTTGATTTGGTGCATCTAAGGTACCTATCCTTGACAATTAAAAGTTTTAAATTGCTCTCTCAATTCAATTTTCAAAATTTGCAATTTTTGATTGTTGAGATAGCATGTCTGTACCCCGATTATTTAGCACCTGTACAAATTTGGACAATGCCACGGTTAAGGTATCTTTGTTTCATGAAGACTATGATGGCATATCCTCCAAGTAAGTTCACATATGGAGGGACTTATGTGGTTTCGGAACACCTACATACCATAACTGGAGTTGGTCTTTCATGGTGTAGAGAGGATATCTTTGCAAGGATACCTAATATGAAGAAATTGGGGATTGTGCTAAAAAACCATCGTAATCTCAACTATTTTGGTACAGGTGCTTTGTGTTGGCCATCTCGAATGGAGGCACTAAAACTGAGTACATTAGACGATGCAGATTATCAACACCCAGAGGACCCACCGTATTATCGTGGATTTAGTCGTCTTCATGGACGGATTCTGCCATCATCCCTGAAAAGGTTGACATTATGCAGACTACGTCTTAGGTGGACTGACATGGACAATATTGCTGGCACGTTGCCTAACCTTGAGACACTCAAATTGATGGGCAACACATGCGATGATTATGCGTGGGAACCTACTAATGGATCATTTTCGCAATTGAGGTTTTTGTTACTTGATGATCTCGATTTAAGTGATTGGAATGCTACAGAGGATAATTTTCCTGTCCTTAAGAAGCTTTTTATATCACATTGCTGGTGGCTGAAAGAAATCCCGAAAGAATTTGCAAATATTATGACACTACAAGTGATTGAGTTAAATGGTTGTTCTGCTCAGCTGAGCACATCTGCAAAGGAAATTCAACAAGAGCAAGAAGCCATCTTTGGAGGGGAAATGACAACCATCCGTGTATACAATACTACTATTAGACCAAAGAGGTATGGACATTTTTCGGAAAATGTGTTTTTAATTTTCTCATATTTGGTTGGCTTAAATGTTTTAGAATATGTTTTTCTTATGAACTCATTTCCCTCCAATATCAGAAAAATGACTTCTCTAGAAAGAGGCAAAAACATAACTCTCCTTCTCTTGGGATTCTTTTAGTAGATTGCTTAGACTACAATCTGTGGTTTTTTGTGTACTTTGACTATCGCTTTATCTTGTTACAACTACTGTTTAGAATGGTTTGTCAGGTTGTCTATAGTATTTTGCCATGACATATTCATTTTCATTATTTCTTTCTCTATACTTTTTTTTTGAGCTGAGGGTCTATTTGAAACAGCCTCTCTACCAGGTATAGGAGTAAGGTGTACGTACACTTTACCCTCCCCAAAGCTACTTTATAGGATTCCATTGGGTATGTTCTTGTTGTTGTTGTATCGCTTAGACTATAAATAGTTGCGAGTAGACCATTTTAGATCAGATTTTTGATGAATATTGATATTGAGTATTGACTCTTTGAGAACTTTTGTGCTCTTGGTTAAGCTTTTGGTGATATATACTTGTTTTGATAGGTGAATTGCAAGGTGAAGGTTCACTTCATAGTTTAGGTGCTTGTTTTTGGATCCGATTTTAGCTTTCTATAACTATAATTATCAACTAATCCCTTTACTTGTGTCTGTCTTTAATCTTTCCTTTATTGTTCTTAGATTAGGGTTTCTAATTTCCCATATCGTACATGCATCTAGTAAGTAAATATATATAAGTACATCAACAGAAGTTATAACAAAACGTATACTCCCTCCATTTAAAAAAAAATAACCTACATTTTTTTTTTAGTTTGTTTCAAAAAAAATGACCACTTTCCTTTTTTGAAAACACTTTAATTTCAACTTTCCACGTGACATGCGTAAGACCACAAGATTAAAGGACATTTTGGTACATTGACATAACTTTAATTTAAGACCACAAGATACAAAAATTTCTTTATTTTTTAAATTCCGTGCCAAATCAAAATAAGTCATTTTTTTTTAAACGAAGGGAGTATGGTTTTTTTCTGGTATAACCACTCTATTATCGACTTCTAATAAATATAAATGCCCAAGAAGATAATATATAGAGCAAGAGATATTGTTGAGTAGTGATTTTAGTTCTAGAACACTCATTGTTGTGTATTTTGTTATGTAGGATGAGAAGATGGTATTAGCTGTTGGAGGGAGAATTCAAGCACCAATCCTTTTTTGAACCATACATCCTGTTTTTCTTAATTTTTGTTTCCCACCCGGTGGATGATACCCAATTGGAGCCCCAATTAATCCGAATCGTGCACTGCAGGGCCCATTCTGAGGGTGACGTTCCCAACAAGAATTTCTCCATACATCCTTTCGAGAAATTAGCTGCAATGGTTTCTAACTTTTTCATTAGGTGAAACCTTTTTTTACATTTAAATTTTAAAGAAATGATTGTGCTAATTAATCCAAATTGTTCTAAATTAACTACAAGTTTGATACATAGATCCAACCTTCTAATTAGATCTAGCTCAAATCTTTTTTTAAAAAAAATAGTAGACTAATCTTATTTCTTCAACTATCAAGCTCAATAAAATCCAAGGAGACTCTTATAGCAATTCAACTCCTTTACTTATCATTGAAATTTTAATATCAAAATTGTGAACAAAGGAGATTGTTATGGAATTTCTTTTGTAAAATTTTATAAAAACACAAGCTTGTTGTTCCTATCAACAAAGTCGTCTTATTAGAAAAGTTGGTGTAGCGCACACACATTCATGGTGCGTGAGAGGACTTATGTTTTCTCAATTATTTTTTTCTCCCCAATCTCATTAGGATTTGATTTTAATTAAAAATAAAATAAAATTGAGTAATTATTTCAGTTGAACTCACAAAGTTCTCATGCATTGTCAACAATACCATTTAATAAAATATATAATTAAATGAACTTTTCAACAAAAATATAAACTCTAAGCTAAAATTATTACTCCCTCTATTTCAATTTATATGACTCATTTTTCTTTTTAGTCATTTCAAAAAGAACGACATATTTCTATATTTAGTAATTATTTAACTTTAAAATATCTGTTTTACCCTTAATGAAATGATTTATAGTCACACAAATACCTATGACTTATTTTAGATTATAAATTTTAAAAATATTTCTTTACTACCTCACATAAATTGAAACGAAGAAAATAGGTTTTATCAAATTCATAGGTGAAAGTTTTATCTCCGCAACTAACCAACTTCACTATAAACTTGCCCTGCTCTGTCCATCCAGTATGCTTTCAGCTTCATAATTACAATGTCCCACCTTGTTTGACCGGACTATCAAATTTTAGAAATAATAATATTTTCTTTATTTTTTTTTATATGATTTCGAACTATTTTTTTTTAGGTGAGAGTCTATAAGGAACCTCAAATTTGGATTCGCTCTATTCCCCAAATCTCACTTGGTGGGATAACACTGACTATATTATTCTTGTACTAGGAAACTAATGCAATATCAAAAAAATATATATATATATGTGTCTATGAGTAGTTGTTAGCAGCCTATTAGTTTTAAAAAAAAAATTATAATCATCATTAAAGATTATAGTGGAATGATAAGTACTCCTTCATTTTTAATCATAAATCTTAAGTTTGACCCTTTGATATAAAATCGTCTTTGATAGTAAATTTCTTGCTTTACCCCATAATGAGACTTTTCAGTGCGAATTCAGATGAAACAAATTCTAATATGAATATCGAACATCAAATATGGAAAAAGGATTACAATCATTTAAAACACGCCGAAGGTATGGTTTCGATAAGGGGGGAAATGGTTTCCCCTTTTGAAAAATTTAACTTCTCATTTTTTGCTTAAGTAATGGATTATGTTCAATACCATTTTATTTATACCTTTTTATTTTTATTTATGACATTCTTTTATCTTTAACTCTAATTTAATTTTAAAATTTTCATTTAATTCTTAATGACTTGATTTTATAATGTAATGTTCAAGATCATAAGTTCCAAAAGTCAGTCTTACTTTTCAAAATTTCGTATCAAATTAAACACGTCATGTTATATAAAAGCTGAACATGTTCAAGATAATTACACAAAAGTACAACTAACAAATATACTTTATATTTAAATAGCCAAAAATATACTTGACACTTTATAACCCAAAATCTGATTTGGTAATTCACTGTAAACTAACTTTTCTTTCTAGTTATATAGGGAACAACACTTCTTATACTAAATTTTCAGCTTCTTCTTCACAATTTTTACTTCAATTCTTTATCAATTCTCTCCCAAAAAACTTCAAACAAATTGGTGAAAAATTCAGCATCGTTTCGAGTTTTTTTTCTACAATTCGAGGTTCCAATATTTTCGTAAATAAGCTCTGTTTTGAGTGGGTATAGTTATAAAAGAACGATTATGTATTGAAAAGCCCAAATCTAAAATTTTGGATGATTTGGTATAGTTTTAAGGTGTTTTTGAATGAATTCGATGCTTCATATACAAGTTATGATGTTGTGTAGTGGATTTAGTCTTAGAACACACAATGTTGTGTAGGCTGAGAAGTTTGAAGTCAAGGTATTAGCTGTTGGAGGGAGAATTCAAGCACCAATCCTTTTTTGAATCATGCATCCTTTCTTCTTTCTTTTTTTTCTTTTTGGTTTTCTACCCGATGCCCGATATCAATTTCGTGATGACGCTTTTAATATGATTTTTTCCATACATCCTTCGGAGAAATTAGCTGCAATGATTTCTAACTCTTTCATTAGGTGAATTTTGTGATGAACTTTATTTACATTTAAATTTTATAGGATTTAAATTTTAACAAAGTGATTGTGCTAATTAATCCAAATTGTTCTAAATCAACTTCAAGATTGATATATATCCAACCTTCTAATTAGATTCAGCTCAAATATTTTTTAAAAATATTAGACTAATCTTATTTCTTCCACTATCAAGCTCAATAAAATCCAAGGAGGCTGTTATAGCATTTCAACTCTTTTTCTTATCATTGAAATTTTAATAACAAAATTGTGGACTAAGTAGACTGTTATAGCATTTCTTTTGTAAAACTTTATAAAAATACTGGTTTGTTGTCCCTATCAACAAAGTGTCTTATTAGAAAAGTTGGTGTAGCACACACACATTCATGGCACGTGAGAGACTTATGTTTCTCAATCATTTTTTTTTCTCCCCTATCTCATTTGGATTTGATTTTAATTAAAAAAAAAAGAAGAAATTGAGGGTCATATGTTATACTGGCTAGTTTGGGTTTAAAGAGTTGTGAAAACTATTTTTTTTTTATCCGATCTGATGTACCGTCCCTACATTGGAGTCCGACTAATTCAGATTCGCGCCGCATAGGGCCTATTAGGAGGAAGCGCTTCCTATCAAGGATTTTTTTTTATATTCAGAATTCAAACTCGAGACCTCTGGTTAAGGAAGGAACAACCGCATCCACTGTACCACATCCTATGATGGTAAAATTAATAGTTATTTCAATTATATAGAGTCAATGAATTTAGAATAATTGTAATCTTATTATATTTATACATTTTTATTTTTTTTCTAAACATATGTATAGGAAGCAATTATTTCAGTTGAATTTACAAAAATATAATGCATTGTCAACATTCAACAATACCAATTAATAAAATATATAATTAGATGAACTTTTTAACAAAAATATAAACTCTACGCTAAAATTATTACCCCGTCCTTATTATTTTATGTGTCATACTTTTTTTTAGTCTGTCTCAAAAAGAATGTCACCTTACTATAATTAAAAAAAAGTTTACTTTAAAATTTCATCTTTATACTTAATGAAATAATTTACACCACACAAATATTTAAGAATTATTTTAAATTATAAATTTTAAATTTTTTTTATTTTATTCTTAAATATTATGTCAAGTCAAAAAATGGGATGTAAAATGAAATAAAGGGAATAAGTTTTATCAAATTCCTAGGTGAAAGTCTTAGCTCCACTAAGGGACCTTCACTATCAACTTGCCCTGCTCTGTCCATCCAATATGCTTTCAGCCTCATAATAACAATGTCCCACCTTGAGTTATGTGCCTACCTTACCCCTAGTCCCTCTATATTTCCTACTTTGTCATTTTAACAAATATTCTTTTCGTATAGTTTATATAATGATATTTGATTGGACATGAAATTTAAGAAAATATTAATATTTTTTTTTGTATTGCTTTGAACTGAGTATCTATCAAGACCCTTTAGATTTAGATATGTTCTATCCTTTCTAAATCTTACTTGGTGGGATAACGTCGACTATATTATTATTGTACTTTCTTCGTCTATTTTTATTTGTCTGTTTTTATTTTAGGATGTCTAATAATACTTGTCTAATTTATAAAATCAATGGATAATTTATCTATTTCTATCTATTTTATTCTTAGAATTAAATACGATTCATTATCTAATGTATTTTCCAATACATTAAATTTATTATATTCAAAAGGTAATTTGATAAAATTATCGTGTCATTTACTACTTCTTAATCCCTGTGCTAATAGAAAAATGGACAAGTAAAGAGGAACAGAGGAATTACTAGGCAACTAATGCTATAACAAAAAAATGTGTAGCTGTTAAAAATATTACAATCACCACTAAAAGTTGTGGTGGAATGTTAAGTAATCCTTCATTCTTAATTAAAAATTTTGGGCTCGAGCTTGGATATGAAGTCGTCTTTGGTAGGAATATTTTATCCCTTATAATGGAACTTCCCAATACAAATTCAGATGAAATTAATTCTAATGTGGATATCAAACACTGAAAAAAAATTATACTCTCTTTGTCCCAATTTATATGACACACTTTTCTTTTTAGTTAGTCCCAAAAAGAATGACGCATTTCTATATTTAGTAACAATTTAACTTTAAAATACTCCCACTTTACTCTTAATGAAATGATTTACAATCACACAAACATCTATGACTAATTTTAGATCACAAATTTTAAAAATCTTCCTTTCTTTCTTAAATTTCGTGTTAAGTCAAATTACATCACATAAATTGAAACGGAGAGAGTAGTAATCATTTAAAACACGCCGAAGGTATGGCAAAAATTTGAATTTGCCAAACTTCTGACATTATTCCTAACTTTTCTGCTGTATTAGGACCACACCCAGGGACAAAAAGGTAATTTCACACTCCCCATTCCATTTCAACTCCTTTTCTCATTCATTCCCAATCAAAATCCACTATCTTTTCAGTCCAAAATGAGTAAAGAAGGAAGAAAAACAACAGGAGGACTAAGGTGGAGCTGGACCTCCGCCTTCGTAGGTGCAGCTACCGCCGCGACCGCGGTAGCTGCACTATCTGCAAAGCCACGGGATCCAGATTTCCACCTCATCTCCATCGACCTCACTTCCTTCAAACTCAATTTCCCATCAATAGACGCTGAGTTAATCCTAACCGTCCACGTTACAAACCCGAATGTAACTTCCATAACCTACTCCTCAACGGAGATGTCGATTTTCTACTCGGGCGATCACTTAGGATCCGCCCGAGTAAAAGCAGGATCGCAGAAACCGCGATCCTGCCAAGTCCTCCGCTTACCTGCTCGGTTAAACGGAGGACATCTAGCGCAACACGGCAAACAGTTCGTTGCCGATGTTGCGAAGAGGGAAATGGTGCTGGATGCTACAGTGGATATTGAAGGATTTGCTAAGGTGTTGTGGTGGGACCACAAGTTTCGTGTGCACGTGGATAGTCACGTGACTGTCGATCCGGTTTTTCTTGATGTTATTGATCAGGAAAATAAATCGGCTTTGGAGGTCTTCTTTAGATGACTGTTTGATTCGATTTGGTTCGGTTCGGTCCGGTCAGTTTATTGTATCTGTTTAATTTGTATTATTGTTATTACTAATGTATTTTCATGTCACGTGGTTAATGGATTATTTAAGTTCTATTACTGCATTTCACTTGATTATAAATTCTGTTTCTCTTTTTTCTCACTAATTTGGATTAGTGAATTAGTGGTGGGGCAAATGTTTTTAATGAAGAAATTTAAATTTTTTTTAAAAATTAATATATTATAATATATACTAATTTTAAATTTTATATATATTGTGTAATTTTCTGACAAAGATGACTCCAGTGACATCATCTCTCTAGCTCTGATATGGCTGAGGATATTTGATAGGAAAAAGTGGTTCTCCGTTTTGTAGAATTTAACTTCTCATCGAGATGGAGATGGTAATTTGGAATAAAAAAGGTGTGATAGCTTTAGGGAGGCGTTAAAAAAAAAAAGAGAAATAAAATAATGAACTTAGATAAAAAAAAATTTAACTTCGAAATGTTTTCGCCTAAGTAAATTGATTATGTTCAATACCATTTTATGACCATTTTTAGGAAAGATAATTTAATTTTAAAATTTTCATTTTATTTTTAATGACATGATTGTATAGTTATACAACAACATATTCAGTGCAATACCACATGTAAATACCACAAATGGGATCTGGGAACATGATTTTATAGTCATATAAATATAAATTTTAGAAGTCAGTTTTACTTTTTGAAATTTCGTATCAAGTTAAACACGTCACGTTAAATTAGATGAATGGTGTAATTGATTGAAATAGATCTTCTACTTCAATCAATCCTATAAATCCTTGGCAAATCAAACTCAGAAAATATGCGGGAAAATCACTTGATTTTGGACTGTAATAAGTGTTAAACTTTGAAACAATTGAGGATGTAATACGCAGTATATTATATAAACAAGGTTAAAAATATTACAAAAATCGATCAGTCACATTCACTGATGAAAGATTCCTCGAAAAGTTAAGGATTACTAATCAAAACAAACTGTAGCTGGAACATTAAAAAAAGAGATCCACACGTTTTTCATTTTCCAAAGTGGGGCTGTGCCTGACTTTGGGTTTTCCACATTAGTAGTGTCAATGGATCTGGCTGATGGAATTTTGGAGCCGTGACAGAATAAGGAATTTAACTAAAGGGACTTAAAAAAAATCTTTACGTCAATGAATTCAACAACTTATATATATGCAAAAAAAATTTATGTTTGTCCTGTTTATATGATATAATTTTTCAAGAAAAGGGCGTCGCGTCCATCTGCCTTTGCCCCTGAATGTTGGAAGCACAGATACGCAAAGACGAATTCAAGATTTGAAGTTTTTTAAAATAGGTTTTCTACCTTTTGGTATACATGTTATATACCGCGGGCATGTTTTTTCACCCAAACACTTAGGGCCTGCTTGGAAAGTCACTCTGGTAATTGGATTTGGTGTAATTTGGTGTAATTACACTGTCTGACATGTTTGGTTAACTAGATAATTACTTGGTCAGCAGGTAATTGGTGTAATTGGGTGTAAAATATTTTTTATTTTATATTATTTATATTTAATTTCCTTCTCATTTCCCAACCTTTATTTCTTGTAATTCCATGCAATTTTTCGTATTATCTAATTTTTTATTTTTTTCATTTAGCATAATTTAGTTAGTATTCTAATTTTTAAATTAAATGGAATTCATTGTTGAATAAGGTTATAGACTTATTTTTTCTTTTCTTTTTGAATTATATTTACGTTATGTTGAAACTTGACATAAGAGTATTATTTATTTTTTTGGAATTTTGAACTTATGTTATATTTTCAATTTCAATTTATTTGTTTTACTAGTATTGACATGATATTTCACATTGCAAGCCATTCATTTTTTGTTAGAATTGATAGATTATCTTTTTGTCAAATGTTTTAATAATTTTATGACATTATATTTATAATATTAATCTTTTTGTCAAACATGCATTTTATGATGTTCTAAAATCATATACTTTTATGTTTTTATGATTAACATATATATATATATAATATTTAATTTAATATCATTTATAAAGACACTTATTTGTCTAATATAAATTTTTAGTTTTTGATAATTAACTTTTATTTTAAAAATTGAATATAGCCATGTAATTACACTCGTGCAACCAAATAGTACACTTGTAATTACACATTGTGTCAAACAAACAGGTCATCGTAATTACTAGGCTGTGTAATTACTAGGCTGATAATTACTACCCTAGTAATCACACCAATTCCAATTACCAGGTGACTTTCCAAACAGACTCTTATGAAATTTATTAGTTTATCAAAAGAAAAATAATAATTGAGTTTTATAATCAAATATTTATAGCATTCAGAGAATTTCTTAATACAATAAATCATATATCGAGTCTGAGCTCAAACTACTGCATTCTCATGAACCCATATACTGTACTCTAGGTCCGCCTCTGCGGCGATATGGCCCCCATGCTGACATGGGAGTAGCCAACTTCCAGTAGATATTACTCAGTCAAATGTGATAACATCTGAATTTTTTTTTGTCCATTTGTTATCAGATTAAACTGATCTCTATTGTTATCTAAGCTAAGAGTAAAGAGAACTATGGCTTATGCTGCTGTGACTTCTCTTATGTCAACTCTAGGATTGCTAATGCAATCCAATTCCTGTTTAGTTCTTCCCTCGGAAGAACTAACTAAATCTCTTCACGAACAAGTGAAAGAACGGATTCAATCCCTTTGTGGAAAACTTCGTTTACTACAAGAGTGTCTAGAGACTTTGGAAAACACTATTGATGATCGTAAGGCAGCTGAACGCTGCGAAGGCAAGATCAAAGTTGCAGCACATGATGCAGAAGAAAGAATTGAGTCTGCACTGGGAGAAATTTATGATGCTGAAAATGTAAAGGATCGGAGAAAAGCTTATAAGGAGCTTTGCAAGAGGTTGCAACGAGCATCTAAGTCCATTGATTCCAAGAGCAGAAAGTTGAGAAAAATTAAGAAGAGTACTGGTTTGAAGGCAACGTGTTCGTTAGTCCAAAGTTTTGATTTGCCTGAACATTCTCCACAGCTTGACAACAGGAACATGGTCGGACATGTAAATGAGCTGGAGGATATGAAGAGTAAAATCATGGATATCTCGTCTGATGAAACAGAAGTTGTGGCTATCGTAGGTATGGGGGGCATTGGGAAAACAACCTTTGCGAGAAGAATTATGATGATCCAGCAATAAAATCACATTTTGATATTGTTGCATGGGTTACTATGTCAAAGGAATACTGTGTTAGAAGAATGTTGCTGCAACTTCTTCACTGTATTCCATCAACCAAGGATGTAATCCGCGAGGAACTGGATGATGGTGATCTAGCTGGAAAATTGAAACAGAGGTTGTGGAAGCGGAGGTACCTAATTGTCATCGATGATATATGGAGCACCGATGCTTGGGATGATATAAGTCAATGGTTTCCAGATTGCAGAGGAAGTCATGTCCTACTTACAACAAGGTGCGCGAATGTGGTCGGTTATGCTGCTCCTAGTAAGCCTCCTCATCACATGTCTTTTCTAAGTGCAAAACAAAGTTGGGAACTATTGCAATCGAAAGTACATATCTCCTCAGAATTATTGGAAGTTGGAAAGAAAATTGCAGATAATTGTCACGGCTTGCCTTTGACAGTTATTGTAGTTGCTGGGATTCTGTCTAAATGCAACAATGCACTAGATGGATGGGAGAAAGTTGCACAAGATGTAAAATCAGCGATATTTAATGATCCTCATCGACAATGTGAAAAGGTCCTTGCTTTAAGTTACTACTATCTACCTCAATGCCTAAAGGCTTGCTTTTTATATTTTGGGAATTTTCCCGAAGATGAAGAGGTTAACATGACAAGATTAATCAGCCTATGGGTTGCAGAGGGATTTCTAAAGGATCCTAATGATAATAAAAGTTTGGAGGACGTAGCTGAAGAATGTTTACAAGAACTTATAGATAGAAATTTGGTTCTCGTAGGCCAACATAATTTTTGCGGGGAGGTGGAAACATGTAAGATCCATGATCTCTTACATGAGTTCTGCTTGAGACAAGCTCGAGGTGAGAACGAGAACTCTTGGCCTGTTATAAGTAAAGAATCATGGAACCGAGCCCCACGTCTCCCGATCATTCATACAGGTCTGCTTAACGATTGCACGATCAATTAGTGGTTTTCATCAGTTGAACTCTCATGATTGCAATGATAAAAGGAAAATAGTGAACTTGAGAAAGTTACACTTTCATGACGATGTTCCGACCTCAAAACTATTTGATTTAGTGCATCTAAGGTATCTACATTTGTCCATTCGAAGTCACAAATGTCTCCCGCGTTTCAAATTTCAAACATTGCAAATTTTGATTGTTGAAATAGAAAACTCTAGGAGCGTAACCATACCTATCGAAATTTGGACTATGCCACAGTTAAGGAGTGTTCATTTTATGAAGACAGGATGTCGATATCTTCCAAATATACCCAACGGTGAAGGTAAGCATGCAATATTGGAACACCTACACACCATAACTGGAGTTGGTCCATCATGGTGTAAAAAAGAAATCTTTGCACTAATGCCTAACTTGAAAAAATTGGAGGTTTTGTTAGACCGCATTGCTGATGAGTCCCAATATTTTTTTTCGCCTTCTGATATTTGGGATTTTTTGTGGCCCAACAATCCTGCACATGATGCCTTTTTTGAAAATCTGAACACTTTCCCCCCAACACTTAGAAGGCTGACATTATGTGGGTTGTGTCTTAATTGGGCTGCTATGGACATTGTAGGAATGTTGCCTAACCTCGAGGAACTCGAATTGAAAGACAACGCGTGTGGGAATTTTTCTGGGACCAGGTGGAAACCGAGTAGAGGAGTGTTTTCTCGATTAAAGTTCTTCTCACTACGCAATATGGGATTTTTCAGCGAGTGGAAAGCTGTAGACGATCATTTTCCTGTCCTGGAGAGACTTTTTATATCTCACTGCATATGGCTAAAAGAGATTCCACAAGAGTTCGCAAATATTCCAACACTGCAAGTGATCGAGTTACGGGACTGTAGTGTTCACCTAGCCAAATCAGCAAAGCGGATTCAACAAGAGCAAGAAGACACCTTTGGATGCCAAGTGACTAGTGTTCATGAATCCAATTGTAAATACGGTAAAATCATCTATTTCATGCTTTGACAAATATATATAGCTTATTACCACCATGTTTTTTCCGTGAGACTTAACATTTCTTTCTTCTAGAGGTTTTATTCGCTCAATTTCATTACTATCCGTTAGGAAAATGTATCGTTTTTTCTGCTCTTGATCCCTAACAGACTCTAACCTGAATTTTGAACTATTAGTTAAAAGTTGACGGTTAAATTTGGACCTTTTTCCTCGAAGAATTTGGACATGTGGAATGTACTCATTTCACGCTGGAGCTCTGTTGATGGCAAGGGTAAATAGAAAAACGAATACCGAACAACGGATGAAAAACCAAAAACAATAGAAGTGTGTTGGAGTAATTCGTTGTTCTATTTAAATTGCAAGTGTTGTATGACTATTGGACGTATGTCATCGTATCCCATATTTCGACTAGAAAGCAGGAAGGAAGATTTTGCTGGCACAATCTCACTTCGAAGTAGTGGGCAGGTAATGAAGCTGGTTAACCCTGCGTCCAAACAAAGATGTACCTCCTCAAGAAGCACTTGTCCGGTATTATGATTGACATAACATGAGAGATATACATTAATATTAGCTCCCACTAGTTTGGAGAGAGCCGCCCTTATTGTCGACTCCAAGTATGGTACATGATTTGATGGTTGTACTCCTCCCTGTACCAAGTAGTCAATCAGATTTACGCTCCTCCCATTTGACACAAAAAACTTCTGGTGTATCTTTTCTGCTGCTTGGAAGTATTGAGTAATCTTGATTTGGTTCGCAATGCAACACCCGTGATTCATCCATTCAAGCGTCCATAACCAATAATCATCATGACCGTCAGCTTCCAAATTTGGCCAAATAGTGTGAAGGAGATTCTTTAAATTTCGGTTGTTATTCATCTTCTCAAAGCATAATAAATTACAATTAGTATACACGAGTGTAATCCCACAAGTAGAGTCTGGAGAGGGTAGCGTATACTCAGACCTTACCCCTATCATGGGAGGTAGAGAGGTTGGTTCCAACTCTTTGATATACAAGTAAGTATATAACAATAAAAGCAATTAAACACAACTATGAGTAAAAAGGATATCAAATTCATGTGTCAAGAAGACCTCTAGCTGTGAGACACACTTACCTCATCGTGTACTTTTTGTTTTGCCGTAGTATGATTACAGAGTATGCATTGTGTGCTTTCTCCTGAATCATTCGTTGGCCAGAGGCCATTGACAGAAAACTCTTGTGAAAGACCAGTTATGCACTTTCTTGTCTGACAAAACGTCGGTGGTCACTGCAAAACATACTGCCTAATTTGATATTGTTCGCTGATAGCTCTGAAACAAACCATAGTTGAAATTATTATGAAGATTAAATGACGGTACAAGTACTCCATGCTTATTATTTCTTAGACTATTAGACAACTTTTTTAGCTATTGGATATGTATACTATTGAGAATGGCATACATAGCACATGGATGCACATGGGAGCCTAACTACTTATAATTAGTGAGTGAGTTGTTAGATTATGGAGTTCGAAAGCATGGAATTTAATAGTTTGGTTTTGATAGAGTAGTCTCTGTCCATAAGGAAGGGAGCCTTGGAGTAACTGGTAAGTTGTTGCCATGTGACCTAGAGGTCACGGGTTCAAGCCGTGGAAACAGCCTTTTGCAGAAAATAGTCACATGTATGTTGTATATTTGTTTTGGAGGAGATATGGTACGTATAATACCTTTAGAAGTCTGTTTGTAACATATCCAACCATTCTCAACAAATGTCTTTTCAAACACCAACAGTCATATTCGGGCGCAACAGTGGCCGTGCTGCACCAGACATCAGACCAACTTTGGGCACGGTACTTTGGTCGCGTCACATTGCTCTGGGTATCTCACCCCATTTTGTGTGTGTGGTGGCCACACCGTGTGCAACCATGGTCGCGGTGCACCGGTCTTATCCTCGTTCCAATATTCAATCTCTCTTATACTTCCATCAATACTAACTATTTCAACAATACCTCACTCAAAAATTTCTTCTTATCCCTCATTAATATCCGATTGCAATATTATTACTGACAAGCTCTTACTCTCAAGCTCTGTAACCAACAGCTCTCAAGCACACTTGTTTCTTGCTTTTCCGGTTACGTAGCTGGATAGCCTCGCTGGAAAACAAGCTTAATCTATAGTATTTTTATAATGCCAATTGATTCATCGTTATTAGATTCCTTTCATTATTTTAATCAAGTCTAATAGGCAATGTTCAACATTAACAATACTATAGTTTGGTCATCTCAATCTGTGTGTCCTTGAGCCACATTAATAAATTCAACTGTACCGATTTAAGTGTAAACAATTGGTGCTATTACTATGGATGCTTTCAGTTTTAGTGATACTGGTACATGCCTTTGTGGTTTTCCTCGGTTGCCAACATGACGTTGCCTGCACAATGTTTTTACTCAACTTCTCGTCCATGTTACAAGGTGGGGAATCGAACCCTCACCAACACAATGAATGTTCAGATAGCCAACCAACTGAGCTACTAAGATTTCCCTCCTCGTCCATGTTTTACTCAACGATTGCCAAGATATTTTGACTATATTTTTTGTATTTAGAACCATTAGTTGATTGCTTTCTTTGTTTTGAGATGAAAACAGAACATGTAGAGTGGTATTAATTTCTTTTAGCCATGTTTTGAGAGTCCTAAAAAGGGCATCCCGATGCACTAAAGCTCCTACAGTCCCGCTATGCGTGGGGTTTGGGGAAGGCCCGGACCACAAGGGTCTATTGTACATAGTCTTACCTTGCATTTCTTCCAGGGGATGTTTCCACGGCTACTGAGAGTTATGAATGTGAAAATTCTTGGTTGGCTGAATTGAAGGCATTCAAACTAAAATGAACAAAATTTTGTTATATGTATTTCCAATCGCGACCAACAACAACTGAACATTAGTCTCAAACAAATAGGGTTGACTATATGAATCCTCACGTGACGACCATTTTTTCTTAAATTAGTGTATTAGGTACATAGTTTCTGTCAATTGCTTACCAATATTAAAAGCAATTTTTCATTACTAACAATCAGTTAAGTATATACATATGAGTATGAACTAAGAAGAAAAAAACACAATATAATCACTATGACAATTTTTCTCATAATAGTTTTATATCTGAACTATCAGGTGTTTGTGTTTCCTGCCTGAATTATCACCAACTGTTTATCAAAACACACCCTGAAGCTGACTAGATCAAGTGTTTGAATACAATCGCCAAAAGGCGCGTGACAACTTAATTTGCCCATAAAATATCGTCCACATGGCAGCTAATCACTCATTAATTTCGAGGTGTGTTTTGATAAATATATAGTTAGTGATAGTTAAGGTAAGAAACACAAACACCTTATATATAGCTCAGGTAGGAACTCTCAAAAAAAAAATGATACTAATTCAGATGCGTTTTTGACCGTTATCTCTAAAAGTTAGTATATATATAATTACAAAATCATAATAAGCATGCTACAAATCATGAAAAACAAGGAAGAAAAACAAATGCAATTGAGGGTAGTCCCATCATTATGATGGCCTCTATTAACATAATTGTGATGGTTCATAGCTCCTGCTGCATACACTGGGATTACACCTGCAGTACCAATGTTAGGTGACCTTCCCGAGCCCCCGCCGTGCGATGCTCGTCCTCCTGAGGAGCTGCCGTGGGCACTAGCGTGCCCACTGGCTGCACCACCTCCACGTTTATCGATCGTTACAACTTCATCGTCTACATGCACTACAAGAAACACACGAATTATCTACGAAATTTGCTAATCTGTCGTTAAATAGACTGTAGTAGACAATTCTTTTTTAAATAATCTGTCGATAAATGGGATTAACGACAAATTTTTGCTTTAGCTAATGTACTGGATGAATGGCAGGTAAAGTTAAGTTTATATATCTACTAGAAATTCAAAACCATGAAGTCTAAAATTATTTGATTCTTTATTGCAACATGAGAGTATATTATTTGAAAGTTTAAAGTTCTCGAATAGTCACTCAAGTACGTGAAATTACTTAGTAAAATTATTTAATTTATTTTTGTATCAAGAGTTAAAGGTCAAAAATACGTCTTAAGTATTTCAATTTTCTGAGTTTCATACTTGAACTATCATGTGTGCGAGTTTCCTTCCTGAACTATCATCAACTACTCGTTACAATACACCTCAATTATCACTTTTTCACTCTTCCTACCTCCTCCACCCCACATCCCTCTCTTCTACTTCCTACTATGTTTGTCTAGATTATGTACAAATATTCTTAAAATACTATTTTCTATTCATTTACCAAACTACAAAAAATAAAAAATTTAAAAATCACTTATTTTTCAGAAATATATATTCGGTAGAAAACATTTTCCTTCTCACCGAACACACCCATAATTTAATTACTATAATGAAAAAAACCAAAACAGTATAAATAAAATATACCTGGATGAAGTAGAAAACAAGAGGACAAGGAGAAAGCAGGATGGATGTAAAGGAGAAAAATAACTATCACTAATGACAATCTCATCCTCATTCGAGATTTATCGATATATTTATTGAATTCGTCAGAACTGATGAAATTTAAACATTTGTAGCTTCCGTCTTAACAGGGCGGTGTTCTGACTAATTTAACTACGATCTCAAGAAAATATGAAATACCGATTTCAAAGTCCTCTTCAACCTTAAATCTTAATACTAAGTAAAGAATATAGATACATAAAAATCAGTTTTTTTTTCTTCTTTTTCAGCTTTAATAGGAGGGTATACTTGATAGTAAAGAAAATTGGATGCTTACTTTAATAACGTGAACAATTTCCTTTTTGTATGATTTTTGTTGTATTGAAGGGGACAAATAACTAACTTATTGTATGGCTCACACAACGTGAGTGTCTACTATTTATTGACAAATGCAAGTTGGTTAATTATTTGGAAAAATTACAAAAAAAAAAATGCAATTAGTAATGTTACATTACAGAATATAGTCACTCTATGTTACATTACCAAATATGACACTGGATAAAAGAATTCAGTGAGAAAAAGAATCAAATTATGCTCACTGGATAAACATGGAAATGACAAGCCGTTCATCTAAGAATTGAAATGCATGCATTGAGAAGTTTCGACAGTCACCTGGACTCCAGTGTCAAGTAGATTCTTCGTATAGTATTGTATATGAGTATACTATACACCTCTTATAATTTTGCATAATGTTGTATAGTAAGTGTATGTATACAATTATATAATTATATAATAATATACATAATTATACAAATATATACATATGTATATATAATGTTTAAACAATGTATCTACATTGTATAAGTGTGTATAAAATGGAGAGGAAGAAGAAAATCACCAAAACAAAAAGACTGTATTGTATATACAACAATATACAATACAATATACAAATATATACACTGATGTACCAAAAAATAGACTTCGTCTTAATTCTTCCTCGAATCCAAGCATCAAATTCATTCAAAAACACCTCAAAACTACACCAAATCATCCAAAATTTCAGATTTGGGCTCCTCAATATATAACCAAACTTTTATAACTATACCCACTCAAAACAAAACTTATTTACGAAAACATTGGAACCTCGAATTGTAGAAAAAACTCGAAACAATGCTGAATTTTTTACCAATTTGTTTGAAATTTTTGGGGAGAGAATTGGAAAAGAATTGAAGTTAAAATCGTGAAGAAGAAGCTGGAAATTTGGTATGAGAAGTGTTGTTCCCTATATAACTAGAAAGAAAAGTTAGTTTACAATGAATGACCAAATTAAATTTTGGGTTATAAAGTGATAAAGTATATTTTTGACTACTTAAATGTAAAACATATTTTTTAGTTGTACTTTTGTGTAATTATCCCTTATTATTTTCCTTTTTAAACTAAAAATAAAAATCAGACTTTGGTCCACAAAAATATTTTAAGTTAATTAAGGATGAACCAACATAAATTATGGGTGTTAATCACTGATACCCCTAATGAATACATTATTAAATTATGCAACTACGTTGCTTCTTTTTTTTTTTATATTTTTTTTACTGGTTATCAATGATATCTCGATGCTTAAGTTAAGACTGCTTTTCTTTTTATTTTTCTATTAGTTTTTTTTTTTTTTTTTTCAAATTCATTTAAGTTTTACTTATATTTTTCTTGATTCTTGATATATGGTAAAAAAAGTTTTGCCAATTTTGGCAAATATCAAACTGAACTTGTTACTGTTGTTGTTAATTTATGGTGGTTAGTTAACAATTCATTCACATCGGATTTACAAATCATGGCATTCTCCAATTCAAACATGACCATTGTAACTTGTAAAATTGATGTGAACTGCCATAAAGTCTGCTGCCTCTAGGAATTAATCATTCATTATTTTATGCATCAATAGGATTAGCAAGGTAAGTCATGGTCTCTGGTACTTTTTCTTTTGGGCTTCGTTTTTATTATATACTACTAGTTTCTGAGCACACGCATTGCGCGTGTACCTGGTCTCAATGTGCACACTTTTTTAAAAAAGATAATGTATATATTATATTAAAATTTATTGATTCGTCACACAAAAAGTCACTTTTTTAAAAAGAAAAAAGGTTCTAACATATGTTTGTCAATCTTGTTGAGCTAACTATATAGAAACTCTTATCTTGTAATAGTCCTTAATCATCTCATTCAACTAAAAAATTTCTCACACGAGAAATACAAATTGTTTTGTTTCTTTAATTAAAAAGAAACATCATAGAAATTGTGTTTAAAAATTTTAAAAATAATATATCACTGCCGAATAGTAAATTTCAGCTGCAACATTTTGGTTGATGTAAGTTTATTTCTCCATCCAAGTACATAACCATACATTCAATTGTTGTCTTTTTATGAAAGCAAGAATCTAAGATAGTGTTCTATAGTTTTCTCGTGTGTCTTAAGCCAATTCTCATTTTCATTGAAACTTCTCAAAAGTAATTCCATTTTGATTCATTTGAACAAATTATATCATCTAAATATCTTGTATGAGATACATGTTATAAACATTAGAAATTGAATATTTTGAAACGTTTTTCGTTTATATTAGTAACTTGATAAGTTTGGATAAAAGTTGAGAAGCTTTGCAAAGAGATCTATTGTGCTTCCTATTATGTCATCTAATGGAGTAAAGATGAAACAATGACACCAATATCATTTGCATCAGCATAAAAACTAATTACTTTTTGATAACTAAAATATTTTTAAGTTGCTAATTATAGACTTTCAAGTTGTTGTCACAAACTTTTGACTACAATCAGGTCTTTTGTAATTTTGTGGCTCTATATATTCATAAGCAATACATGTTATATAGTTATTTTAAGTTATAAACATAAAGAAATAGATAATAAAAGTAAGAAACGTTTTAACAAATATAAGCACATCGTCTTGTTCTTGTAGAAGAGGAGGGAAAATAGCAAATCAGAAAAGGAGCAAATTTTTTTCCAAACCAGGTTTATGCAAACCTGAAGGCAGTTACTACTGGACCAACCTCAGAAATTGGAACTATAACTTCTCTGACTAACCCTACGTATATGGTAAAAAAGAAAATCTAAATTAACAAAAAGATATATTGAGAAAAAAAATTAAAGAGTAAAAATTTAAAGAGTAATTACAATTGTAAAATCAGAAATCCTCCTACTTCAACAATAAGGATTGTTTGGGTTAATTTTTGTGAATTTATAGTTTTGTATTGTGGAAAAGTTTAGTTCATTCATTCTCATTAGTTTTACAAATCAGAATCAATGTTTTAATTACTTACTATGTGAAACAGTAGAGTAATAAATAGATAGGAATACGTGCAGTGCATTTGAAATAATGAAAAAGTCTGCTCATTTGTCACAAGTAAAAGAATATCATCTAAAAAATTTACAGTAATTTGAAAAGACAAACTGAATTGTAAAATGCCAGTAGGATAATTTGGGAAAACGTGTATTAGGCTAACAAATTTAATAAGATTTTAATATGGAATAGGGATAAAATGGTAATTCAACTTTGCCCCTAAATTCTTTCCACTTTTAGTATAATATTTGTAATTAGATAAATCTTTAAAGATTAAATTAAGATTAGAATAATATTTAGGTGCAAAACATGGTGGGGACCACCATAGATTGTGGTGGAGTAGACGTACTCCTCCATTTTTAATTAGAGGTTTCAAATTCGACCATCGAATTTAAAGTCACCTTTGACAAAAAACACTTTGACCTTCAAAGTGACACTTTTCCGTACGAATTCAGATTAGTCGTGCCCCAAAGTGGACATGAAACACCTGGTGGTAAATTAAAAGAACATGGTGGGGACCTCGGATTTAAGCAAAGATTAGGGAAGACTAATAGCATTTTTAGCGTCCGTAGACAGTGTCTGATTGGTTGGTTGAAATAACCAAGAAAAGTTGTTTAATTAATTTATTAACAAAAGACGACAAATTTGCATTAAGTCACTAGGACCCCATTAATTGGAGCACTTACTTGGGAGGATGAAAAGGACTGTGATGACTCTGAAGTTTTCTATGAAGTTTTTGAGCTTTAAATAAATTGTGAAATGGTTAATTAATAAAACAAAGTTGATATACAATTTTTTTCCTCATATTAGCTGTTCATAATACTAGTATATATATATATATATAGGCCTAGGCACCTCGACTTACTACTAAAAAAATCACTATTTTTTACATAGTGGTTTCATAGGAAAAAATTAGGCAACTTCCAACTGTTTCAAAGAGAATCTGTTTTTTACCATGCATTTTTCCAAGTGAGGCTAGTTCGGTGGGAAATGAGTGGGAAATTCATGTTTTATAGCACAAATTTCTCATTGATTCGCGGTGGGAAAACCTCTATTTCTAATAGTGCCCAGTGGATTTGCTTAAAAAAAAAAGAAACAAATCCAAAGGTAAATAGACATAAAACAAAACAAAGAGAAATATAAAGTTTCTTTCATAAATCATAATCCACAAATACATCAACTTTCAAAAAGCAATCACACTTTTTCTTAATTAGTTTATGATAATACCAACAGGCATGCACCTCATCATCAGAAGCCAAGGGCAGTGGACTTGTCAAATGCATCCCTGCAATTTATTAGACATGAAATATTTGGTTCATGAACTAAATTTAAATAGGAAAAAAAGTACTTAATCGACAATATTAAACATAGCTAATTATGCTAGCAAACTAACCTGTTGACATGCACATTGGGATTTTCATATTCTCAGCTTTGCAAGCCGTTCCGAGAGCCTAATCTCGGAATGAACTCTTTCAAGTAATAGCTTGTTTAGTTTAGGCATACTGACATCATCAGTGCAGGTTAATTCAGACAACTGAAGTGGTTGCTGGATATGCAAAACTTCAAGTTGCGGAAAGCTATCACCATCCGCGTCGCAAGAGAGATCCATTTTATCGTCACTATACATGCACCTTTCCATTTTGAGTATCCTTAATTTGGGCAATTTCTTAAGCACTGCGAGTTGATTATGGTCTACTAAAAGGTGGAAAAGAGTAAGCTTGACGAGATTTGGAGGGAACGCTACAGACATGTTGGATATTGCTCTCCAGAACGACAAATGCAACTTAACAATACTTTCATAGGACGACAAGTGTATTTGCTCGCTTGCGCAGAAGAAAAATTTGAGCTTCAGAACCTCCAGCGCCTTTGGCAGCAGAGTTGGTACTGATAATATCTTTATAATGGTAGAATCAGCATCTTCTATCATACCAAGTTTTCTTAAATTGATCAATCGGTGAAACAATCTCGGTTGAAAAAATTTAGCATTCAGCCCCATCAAAGTTTGTAGAGTATTGGGCAATGAGTACATGTTGTTTGGCCAAAATGGGCTTATAGAAAAGCAACTGTTAGATGTACTAAGATATCCACAACAAAGATGTCTCAATTGTTTTGACTCCCAAAAACCCAAAGGAATTCTAATGAAGCTTCTTCCAACATCTAGGGTCTCTAGACGTTTGAGCCTGAGAATACTCTTTGGCAGATCTCCAAAAATTCCCCCTTCCAATCTCAGATAGCGCAAGCAACTCATGTTCCCAATTTTGACTGTAGCAGTGACAAATAGCCGCCCATTTCGAGGCGCGACTACAACCAACACTCGCAATAATTTGAAGTCAAGATGAGCCATTTCAGAAAATATGCGGCGAGGGTGCTCAGCAAAACAGAAAATTGCGCGGAGCTTCTTAGGCTTAGGATTTAAAAGGAAGAACTCATTCCTGACACTATCAGAGTAGAATGTAATCCTTCGCAGCCTAGATACATTGTCAGGATCACCAAATGCATTTTGTTCAGTGTGAAAGAAGTTACTTTCCTTAGCCAAGTCCACACACAAACTATGTAACAAGTCATGTATGCGGCAACTTGAAATTCTTCCATCATATGTCCTTTTGGCAACTTGAATCAAGTTTCTAGAGACCAAATCATTTAGGACATCCTCCGCCAAATCTTCAGCCTCTCGCCTATTACCACTATTTACTTCGATCAATTTCTCAGCGATCCACATATTTTTCAAATCAAAAGCAAGAATCTCATGGTCCTCGGGGTAAAGGCCAAAGTACAAGAAACATGGCCTTAGTGTAGTGGGCATATCATTGTAACTCAGAGCCAATACCTTAGCACATCCGTCTTGAATTTTATGACCTATACTCTCAAGTACTCTGTTCCATGCATGTTCTGTTCTTTCTCTTGCCCTTAACATGCCTGCAATCACCACAATGGCTAGTGGTATACCTCCACATCTCTCAACTATATTTCTACCAATATTTACCAAGTCTGGTGAAGCATTGGCCCAATTATTGTTATCAAAATTGAAGATTTTTTTGGTAAAGAGTTCAAAGCTTTTCTCTGAATCTAAGGGTTGCAATACGTGGAGCGAGAATTCCCCTCCTATGTATCTGCCTACATTACTATTTCGAGTTGTGATAATTATCCTACTGCCAATTTTTGAATCACATTCAGGAAGGACAAGTTTCAGATCATCCCAAATTTCAACATCCCAAATGTCATCTAGGAGGATAACATACCTTTTTCTTTTCAAGAGTGACCGTAGGTTGTCCTCCAAGTTATCTTTCCTTTCCTCTTCCGTCGCTCCAACTTGTTTGGCTATGTCAAGTAAGATTTCTCTGGCTCTTGGTTGTTGTGACACGTAGACCAGTCCCGAACACTCAAATTGATCACGTACATCCCTATAAAGTTTCTTGGCAAGAGTTGTTTTCCCGAGACCTGGCATGCCAACTATTGAAACAACTCCATAAGGAAAATCTTGATCAAGTAATTTGGCTTGTAGTATATTGAAGTCATCATCCAAACCGATGAACTCTGTGTCATCAGCATGAAGGAATAATCTTCTCCGGTCCAAAGGAATGCAATCATTATTGTTACTTGTATCCATGATGTTGTAAGTTGTCCTTACACGGTCAATATCAACAACCCTTTTCTTTATCTTCTCAATCTCCATAGCGAACTCATCGGCAAAAGAAGCCGTCTTAAGGCAACAAATTGTGCCTTTGCCCTGATAGGATTGTTGAATTTTTGGAAGAAACTCATCTAAGAGATCCTACACATCACCTGCCAGTTCTTGAATATCTTTTAATAATTTTTTGATCACCCTTGAATCCCCTCCAATTGCCTTGGCCTTTGCATCGTCTATGTATGCTCGAATGAGTCCCATTTCTCTCTGCAGCCATTCGATTTCCTCTTTCAACCAATATAAACGCCTCCCTTCTTGAAAGAGTAGATTTCCAGCTATTTCTACAGATTTATTGATGACTGCTGTAAGAAGAATTTCAGCCATCTCTTTTTTCCTTAATTTTTTTGTTTTTCAGTAGCTAGGAAGATTTCTAAATCTGAGGATAAGTTAGGGAAAAAAGTTGATGAATTATTGGTTAAGGAAAAGAATTTCATCCATCTACTATTTGCTTTAGTGTTGGGAGTCGTCGGCCAAGTCTCCTACTGTCCTACATAAGAAAGCAAGAAAGGGACAATGCGTGCAGTGGATAACATAATGTGGGGCAGCTGCATAGTAATAAAAAAGGAGAAATACACAGCATAAGGATCTTTTACAATTGGTATAGTTGGAATTCGTCCAAAACACATAAGAAATTTTCTTTGTATTTCACAAACAGATATACAGGGATACGCATGTGAGGCACAAAAATGATACACGCATGGATACACTCTCATCTTCGTACTAGGCTCGTTTGGCCATGCGATATGAAATCATGATTTGAAAATATGAGATGAAGTTGAAGTTTTGTTTTTATATATATTTTCTCATGAAAATAAAAACCTCATAAGTTGTAAAAACTATTAAAATTGCCCCAATTCTTTATACAATTTTTTCAAATAAGCAAAACTTTATAACAAAGTATAATGCACTATCACAAAGTTATTATAAAAAAATACTACAACTTTTATTTGCTTATTAGTTTTGGGAGTCGTCGGCCAAGTCTCCTGGTGTCCTACATGAGAAAGAAAGAAAGGGACAACGCGTGCAGTGGATAACATAATGTGGGGCAGCTGCAGAGTAATAAAAAGGAGAAATACACTGCATAAGGATCTTTTACAATTGGTAGAATTGGATCCGGCTTCTCTCCATTTCCCCTCTCTCCATTTTTCTCAAGTTCTAGCTTGGATTGGAGACACTTGTCATAGTTTAAAACAAATGATTGAGATTTAAGTAATTAAAATGAACTTCTAATCATGAAATATAGAATGTGATTAGAGAAGTTCATTTTAATTAATTAAATCTCAACCATTTGTTTTAAACTATGACAAGTGTCTCCAATCCAAGCTAGAACTTGGGAAAAATGAAGAGAGGGAAAATGGAGAGGAGCCGGATCCGGTATAGTTGGAATTCGTCGAAAACACATAAAGAAATTTTCTTTGTATTTCACAAACAGATATACAGGGATACGCATGTGAGGCACAAAAATGATACACGCATGGATACACTCTCATCTTCGTACTAGGCCCGTTTAGCCATGCGATATGAAATCATGATTTGAAATTATGAGATGAAGTTGAAGTTTTGTTTTGACATATAATTTGGACTTTTTATATGTTGTATATTTTCTCATGAACATAAAAACCTCATAAGTTGTGAAAACTATTAAAATTGCCCCAATTCTTTATACAATCTTTCCAAATAAGCAAAACTTTATAACAAAGTATAATGCACTATCACAAAGTTATTATAAAAAAAACAACTTTTATTGATTAAACTTTATTTCAATAAAAAAGTAAAATTAAACATGAGTTGTAGTGTAATACTCTTTAATATAATCCTCCCATATAGGTAAAGTGGAGTTGATTTGAAGTAATAATAAATTTTATACTAGTGAGAGTAATAGTTATATGAAATATAAATAGTTTAAGAGTAATAATATGAACTATAAAGTTTATTTACATATGAAATAAATGGTTATAAGATATAAATGGTGGGACGTTTTTCACAAAATATAAATTTATGGGTCAATTTTTGTATTTAAAAAAATCTCAAATCATTATATGAAATCTCAAATCACATTTTTTGGAGAATTTGGGAATTCATATCATGAGATGAAATCACATATCCAAACGTTGATTTCATCTCATGATTTCAAATTACACACTTCATATCGCATGTACAAACGCCTACTAAATCTTTCTACTTCGAAGTTGACTCAAATTTCAATTCAAACCATGCCACAATTGATATTCAAATTCCTTTTAGATGTACTAAATCAATTCCAGCAACAACCACTTGAAAGAAATTCCAATTTCGAAAACCTGAATTTTTGATACTCAAGCTTAGGCGAGCTTTAATTAACTTCAACAGAGACGCATATTTAGTTCTAATAAATAATTTAGATTTTTATTGTTTTCAACTTTCCTTCTTTCTTTTTGTTGGATGATTCTGTTTACCTTAAAATTAGATCGGTTCTAGCCAGAATTGTTGTTTATCGTCTTCTAAGGAGTGCTGCCTCTGGCTGAATATATACTAGTATTCGTATCCGCGCGATGCGCGGTCTATATTTTAAAAAGTAATTTTAGATAATCTTGATTGTTTGAACATATGAAATCATATAAATATAATCGCGGAATAACATTTCGATGAAGCTCAAATATCATGATTACGTAATTCTTATACAAAAAACTCTAATATATACTTCCTCCGTTTAAAAAAGAATGATTTATTTTCCTTTTAGTCTATTTCAAAAAGAATGATCCCTTTTCCTTTTTGGCAATACTTTAATTCTAACTTTCCACATGACATGTTTAAGAGCACAAGATTAAAGGGTATTTTGGTACATATGACACAACTTTAATTTAGGAAAAATACATTAAAAAACCCCTAAACTTGTCCGCTCAACTCACTTTAGCACTTTAACTTTACGAACATTTAAATACCCCCTAAACAACTTTGGAGTGAATTAAATTCCACCCTGAAAGTATAACACCAGATTCATAGGGTGAGGTGTATTACACGCGCGTGCCACGTCAGCTACATGTCAGCAACGTATGTGCCACGTCAGAAATTTATTTAAAAACTAATTTTTTACTTATTTCTTTTTGCACTTTTTTTTTATTTTTATTATTCCTTTTTTAACAGTAATTAATTTTTTAAACCCCACATGACTTCATTTCCTTTTACACCCATGTAAACAAGAACATCAAAATTACCATCACCAAAAATCTGTATATTTTTCTAAATATTTACTTAATAGATGGTTCAAATTTTCATTGGGTATTGCAATAGGTTTCTTTCTTTAATATTATTTAAAAAGAAACATTTGTTGGTTGTTGAAGGAAAAAAAAAAAAGAATTGACCCCATTGGAAATGGTGAGAGAATGAAGAAGAAAGGGATGAAAGGGGTGGGGGTGGTGGGGGTTGAAGAAGACAAAGAAATAGGAAGGTGGGTTGAAAATTAAAGAGTGGGGTTCATTTATTAATTTTTTTAAAAGTAATTAATCAAAATTAATGAAGATAGCCCCACATTTTCAGTTTTGGATTATTAAACAAGCTTTTTTTTTCTTTTATATTTAATTTTTTATCCACGTCAGCTTTAGGGTAGAATTTAATTCACTCCAAAGTTGTTTAGGGGGGTATTTAAATGTTCGTAAAGTTAAAGTGCTAAAGTGAGTTGAGCGGACAAGTTTAGGTTGTTGTTTTTTTATGTATTTTCCCCTTTAATTTATGACCACATGATTCAAAAGTCTTCTTTATTTTCTTAAACTCCGTGCCAAGTCAAAATAGGTCATTCTTTTTTAAACGGAGGGAGTAACACAAAATAAAAAACAAATAAAAATACATTATAACTATAAGGATATATATTTGATAATGTCTCAAATTTTATTATGAAAAAGTAGCTTGTTCTGTCACGCCCCGAATTCCAACGGAGCGGACTGGCACCCGAAGCCGTTGAGGCCCGAGAGAACCAATCTTTGCTCATGAACCTCCATATGCATGTCTCTTTATGAATAGCATTCTATCTCATGTAACTTATAAAATATAAAATACCAATGGCGGAAGTCATGGAAACGTATACTATATATGAAACTTGGCCGTTAGGGCCGTCAAGTCAAAATGGACATACATCTCTTATGTTCGTCTTCCCACATCCGTCTACAAAGCCTCTACAGATACATATACATAACCAACCTACTGTCGGGACAAGTCCCCGCTTTATACAACAGATATACAATGTCAAAACCAAAACCAATGTACACATGTGACTCGGAAAGCCCCGAACCAACTGGAGCTCACCAATGATCTGTAGATGACCTGCACCCTACTGAGGAGGTCTACTAGCACCTGCGCCTGCAGCAAGTAAAGTAAGTCCCCCAAAGGGGTCAGTACAAAGAATATACTGAGTATGTAAGGCCATAAGAAACTGCATGATATATATATACATACTTCATGAAATCAAATATAAGAGAATAGTCAATATGGATAAACCATCGTTCTGTATATTTGGAATCATGTACTTTGCTTTCAATACTTTCCTTGCTTTTTGCTTCTATGTTCGTTCATCTTTATCTGTGCTATACTGTACCCGGGCCCCAACTGATCAGTGAAAAAAATAACATCATAATCGGGATCGTCATTCATGCGGATGTTCTTTCCATCCCATGAGATACCACCCGTAATATTGGGATCGTCATTCATGCGAGTGTTTCTTTCACTCCATGAGATACTACCCATGCTCTAATAATCGGGATCGCCATTCATGCGGATGTTCTTTTCATCCCATGAGATACCACCCGTAATAATGGGATCGTCATTCATGCGAGTGTTTCTTTTACTCCATGAGATACCACCCATTCTCAACATTAACCATTAAACAATTATTCACATTACTTCATTCTTTAGATAGAAGAGTGATACATTATTGGAAACACTTATAGACATTACTTCATTCCTTTACTTTCATGATATTGGTACTTTGGGTGGTTAAAATATGATTTGGAACTTTGGAATGTAACATTATTGGAATTTTGGAACAATGTCCCTAATCATGTAACACATGAATAACAATGATCAATGAATGAGGAACAGATGACTAATAATAGATGACAATCTGAAATGAGATACCTTAGAACATTTCGGAATAGAACCAGTACAATGACAATGCGAACACTATGTGCTGCAGAAGGATATGGAAAGAGTAACCTTACATACCTTATCTTTCCAATATGAATATACGATCCTATATGTGAACACAACAGTCCAGTTCCTTCTTTACTTTTCACTCTACAACACAAGTACATAACGGAGCTCACGTTAACAATCAACTACCTTACAAGTGCATAAGAAGACAATGAATCACATGATTGCCTTAGAATGTCATTTCCCCCTTTACAATACCATTCACGGCATTGTCATACCAACAATACCCCAACATGCCATACATTGACCACAACATCATATACCAATAGCATTTCACAACAAGTTTCTCTTTTACACTTTCTCATTAACACCGCATCACAATCAATCCATCAAGTCACCTCAATACATCTCATAACAACATATCGACAACAATCCCACAATTTACACTTATAGAAAAATAACAAGTTAAAGAACATAATCACACCATACGTGTTGGTATCTCATCCACACCATTCACTTTCATTCAAACCTCAAGTCTCCTTTCAATTTAAAATCACAAGGATGACACATCTTTTGGCAAAAACCAAAAGTGCACTATTCAACATCTTGCCAACATAACCATCATGATATATACACCATCTTAAGCATATAATATATTAAATCACAAGAATAAACACTTACCCAAGCTTGCAAAGTGATGATCTTGTCTCCAAGAAATGGTTGCCTTAGGGTTTGTGAGTTGAGAGAAAAAGCCTTTTTTGTAGAAAAATCTAGAAATGTCATGTGTGGTTCCTTGAATAAAAATCTGATTTTTGATGCCGTTTATAGGCCCTTGAAGTCATCCTTATCCACTTTGATCAATCATTGATTAGTCAAAGGAAGAATGGGTCATTTGACCCATTGGGCCATGTCTTTTGGCTTCTTTTTGGGCCTCAAATTGAGCCCATTAACACATGTTAACTTAGCCCACCAAATTCTATGTATAATCCATCCTATATCTCATGTTTAAATAATTCCATAATGTCACGATAATTTTCACTTACGAGATTCATGTTCGTAGCCTCAATCTCAAAAATAGAAATTCTAGCCACTCATGGCTTCATTAAACATTTTTGATAAACTTGTGTTTCATGATTTGATTATGTAGGAGTGTATTGAGGTATTTGAAGCTTTAACAAGGAGTAAAGGAACACCAAGGAACCAAAAGAAACCGAGGAAAAATCGACGTTGCAATACATTGCAAAACGAGCGCGGCAGGGCCATACTATTAGTGCCTTGCGCCACTAGCTGCAAAGCAAGCAGTGGCGCAAGAATGACAGGTCCTCTGAACCTGAAGGCTTGCGCCACACCCCCTGAAACAGGGAGTGGCGCAAGTTTTGCTGGTTCTCTGAAATTTTTCCCCTTTTTGCAAACACTAGCATATCATCCAATACCCCATCAAAGCAATACAAGATACGTACTTATTGCTCTCAACACTAAGGTAAACATGGGTCAAAGTTATCAAGTAAGGTCGGAAAGGTACGGGGTGTTACATGTTCATTTCGTCCTATCTTCAAAAGTTAAAGCACCTTAAAAAGACAAAAAACCGACTATAAACTTAGGAGTAAGAATATCAGAATGAGTAGATTAGTTTCGCTAGTATTAAGCAGAAGAATTTCTTTAAATGTTCGTTGCATTTCCTGTATAGGTATTGTAGGCTTACTCGTTCAATTCTTACTGTTGCTCTTAAACTTCCACAATGATCTTATTTTCTATTACTAAGGCTATCTTATCAAACTTTGGAATAAATTTTGTTCAATTTCTTTATGTTCACCATCTTTTGCTACTACATCAATATAATCGATAATACTGTCATCCATCATTTAGTCTTTCATGAAATGATTAAAAGAAAAAGATGTTTCACGAGATAAAACCTTGTCTCTGAAGCAAAAACAGAAAAAAGATGCTTCTTCAGTTGGTGATCTCGTGCTTAAAAGAAAAATACCACAGTAAATTTCAACATCTGGAAGAAGTTTCACAATTGGACTTCCTTTTGCAATGTTAAGTATTAATCTTTTTACATGCACATTAAGGAAAGTTAAGTATTCGTCCAAATTATTGACGTTCACTTGTTAACAATTCACGTGTGTTAAAAATAGAACTTAATCAACAAATTATAACATTACATTATTAAAATATCAATAGAAAAATATATAGTAGTAGATTTAGATATAAAGCTATTTTCAGCCCCTCATCCCATAAATTAAATTTTATTTAAAAGGGATAAATAGCATGCACTATCTTACCATTGAAGTCTCTTGCACTAACCTGATTTACTACCACTTGCACTTACTTAGAACTGCAAACGCTAGGTATTGCGACTCCAAAAACTTAATCAATTTCATTAAAACACTATGTTTTGAATATGTAAAACTCACACCTATATAAACCATACAATACATCTATAAAGTTAAATCTAAATCCATTCAATCACCAAAAAATTCAGAACAACCAATAGTGACTACATATATTGCCGAGTTAATGGTTGGTGCCGTTGAAATTGAGAACGTGAGACTCATAATTTTGTAAGACATATGTACTTCTTTTTGTTGGGTTATGGGTCTTTTTCCCTTCCTATGTGGATAAATAAAAACCCAAATTTGGACCAACCCACTTTGCTCATAGGCCCAATTCTATGGGGCATATATATAGACCTTTTTAGGTCTTATTTTCCAATCACAAAAGAGAGAAATCAGCAGTCACACATAGAGGGAAAGTGCAGATTTTCGCACCCAATTTCAGCACTAAATTGCCAACTTCAAATTGCGATTCCCGCTTCGTTTCTTATCCGATTGAGCTGATTTTTGGACAGCTTGTTCCTCTCATCTCAATCTTTGATTAGGAACTGACAGAGTTGAATTTGGTGCCCCGCAGCTCCAGTTTTGCATCCGTGAACAGTAGCTGCGTTTTCGGGTTTTTGCTTCTTTAATTCTCTAGTTTTTGGTGTTGTGCTTTATGTAGTGTTGCTCATTGTTTGGCATTTATTTGGTGGCCATTTTGGAGAACATTATTGTAACTCTTGGTGATTATAGTGGGGGTTTTTGGTCCCGTGGTTTTTTACTCTTCACACTGAAGGGTTTTCCACGTAAATCTGGTGTCTCGTGTGATTGGTTTATTTTATCCTTGCTTATCTGTTTTGGTTGATATATTTGCTGCCTTATTATCATTGTGCTTGGGTTTGTTTGTCTTCTCTTGGTTCAAGTTGAAAGGGAAAGTTTAGACTTGGGTATTCTTCCGCTGCTACCCTGTCGTGCACTATTGTTAGTGCCGTTGCCTTTCCCAACACTTTTATCAAAATGTAGCAAAAGAGCACCTTAATCTCCTTTTTAGTTTTGTGATAAATATAATAAGTATTGTCTTCATATGATAAAGAAGCTAAAAAATATCTTTTTACCAATCGATTCTTAAATTGTTGTCTATAACCATATGATATATCTAAAATCATATTGACAATCTTTTGCTCGTGTGCACTACAGACCATATAGATTGCATCCAATTCACCTTCTTTTACTTTCTTTTATAGATCATGTCACATCTATATCCAAACAAATAATATCAATGTTAGAATAACCTTTTCTTTTTTGTTCCAATGTAATCCAAGACGTTGTCATATTTCATGCTCGGGCATGGGCTGTTGGGTTCGAAATCGAGAGGGCGTCATGCGGAAGCTTATAGTTGCAAACCAAAAAGGCGATAATTCAGATGACAAAGAAAGCTATAATAAAAAACATATTATTTGATATGATTGGCCAACAAGCCTACATATTGTAAACTAAATCAAAAAGCTTAAAATCTATTGGGAGAAAATCTCCCCCTAAACAAGACTCTTTTAATGACTACATTGTGGATACTATTGCGTTGTGGTATGAGAAGAGGGGTCTTCTATTTATAGAGTTTCAAAACCTTTCCTACAATAAAGAGGTTAGCCAAATATGGAAGAGTTTTATATTTTCCTTTTAGGAAAAGTAAAAGTAATTATGGTATTACTTTTATTTTCCTTCAATAGAAAATTAATACTCAAATTTGGTAAGAAAATCAGGGCAAAAACCCTAACATGGGCGAGTCTCGAAAGAGAATCAAATAGTTGCTCCATGTGCAACACATACAAATAAAACACAGATTAGAAGAGAGAATCTAATTCCTAATAAAAAAAGAATAAAAAAAGAATAAATAAAGCAAGAAAATTTAGTGTAGTATATATGCAAAGAGACCAAAATATCTCAACAAAACTTTTAAGATTTGAACATGTTTATCTCTATGGCTAAGCAAATTGTTCACGGCGTACCACACTATCATTGATTTATTCTATGGTTTTGCTTTGGATCTGTCATTGTAAAATTTTGTTTCAAAACAAAAGCAAAGAAGAAGGATAAATGAGGCATAACTAACAGGAATAAGAGAAATAATGGAATCTTAAAACTAATAGAAATAAGAGAAATGGTGGAATCTTATAATCATCTTTCAAAACAACAAATCAAATCATTTGCTTTAATTTCTTATCGAATTTGTGCGACTATATAGGAATGGGATATTTTTTTGAAAATATAATTTGCTATAAAAAAAAGGAGGCCAAAAACAACGTGTATGCGTTTTACTGAATTTAAAAATAGGTATAGGAGTTTGTTTTCTCCCTAATCTTCTCTATGAATGTATCTTTTTATAACAGGGATACCACATATTGCAAGAATTAGAAAATTAATGTCAAAAAAATATTATTGGATTGTAAAAAGCATAAAAGAAAATAATATATTACCAAATTTAATAAAAGCATTGGGTCTAGCAGCAGTTTCAATTTGACTAAGAATGTAAAGTAACTCTCTTTTTCTATACAATTGGGCGATATTTGGTAATATAACATAGAGTGAGCTATATTCTGTAATGTAACATTACTAGTTGCATTTTTTTTTTGTAAATTTTCCAAAAAAAAAAGATCAACGAAAAGAAAAGATGATATAGTTTTGTTTCCACACGTTTTTTCATTTTCCAAAAGAGGGGCTTGTTTGACTATGGGTTTTCCACATTAATAATGTCATGGAATTTTGCAATGTTGTGGCGGAGTCAAGAATTTAAAATAAGGAGATTAAAAATGTCAAATGGGATTTAACAACTTATATATATGTAACAAAATTCATTTTTTGTCTTATTTATATAGCATAATTTTTCAACGATGAGGGTTCAGTTGCACCATTACGCAAAGATGAAGCCATAATTTGAAGTTTATAAGTTTCTTAAGCAACCTCAACAGTGAAATTTCTTAATAGATATATTGCATTTGAGCAAAAGCTACTGGTTCTCGTGAATCGATACGTTGTATTCTCCCTCTATACACCTTTGATTTTTTTTTATTTTTTATTTTTACCAAAGAAGCCAGGCCCCCCATTCAGACATGACACTAGCCAACTTGCAGTAGTACAACTCAGTCAAATGTGAATATGAGACTCTATGGGGTACTTTCCCATTTATTATAAAATAAAAAAGGACAGTCCGGTGCACTAAAGATCCCGTTATGCGCGGAGTTCGGGGAAGAGCCCACTACAAGGGTCTATTCTACTATCTGAAATTTTTTCGATCATTTTAAACAGATCTCTATTGTTATCTAAGTTAAGAGTTATATGGCTTATGCTGCTGTGGCTTCTCTTATGTCAACTCTAGGATTGCTAATGCAATCCAATTCCTTTTTAGTTCTTCCCTCGGAAGAACTGACTAAATCTCTTCACGAACAAGTGAAAGAACGGATTCAATCCCTTTGTGGAAAACTTCGTTTACTACAAGAGTGTCTAGAGACTTTGGAAAACAATATTGATGATCGTAAGGCATTTGAACACGTATGCACATGATACAGAAGAAAGAATTGAGTCGGCACTGGGACAAATTTATAATGCTGAAAATGATAAGGGTCGGAGAAAAGCTTATAAAGAGCTTTGCAAGAGGTTGCAACAAGCATCTAAGTCCATTGATTCCAAGAGCAGAAAGTTGAGAAAAATTATGAAGAGTACTGGTTTGAAGGCAACGTGTTCGTTAGTCCAAAGTTTTGATTTGCCTGAACATTCTCCACAGCTTGACAACAACAGGAACATGGTCGGACATGCAAATGAGCTGGAGGATATGAAGAGTAAAATCATGGATATCTCGTCTGATGACACAGAAGTTGTGGCAATCGTAGGTATGGGGGGCATTGGGAAAATTGATAGGGTCCATACCCATTTAATGGAAAAAAAAAAAAAAATGAATAACAAAATACAAGTAGCAAAACAAGTTGTGGGCAACAACACTTGTTTTTTGGTAGGTGACAATTTGTCAACTTGTATAAACTTGTTATGGGTAGATTTGCAATTTGCAAATTGTCAAGTTGCACAACTTGCAACAAATCCAAGCAAGATTTGCAAATTGTCAAGTTGCACAACTTGCAACAAATCCAAGCATTTTGATTAGATGCTATGTTGGCCATCTTTCCTATAAATAGGAGGCATCACTTCCTCATTTGTAACACACCCAAAAACAACAACTAAGAAGTAGTTGTGGAGAGTATCTCATAGAGGAGTGTGAGAAAATAGTGTGGGGGGAAAAATAGAGAGTGTGAGCGGTATTATAGTGAGGTGAAAAAATCAAAAGAGGGTTATTTCTTTTGAGTGTAGTGGTTCCTAGAGTATTTACTAGGACCTACAAAGTGTAAAATTCCTCATTATAGTGGATTATTTTAATCCTCTCGGGCCCATGGTTTTTATCCCTTATTCAGAAGGGTTTCCACGTTAAAATATTTGTGTCCTTGTTATTTCTTTTTTGTTGATTACCGTATCACGGTGTTACGTTATTATTCCACTGTTATTACCGCAAATATTATTTCTGTGGCGGGGTTTATCCCCAACAAACTGGTATTAGAGCGCAGGTTCTGCTTATTCACGGAAATAATTTTTTGCTGTGGGTCGTACTATACTCGGAGAAATAAAAATGTCTGGAGTAAAGTATGAGGTAGCAAAATTTGACGGTGATAGCGGTTTCTCAACATGGAAGAGAAGGATGAGGGATCTGCTCATCCAACAAGGATTACACAAGGCACTAAGTGGCAAATCCAAAAAGCCAAAATCCGTGAAAATAGAGGATTGGGAAGAAATGGATGAAAAGGCTGCTAGCGCAATCAGGTTGCACTTAATAGATGATGTGGTCAATAACATCATCGATGAAGATAGTGGATGTGGCATTTGGACAAAGTTAGAAAATCTATACATGTCCAAAACACTGACAAATAAATTATACCTAAAGAAGCAATTGTATGCCCTACATATGGGTGAAGGTACGAATTTTTTGTCACATTTAAATGTGCCCAACGGACTAATCACGCAGCTGGCTAATCTCGGGGTAAAGATCGAGGAGGAAGATAAAGCCATTGTACTCTTGAACTCGTTGCCATCTTCTTATGATACTTTGGCAACAACGATCTTTGCATGGTAAGGACTCTATTGAGCTGATCAAGGATGTCACGTCAGCTCTTCTACTTAATGAGAAGATGAGAAAGAAGCCTGAAAATCATGGTCAGGCTCTCATCTCAGAAAGTAGAGGCAGGAGTCACCAGAGGAGTTCAAGTAACTATGGCAGATCCGAAGGTCATGGAAAGTCCAAGGTCCGATCTAAATCAAGAGCCAAAAATTGCTACAATTGCGATCAACCAGGTCACTTCAAAAGAGATTTTCCAATTCTAAAAAAGGGCAAAGGTGAAAGTAGTGGCCAGAAGAATGACGACAACACGGCTGCCACAGTGCAAAATAATGATAATGTTGTTCTCTTCATAAACGATGAAGAGGAGTGCATGCACTTGGCAGGTCTAGAGTCGGAATGGGTGGTTGATACAACATCATCTTACCATGCTACGCCTGTAAGGGATCTATTCTGCAGATATGTAGCAGGTGATTTTGAAACTGTGAAAATGGGTAACATAAGTTACTCAAAGATTGTGGGGATCGGAGATATTAGTATCAAGATTAATATGGGATGCACGTTGGTTTTGAAAGACATGCAGCATGTACCTGATTTGCTGTTGAACTTGATCTCGAAAATTGCTTTAGACCGAGATGGGTACGAAAACTATTTTACAAAAAAAAAAATAGAGACTCACCAAGGGAGCATTGGTGATTGCAAAAGGAATTGATCGTGGCACGTTGTACAAGACAAATGCAAAAATATGCCAAGGTGAATTGAATGCGGCTCGAGAAGAGATTTCTGCTGATTTGTGGCACAAAAGAATGGGTCATATGAGCGAGAAAGGATTGCAGATTCTCGCCAAGAAATCACTCATCTCTTTTGCCAAAGGTACGATGGAAAAACCATGTCACTACTGTTTGTTTAGTAAGCAACACAGAGTCTCATTTCAGACATCGTCTGAAAGAAAGTTGAATATACTTGATTTGGTATATTCGGATGTTTGTGGTCCAATGGAGGTAGAATCAATGGGCGGTAACAAATATTTTGTTACTTTTATTGATGATGCTTCACAAAAATTGTGGGTTTATATCTTGAAAATCAAATATCAGGTGTTTCAAGTATTCCAGAAGTTTCATGCTCTGGTGGAAAGGGAGACGAGTCGAAAGCTAAAGCGTCTCCGCACTGATAATGGAGGTGAGTACACTTCAAGGGAATTTGAAGGGTACTGTTTAAGTCATGGGATCAAACATGAGAAAACAGTTCCTGGAACCCCACAACACAATGGTGTAGCTGAGCGGATGAATCGCACCATTGTCGAGAAGGTGAGAAACATGCTCAGAATGGCTAAACTGCCTAATTCATTTTGGGGTGAAGCAGTTCAGATGGCCTGTTACCTGATCAATCACAGTCCATCAGTTCCATTGGAGTTTGATATTCCAGAGAGAGTTTGGACCAATAAAGAGGTGTCCTACTCATATCTAAAGGTGTTCGGTTGCAGAGCTTTTGCACATGTATCGAAGGAGCAGAGAACAAAGTTGGATGATAAATTATTTCCCTGCATATTCATCGGATATGGAGATGAAGAGTTCGGGTACAAATTATGGGATCTTGTAAAGAAGGTCATCAGAAACAGAGATGTTCTATTTAGAGAAAGTGAAGTCGAAACTGCTGATGATCTGTCAGAGAAGGCCAAGAAATGGAATGGTATAAACCCTAACCTTATTACCATTCCTTCTACTTCTAACCATCCCAGAAGTGCAGAAAGTACAACCGATGAGGTTGTTGAGCAGGGGGAGCAACCTGATGAGATTGTCGAACAGGGGGAGCAATTTGGTGATTATACCGAGCAAGTGGAGTACCCTAATCAAGAAGATCAATCTCAACCTCTGAGGAGATCAGAAAGGTAAAGGGTAGAGTCATCCAAGTACCCTTCTTCAGAATATGTCCTTATCAATGATGAGGGGGAGCCAGAAAGTCTTAAGGAGGTGTTGTCCCATCCAGAAAAGAACCAGTGGATGAAAGCCATGCAAGAAGAGATGGAATCTCTACATAAAAATGGCACGTACAAACTGGTTGAACTTCCAAAAGGTAAAAAATCGCTTAGGTGCAAGTGGGTCTTTAAACTCAAGAAAGATGGAAATGGCAAACTGGTCAGATACAAAGCTTGATTGGTGGTAAAAGGCTTCGAACAGAAGAAAGGTATTGATTTTGATGAAATTTTTTCACCTGTTGTCAAAATGACTTCTATTCGAACCATTTTGAGCTTAACAGCTACCCTAGATCTTGAGGTAGAGTAGTTGGATGTGAAAACTGCATTTCTTCACGGAGATTTGGAAGAGGAAATTTATATGGAGCAGCCAGAAAGATTTGAAGTAGTTGAAAAGAAATACATGGTATGTAAACTGAATAAGAGTCTTTATGGGTTGAAGCAAGCACCGAGGCAGTGGTACAAAAAGTTTGACTCATTCATTCAAAGTCAAACTTACACAAAGGCCTATTCTGATCCATATGTATACTTCAAAAGATTTTCTGACAACAACTTTATTATTTTGTTGTTGTATGTGGATGACATGCTAATTGTAGGATAGGACAAAGAGCTGATTGTCAAGTTGAAGGGAGATTTGTCCAAGTCATTTGATATGAAGGACTTGGGCCCAGCACAACAAATTCTGGGGATGAAGATTGTTCAAGAACGAGTAAACAAAAAGTTGTGGTTATCTCAGGATAAGTACATTGAACGTGTACTCGAATGCTTCAACATGAAAAGTGCTAAAGCTGTTAGCACACCTCTTGCGGGTCATATGAAGTTGAGCAAGAAGATGTGTCCTGCAAAAAATGAGGAGAAAGGAAATATGGCGAAAATTCCTTATTCTTCAGCGGTCGGGAGTTTGATGTATGCAATGGTGTGTACCAGACCAGATATTACTCATGCAGTTGGTGTTGTTAGTAGGTTTCTTGAAAATCCTGGAAAAGAACACTGGGAAGCAGTCAAGTGGATACTCAGGTACCTGAAAGGTACCTCTGGAGACTGTTTGTGTTTTGGAGGATCTGAACCAATCTTGAAGTGCTATACCGATGCTGATATGACAGGTGACCTTGATAATCGAAAATCCACTACTGGATATTTGTTTGTCTTTTCAGGGGGAGCTATATCATGGCAGTCAAGGTTGCAGAAGTGTGTTGCACTATCTACAACTGAAGCGGAGTATATTGCAGCTACTGAAGCTGGCAAGGAGATGGTATGGCTGAAACGGTTCCTTCAAGAGCTTGGCTTGCATCAGAAGGAGTATGTCGTCTATTGTGACAGTCAAAGTACAATAGACTTGAGCAAGAACTCCATGTATCATGCAAGGACGAAACACATTGTAACACCCCGTACCTTCCTCACCCTATTTGACGACATTAAATAATGTTTACTTAGGTGTCACGAGCTATAAGTATGTATTTGGTAATGTTAGTGATGGAGAAATTGAAATTTGGCCCTTGTATATGTGATTAAACTTGCATAAAAGGTGTTTTGCGATTTTCATGGCGCATTTGTGGGGTTAAAAAAAATGAGGCTAAGAGGACCTCTAAACAAAGTATATTGAGGCCAAGAAGTAAGTTAAAGAATAGGACTTGAAGTATCTAACCAAACCCGCGAAGAAAAGTCGAAAAACAAAATTTTCAAAAAAAATTAAGGAGGGGCGCGCCCAGGGGCGTGCCACGCCGCTCTGGGCTAAAATTTTTAGTCCAGAGGCAGCAAGGGGGCGCGCCAGGCAGCGTGCCGGGCTGCTTGTGCGCACCTTTCAAAAGTTGGAATTTTTCTTAAGTTCCAAGGGTGCCCGGGGACGTACCGGACCGATTTTTGCCACGTTTCTTCTACAACCATGAGAATATACATGAAATTAGTGAAATATTATATTGTTATGATACAATTACCCGAGGACGAATTTGGCGTCAAAATGACGATTTTACCCCTATAGCCAAAATGGGTCATACGTGGCTAGAATCGCTTGTTTTTGGGATTGAGGCTACAAATATAAATCCCGTGAGTGGGAATATTGTTGTAACGCATATGGAATGAATTAAACATGAGAAATTATGAATTTTGTTGGATTAAGTGAATTGGGCCCAAAAAGGACCCAAAATGTGAAAAAAAACATGAAAGGCCCAATGGGTCAAAATGACCCATTCTTGCCTTGACTTGTCAATGATGGACTTAATGGCTAAGGATGACTTTAAAAGGTTATAAAAGGTGGCCAAAAATCAGATTTTAATTCATTGTACACACACATGCTTTTCTCTCATTTTCTAGAATTCTCAAGAACACTTTTTTTGGTGCTCTTCAAACCCTAAGGCATTTTTGGGCAAGATCATCCTTTTTCAAGCTTGGGTAAGTGCTTATTCTTGTACTTTAACATATTATAAGCATGATAGATTATGTATATCATGTTGGTTATGCTTGGGAGTGTTGGACATGGCACTTTTGGTTTTGTGAAAAAGATGTGAAATCCATGGAATTGTAACTTGAATTATGACTTGTGCCTTTGATGAAAAAGCATGGTATGGACAAAATATAAACATGTATGGTGTTATTTTTGGTATTAAACTTGTTATTGTCTATAAGTGGAAATTGTGGGATTTTGACCGATATGTGTTATGAGTTGTATTAAGGTAAGTTGATGGATTAATTGTGATGTGGTATGGATAAGAAAGTGTAAAGGAGAAGTGTTGTGGTGAAATGTGTCAATTATCATGTATTGGTCAATGTTGGGAATATTATGGAATTTTTGGAATAATACTTTTATCAATGGTTTTGTCAAGGGGAAATGACATGTTAAAGCTAAACATGTGACTAATTATTATTTTATGCCATTATAAGGTAATTGGTGGTTAATGTTGGTTTCATTATGAACTTGTGTTGTAGAGCAAAACACAAGAACGGAGAGGGACTATTGTATGCGCATCTAAGATTGTGTATTCGTATTAAGAATACAAGGTATGTAAGGTTATTCTTCTATATCCTTTTGTAGCATGTGGTGTTCACATTGTCATTTGATTCCGAAGTGCTCATTGTCCTAAAGTGTTCTATTCCAAAGGGGTTCTATAGTATTCCAACTAAGGTTGATATATATTATTATTCATATGAGTTTTCCTCTTAGACGAATTATGACCCACTTAGTTCTTATTTATGGACGGAAGTTCTTAAGTTGTCATATGTTGTAAAGCCTAAGAGAACTACCTCAACAAGAGTAGTGAGGTAAAGAGGACTTGTTGAGTTTGAATAGCATTATTCCAATCATGCCATGAACCAAAGTTCCAAAATTCACATGTCTCATATTCATGATTAATGTTCCAAAAGCCCAATAAGGTTATGTTCCACGGTTCCCATGGTGGTTATACTCATGTCCCTTGTTCATGGATTATGGTCCAATGGTTTTAATAGTGTTATGTTGCTATAATGTTATGTTTCTCACAATGTTTATTCACATACCTCTCACCCATTGGTTAATGATCCAAAGCTTCAAGGAAAGTTGTCATAACGTTGAAATCTCTAAAGGACCTATTTTCAAGAGAATAATAACATAAGAGAATCTATTTAATCTTGGATGGCATTTTCCAATCATGTCTTGTTCCAAAATCCGATAGTATGATGATTAGCCTTGTACCAATCTTGCATAAGTAAAAGTACCAATCTCATAAGGGTGATAAGAGAGGCGATGTGCAAGTTAGTATAATTATCCCTCATAAGTGAAGATGTGAATCTTATGAAGTGAAGTGAAGTGAGATGTGTATACAAATGTGAGCTTTAGTGTCATGATCTCTAATGGATCACTCTCTCTCATAGCTATGTCAAAGAAATAAGATTGTGAAGAAATAATGCACAAATGGTTACTTTATGTTATGGTTCATTGAAAATGGATTAAAAATCAAAAGGGTATATATTATAGCCCACTAAATGTGGATGTCCGGTATTATATATATATATTATAGCCCACTAAATGTGGATGTCCGGTATTATAATTATATATGATAGCCCACTAAATGTGGATGTCCGGTATTATAGTTATATATTATAGCCCACTGATCAGCTGGATGTCCGGTATATATTATAGCCCACTGATCAGCTGGATGTCCGGTATATATTATAGCCCACTGATCAGCTGGATGTCCGGTATATATTATAGCCCACTAAATGTGGATGTCCGGTATTATATTTATATATGATAGCCCACTAAATGTGGATGTCCGGTATTATATTTATATATGATAGCCCACTAAATGTGGATGTCCGGTATTATATTTATATATGATAGCCCACTAAATGTGGATGTCCGGTATTATAATTATATATGATAGCCCACTAAAGGTGGATGTCCGGTATTATGGTGGAGGCCCGGTACTAACTAATTGAGTGCACAGTAATGAAAATAGTTGTAAAGAGATGAGAATATATGCCTCACGTGCATAGATGTAAATAAACATGAAGATGGTTATAAGAAAGTGATAATGATGCGACTGATTGATCAAGTATTGAGACTAATAGAAGTAATGAACCTGGTTCCACATATTTTTATATGAAGGTATATCCATATTGATTATTCTCTTACGCTTAATTTCTTGGAAGTACTTATGTGCTATTTTAGTTTCATCTGGCCTTACATACTCAGTACTTTATTCGTACTGACCCCTTTTGGGGAACTTACCTTACATGCTGCAGGCACAGGTGTTAGTAGATCTCTGCAGTAGGTGGCGAGATATCCGCAAATTATTGGTGAGCTCTAGTTGCTTCGGGGCTTCCCAAGTCACATGTGTTCATTAGGTTTTAGCATTTTGTAAGTATTGTATAGACATGGTCATGTATCTATTAGAGGCTTTGTAGACATATGTGGGGTATCGTGAAAGTAAAAGATGTACGTTCATTTTGACGAGATGGCCCTAGCGGCCAAGTTTCATAGATTGCACGTATTGCCATGACTTTCGCTAACGATATTTAATTACATGAGATAAAATGATATGCATACGCGAACATACATATGAGAGTACATGAGCAAAGATTGGTTCTCTCGGGCCTTATCGGCTTCGGGTGCCAATCACGCCTCGTTGGAAGTCGGGGCGTGACAAAAGTGGTATCAGAGCAGTTCGTCCTAAGGGTGTCTACAAAGCCGTGTCTGAGTAGAGTCTTACTTATCGATGTGTTGCGCGCCACATTAATAAGTAGGAGGCTACGGGACATTTAGGAGTTGTTTCATTTTTTTCATTCTACATCGTGCAATAGAGCCATTGTCATAGGTGGGATTACATCTGACAATTGTAATTGATTTCCTTTGATATAGTAACATGCCGATTTCAAGACAAGGTATGGGCAAAAATAAGCAGGTAGATATGCAAGCGAAAGAAAGAACTAGTAAATCCCCACCTAATCCAGCTAGTCAGTATGGGGTTGAAACTGAGTTTACATCACGGGCACCTTCTCCTCCCCCTTCTCCAGGGAGGCCACAAAGGAGGGAAATATCCCCAGAATCGTCTGTTAATGTTACTAGGCAGGAGTTAAAAGATTTGAAAAATGCAGTGCAAATGTTGACTCAGATAGTTGTTGCCCAGAGTCAAGGACGAGTTGGTCCAGTGACAAGTGATGGTGGTGCGGCTAGGATAGCTAGTCGGCGGACACAGGATTTTCTGAAATTGGATCCTCCCACATTTACCGGATCCGATCTTAACGAAGATCTGCAAGACTTTATAGATCAAATTCAAAGAGCTCTAGATGTTATGCATGTGACGGGCATAGAAACAGTGGAGCTTGCAGCATATAGATTGAAAGGAGAGGCTATATTATGGTACGAAGATTGGAAACAATCCAGAGGTATCGGTGTAAATCCATCTAGTTGGGAGGAATTCAAGGGGGCATTCCTCGATCATTATCTGCCATATGAGATCCGCGAGGCTCGAGCGGATCAGTTTTTAAATCTTTGTCAGGGGAATATGAGCGTCAGGGAGTACAGTCTTCGGTTTAATTCATTGGCTAGATACGCTCCTCATATGGTAGCAACTATGGCCGATAGAGTTCATCGGTATGTAGACAGATTGGAGCCCTACTTGGTAAGAGACTGTACTATTGCTGCATTGAATAAAGACATGGACATAGCCAGAATACAAGCCTTCGCGCAAAAGATGGAGGATCAAAGGCAAAGGGGAAGGATACAAGAATCTGATGCAGGGCCGTCAAAGCGGGCTAGACCCATGGGACAGTTCACGGCATCTCAAGGAGGATTGAGGCCTCAGGTTTTCCCAAGACCACCTAGACCGTCATTTTATTACCCTACAGCGGATACTCCACCTCCATTTCGAGGGTCTAGAGGCACTCCGATTGGGCAGAATAGTGGAATACGGGGTTCGCAGACAGCAAAATCTTTTCGTCAGCAGTGCCAACGCTACGGAAAGTTTCATTCAGGTGAATGTCGATTTGAGACGGACGTTTGCTTTTGGTGTAAAGAGCCAGGACACATGAAGAGAGCATGCCCACAGAGGGCCACGGGTAGTATGACACGACCTACGGGGTCGGCAGAATTCAGAGGCTCTCCGTGACATAGTGACAGGTACGTTATTTATATGTTTACCTAATGACTATGCATCAATTGATCCGGGTTCTACCCTATCAGATGTTACTCTATTGACTGCGGGAAAAATTTGAAGGAATATTAGAGTTAATAGTTAAGTCAGTTGGGATGTCCACACCAGTTGGTGAATTTATTATAGCTAAAAGAGTATGTCACGATTGTATAGTAAATGTAGTGATCACGTTACATTGACGAATATTATTGAGATGGAAATGATAGATTTTTAATGTTACCATGGGTATGACTTGGTTAGCTTTTTGTTAGGCCCCAATAGATTGCCGAGTAAAGAAATTGCAGTTTCACTTTCCACAAAGAATGTTCTTGAATGGAAGGGTACATATGTCACTTGGTCAAAGTGAAGAATATTAATGTTAAAGCTACTAATGTGAAAGATACTAGTCTACCCCCATAGGATGTCCCAGTATAAATTGTATCGACGAGGGATGACACGTATAGGCAACGGATTGAGATGTCAGGAAGATTTTATGTATCGGATAGATATATGAGCTGAAGAAATGCATTAGGGTAAAGCACATCATTCATAATACGCTATTTAGTAGGGAGTAATCCATATGTACCAGGATTTGGAAGCGACTTATTGATGAGATTACATGAAAAGAATATTGCAAAATTTATACTTCAGTAATCGAAGTGATATGGGTAATAACAGTTGTAGAAATGTTTTTGGGAACCCAAGTGAATGCAAGAATGGTTTTTGTCTTCAGATAGAGGAACAAACAAACCGTACTGTTTAAGCATGAGAAGTTAGTTCTCTATAGCGTATCTTATAAGATGGCTCGGAGATGTGGTCAAGTCGTATATGACTTTGAGGTATCCCCAGAACTCTTTATAGTTCATTCAGTATCTCATATGCGATGCTTTAAAAGTGTGTAGGAGATTCTGCCATGTTGCTCCCAGTGGAAATCCACTAGTTATGGAAAAAAAAAATAAAAAAATCTCATAGGTGAGGAAGTACGGCTTATTTTTCTAGCTCGATAAGCGAAAGTAATAAGAATTAAAGAAGGAGCTTCCGTGAAAGCACAATAGGAGAAATGAACACAGGGAAAAAGTCACAAGGAAGACCAGAGAAATAATGAAAGCTAAAGTAATCGTAAGTTTTGGACAAAGCAAAGTTCGGGGTACGGAAATGGATCCTAATAAGTAAGTTTTTACAAGTATTCTATGTGTATATGACAATTGAAGGATTCACTTCGGCATAAGTTATGACGATGAGACAATGTTACTAACATTCGAGGACGAATGTTTCTAAGGGGGGGAGGATGTAACACCCCGTACCTTCCTAACCCTATTTGACGACATTAAATAATGTTTACTTAGGTGTCACGAGCTATAAGTATGTATTTGGTAATGTTAGTGATGGAGAAATTGAAATTTGGCCCTTGTATATGTGATTAAACTTGCATAAAAGGTGTTTTGCGATTTTCATGGCGCATTTGTGGGGTTAAAAAAAATGAGGCTAAGAGGACCTCTAAACAAAGTATATTGAGGCCAAGAAGTAAGTTAAAGAATAGGACTTGAAGTATCTAACCAAACCCGCGAAGAAAAGTCGAAAAACAAAATTTTCAAAAAAAATTAAGGAGGGGCGCGCCCAGGGGCGTGCCACGCCGCTCTGGGCTAAAATTTTTAGTCCAGAGGCAGCAAGGGGGCGCGCCAGGCAGCGTGCCGGGCTGCTTGTGCGCACCTTTCAAAAGTTGGAATTTTTCTTAAGTTCCAAGGGTGCCCGGGGACGTACCGGACCGATTTTTGCCACGTTTCTTCTACAACCATGAGAATATACATGAAATTAGTGAAATATTATATTGTTATGATACAATTACCCGAGGACGAATTTGGCGTCAAAATGACGATTTTACCCCTATAGCCAAAATGGGTCATACGTGGCTAGAATCGCTTGTTTTTGGGATTGAGGCTACAAATATAAATCCCGTGAGTGGGAATATTGTTGTAACGCATATGGAATGAATTAAACATGAGAAATTATGAATTTTGTTGGATTAAGTGAATTGGGCCCAAAAAGGACCCAAAATGTGAAAAAAAACATGAAAGGCCCAATGGGTCAAAATGACCCATTCTTGCCTTGACTTGTCAATGATGGACTTAATGGCTAAGGATGACTTTAAAAGGTTATAAAAGGTGGCCAAAAATCAGATTTTAATTCATTGTACACACACATGCTTTTCTCTCATTTTCTAGAATTCTCAAGAACACTTTTTTTGGTGCTCTTCAAACCCTAAGGCATTTTTGGGCAAGATCATCCTTTTTCAAGCTTGGGTAAGTGCTTATTCTTGTACTTTAACATATTATAAGCATGATAGATTATGTATATCATGTTGGTTATGCTTGGGAGTGTTGGACATGGCACTTTTGGTTTTGTGAAAAAGATGTGAAATCCATGGAATTGTAACTTGAATTATGACTTGTGCCTTTGATGAAAAAGCATGGTATGGACAAAATATAAACATGTATGGTGTTATTTTTGGTATTAAACTTGTTATTGTCTATAAGTGGAAATTGTGGGATTTTGACCGATATGTGTTATGAGTTGTATTAAGGTAAGTTGATGGATTAATTGTGATGTGGTATGGATAAGAAAGTGTAAAGGAGAAGTGTTGTGGTGAAATGTGTCAATTATCATGTATTGGTCAATGTTGGGAATATTATGGAATTTTTGGAATAATACTTTTATCAATGGTTTTGTCAAGGGGAAATGACATGTTAAAGCTAAACATGTGACTAATTATTATTTTATGCCATTATAAGGTAATTGGTGGTTAATGTTGGTTTCATTATGAACTTGTGTTGTAGAGCAAAACACAAGAACGGAGAGGGACTATTGTATGCGCATCTAAGATTGTGTATTCGTATTAAGAATACAAGGTATGTAAGGTTATTCTTCTATATCCTTTTGTAGCATGTGGTGTTCACATTGTCATTTGATTCCGAAGTGCTCATTGTCCTAAAGTGTTCTATTCCAAAGGGGTTCTATAGTATTCCAACTAAGGTTGATATATATTATTATTCATATGAGTTTTCCTCTTAGACGAATTATGACCCACTTAGTTCTTATTTATGGACGGAAGTTCTTAAGTTGTCATATGTTGTAAAGCCTAAGAGAACTACCTCAACAAGAGTAGTGAGGTAAAGAGGACTTGTTGAGTTTGAATAGCATTATTCCAATCATGCCATGAACCAAAGTTCCAAAATTCACATGTCTCATATTCATGATTAATGTTCCAAAAGCCCAATAAGGTTATGTTCCACGGTTCCCATGGTGGTTATACTCATGTCCCTTGTTCATGGATTATGGTCCAATGGTTTTAATAGTGTTATGTTGCTATAATGTTATGTTTCTCACAATGTTTATTCACATACCTCTCACCCATTGGTTAATGATCCAAAGCTTCAAGGAAAGTTGTCATAACGTTGAAATCTCTAAAGGACCTATTTTCAAGAGAATAATAACATAAGAGAATCTATTTAATCTTGGATGGCATTTTCCAATCATGTCTTGTTCCAAAATCCGATAGTATGATGATTAGCCTTGTACCAATCTTGCATAAGTAAAAGTACCAATCTCATAAGGGTGATAAGAGAGGCGATGTGCAAGTTAGTATAATTATCCCTCATAAGTGAAGATGTGAATCTTATGAAGTGAAGTGAAGTGAGATGTGTATACAAATGTGAGCTTTAGTGTCATGATCTCTAATGGATCACTCTCTCTCATAGCTATGTCAAAGAAATAAGATTGTGAAGAAATAATGCACAAATGGTTACTTTATGTTATGGTTCATTGAAAATGGATTAAAAATCAAAAGGGTATATATTATAGCCCACTAAATGTGGATGTCCGGTATTATATATATATATTATAGCCCACTAAATGTGGATGTCCGGTATTATAATTATATATGATAGCCCACTAAATGTGGATGTCCGGTATTATAGTTATATATTATAGCCCACTGATCAGCTGGATGTCCGGTATATATTATAGCCCACTGATCAGCTGGATGTCCGGTATATATTATAGCCCACTGATCAGCTGGATGTCCGGTATATATTATAGCCCACTAAATGTGGATGTCCGGTATTATATTTATATATGATAGCCCACTAAATGTGGATGTCCGGTATTATATTTATATATGATAGCCCACTAAATGTGGATGTCCGGTATTATATTTATATATGATAGCCCACTAAATGTGGATGTCCGGTATTATAATTATATATGATAGCCCACTAAAGGTGGATGTCCGGTATTATGGTGGAGGCCCGGTACTAACTAATTGAGTGCACAGTAATGAAAATAGTTGTAAAGAGATGAGAATATATGCCTCACGTGCATAGATGTAAATAAACATGAAGATGGTTATAAGAAAGTGATAATGATGCGACTGATTGATCAAGTATTGAGACTAATAGAAGTAATGAACCTGGTTCCACATATTTTTATATGAAGGTATATCCATATTGATTATTCTCTTACGCTTAATTTCTTGGAAGTACTTATGTGCTATTTTAGTTTCATCTGGCCTTACATACTCAGTACTTTATTCGTACTGACCCCTTTTGGGGAACTTACCTTACATGCTGCAGGCACAGGTGTTAGTAGATCTCTGCAGTAGGTGGCGAGATATCCGCAAATTATTGGTGAGCTCTAGTTGCTTCGGGGCTTCCCAAGTCACATGTGTTCATTAGGTTTTAGCATTTTGTAAGTATTGTATAGACATGGTCATGTATCTATTAGAGGCTTTGTAGACATATGTGGGGTATCGTGAAAGTAAAAGATGTACGTTCATTTTGACGAGATGGCCCTAGCGGCCAAGTTTCATAGATTGCACGTATTGCCATGACTTTCGCTAACGATATTTAATTACATGAGATAAAATGATATGCATACGCGAACATACATATGAGAGTACATGAGCAAAGATTGGTTCTCTCGGGCCTTATCGGCTTCGGGTGCCAATCACGCCTCGTTGGAAGTCGGGGCGTGACACACATAGACGTGAGATATCATTGGATTCGAGAAAAGCTAGATGACGGATCTATGCAGGTTAAGAAGGTCCCTACTAGTGAGAATCCCTCGGATATGATGACCAAGGTGGTACCAAGAGACAAGTTCGAGTTATGCAAGGAACTTGTCGGTATACACTCAAACTAGAAGCTCGGTGCTATCTCCTTCCGGTTAATGGGTCTGGAGGGGGAGATTGATAGGGTCCATACCCATTTAATGGAAAATAAAAATAAAAATGAATAACAAAATACAAGTAGCAAAACAAGTTGTGGGCAACAACACTTGTTTTTTGGTAGGTGACAATTTGTCAACTTGTATAAACTTGTTATGGGTAGATTTGCAATTTGCAAATTGTCAAGCTGCACAACTTGCAACAAATCCAAGCAAGATTTGCAAATTGTCAAGTTGCATAACTTGCAATCAATCCAAGCAAGATTTGTAAATTGTCAAGTTGCACAACTTGCAACAAATCCTAGCATTTTGATTGGATGATATGTTGGCCATCTTTCCTATAAATAGGAGGCATCACTTCCTCATTTGTAACACACCTAAAAACAACAACTAAGAAGTAGTTGTGGAGAGTATCTCATAGAGAAGTGTGAGAAAATAGTGTGTGGGGAAAAATAGAGATTGTGAGCGGTATTATAGTGAGGTGGAAAAATCAAAAGAGGGTTATTTCTTTTGAGTGTAGTGGTTCGTAGAGTATTTACTTGGACCTACAAAGTGTAAAATTCCTCATTATAGTGGATTATTTTGCTCCTCTCGGGCCCGTGGTTTTTTTCCCCTATTCAGAAGGGTTTCCACGTTAAAATATTTGTGTCCTTGTTATTTCTTTTTTGTTGATTACCATATTACGGTGCTACTTTATTATTCCGCTGTTATTACCGTAAATATTATTTCTGTGGCGGGTTTATCCCCAACAAAATCAACCTTTGCAAGAATAATTTATGATGATCCAGCAATAAAATCACATTTTGATATTGTAGCATGGGTTACTACATCAGAGGAATACTGTGTTAGAAGAATGTTGCTGCAACTTCTTCACTGTATTCCATCAACCAAGGATGTAATCCGCGAGGAACTGGATGATGATGATCTAGCTGGAAAATTGAAACAGAGGTTGTGGAAGTGGAGGTACCTAATTGTCATCGACGATATATGGAGCATCGATGCTTGGGATGATATAAGTCAATGGTTTCCAGATTGCAGAGGAAGTCATGTCCTACTTACAACAAGGTGCGCAAATGTGGTCGGTTATGCTGCTCTTAGTAAGCCTCCTCATCACATGTCTTTTCTAAGTGCAAAACAAAGTTGGGAACTATTGCAATCGAAAGTACATGTCTCCTCAGAATTATTGGAAGTTGGAAAGAAAATTGCAGATAATTGTCACGGCTTGCCTTTGACAGTTATTGTAGTTGCTGGGATTCTGTCTAAATGCAACAATGCACTAGATGGATGGGAGAAAGTTGCACAAGATGTAAAATCAGCGATATTTAATGATCCTCATCGACAATGTGAAAAGGTCCTTGCTTTAAGTTACTACTATCTACCTCAATGCCTAAAGGCTTGCTTTTTATATTTTGGGACTTTTCCCGAAGATGAAGAGGTTAACGTGACAAGATTAATCAGCCTATGGGTTGCAGAGGGATTTCTAAAGGATCCTGATGATAATAAAAGTTTGGAGGACGTAGCTGAAGAATGTTTACAAGAACTTATAGATAGAAATTTGGTTCTCGTAGGCCAACATAATTTTTGCGGGGAGGTGGAAACATGTAAGATCCATGATCTCTTACATGAGTTCTGCTTGAGACAAGCTCGAGGTGAGAACGAGAACTCTCGTCCTGTTATAAGTAAAGAATCATGGAACCGAGCCCCACATGTCTTCCGATCATTCATACAGGTCTGTTTAACGATTGCACGATCAATTAGTGGTTTTCATCAGTTGAACTCTCATGATTGCTGTGATAAAAGGAAAATAGTGAACTTGAGAAAGTTACACTTTCATGACGATGTTCCGACCTCAAAACTATTTGATTCAGTGCATCTAAGGTATCTACATTTGTCCATTCGAAGTCACAAATGTCTCCCGCGTTTCAAATTTCAAACATTGCAAATTTTGATTGTTGAAATAGAAAACTCTAGGAGCGTAACCATACCTATCGAAATTTGGACTATGCCACAGTTAAGGAGTGTTCATTTTATGAAGACAGGATGTCGATATCTTCCAAATATACCCAACGGTGAAGGTAAGCATGCAATATTGGAACACCTACACACTATAACTGAGTTGGTCCATCATGGTAAAAAAGAAATCTTTGCACTAACGCCTAACTTGAAGAAATTGGAAGTTGTGTTAGACCGCATTGCTGATGAATCCCACGATTTTTTTTCATCTTCTGATGATTGGGATTACTTGTGGCCCAACAATCCTGCACATGATGCCTTTTTTGAAAATCTGAACACTTTCCCCCCAACACTTAGAAGGCTGACATTATGTGGGTTGTGTCTTAATTGGGCTGCGATGGACATTGTAGGCATGTTGCCTAACCTCGAGGCACTCGAATTAAAAGACAACGCGTGTGGGAATTTTTCTGGGACGAGGTGGAAACCGAGTAGAGGAGTGTTTTCTCGATTAAAGTTCTTGTCACTACGCAATATGGGATTTTTCACCGAGTGGAAAGCTGTAGACGATCATTTTCCTGTCCTGGAGAGACTTTTTATATCTCACTGCATATGGCTAAAAGAGATTCCACAAGAGTTCGCAAATATTTCAACACTGCAAGTGATCGAGTTACGGGACTGTAGTGTTCACCTAGCCAAATCAGCAAAGCGGATTCAACAAGAGCAAGAAGACACCTTTGGATGCCAAGTGACTAGTGTTCATGAATCCAATTGTAAATACGGTAAAATCATCTATTTCATGCTTTGACAAATATATATAGCTTATTACCACCATGTTTTTTCCGTGAGACTTAACATTTCTTTCTTCTAGAGGTTTTATTCGCTCAATTTCATTACTATCCGTTAGGAAAATGTATCGTTTTTTCTGCTCTTGATCCCTAACAGACTCTAACCTGAATTTTGAACTATTAGTTAAAAGTTGACGGTTAAATTTGGACTTTTTTCCTCGAAGAATTTGGACATGTGGAATGTACTCATTTCACGCTGGAGCTCTGTTGATGGCAAGGGTAAATGCGAAACAATTTACTAATGGTAAGAGTATGAATGGACCAAAAGTGTAGCGGATGACGAAATTAATGAGGAATTTCGGATAGTACAGGGGATAATTTGGACATTTTTTCGTTATGTTTATATTCTTTCTTGAAAGATGTACAACACTGTTTTTGGATTCTCACCACATAAGGCCCATGTAAAGGGGAAAGCGCTCCCTGCCAGGATCTTTTTCCATACCCAGGAGTCGAACGCAAAACCTCTGGTTAAGCGTAGAGGGGTCTTATCGATCCTACCATGACTCTTGGTGATAGATGTGCAACATTGTACTAGTTATATTGGATTTGAAAAAGTTTACTACTTGATTTTATTAAAATTGGATTTATAATTATCCCAAATTATGAGTGAAGATTGTAGGTTACTGCAATTTGATGGTTGAGAGGCTAATCGTGTTTCTTCTTTTTTTTTTTTTTAAGTGACTTGCAACCGGTCTGTCAGATTTCTGAGGGGAGATTCCTTAATGAAGAATAGTTAAATGTTTTTGTTTTTTCATCCGGTGTTTGGTATTCGTTTTGGGGCCGAGTAATGCAACGATGCCTGTGCTCTTCATTATGCAGCTGCCTATTGTAACTCCAAGGTTGTGAATGAGGTACTCAAGCATGAATTAGCTGATGTCAATCTTGACAATTCCTGTGGATATAACGTCCTTCTCGCTTGTACTTCCGTACTAGTAGTCATAGTATTACTCTTGCAGTTCTTGTTGTTCTACTCCCGTTACTTTCTTGTACTTCGAGTATAGTATCACTTTCTGTAGTTACTGTTCCCTTTTTCAGCATGCTCCGTTATACTTCCGTAAGTATTTTGTCTTGGCTTCTTCACTTCCGTTTTTTTTCTTTTTTTTTTTTTCCTGCTTTGTAACGCTTTTATTTGAGGGCCTATCGAAAACAGTCTCTTTACCTATCAATGTAGGGTAAGGTTTACTCATACACTATCCTCCCCAAACCTCACTTGTGGGATTATACTGAGTTGTTGTTAGCAAACTTTAAGAAGTTCATTTACCTGTGTGCTCTGATTGCCACTATTTTTTTTTCCACTAATGTCCGATACCCACATTGAGGCTTGACTAATCCGGATTGCCACTAAATTTTCATTGAGTTGCTAAGTCTTCAGAAGGCATATTTAGGTAAGTTAATGAAATTTCATAGGTGTTATATAACTTTCCTGACACCATTTTCCTCAGAAACAAAATATTTTCGGTATGTTATAGATCACAATTTTTCGAAAAGGCGCTTGATGTGGCACTAGTACTACTTAGCTTTGGTGATGTAACCAGAGTATGGTGGAGTAATTCGTTGTTTTATTTAAATTTCAAGTGTTGTATGACTATTGAATGTATATAATATCGATAACTACTTTTGCGACATTTATATAATGTCATCATATGGGATTTCGACTAGAAAGTGGGAAGGAAGATTTTGCTGGCACAATCTTCACTTCGAAGTAGTGGGCAGGTAATGAAGCTGGTTAACCCTGCGTCCAAACAAAGATGTACCTCCTCAAGAAGCACTTGTCCGGTATTATGATTGACATAACATGAGAGATACACATTAATATTAGCTCCCACTAGTTTGGAGAGAGCCGCCCTTATTGTCGACTCCATGTATGGTGCATGGTTTGATGGTTGTACTCCTCCCTGTACTAAGTAGTCAATCAGATTTACGCTCCTCCCATTCGACACAAAAAACTTCTGGTGTATCTTTTCTGCTGCTTGGAAGTATTGAGTAATGTTGATTTGGTTCGCAATACAACACCCATGATTCATCCATTCAAGCGTCCATAACCAATAATCATCATGACCGTCAGCTTCCAAATTTGGCCAAATAGTGTGAAGAGATTCTTTAAATTTCGGTTGTTATTCATCTTCTCATTGGATATGTATACTATTGAGAATGGCATACATAGCACATGGATGCACATGGGAGCCTAACTACTTATAATTAGTGAGTGAGTTGTTGGATTATGGAGTACGAAAGCATGGAATTTAATAGTTTGGTTTTGATAGAGTAGTCTCTGTCCATAAGGAAGGGAGCCTTGGAGTAACCGGTAAGTTGTTGCCATGTGACCTGGAGGTCACGGATTCAAGCCGTGGAAACAGTCTCTTGCAGAAAATAGTCACCTGTATGTTGTATATTTGTTTTGGAGGAGATATGGTACGTATAATACCTTTAGAAATCTGTTTGTAACAGATCCAACCATTCTCAACAAATGTCTTTTCAAACACCAACAGTCATATTCGGGCGCAACAGTGGCCGTGCTGCACCAGACATCAGACCAACTTTGGGCACGGTACTTTGGTCGCGTCACATTGCTCTGGGTATCTCACCCCATTTTGTGTGTGTGGTGGCCACACTGTGTGCAACCATGGTCGCGGTGCACCGGTCTTATCCTCGTTCCAACATTCAATCTCTTATACTTCCATCAATGCTAACTATTTCAACAATACCTCACTCAAAAATTTCTTCTTATCCCTCATTAATATCCGATTGCAATATTATTACTGACAAGCTATTACTCTCAAGCTCTGTAACCAACAGCTCTCAAGCACACTTGTTTCTTGCTTTTCCGGTGACGTAGCCGGATAGCCACGCTGGAAAAAAAGCTTAATCTATATTTTTATAATGCCAATTGATTCATCGTTATTGGATTCCTTTCATTATGTTAATCAAGTCTAATAGGCAATGTTCAACATTAACAATACTATAGTTTGGTCATCTCAATCTGCGTGTCCTTGAGCCACATTAATAAATTCAACTGTACCGATTTAAGTGTAAACAATTGGTGCTTATGTAGTTACTATGGATGCTTTCAGTTTTGGAGATACTGGTACATGCCTTTGTGGTTTTCCTCGGTTGCCAACATGACGTTGCCTGCACAATGTTTTTACTCAACTTCTCGTCCATGTTACAAGGTGGGGAATCGAACCCTCACCAACACGATGAATGTTCAGATAGCCAACCAACTAAGCTAATAAGATTTCCCTCCTCGTCCATGTTTTACTCAACGATTGCCAAGATATTTTGACTATATTTTTTGTATTTAGAACCATTAGTTGATTGCTTTCTTTGTTTTGAGATGAAAACAGAACATGTAGAGTGGTATTAATTTCTTTTAGCCATGTTTTGAGAGTTCTAAAAAGGGCATCCCGATGCACTAAAGCTCCTACAGTCCCGCTATGCTTGGGGTTTGGGGAAGGCCCGGACCACAAGGGTCTATTGTACATAGTCTTACCTTGCATTTCTTCCAGAGGATGTTTCCACGGCTACTGAGAGTTATGAATGTGAAAATTCTTGGTTGGCTGAATTGAAGGCATTCAAACTAAAATGAACAAAATTTTGTTATATATATTTCCAATCGCGACCAACAACAACTGAGCATTAGTCTCAAACAAATAGGGGTTGACTATATGAATCCTCAGGTGACGACCATTTTTTCTTAAATTAGTGTATTAGGTACATAGTTTCTGTCAATTGCTTACCAATATTAAAAGCAATTTTTTATTACTAACAATCAGTTAAGTATATACATATGAGTATGACCTAAGAAGAAAAAAACACAAGATAATCACTATGACAATTTTTCTCATAATAGTTTTATATCTGAACTATCAGGTGTTTGTGTTTCCTGCCTGAATTATCACCAACTGTTTATCAAAACACACTCTGAAGCTGACTAGATCAAGTGTTTGAATACAATCGCCAAAAGGCGCGTGACAACTTAATTTGCCCATAAAATATCGTCCACATGGCAGCTAATCACTCATTAATTTCGAGGTGTGTTTTGATAAATATGTAGTTAGTGATAGTTAAGGTAAGAAACACAAACACCTTATATATAGCTCAAGTAGGAACTCTCAAAAAAAAATGATATTAATTCAGATGTGTTTTTGACCGTTATCTCTAAAAGCTAGTATATATATAATTACAAAATCATAATAAGCATGCTACAAATCATGAAAAACAAGGAAGAAAAACAAATGCAATTGAGGGTAGTCCCATCATTATGATGGCCTCTATTAACATAATTGTGATGGTTCATAGCTCCTGCTGCATACACTGGGATTACACCTGCAGTACCAATGTTAGGTGACCTTCCCGAGCCCCCGCCGTGCGATGCTCGTCCTCCTGAGGAGCTGCCGTGGGCACTAGCGTGCCCACTAGCTGCACCACCTCCACATTTATCGATCGTTACAACTTCATTGTCTCCTGCACTACAAGAAACACAAGAATTATCTATGAAATTTTGCTAATCTGTCGTTAAATAGACTGTAGTAGACATTTCTTTTTTAAATAATCTGTCGATAAATAGGATTAACGACAATTTTTTGCTTTAGCTAATGTACTGGATGAATGGCAAGTAAAGTTAAGTTTATATATCTACTAGAAATTCAAAACCATGAAGTCTAAAATTGTTTGATTCTTAATTGCAACATGAGAGTATTTATTTGAAAGAGTAAAGTTCTCGAATAGTCACTCAAGTACGTGAAATTACTTAGTAAAATCATTTAATTTATTTTTGTACCAAGAGTTAATGGTCAAAAATACGTCTTAAGTATTTCAATTTTCTGAGTTTCATACTTGAACTATCATGTGTGCGAGTTTCCTGCCTGAACTATCATCAACTACTCGTTATAATACACCTCAATTATCACTTTTTCTCTCTTCCTACCTCCTCCACCCCACATCCCTCTCTTCTACTTCTTACTGTGTTTGTCTAGATTATGTACAAATATTCTTAAAATACTATTTTCTATTCATTTACCAAACTACAAAAAATAAAAAATTTAAAAATCACTTATTTTTTTCAGAAATATATATTTGGTAGAAAACATTTTCCTTCACACTGAACACACCCATAATTTAATTACTATAATGAAAAAAACCAAAACAATATACCTGGATGAAGTAGAAAACGAGAGGACAAGGAGAAAGCAGGATGGATGTAAAGGAGAAAAATAACTATCACTAATGACAATCTCATCCTCATTCGAGATTTATCGATATATTTATTGAATCCGTCAGAACTGATGAAATTTAAACATATGCAGCTTCCGTCTTAACAGGGCGGTGTTCTGACTAATTTAACTACGATCTCAAGAAAATATAAAATACCGATTTCAAAGTCCTCTTCAACCTTAAATCTTAATACTAAGTAAAGAATATAGATACATAAAAATCAGATTTTTTTTTTCTTTTTCAGCTTTAATAGGAGGGTATACTTGATAGTAAAGAAAATTGGATGCTTACTTTTATAACGTGAACTATTTCCTTTTTGTATGATTTTTGTTGTATTGAAGGGGACAAATAACTAACTTATTGTATGGCTCACACAACGTGAGTGTCTACTATTTATTGACAAATGCAAGTTGGTTAATTATTTGGAAAAATTAAAAAAAAAAAAATGCAACTAGTAATGTTACATTACAAAATATAGTCACTCTATGTTACATTACCAAATATGACACTGGATAAAAGAATTCAGTGAGAAAAAGAATCAAATTATGCTCACTGGATAAACATGGAAATGACAAGCCATTCATCTAAGAATTGAAATGCATTGAGAAGTTTCGACAGTCACCTAGACTCCAGTGTCAAGTAGATTCTTCGTATAGTATTGTATATGAGTATACTATACACCTCTTATAATTTTGCATAATGTTGTATAGTAAGTGTATGTATACAATTATATAATTATATAATAATATACATAATTATACAAATATATACATATGTATATATAATGTTTAAACAATGTATCTACATTGTATAAGTGTGTATAAAATGGAGAGGAAGAAGAAAATCACCAAAACAAAAAGACTGTATTGTATATACAACAATATACAATACAGTATACAAATATATACACTGATGTACCAAAAAATAGACTTCGTCTTAATTCTTCCTCGAATCCAAGCATCAAATTCATTCAAAAACACCTCAAAACTACACCAAATCATCCAAAATTTCAGATTTGGGCTCCTCAATATATAACCAAACTTTTATAACTATACCCACTCGAAACAAAACTTATTTACGAAAACATTGGAACCTCGAATTGTAGAAAAAACTCAAAACAATGCTGAATTTTTTATCAATTTGTTTGAAATTTTTGGGGAGAGAATTGGAAAAGAATTGAAGTTAAAATCGTGAAGAAGAAGCTGGAAATTTGGTATGAGAAGTGTTGTTCCCTATATAACTAGAAAGAAAAGTTAGTTTACAATGAATGACCAAATTAAATTTTGGGTTATAAAGTGATAAAGTATATTTTTGACTACTTAAATGTAAAACATATTTTTTAGTTGTACTTTTGTGTAATTATCCCTTATTATTTTCCTTTTTAAACTAAAAATAAAAATCAGACTTTGGTCCACAAAAATATTTTAAGTTAATTAAGGATGAACCAACATAAATTATGGGTGTTAATCACTGATACCCCTAATGAATACATTATTAAATTATGCAACTACGTTGCTTCTTTTTTTTTTTATATTTTTTTTACTGGTTATCAATGATATCTCGATGCTTAAGTTAAGACTGCTTTTCTTTTTATTTTTCTATTAGTTTTTTTTTTTTTTTTTTCAAATTCATTTAAGTTTTACTTATATTTTTCTTGATTCTTGATATATGGTAAAAAAAGTTTTGCCAATTTTGGCAAATATCAAACTGAACTTGTTACTGTTGTTGTTAATTTATGGTGGTTAGTTAACAATTCATTCACATCGGATTTACAAATCATGGCATTCTCCAATTCAAACATGACCATTGTAACTTGTAAAATTGATGTGAACTGCCATAAAGTCTGCTGCCTCTAGGAATTAATCATTCATTATTTTATGCATCAATAGGATTAGCAAGGTAAGTCATGGTCTCTGGTACTTTTTCTTTTGGGCTTCGTTTTTATTATATACTACTAGTTTCTGAGCACACGCATTGCGCGTGTACCTGGTCTCAATGTGCACACTTTTTTAAAAAAGATAATGTATATATTATATTAAAATTTATTGATTCGTCACACAAAAAGTCACTTTTTTAAAAAGAAAAAAGGTTCTAACATATGTTTGTCAATCTTGTTGAGCTAACTATATAGAAACTCTTATCTTGTAATAGTCCTTAATCATCTCATTCAACTAAAAAATTTCTCACACGAGAAATACAAATTGTTTTGTTTCTTTAATTAAAAAGAAACATCATAGAAATTGTGTTTAAAAATTTTAAAAATATTATATCACTGCCGAATAGTAAAATTCAGCTGCAACATTTTGGTTGATGTATATAAGTTTATTTCTCCATCCAAGTACATAACCATACATTCAATTGTTGTCTTTTTTATGAAAGTAAGAATCTAAGATAGTGTTCTATAGTTTTCTCGTGTGTCTTAAGCCAATTCTCATTTTCATTGAAACTTCTCAAAAGTAAGTCCATTTTGATTCATTTGAACAAATTATATCTTCTAAATATCTTGTATGAGATACATGTTATAAACATTAGAAATTGAATATTGTGAAACGTTTTTCGTTTATATTAGTAACTTGATAAGTTTGGATAAAAGTTGAGAAGCTTTGCAAAGAGATCTTTTGTGCTTCCTATTATGTCACCTAATGGAGTAAAGATGAAACAATGACACCAATATCATTTGCATCAGCATAAAAACTAATTACTTTTTGATAATTAAAATATTTTTAAGTTGGTAATTATAGACTTTCAAGTTGTTGTCACAAACTTTTGACTACAATCAGGTCTTTTGTAATTCTGTGGCTGTATCTATTCATAAGCAATACATGTTATATAGTTATTTTAAGTTATAAACATAAAGAAATAGATAAAAAGTAAGAAACGTTTTAACAAATATAAGCACATCGTCTTGTTCTTGTAGAAGAGGAGGGAAAATAGCAAATCAGAAATGGAGCAAATTTTTTTCCAAACCAGGTTTATGCAAACCTGAAGGCAGTTACTACTGGACCAACCTCAGAAATTGGAAGTATTACTTCTCTGACTAACCCTACGTATATGGTAAAAAAGAAAATCTAAATTAACAAAGAGATATATTGAGAAAAAAATTTAAAGAGTAATTATAACCAGCAAAATGGCTTTGGAACAAACATATTTATAACCAAAATAAATTGTATTACTATATCTAATAATCTTAGAAATCTGAACAATCAAGATAAGATATAGGAATTGCAACAGTTAGTTCTAGCGATAAATGTATTAAATCAATCAAATATAGCTATTAATATTTATAACTTCACTACTAAAAATTATTACATATTAATAATCCCATTTCCACCAGAGAAAATACTCCTATAGGGGGAGTCAAGAGGCAGGAGTTACGTTAAGGGTAAAGGAAGTGAAAGGCCAAGGATTGTTTGGGTCAATTTTTTGTGAATTTATAGTTTTGTATTGTGGAAAAGTTTAGTTCATTCATTCTCATTAGTTTTACAAATGTGAGAGTAAATAGGCAAAAACACGCAGGGCAGAGGAAATTAAATAATAAAATCAGTTCATCCCTCAAACAGAATCAGTTCATGAATCAATGTTTTAATTACTTACTATGTGAAACAGTAGAGTAATAAATAGATAGGAATACGTGCAGTGCATTTGAAATAATGAAAAAGTCTGCTCATTTGTCACAAGTAAAAGAATATCATCTAAAAAATTTACAGTAATTTGAAAAGACAAACTGAATTGTAAAATGCCAATAGGATAATTTGGGAAAACGTGTATAAGGCTAACAAATTTAATAAGATTTTAATATGGAATAGGGATAAAATGGTAATTCAACTTTGCCCCTAAATTTTTCCCACTTTTAGTATAATATTTGTAATTAGATAAATCTTTAAAGATTAAATTAAGATTAGAATAATATTTAGGTGCAAAACATGGTGGGGACCACCATAGGTTGTGGTGGAGTGGACGTACTCCTCCATTCTTAATTAGAGGTCTCAAATTCGACCATCGGATTTAAAGTCACCTTTGACAAGAAACACTTTGACCTTCAAAATGACACTTTTCGATACGAATTCAGACTAGTCGTGCCCCAAAGTGGACATGAAACACCTGGTAATAAATTAAAAGAACATGGTGGGGACCTCGGATTTAAGCAAAGATTAGGGAAGACTAATAGCATTTTTAGCGTCCGTAGACAGTGTCTGATTGGTTGGTTGAAATAACCAAGAAAAGTTGTTTAATTAATTTATTAACAAAAGACGACAAATTTGCATTAAGTCACTAGGACCCCATTAATTGGAGCACTTACTTGGGAAGATGAAAAGGACTGTGATGACTCTGAAGTTTTCTATGAAGTTTTTGAGCTTTAAATAAATTGTGAAATGGTTAATTAATAAAACAAAGTTGATATACAATTTTTTTTCCTCATATTAGCTGTTCATAATATATAGCCCTAGGCACCTCGACTTACTACTAAAAAAATCACTATTTTTTACGTAGTGGTTTCATAGGCAAAAATTAAGCATCTTCCAACTGTTTCAAAGAGAATTTGTTTTTCACCATGCGTTTTCCCAAGTGAGGTTAGTTCGGTGGAAAATGAGTGGGAAATATCATGTTTTATAGCACAAATTTCTCATTGATTCGCGGTGGAAAAATCTCTATTTCTAATAGTGCCAAGTGGATTTGCTTAAAAAAAAGAAACAAATCCAAAGGTAAATAGACATAAAACAAAACAAAGAGAAATATAAAGTTTCTTTCATAAATCATAATCCACAAATACATCAACTTTCAAAAAGCAATCACACTTTTTCTTAATTAGTTTATGATAATACCAACAGGCATGCACCTCATCATCAGAAGCCAAGGGCAGTGGACTTGTCAAATGCATCCCTGCAATTTATTAGACATGAAATATTTGGTTCATGAACTAAATTCAAATAGAAAAAAAGTATTTAATCGACAATATAATTAAACATAGCTAATTATGCCAGCAAACTAACCTGTTGACATGCACATTGGGATTTTCATATTCTCAGCTTTGCAAGCCGTTCCGAGAGCCTAATGTTGGAACGAACTGCTACAAGTAATAGCTTGTTTAGTTTAGGCATACTGACATCATCAGTGCAGGTTACTTCAGACAACTCATCTGGATCATGAATATGCAAAACTTCAAGTTGCGGAAAGCTATCACCATTCGCGTCGCAAGAGAGATCCATTTTATGGTCACTATACGTGCAGCTGTCCATTTTGAGTATCCTTAATTTGGGCAATTTCTTAAGAACTGAGAGTTGATTATGGTCTACGATAAATCTGTAAAGAGTAAGCTTGACGAGATTTGGAGGTAACGCTACAGACATGTTGGATATTGTTCTCCCATTCAACAAATGCAACTTAACAATACTTTGATAGGACGACAAGTGTATTTGCTCGCTTGGGGGCCAGTAAAATTGGAGCTTCAGAAACTCCAGCGCCTTTGGCAGCAGAGTTGGCACAGGGCTCGGTACTGATAATAGCTTTATAATGGCAGAATTGGAAGCGTCACTTAGACCAAGTTTTCTTAAATTGATCAATCGGTACAACAATTTCGGTTGAAAAAACCTATCATCCAGCCCCATCAAAGTTTGTAGAGTATTGGGCAATGAGTACATGTTGTTTGGCCAAAATGGGCATATAGAAAAGCAACTGTAAGATGTACCAAGATCTCTACAACGAAGATGTCTCAATTGTTTTGACTCCCAAAAACCCAAAGGAATTCTAATGAAGCTTCTTCCAACATCTAGGGTCTCTAGACATTTGAGCCTGAGAATACTATTTGACAGTTTTCCACTAATTCCCCCTTCCAATCTCAGATAGCGTAAGCAACTCATGTTCCCAATTTTGACTGTAGCAGTGACTAATAGCCGCCCATTTTGAGGCGCGACTACAACCAACACTCGCAATAATTTGAAGTCAAGATGAGCCATTTCAGAAAATATGCGGCGAGGGTGCTCAGCAAAACAGAAAATTGCGCGGAGCTTCTTAGGCTTAGGATTTAAAAGGAAGAACTCATTCCTGACACTATCAGAGTAGAATGTAATCCTTCGCAGCCTAGATACATTGTCAGGATCACCAAATGCATTTTGTTCAGTGTGAAAGAAGTTACTTTCCTTAGCCAAGTCCACACACAAACTATGTAACAAGTCATGTATGCGGCAACTTGAAACTCTTCCATCATATGTCCTTTTGGCAACTTGAATCAAGTTTCTAGAGACCAAATCATTTAGGACATCCTCCGCCAAATCTTCAGCCTCTCGCCTATTACCACTATTTACTTCGATCAATTTCTCAGCGATCCACATATTTTTCAAATCAAAAGCAAGAATCTCATGGTCCTCGGGGTAAAGGCCAAAGTACAAGAAACATGGCCTTAGTGTAGTGGGCATATCATTGTAACTCAGAGCCAATACCTTAGCACATCCGTCTTGAATTTTATGACCTATACTCTCAAGTACTCTGTTCCATGCATGTTCTGTTCTTTCTCTTGCCCTTAACATGCCTGCAATCACCACAATGGCTAGTGGTATACCTCCACATCTCTCAACTATATTTCTACCAATATTTACCAAGTCTGGTGAAGCATTGGCCCAATTATTGTTATCAAAATTGAAGATTTTTTTGGTAAAGAGTTCAAAGCTTTTCTCTGAATCTAAGGATTGCAATACGTGGAGCGAGAATTCCCCTCCTATGTATCTGCCTACATTACTATTTCGAGTTGTGATAATTATCCTACTGCCAATTTTTGAATCACATTCAGGAAGGACAAGTTTCAGATCATCCCAAATTTCAACATCCCAAATGTCATCTAGGAGGATAACATACCTTTTTCTTTTCAAGAGTGACCGTAGGTTGTCCTCCAAGTTATCTTTCCTTTCCTCTTCCGTCGCTCCAACTTGTTTGGCTATGTCAAGTAAGATTTCTCTGGCTCTTGGTTGTTGTGACACGTAGACCAGTCCCGAACACTCAAATTGATCACGTACATCCCTATAAAGTTTCTTGGCAAGAGTTGTTTTCCCGAGACCTGGCATGCCAACTATTGAAACAACTCCATAAGGAAAATCTTGATCAAGTAATTTGGCTTGTAGTATATTGAAGTCATCCTCCAAACCGATGACCTCTGTGTCATCAGCATGAAGGAATAATCTTCTCCGGTCCAAAGGAATGCAATCATTATTGTTACTTGTATCCATGATGTTGTAAGTTGCCCTTACACGGTCAATATCAACAACCCTTTTCTTTATCTTGTCAATCTCCATAGCGAACTCATCGGCAAAAGAAGCCGTCTTAAGGCAACAAATTGTGCCTTTTCCCTGACAGGATTGTTGAATTTTTGGAAGAAACTCATCTAAGAGATCCTCCACATCACCTGCCAGTTCTTGAATATCTTTTAATAATTCTTTGATCACCCTTGAATCCCCTCCAATTGCCTTGGCCTTTGCATCGTCTATGTATGCTCGAATGAGTCTCATTTCTCTCTGGAGCCATTCGATTTCCTCTTTCAACCAATATAAACGCCTCCCTTCTTGAAAGAGTATATTTCCAGCTATTTCTACAGATTTATTGATGACTGCTGTAAGAAGAATTTCAGCCATCTCTTTTTTCCTTAATTTTTTTGTTTTTCAGTAGCTAGGAAGATTTCTAAATCTGAGGATAAGTAAGAGAAAAAAGTTGATGAATTATTGGTTAAGGAAAAGAAAGATTCCATCTAGTATTTGCTTTAGTGTTGGGAGTCGTCGGCCAAGTCTCCTAAATGAAAATGTGGGGCAACTGCATAGTAATGAAAAGGAGAAATACACTGCATAAGGATCTTTTACAATTGGTATAGTTGGAATTAGTCGAAAACACATACTCACTCCGTTTAAAAAAGAATGACGTACTTTTCTTTTTACTTCATTTAAAAAAGAATGACTTACTTTTCTTTTTACTTCGTTTCAAAAAGAATGACCACTTCCTTTTTTGGCAACACTTTAATTCCAACTTTCCACATGACACGTTTAAGACCACAAGATTTAAGAGCATTTTGGTACATTTGCCTTAACTTTAATTTAGGACCGCGAGATTCAAAAGTCTTTTTTATTTTCTTAAACTTCATGTCAAGTCAAAATAGGTCATTCTTTTTAAAACGGAGGGAGTAAAGAAATTTTCTTTGTATTTCACAAACAGATATACAGGGATACGCATGTGAGGCACAAAAATGATACACACATGGATACACTCTCATCTTCGTACTAGGCCCGTTTGGCCATGCGATATGAAATCATGATTTGAAATTATGAAATGAAGTTGAAGTTTTATTTTGACATACAATTTGGACTTTTTCATGTTGTATATTTTCTCATGAACATAAAAACCTCATAAGTTGTGAAAACTATTAAAATTGTCCTAATTCTTTATACAATCTTTCCAAATAAGCAAAAGTTTATAATAAAGTATAATGCACTATCACAAAGTTATTATAAAAAAAATACAACTTTCATTGATTAAACTTTATTTCAATAAAAAAATAAAATTAAACACGAGTTGTAGTGTAATACTCTTTAATAATATAATCCTCCCACATAGGTAAAGTGGAGTTGATTTGAAGTAATAATAAATTTTATACTAGTGAAAGTAATAGTTATATGAAATATAAATAGTTTAAGAGTAATAATATGAACTATAAAGTTTATTTATATATGAAATAAATGGTTGTAAGATATAAATGGTGGGGTGTTTTTTTACAAAATATAAATTTGTGGGTCAATTTTTGTATTTAAAAAAATCTCAAATCATGATATGAAATCCCAAATCACACTTTTTGGAGAATTTGGGATTTCATATCATGAGATGAAGTCACATATCCAAACGTTGATTTCATCTCATGATTTCAAATTACACACTTCATGTCGTATGTACGAACGCCTACTAAATCTTTCTACTTCGAAGTTAGACTCAAATTTCAATTCAAACCATCGCACAATTGATATTCAAACTCCTTTTAGTTGTACTAAATCAATTCCAGCAACAACCACTTGAAAGAAATTCCAATTTCGGAAACTTGAATTTTTGATACTCAAGCTTAAGCGAGCTTTAATTAACTTCAACAGAGACGTATATTTAGTTCTAATAAATAACTTAGATTTTTATTGTTTTCAACTTTCCTTCTTTCTTTTTGTTGGATGATTCTGTTTACCTTAAAATTAGATCGGTTCTAGCCAGAATTGTTGTTTATCGTCTTCTAAGGAGTGCTGCCTCTGGCTGAATATATACTAGTATTTGTATTCGCGCGATGCGCGGTCTATATTTTAAAAAGTAATTTTAGATAATCTTGATTGTTTGAACATATGAAATCATATAAATAAAATCGCGGAATAACATTTCGATGAAGCTCAAATATCATGATTACGTAATTCTTATACAAACAACTCTAATATATACTTCCTCCGTTTCAAAAAGAATTACTTATTTTCCTTTTTAGTCTGTTTCAAAAAGAATGACCCCCTTTTCCTTTTTGACAATACTTTAATTCTAACTTTCCACAAGACGTGTTTAAGACCACAAGATTAAAGGACATTTTGGTACATTTGACATAACTTTAATTTAAGACCACAAAATACAAAAGTCTTCTTTATTTTCTTAAACTCCGTGCCAAGTCGAAATATGTCATTCTTTTTTAAACGGAGGGAGTAACACAAAATAAAAAACAAATAAGAATACATTATAACTATAAGAATATATATTTGATAATGTCTCAAATTTTATTATGAAAAAGTAGCTTGTTCATTTCGTCCTATCTTCAAAAGTTAAAGCACCTTAAAAAGGCAAAAAACCTACTATAAACTTAGGAGTAAGAATATCAGAATGAGTAGATTAGTTTCGCTAGTATTAAGCAGGAGAATTTCTTTAAATGTTCGTTGCTTTTCCTTATAGGTATTGTAGGCTTACTCGTTCAATTCCTCTTATTTTCTATTACTAAGGCTATCTTATCAAACTTTGGAATAAATTTTGTTCAATTTCTTTATTTTCACCATCTTTTGCTACTACATCAATGTAATCAATAATACTGTCATCCATCATTTAGACTTTCATGAAATGATTAAAAGAAAAAGATGTTTCACGAGATAAAACCTTGTCTCTGAAGCAAAAACAGAAAAAAGATGCTTCTTCAATTGGTGATCTTGTGCTTAAAAGAAAAATATCACAGTGAATTTCAACATCTGGAAGAAGTTTCACAATTGGACTTCCTTTTGCAATGTTAAGTATTAATCTTTTTACATGCACATTAAGGAAAGTTAAGTATTCGTCCAAATTATTGACGTTCACTTGTTAACAATTCACGTGTGTTAAAAATAGAACTAATCAACAAATTATAACATTATATTATTAAAATATCAATAGAAAAATATATAGCAGTAAATTTAGATACAAAGCTATTTTCAGCCCCTCATCCCATAAATTAAATTTTATTTAAAAGGGATAAATAGCATGCACTATCTTACCATTGAAGTCTCTTGCACTAACCTGATTTACTACCACTTGCACGTACTTAGAACTGCAAACGCTAGGTATTGTGACTCCAAAAACTTAATCAACTTCATTAAAACACTATGTTTTGAATATGTAAAACTCACACCTATATATATAAACCATACAATACATCCATAAAGTTAAATCTAAATCCATTCAATCACCAAAAAATTCAGAACAATCAATAGTGACTAAATATATTGCCGAGTTAATGGTTGGTGCCGTTGAAATTGAGAACGTGAGACTCATAATTTTGTAAGACATATGTACTTCTCTTATCAAAATGTAGCAAAAGAGCACTTTAATTTCCTTTTTAGTTTTGTGATAAATATAATAAGTATTGTCTTCATATGATAAAAAAGCTAAAAAATATCTTTTTACCAATCGATTCTTGAATTGTTGTCTATAACCTTATGATATATCTAAAATCATATTGACAATCTTTTGTTCGTGTGCACTACAGACCATATAGATTGCATCCAATTCACCTTCTTTTACTTTCTTTTATAGATCATGTCACATCTATATCCAAACAAATAATAATATCTATGTTAGAATAAGTGGCGACCCCATGCGATTTCCTTTTCTTTTTTGTTCCAATGTAATCCAAGAAAATTTAGTGTAGTATATATACAAAGAGACCAAAATATCTCAACAAAACTTTTAAGATTTGAACATGTTTATCTCTATGGCTAAGCAAATTGTTCACGACGTAGCACACTATCATTGATTTATTCTATGTTTTTGCTTTGGATCTGTCTTGGTAAAATTTTGTTTCGAAACAAAAGCAAAGAAGAAGGATAAATGAGGCATAACTAACAGGAATAAGAGAAATAATGGAATCTTAAAACTAATAGAAATAAGAGAAATAGTGGAATCTTATATCATCTTTCAAAACAACAAATCAAATCAAATCATTTGCTTTAATTTCTTATCGAATTTGTGCCACTATATAGGAATGGGATAGTGGGTGCAGTTTTAAAATGAGTGTTGTGTGAAATTAAGTAGTTTTGTATCATTGATGCTCTTCACTCAGTCTCATCTCGTAGCCGTGTAATAGCAGGCTTGGTAGGGTTGGTGATGTCCTGAATGCTGTCACGAAGTTAATTATAGAATTTATAGAATTTTGTTGTGAGAATGATTTGTAGTTATTTTTTTCAATAAGTGATTATTTTAAAAAATTAAAGTGTTTGACCAAGCTTTTGAAGAAAAATAAGTGTTTTTAGGGAGTAAAAAAAGTTATTTTGGAGAAGCTAAAAAGAGTAGTTTCTCCCCAAAGTAGAAGCAGAAGCAGTTTTAAATTTTTATCATGACATAAATACCCTTACCAAAATAACTGATATACTAAAATAACCCTAAAATAACATATACCCTATTTTATAAAGTTTGTTCCTCCATGAACTTTCTGCACGCCATCTCCTTCGGCAGCCAAGAAGCAGTCAAGCAACCAAGAAACAGCCAATAAGGTGTGTTCAATACACTTTTTTTTTTTTTTTAAAAAAATATGTATTCTGCATAATGTTTCCAGTGCTTTGTTCACAATTATTTGACTTTTTTTGTCATAGTTATTCTGAAATATTTCTCCAAGTGTTTATTTTGTCCCTTCTGCATGTGCTCTATCAAAAAATTTACTACTCCCTCCATTTAAAAAAGAATGACCTAGTTTGACTTGACACGAAGTTTAAGAAAATAAAGAAGACTTTTGAATCATGTGGTCATAAATTAAAGTTGTGTCAAATGTACCAAAATGTCCTTTAATCTTGTGGTCTTAAACATGCCACGTGGAAAGTTGGAATTAAAGTATTGCCAAAAAAGAAAAGGGTCATTCTTTTTGAAACAGACTAAAAAGGAAAGTATGTCATTCTTTTTGAAACGGAGGGAATATTAAATATTATTTATATGAATATTTTAATTGCTATATAACTATTGAAATATTTCTCCAAGTGTTTATTTTGTCCCTTCTGCATGTGCTCTATCAAAAATTTACTATTAAATATTATTTATATGAATATTTTAATTGCTATATAACTATTGAAATATTTCTCCAAGTATTAAATATTATTTATATGAATATTTTAATTTCTATATAACTATTGAAATATTTCTCCAAGTGTTTATTTTGTCCCTTCTGCATGTGCTCTATCAAAAATTTACTATTAAATATTATTTATATGAATATTTTAATTGCTATATAACTATTGAAATATTTCTCCAAGTGTTTATTTTGTCCCTTCTGCATGTGCTCTATCAAAAATTTACTATTAAATATTATTTATATGAATATTTTAATTGCTATATAACTATTGAAATATTTCTCCAAGTGTTTATTTTGTCCCTTCTGCATGTGCTCTATCAAAAATTTACTATTAAATATTATTTATATGAATATTTTAATTGCTATATAACTATTTGTTTGATATTAATTAAATTTTCTTATAACATCAAGAAGGTTAAGAAATATTTGTGGATGTACAATAGAATAATATTTATTATTATCAAAACTTTTCTGTCAATAATATTTGTTAACCCCATAATGCAGAACGTGTTATATATACACTTTCATCTTGATAAAATTTGATATAAAATATACTTTGAGATAGACATGCATTAAATTTTTACAATACAGTACAAGTGAAAAAGAAATGAAGAATACAATAGCATATCAAAATAGTAACATAATCAAAAATTTCACTAAGATTGTACAAAATTTGTACTGCTAAATAAATTTTTTTTAAAATGATTGAGCGGGTAAACAAAAAGTTTTAAAACTAACTATGTAATATTTAGCTAAGTATAAAAATCATCAACTATATACAATTTTTTTGACATCTATGCACATGTTAACATACTTATTTATGTATGTATATATCCCATGTCGCAAGGCTTACATCTCATCATTATATAATTGTTTGTTTGATATTAGTTAAATTTTTTAATGATATATAGAAATTTTGTTACATATCTTATTATATCTTACTTGTTTTTTTAATTAATATTTACAAGATAATGGGTTATAAGAAAGTGACGCATGATATAAATAGTGAGAAGGCTAGATGGGACGCAAAGACAACAGAGTTATTTTTAAATCTATGTGTGAAAGAAATTAGGGCTGGAAATCGTCCTAACACTCACTTCAGCAAAGTAGGATGGTCTAATTTGGTGCAGAAATTCAATAATAAGACTGAAAAAAATTATGATAAGATGAAATTGAAGAACAGATGGGATACTTTGAAACTTCTCTGGAAAGACTGGGATGCTCTTGTTGGAAAGGAGACTGACTTAGGATGGGATTACGAGAAAAAGACAGTTCAAGCGAGTACTGAATGGTGGAGTAGGAAGATAAAGGTACTAAGAATTATCAAATTTATTTTTATTTAAATATAATGAATTATTAATCTATTTCAAATACTAAAATTTTATTGTTCGTTCATAATTATAGGAAAATCCAAATATAGAAAAATTCAGAGACAAAGGTTTACAATGTCGAGCCTTGATGGAAATGTGTTTTAAAAACGTTGTTGCTATCGGTGAACATGCATGGGCGCCATCATCTGGAATTTTACCTGCTAGCATACTTCAGTGTAGTTGGTTTCAGGATGAGAAAGAATTCGAGTTTGAAACTCCAACAAGTAAGGAAGAGGTTATTGTGAATGATTACTTAAGAAATAATACGGATGAAGGTTTGGATCAGATTAACCTAGAAGACTCAGAAGTTACTAAAAAAAGTGATATCAAAGAAAGTGGTGGTAAAACAAAAAAAAAAGAAAAGCATCAACAATTACAATTGAAAAAGAAAAAAACAAAGTCAGTACAGGTTTAAAGATCTCAGCATCAATGGAGAAAATTGCAGAAGCTGTGGCATTTCGTGCTGCAATGAGTGTGGGGTCAAACAATACTTCACTCAGTATTGAAAGTGTTATGGATGTTGTTCGTAACTTACCTGGTATGGTTGTTCGTAGTGACTTATGGTGGAAAGCGAGTAAGTTAATGATCAAGAAACCAATGAGAGAAATGTTTATAGCACAGAAAGACCTAGAATCACAATTGGAATGGTTGGAGAAGATGTCGTAGCTTCACAAGGATTAAAATTAAAAGATGCTATTTATCACTGCATTTAGATTAGATGTTTTTTTGCAAATTATAATTTGAACTCTCTTTCGTATTTTAGGATATTATTTTAGTTCTTGAAATTTATATTTGAGTTTTATTTTATAATATTATCTTATTTGCGGAAGTACTGTTTCTTTTCAATTAAATGAGTTATAAATTTATGCCTTTTATTTTATTAGTTAAGTAATTTTTGTTTTAATATGTTTTACAGATATGTCATTGATTATAAATAATAGTGACGATTGTGAAGAAAAAGTTCTTATAAGTGATGATGACTATGATGATGACGTTTTTGATGATATGGTTGATTTGGCAATTAATGGTATACCTCCTGCAGTAGAGTATTTTTTGAAATTTTGTTTGAAAACTCCATGCAGAACTTCTCTTCATACAAGTTTTCATTTCATTAAAGAGGTGTTTGAAGGACATAATAAGCGTTGCTACGAAATGTTTAGAATGGAAAAACATATTTTTCTTCTCTTATGCAAAATATTAAGAGAACAACATGGTCTACAACTAACAAGAAATATAACCATAGAAGAGATGGTCGCCATGTTCTTAATGGTGGTAGGACATGGGGTTGGAAATCGAATGATTCAAGAACGATTTCAGCACTCTGGAGAGACCGTTAGCAGACAGTTTCATAAAGTTTTACTAGCATGTCTGAAATTGGCTATGGACATCATTAAGCCAAAGGATCCAGCTCTTTCAGATGTTCACACTAAATTAAGAGAAGATAATAGGTATTGTCCATATTTTAGAAATTGCATTGGTGCTATAGATGGTACACATGTACCTTGTATTGTTCCTTCGAAGGAACAAATAAAATACATCGACAGAAAAGGCTTCACTTCCCAAAACGTAATGGTTGTATGTGATTGGGACATGTGCTTTACATTTGTATGGCTGGGTGGAAAGGTACTGCACATGATGCTAGAATATTTGATCAAGCTCTTAGAAGACAAGACCTTAACTTTCCATATCCTCCAACAGGTAAGTGACCCTAATATTATATCTTGTAAATTTCTGTTGTGTAGAAATTACTTTCATATTAATTAATTTTAATATTTTTACTGAACTTAGGCAACTATTATTTAGTTGATTCGGGATATCCAGCAATGTTGGGATACTTAGGGCCATATAAAGGTGAACGCTATCATCTTCCCGATTTTGGGCGTAACTCAAGTTTCAGAAATCCAAATGAGGTTTTTAATTTTTTTCACTCTAGTTTGAGATGTACAATTGAAAGAACATTTGGGGTATGGAAAAACAGGTTTGCTATCTTAAGTTCAATGCCATCTTTCAAGTTTCGCACTCAGGTTCATCTTGTTACAACTACAATGGCTATACATAATTTCATACGAAGATATTCTTCCACTGATATTGAGTTCGATCATTATGCAAATGAAGACATTATGCCAGAGCTAGAGGAAGAAGATGAAAATCAAAAAGTTTATTCAGAAGTGCAAGGAGCGTGTACTAATGCTATGGAGTTGTTGCGTAATAAAATTAGGGATGATATTGTTAGAAGCTCTTCTCATGTATAAGTATTTTTTTTAGGTTAGATGTTTAGAATGACTGATTTTTGGAGTGATTTTTTAAATACTTGTTGAGTAATATTTGATACTCCCTCTGTTTCAAAAAGAATGACCTACTTTCCTTTTTAGTCCGTTTCAAAAAGAATGACCCTTTCCTTTTTTGGCAACACTTTAATTCCAACTTTCCACATGACATGTTTAAGACCACAAGATTCAAGGGCATTTTGGTACATTTGCCATAACTTTAATTTAGGACCACAAGATTCAAAAGTCTTCTTTATTTTCTTAAACTCCGTGCCCAGTCAAACTAGGTCATTTTTTTTGAAACGGAGGGAGTACATTTTTTGTTATGTTGAAAGAACAAAGTAATTCCCAATTTTATTTTGATATTTTACTTAAATGAAATGAGAATTTAATTATAATCTTTCGTAATAGATATTTAAAAGTATTTATTACCTACTAATTAGTATTAATCGTTAAGTAAATTTGTTCATGCCCTTATCGTAATTTGACATTTAAAAGCACTTTTTGAAAAGCTTGGCCAAACACAAATTACTGCACAAAAGTGCTTTTCAAATTGATTGGCCAAACACAAATTGCTTCTTATCAAAAACACTTTTTTGAAAAGTACTTTTTAAAAAATCACTTTTCAAAATAAGCTGATTTTACAAGCTTGGCCAATTATAAACATGTCTGAGAAAAAGAAAATTAAAAAATTAACTTAAAAAATGAAAAGAAGAAGAAGATAGGACTGACATGTTTTGTTGCATGCGGTATCTATATATATATAAAAGAGGGTCATAGCCCCGGTGATGTGGCACTCTCTTAAGCCATCATTTATATTTCTTTTTTACAATTAATTTTTCAGTTTTTTCTCCCATTTTAAAATTAGGAATTTTTTTTTTTAAAGAGAAACCGAACAGTCACTTCAGTAATAGAAAAGCATCGCTTCTTTAACAGTCACTTCTTCTGACTTGTGAAGGAATTAACAGTCACTTCTTGTGAAGGAACGTTACTTCCCACCCCTACCTAATGGCTCCTTCTCTTTATCCTTTCCTGAGGCTTTCTTTCCTACTCCTTCTTCCTTATCCTCTTTATCGCCCTACTTACCAGGTAAATTTTTTTGTTTGTTGATTGATTTTTTGTTTCACTAGAATACAAAATTGCTATTTACTTTATTTTTACAATTTTTTATGAATTAATCATGTTTGACGCTTTGGGGACAAAAAACTATATGACGCCTACACAACTTAGCGGATTAAGGGGCGACACTAAAACGCCGCTTGAAATTCTATCAAAAATGGTGTGCGATAATGAAATTTTACAAGAGTTCATTGGGATTCAACACTTTTTTGCCAAAAACTCTGCTCTTCCTATTCTTCTTGCCAACATCTTTTACTTCAGCACTTTTTTCAAGATATCTTTGAAATTCTCCTTCACGGGATACAAAAACCATCCACAATTTGAAAATCTTCTTTGCATCCACAAAATCCCTTCAATCGGCATAGGTATGCTACTTTTCTTTCCTCAACTGCTTGCCTTTTGTATTAGTTCTGCTATTTCGTATTTTCTTATGCAGACATTGTCATCGTAATGTGCAAATTATGCATCGTCTATGGGATTTGTCAATTCAGTTGACAGTTATTTTGATATGAAAGAAAAAATGAATTATTACTATTACTATACAATCTGTGACGTTATAAGGTGATGCTTGTGCTATAGAGTTAAGTTTAGTATCTGCAAATTTCCATTAGCCACATCCAAAAAAATTCCTATTTCCTGAAGAACAACTTTTATGATTACTCTTAGTCACTTTTACTGCAGTATCGCATGCTCGGCAATGTCCAGTTCAGATGCCTCCCAAAGCCACATTTTTTGAAGTCCTTGAATTCCTTTTACTCAGGCAATTAATTATGTCTTCACGCTCTCGCAATAACCTGTCAATTAAATAGGTGCATTTGAATTTTGGACTCAGAATTCTGTCAAATTAAACTTAAGTCTATTTTGATTAGTCCTGTTCTCCTTGTTTTTTATGTTGTCATGATGTTCTGATCGATAGTTGAAGACAAGAACCCCAGTTAGATTCAAGCTCTACATTATTTCTTAGTTATTGAGAGCTTCAGAAAATTGTTCAAATTCTCGAAGACATAAACCTTTCAATTCAGAAAGCTTTACATCTATACGATGGTCATTTGTTTATGGAGGGTGGGATCAATATATTGAATATTTCTGTTTAAGTGCATTGTTATTAATGCTTGTCGTTTCAGTTCTTCCTAATCTGCAGTTCATCATTATTCATCCCAGACCCCACCAGGTGGGAATACACTGGGTATGTTGTTGTTGTATGTTCTTTCATTCTTTTTCCCCATTTTTCATCATCATATTTTTTCTGCTGTTAGTATTTGAATACCATATGCTTTTGTATTTACTCACTTTTTCTCATCACGTTTATTTTCTTCTTCTAGAGGAAAGATTTGCCGTTAGAGGGCATAAATTACATAAACTACATATTAATTTTTTTAATCTTTACTTTTCCATTAGTTATAACCAAGTGTTTTGCTATTTTCCCCTCATTTTTTCACCGTTATATTTTTTATTAGTAGTTTTAGAATACCAAATGTTTTTGTATTCGATCACTTTTTCCCTTCACCTCTATTTTTTATTCTTACAGTGGTATCATTTTCCATTAGAGGACATAAGGTATATGAATATTTCCCTTATGAATTCATAACTCATTCATTTCTTCAATATATATTTAACATAACTCCTGGCTTTTGTTACTTTCTCTTCTTGTGGCCCCGATAGTAGGATTTGAATGTTTCTAAGACTCACTTTGAATACCTATGACCAAAAAAGTCATGTGATACATTTTTCTTAGTAGTTTCTCTAAGAAATACTAATTTTCAAGCTTACATATTTATCGATTTTTACACAAATATGACGTTTCTCACTTTTCTATTCTTGTATTTGATGTACACCTCTTGTACATGCGGTGTTTAGATTATGAATATGTTTACATGAATCTTGAGACTATCTTTAAACTTTCTACTATTGTTAAACAATCACTTTAGGCAATTCATTATGCAAGTTCAAAAATCTATAATGGCTTGATAGCTCTGGAGTAACTTGAACGGATTGAAACGTCCTTTTAACAGAGTGTTTTTTTTTAGCCATTACCTTTACAGTGCAACATATTTGGAGTAAAGGGTGGAATCACAATGATTGATTTCCTTCGTGAATTGTTTTTGTCAAATGTCTATATTGTTAATCATTCAGAATAATCAAGTCTGCTTACTTATGTTTGATATTTTTCCTATTTTCGCTTTTTACAGTGTTATCTATGTATGCTGGACACCTTCAGTCGTTGCTGCGTATTTTTCTTAGGTATGTTACTCAGGTTAATTTTATTTATGCCAATTCAAGGTATTTTTCTTATAAGATTGTGTCCCGGTATACTTAATTCTAAGTTAGATGTGTTTTTACATGCAATTTGTTTACTTTCTTTGAATGTTTGTGATTAGCGTATTCCTAGACTGTATAGTGGTAAGGGTAGAGGTGCACTTTGTGCTATTTGAAATGGATGCTTCTTATACTATTGTTCTTGTAATTGCATTACAATGTGCCTAATGAGGTATAAGGATCATTAAAATTGCTCACCAGATTATTTCACTTACAGAGAGGCACCTTAGATGGGTTCATTGACTATCAGCAAGAAACTTTGAACAAGTCAAGTTGATTACTACTGACCATAGAGGAGAGTGGAAGGTACCTACAAATTGGAGCCCTTAATCCGTCCATTTATAAGCAAGTACTACTGGTTCTTTTAGCATGAACTTTTATTTGGCTCCCACACTATGTTGCACGGACTCTTCACTTTTGATGCCTCACCCATATTGGATCCACCAAAATTACACTACTTTTTAAGAATCCATGTCACGCCTCAAACCCCGTTGGGGCGTACATGGCACCCGAAGCCATTGAGGCCCCGAGAGAACCAATCTTTATTCCTGTACATTCATACACATGTCACTCAATGATCATCACTATCACGTATAGATGCAAGATACCAATGGCGGAAGTTATGGCAAAACATATGATACATATATACATATGTGAAACTTGGCCGTTAGGGCCATATCGTCAACATGATAAGACATTTCTTCCTTTAACTGTACAACATCTACAAAGCCTCTATCAAATACATAACCAAAACAAATATGCACATATGACTCGGAAAGCCCCGAAGCAACCTGGAGCTCACCAATAATTTGCAGAAAATCCAACGTCTACTGTGGGAGTCTACTAGTATCTGTGCCTGCAGCAAGTAAGGTAAGTCCCCAAAGGGATGTCAGTACAAAGAATGTACTGAGTATGTAAGGCTACAAGTAACTATATGTAATATAGGAACTTTAGTGGAATCAAGTACAAGTGAGTAAACAATATAGATAAATCACTGTAAGGTATGTGTGGAAACATGTACATTGCTTTATTTACTTTACTGTACTTTACTTTACTTTACTGTAATTTACTTTACTTTACTGTAAGTCTTCAATCATCAATCATATAATGCCCGGGCCCAACTGATCAGTGGGAAAAATAACATCATCATGCAGGTGTTCCTTTCACCCCATGGATACATCCCGTGATATTGGGAATAGACATCATGCAGGTGTTCATTGCACCCCATGGATATAACTAATTATGCATTACTTCATTCTGTAACGATAAGAGTGATATATTGTATGTTGTAACATTTTTGGGACTTTAGAACAAGACTTTATTGGACTTTGGAACAATGTTCAATGAATGAGAGATAAGTAAATAACAAGTACTACTAACTCTGAAATAAGGTACTCTAAACCATTTAGATCCTGTACAACTCTTTGGGGTAGGACAAGTGATAGGATAATGTGAATAATAGATGTTGCAGAAGAATGCGGAAAAAGTAACCTTACTTACCTTAACTTCCCAATATGGATACACAATCCTATTCGCGAACACAACAATCCAGCTCTTTCATTACGTGTTACTCTACACAAGCACATAACGGAGCTCACGTTAACCACTAACTATATTACAAGTTCACAAGACGGTAAGTAGGTGCTTAACGGAAAGTAAAAACCGTCCAACCTCCAAAACACATGGTGCATCACTCCCCCCTTCATTATACTACCAAATAACATTATTCCACCACATTACACTATAAATTACTGCTTTAGCAAAACAACAACACCAAATCAGTCCACACACCACCAAAACAGTCCACACATCACCGTAGACATCACAAACCGATAGGATTTTACACCAAGTTTCTACTTTACATTTCCGCCTCAATACAACTCCACATATTTATCCCATCAATTCACCTAAATAACTTTCACAACAATATACCAAAACCATCCCACACAATTTTAGAATTCACTTTAACATAACAAGAAAATATTCTCTTTTCACTACGCCAAACGTTCCATGCACAATTGCGTAAAAACATTTCCATCAAGCCATACACAAAAGTAACGAATTCGGGACAGTACCACACTTTAAATATACTGAAATTTAGTCCATATAATTCAATTCCTTCAAGGCCTTAAATCCCTTTTCAAGTTTAAACAGCAAAAAGGCAAATCATTTAGCCGAAAGCAAAAGTGGACTGCCACTTAAACAAAAGTGGATTGCCCTATGCCTTTTAACCATAACCAACATGTTTCCAACCATATATCATGCATGTATTACATTAATATACAAGGGTAACCACTTTCCAAGGCTTGCAAGGGGATGATCTTGTCCAAACAAGTTGGTTGCCTTAGGGTTTGGAATGAGTTCTTTTGCTCTCTTGGAAATGTCTAGAAATTACAAGAATTTGCAAGGTGTTGTGTATGATTAAAATCTGATTTTTGGAGCCTTTTATAGTCTTTTAAGGGTTCCTCTTAGCCACACACTTGGTCATTAATGACAATTTTAAGAAGTCAAAGATGAATGGGTCATTTTTTTTCTTTTTTGGGCCATGTCTTTCTTATTTATTTTGGGCCTCCTTTGAGCCCATTAGCCAAGATGAATGTAGCCCAACACTTTGCATGCATAATATACCCTTTATTGCAAGTTCAAATAATTCCGTCACTTAGTCGCTTACGTTCAGAAATTTACGGGGTGTTACAATCCAACACACACCTGTTGACATTTTTGAAGAGTCCAAGCAACATAGCTTTTTATTGAGTACTTAATTTCTCAATTCTATGCAGCATCACTAAAATGGCTTTCTCCAATGGAGATGCTTATGTGGGTAGTTTCAATGGGATGCTTGCTCATGAAAAAGGTAAATACACTTAGTCAGATGGATCTGTTTATGATGGTTGTTGGGAAGAAGGAAAAATGACTGGAGAAGGACTGGTTGTTTGGCCTTCTTGAGCGTCATATGAGGGTGATTTCTCTGGAGGTTGTCTCCATGGTTTTGGAGTATTTAGTGGATCTGATGGCTTAATACACAGATGTGTTTGGATGATGAATACCAAGCATGGAATATGACGAAAGAAGTATCAGAATTCTAATATTTATGATGGTTGTTGGAAAGAAGGAGAACGCAAAGGCATTGGCCGATATGCATGGAGTAATGACAACTTGTATATTGGGAACTGGAAAGATGGAAAAATGTGTGGTAGAGGTGTTATGAAATGGTTAGATAAAGATCTTTTTGATGGATGTTGGTTAAATTGTTAAAGACATGGTAAGGCTATTATCACTTTGCTGATGGAAGCTACTACTTTGGGTGCGGACTGAAGGGCAAGATGGACATGGAATGTTTTATCCCGCTGGATTAAGCATCACTTTCTGAGAAATTGCGGTGAGAGGTATGATGAGAAGAGAAATTTTTGTTCCTTTCATTTATTCCACACCATATTATAGCCCCTCTTACTTCCAATTCACCTGACACTAATCACAGCCTCCATCTTCTTTCGTTCAACTCCATTATATAAATATCACCATGTTTGTCTTCTATTTCTCGATCCGTGAGGTAAATTTCCTTTTTCTAAATTTAAAAATTTTGCTATTTTGTTTCATGTTTGGTGGGTGTGTCATGTATCTTACAATCAATATCCTCTTTTTGAAGTTGTCCCTTTCACATTTTGTTTGCCTATGATGTATGTCTATATTCAATATTCTCAGAGTCATGCTTTTCAAGCTAACAACAAGCTTCAATTTGCCACTGTACATGCTGCTGCCTTCTAGGTACGACATAGTTGTTATTTTGGTGCCTTCTAGCTGTTGAGCATAGAATTTCTTTTAGTTTTCAGGGATACCTTCAGCGGCAAACTAATTCCATTAAGTTACACATAGGGAAAGAAGATTTAACCAACTAATATTTGCCGATTGCGATTATAAAAGGAAGCCATTGATTAAGATTATCAACGATACCCCAATTATATCATTTTGAACTGGTGGAAAAGGGCTCTACTCCGTTGTAAATATTCACTGTAAAGCTCAAGCCAAGCTTCTATTTGATGTTGTTGGCACGTTAACAGAGAATCCTACTGCTTCAGGATACAACGAAGACCTAAAGTGGCCGGAGAGGCACATTCGCACTCTTCTGCAAGCTGGTACACTATTGCAACTACACTATTACATGACAATAGAAGATGAAACTTAATTATGTCGGTAATAATTAAAAAAAATATTCAGGACCTGGGGTGATTCTGATTGTTAATGGAAGGAAAAACTATCGTCTAACCTTTGTAGCACAATGGGGAACCTTGATATAGGGTACACAATTGTCAAGATGCATTGTAAGCACCGTTATTGGACAAACAACTAATGTGATTCTAATTCTTTTCTCTATTTTCTAGATTGTGGTTTTCCAGTAGGCAAGCAACTAATGTGAAGATTGCAATGACCTTGGAAGGGTAACCATAATTGAAAAAGCAATCTGTTTGGCAATTTCCAATCAACATTATCATTAAATTGAACTTTTAGTCAATTTTGTGTGTGTTGTTTATTAACAGTTCAACTTATTTAAACTAATCATTGATATTAACAATGATGATTATAGAAAACCTTCACGTCATGGACTTCTGGATAACGAGTACAGTGTATATGATGAAGAACGAAATTTTCAATAGTTTTTGTGTAAACAAAGATAGAAGAACGTGAAAAATTCAACCATTTGAGGTTTTTGAGATATGTGGCAGTGGCAATATTCTAATTCATGTTGGGATATTGTTGATGAGAAAAGTACGCTAATGAATGAGCAAAGTGGTGTTGAAAAAGGTGGGCGGCGGAAACGCAAAATTTAAGGGGAGAATAGAAAAAGTTCAGGGAAGAAACGAAGAAGTTCAAAGAGGAGCAGGCGGCAGAAAGCTAAGGTTAAAAGAGGAGGAAAGGTTACGACTAAGTAACCCTTTCTTGAGAAAAATGTAGATTAAATAAAGAATGATATTAAGCAACATATATTCCTAATATTTTGTCTTCGTAAGAACCGATCTTTTCATTATTTTTAATATTCAGATATTAGGAAAGGGTTATTCATAAGTTTAATGCAGTTATTCATGACCGCGCGAAGCGCGGGTAAATTGCCTAGTTTCTGTAATAAAATAGGACTCTTAATGGTCAAATTTTTTTCAAGAACGTGTGTCCCATTTTTTCCTTATTTTTCGGATGGTATATCTATTTGAAACTAACTATATTTTTTTTGAAAATATAATTTTTTGCTATAAAAAAGGAGGCCAAAAACAACGTGTATGTATTTTACTGAATTTAAAAATATAGGAGTTTTTTTTCTCCCTAATGTTAGGAACCACTCACTTATAATTTTTGTTTTTTAAATTGATTTTAGATTTTATTTCAAAAGTTATATATATAGATAACCGCCATAATTTAAAAACTGTCAAAATTGAATTAACATATATAAAAAACTGTATGAAATTTAAAATATTTAATTTTAAATTTAATTTTGTTGTTCAGTTAGTTTTCATATTTTTTGAATTTAAATTCAAATATTAAATATTTTGCATTTTTGTTTATATTTTGTTTTTTAAAATAGGAATTTTCTGGTACTTATAGATAGATGTTTTTTCAAAAAATACAATTATTTTGACTTACATTTTTTTTTTCATTATTTTTTAAAATTGTAATTAGTTTAGAATTTTAAAAAATACTAAATGGATAGAATTTTTAAAAATATTGTTAATGTGCAGGTTAAAAAATTGTTATTTTCTTTTCTTTTTCATTTTTTTAATATGCAGTTTATATAGGGGTAGTTAATGTGCAGATTAGTGTATATTTTTATTTATTTTTTAACTATCTTTTTTTTAATATTTAAATTGAATTTTTTTTGTAATAGCTTTTTCATTTTTAATATTTTTTTAATATAAAAAGAAAAAATTAAAGCAACTGCAATAAGTAAATTCTGTAAAAACTAAAATCAAATACTAACTAATTATTACCTAAATAATTAAAAGCAGATTAGTATAGATTTTTTCTATAAGTGCCCAAACTATGCATTTGTCTTAGTATTCTTAAATTAATCAAAAAGTACAGTAATGATTCGGTTACACAAAGTTATTAGAGAAGCTAATAATTATCTAAAAATAAAAGATTGGATTATACAAAGTTATTAGAGAAGCTAATAATAATCCAAAAAAAAAAAAAAAAAAAGATTCGGTGACTCAGAGCTACTACATAAGCTATGCATGATGTTTCTTGCTACTATTTCGTTATTATCACCAAAGTTGATTCTGGATGATAAGGTGCATTTTTTCCTTCGAATGAGATTTTTATGCTCTCTCCTTTTTTATTGATTGGTTAATCGGGTGAAGTGTAGCAAGTGCGTTTGGATATCATTGTTTCAAAATAAATGTAGAAGTTAAATATGATGAGAGATTTTAAGATGTTGTAAATTATCAAGTTATTCGTAATTATAATAAGTCAGACACTTTGATATAAAAAGGATAAAAGAAAAAAGTAATTCAACTAATTATTTATCTTTAATGAATTAAGTTATATTTTACTCTCAAATAATTATTGATATTTAATGCAATTCATTTTGGTAGCTTAATAAAAGTTAACATACCAAAATCGTTACAAAAGTATCACTTAGTTCTGATGCAATGCATTTTTCAGAAAAGAAAAGTGCAAACTTATCTATAATATATAAAAAGTGAGCCACATCTAAAATACTTTTGTTTTTACTCTAATTCTGGAGTCAAAAGTTCTTCATTTTCATTCATTGCGGCTTTGATAATACTAAAGGTTAGTGAAAGAAGTACTCACATATAATGTTGTCAACTCATTCAAAAAGTTGATCAACAAAAACGTTACCTATATATGAGAAAATTTTATGTATTCTTTAAAGATCTAAAGATGTGTTTGGTATAGGAATTTCAAAAGCCACATGTCCTTTCTTTTTACTCTCTCGTTCCATTTTTTATATGGTACCATTTTCTTTTTAATTTATTTTAAAGAAAATGTCATCTTACTATATTTAGAACAATTATTTTAAAATATCCCTTTTATCTCTAATTGAAATGATTAACAACCCAATAAATATCTAAGAATTATTTTAAACGTGTCAAGTCAGACGGTGTCACGTAAAATGAAACAAACAAAGTATAATAATAAGTAATGTTGAATTAGATTCAACAGACGTTTACTTATATTCATAATCCATACACCGTTTTAAAGAATATGTCACATTGTCCTAACTTCAATCTTAAGTAGGATTAGGATCCCCTCGGCCTCAAATATATGGAGATCCTCTTCGTTTAATCCAGCATAGGCTTAAAGTAATAATAATCAATCAACTTTGAGTTTGAATTACACTTATCAATAATATGGTGTTTACCTTTATTAGTTTAATTTTAAATAAGTTTTATTCTTCTATTGTTTCATGCTGCTCTTTTGTTTCAATTTTTTCTTTATTGTTCCTTATTTTTGATTTATACATTTGCAACTATTTAGTATTATTACATTGTGTCGTGATTTATCTTCTTAACTCATTCTCTGTTACTTCTCTCGTCTATAAAACATATAACATTACGATATCATACATGTAAGAACATCAAGTAAATTTAAAAATAGATAAGATGTAACAAATCGTCAAAAAATACTGTTATATTGTTCCTCTTCCCCTTCCAAACCTTCTCATTCATAATTCCTAAAATAACAACAACAATTTAAAAATTATTATAGTCTTTTAATAATGTCACCACAAATTCATCTTCTTTTTTTTTTATGCAGTCACTACTCCGTTTCAATTAATTTTACTTCATAAAGCCTAAGAATTTCATTTATCAAATTAATGCTTAAAAAATGAAACTGCACAAAAACATGTAAATATTGGTTTGAGTAATGAAATATTTACATGTAAACTGTACAAAGACATGTAAACGCATAGTTTCTGAAATCTAAGTGATCGAAACAATATTCTAATACATGAATATTGAGAATTTTCTCCCTTGGTATAGAAACGAAGATAAGAGTTAGATCCAAAATCTATTGGAGAAGAAACTAATTTGTTACCTGGAAGACGTAAAGTCACCGAATGAATTGCCGAGTAAATAGGTGTGGTTGTAGGAAGTATGGTCTTTGGGTTGAATAGAAATCTAGATTTGATTATGTTCGCCATCCTTCTATTTGGATTTGGATATTTTTCATTAGAATGTTTGAATTCCTTCTTGTTTGTTTTTGGACCTTGATAAAGTTTGGCAGATTTTTCATTAATGTTTGAATACGTATTTGTTATTTTCGTTTGAATGATGCAGTTATTTGTATTTGCTATATGACCTTGTAGTTTGTTAATGTTATAAGTCAACAATTTAAGTTAAAATATATATTTCTACTATTTTTTTATTTTTTTTTGAAAAGTATGAACTCAATACTTGTTTGATAGTGTGGTTTGGTTTTATGATATTTCAAATACAAATGTAAGTACCTATCAAAGAACATTTCAATCATTTGAATAAGAAATACATGTATAAACAAGATGTATTTATCTATGTTTTAATATTTTTCATTTATGTTTGGTTATTTGTATTTGCTATCTTATAGTTTGATAGTGTTATATGTTAACAATTTTTAAATATAATTCTATTATGTATATTTATTTTGAAAAATATAAACTCAATACTTGTTTGAGAATTTGATTTAGTACTACAATATTCCAAATACGAACATATGTACCACTATAATGCTTCATTATTTTTTAATAAGAAGTATAAATAGAAACAAGTTCTACTTATAAGACATGATGGAATGGTGCTACGTTATGTTTGTTCGTTTTTAATAAGAAATACAAGTAGATGTTTTAGTATTATGTTTATGTTAAAATATTGTATTTAGAAATATATGTATATTATTTGTATTTTAATATATACATTATTAATCATAATTCATAACAACGTAAACGAAGTGCATTATAGTGAACGTGTGCAGAAATAAAAGGTTAAGAAAATAACACACCAAATACAACAGATTTTAAGATAAGATATCTGATTGCATTAAAGAAGGTAATTTGCACTGATAAGTAGTTTTCAAAATGTAAACTGTTCTGCAACCACAATTTGTTCATCATAGTATGTTCAACTGTTGAGAAACAAAAACAACTGCATAATGCTACTCAATGACAATCTGTTCATCAATGTTGAACTCCATAACAGGCCTAACTGGCCGCATTGGTGCCTCACTGTCACTAGTAGCATCGGCAAAAATTTTGCGTACTCCATAGTCCCATATTAGTGATGTGTATCTGGTACGTAGTAAATCAGAATTGAAATCGACAGACGGGACTACTGCACCATAACTCAAGTACTCCACATATGTCACCAAATACAGACCACAATCCCTACACATGGAGTATTATCAGAAATTACGATACACTTTTATTATAATGGTAAATCTTTCACATAAGATACATTGGTATAAGCTGGGATAACTTCTCAACTTCACAATGGACAATGGCATCGTGACCAGCTGAGTGTAAAGAATCATATATGAAAATGCACCTTTCTGCGAATGATACCACAGCGAGCACCCAATGGTGTTTCTCTTTAATATGCACTGGAATAAAAACTTGGTCAACTGTGTGCCAAGGTACTGTTTCTAAAACCATTGACATATTCACGAATTTGAGCTTCTTGACCATGCAACACACTTATTTCTGATTCTAAATCATCTCGGTACTTCTTATATATACTTGAATTTGTGGTGAAGAACATGCAATCAACAGTTGTGAATTTGTATGTGCTCGCAGGGGTATACTTGTATTTTTTGCGCAGATAGTATAATATGACATCAATGTGCTGGGACAAACAATACATATAATAATACTTTTAGTATCTATAGTTAATAAGATGAAACATTAAATTCAAAAAAATATCTTATACTTACTGAGTTGGATAATGGCTGATCCTTATATGCAAGCACATAAAATTAGTTTTTGTCTTCAATTTTATCAATTCCAAAATGCAAGCGTGGTTCTAAAGATGACTTGTTAACCCTATATCGACTCTGTTTTCCTATCCTGTATTTTTTTTTATGCCAAAAATATTATATACTAATGATTTTTCATTAAAGACATATACATGTAAAAAATGATACAAGTATCTCTTATCATGCTTAGTTAGGAGACCTTCCCGAATCCACTTGCTGAATTTATTTTGAAGTTCTTTATCTTGTTTTTCATAAAAAAAATTAGACACAAACGGATGCTTGTCAATAAATACGGATTGCACCCCTGATGAGCTACCTAAAAAAGAAACACAACTTACATAAGAAAAAATGATTAATATGTACAAGCAATGAAGTTAAACCAAGTTTAAGTGCAAATGCGTCATCGAAGTCAGACAAAATAAATTCATGTATACAAGTTATCGAGTGTTGTAAGAATTCATACTTGATATATGCTATCATAGATAAAAAAATAATAATAATAATAATTTTAAAAAAATAAATAAGAAGGCAGATACATATTCAAATATCATTAAAAAAAAAATCACAATAAATAAGAAAGAATGTATTTGTATTTACCAGCTTCTGAACTAAATTTGGACTGATATGGAGATATATTTCATTTAGATGGACGCCGAAGTCTTTGCACGGGAGCTGATGTTGTATCTTGGGCAGACCTCGAGAACTGTAAGATCAACCTTCTCTCTGTGTTGAGGCTTGGCAGCAGCTCGTCTGGAATAAGAACTTGTGAATCCGTTATCACTGGATCATTTTTTGGTTCAGTAATGTGTACTGTCTGAATGGGGACTGCATCCATAATTTGATCATATGTTGCAAATGTCTCTATGTGTGCCTGCAAATTTGTATCAATTCTTACGGGCACATCACAGTTGACATCCTTAACTTCATCTGATGACACTACACCATCTGTAGTTGTAGGTACCTCAATGTTCATCTGATGTTCAGACACCTTTTAAAATGAGAATAAAGTTATTTTAAATGTAAAATAAAGTATTTAAGTGAATCAAATTAAGAAACATACAACGGTACTATTGTATATAAGTGTAAACGGAATAAATATCGGTGATTTCGTATGGCTTGGTGATTGAATTTTAGTGATTCGAGTACCTCCTAATGACACTTTATGAACTTGTAGATTCATTGCATCCGTGTCTTGATTGTTTTCAAATTGTGTTCCACCAGCAATGTTCTTTATTATTACGACAAAAAACATATATAAATGCATATCTTATGAAATTAATAACGACATGTATTCACAATGAATTGAATACATGTTAATATAATGAAAGAGAATTGATTACTGAAATTTCAAAATATTAATTGAATTACCTCTTCAACCTGAATGTTGTCTGAATGACCATTTTCAGTTGTTTCTTGGTTACTACGATTGTTGGTTTGAGTCGTAGTATGAGCACCAACAGATGGTGTATTCGATGGTGCTTTGTTATCCAATCCCTGATCAGGTGGTAAAAAAAAATAGAATTTCATTTTTGATGAATGTTGTACGAAGGGCTAAAAAAATTTCTGAATTGTATTTCACAAGAACATGTGTAACACAATACAATTAGTTGTAGCTTTGCATGTTTATATTTATTCTAGTTAAAAATATATGTACATATACGAATATACAAATACAAATGTAGAATGTATGAACATATAAAGAAATACAGTTAAGAAATACAAACAATTATAATATAGTGAGATTCAAATACAAAAGTATGATGTATTTTGATTGTGTCAAATATAATCTAATACAACTACAATACAATATTTTGTGAATCAAGAGTACCACTGAATTTTTCACCTCAACACAAGCTAAACACCACTTTTGTATTTGTATTTCAATACAACAAGTGAAACATAATATTGTATAAATGTATTTTTTTTCATATGTATTGTAGGAAAAATATAGGTTGACATAAACAGAGTAAACAGATACACATATAGAGGAGAACACATACATTTATGCTATGAACAGATTCTAATACATACAGTAAGATGTATTTTGAATTTGTCAAAATATAAACACTTTATGCAAGTTGTATTTTAAAAATTAACAAAATACAAATAGATTAAACAGGTTTCTCCTTTTGTTTTTTTATAGTAAGTATAAAGAGTAAACCTTCTTGTCTGTGTTGTTTTCTTTGATGGCCTTCAATACAAGCTCAAATTTGCAATCTAACCATTTGTGAATTTCCATCACCTCATCCCGACCTGAAATTGATAGAATAGGAATTAAAAATAAATGAGGGATCAGACAAAGGTGTTGTGCGCATACTAACCTCCTTCTTCAACGACTCAAACTCTTCCCTTGACAAAGGGTATTCTTCTGATCTTAGTGAATGTGGTACATTACTCGATCTTGCTGAAATGTTTTTTTGCCTCGTCGGCTGAGCGATCACTGATTTTTTGAAAGGTGCAACAGATTATTTTTGTACTAGTCTGTTAATGTGTTTCTTTCTGGCCGGTGACTTTACAGTCCGGTGTGGTGGTGTTCTGATTACTTTGAAGGGTGGAAAAATAGATGCCTGCTGCTTCAATCTCTTTTTTACGAGTGATACTGAGGAACCAACCTTTTCTTTTCCTTTGATAGAGAAACTTGATGGTGGGGGCTCTTGAAAATCATTATCTGAAAGGGATTCTGCATTGGTTTGGAGAGGATGTATTTCTCCACTTGTTTGGAAATGTTCATGTGAAATCTGAAGCATTGCAAGTTCAGTGCCAGATGGCTCGATGTTTCTATAATAATCTGTAACAAAAAATTAATTCAACAAGTGAAATCTGAGGAATTATATATATTGAACATATATATGAACTTTCAAATACCTTCTTATTATCCTCATTAAACATGCTTCATGATGTAATTGAAGTAAGGACGATCAATTTTTGTCTCCCAATTGAGCAGACGTGGAATTACATCCCCGCACTTAACTGCAATCTTTGAGTCCACCTTGGAACAACACTCGTATATCCAGACTTGTATAACAATTGCCATACCGTGAATGGAGTAGAACTTTCCAGTAGCAGTCAACTTATTGGTGATACTTTGGGCTAGACCTTTGAACGCTATAGAACTCCATGGGTAAGACACATACTGTCCACTCTCCACCAGATCAAAATGTCTACGTGGGATTACGATGGATTTGACTTCTACTAGAATGTAGGCGTGTATGAAAAACAGAATATCAAACATCAAAGCATCATCGTCGTTGTTTTCCCAATTCGTACTTGTAAATTTAGTAAATAACGTGTCTTTTGAGATTGTATTCGCACCTCTAAAATATTTTGTGAGTAGCCTGTTAGGCACCTTCAGGTCAAATACAAAATCAGACTTGTTTGACTTACAGTTCAAACCAGATATACTGCAAAACTCCCGAAGCGTGAAGCGTAGTGTAGTGCCATTTGCACATATCAAGATAGCATCGGTATAACTACCCTTAATCTCTAAAGACATAAAACATCTAAACATTTGTGCCTGAACAAAACAAGGCTTCATTTTTTAGTACATACCAAAAATGGTCTCCTCACGAAAACGCCTAAAAGCCTCAACACTTAGCTTATCCTTCAATATTTTCATTGCATTGTTGATTATGTGACAAGACATGTGCGGTGAGTTTTTTGGGAGTGTTCTAGCCATGAAAACTTCATCACGGATAACCTTTAAGAAAAATAAATGACATGTACATATTAAACATACAATCTGAAACAGACATAAAAACTGAAACAAAAGCATAATGGTAGAAGATTAGATGAAGAACAAATACAAAAATATTGTGTATATACAAAAAAAATTATGTGAGTATACAAATATACAAACTGAAAAGTACAAAATACAAATTTGTAAAGATGTAATATAGATACATTTGCACAGAGTAACAAATACAAAATTGAATACTGAAAATAATAGCTGTACAAATAACATATAAAAATACAAATACATTTATACAAATAACATGTACATACTAAACATAGCAAATACAAATACACATACTGAAAAATACATATACAAATAGATATAAAAATAGTTGAAAGATACATATACAAATAATTGTATTCAAGACATGTGCCGTGATGAAGTTCGTATACAAATATACAAATAGACATAAAAATACATATACAAATAGACATAAAAATAGTTGAAAGATACATATACAAAAAATAGACATATACCTCTGTTTCTTGAGCAATATCCTCTCCTTCGGCTTCAGATTCAGAATAATTTTGCATTTTTGCCTTCAGATTTCGTCTCACATTAGAAATATCTCTGGCTTTCCTTTTTTTTTTTTTTAATTGATTTTGTATGTTTTTTTGAGGTCTTTGGTTCTGTAATCTCTTCGGCCTGTGCCGATGTTGTCGTATCGAAAGTAGCAAAACCTGGGTTTTCAAATAGTTCTTGAGTTAAGCCCAAACTATAGGACGGACCATCGTTAAATTTATTATGAATATGATGTGTACCTCTTGTAAACCTCTTCGATGGTGTGTGTTCTGCCATTGAAGCAGACCTCCACCACTATTGAAATTGATTTAAAAATGAAAACAAAATCACACAAAAAAACAACTACGGGTAAAATATATTTATAGATAAAATCCAAAATTAATGATAAATATCATATACTTGATTTTGTGCAAATCACAATATTGAGATATTGACGAATATGGTTGAAAGAGTTGAAGAAGAGGTTTGAATGAAATTGAGATCAAGAGTTGAAGAAGACTTTTGAAGAAAATCCCTTAATAAATGGCTACAAAATTGGTAAAGAATGAGTTAAAGATGGAAGTGACTCTTCAGTGATGGCGTGAAAAAAAAAGCAAGAAACATCAAAAAATGTATTTGAGAAAAATATCTCGGGCCCACTACAAATAATGCTTCTTTTTTTTTATTATTTGTAATTTTTTAAAAGTGTTGTTATGCCTCATAATTAGTGGCTTAAGTTTGTTATACCCTGTAATTTTTCTCCTTAAAGAATATGTCACATTGTCGTAACTTCAATCTTAAGTTGGATTAGGATACCCTCGGCCTCAAACATATGGAGATCCTCTTCGTTTAATCCAGTATAAGCTTAAAATAATAATAGTCAATCAACTTTGAGTTTGAATTACACTTATCAATAATATGGTGTTTACCTTTATTAGTTTAATTTTAAATGAGTTATATTCTTCTATTGTTTCATGCTGCTCTTTTGTTTCAATTTTTTCTTTATTGTTCCTTATTTTTGATTTATACATTTGCAACTATTTAGTATTATTACATTGTGTCGTGATGTATCTTCTTAAATCATTCTCTGTTACTTCTCTCGTCTATAAAACATATAACATTAAGATAGCATACATGTAAGAAAATCAAACAGATTTAAAAATAGATAAGATGTAACAAATCGTCAAAAAATACTGTTATATTGTTCCTCTTCCCTTTCCAAACCTTCTCATTCATAATTCCTAAAATAACAACAACAATTTAAAAATTATTATAGTCTTTTAATAATGTCACCACAAATTCATCTTCTTCTTTTTTTATATAGTCACTATTCCGTTTCAATTAATTTTACTTCATAAAGCCTAAGAATTTCATTTATCAAATTAATGCTTAAAAAATAAAACTGCACAAAAACATATAAATATTGGTTTGAGTAATGAAATATTTACATGTAAACTGTACAAAGACATGTAAATGCATAGTTTCTGAAATCTAAGTGATCGAAACAATATTCTAATACATGTATATTGAGAATTTTCTCCCTTGGTATAGAAACGAAGATAAGAGTTAGATTCAAAATCTATTGGAGAAGAAACTAATTTGTTACCTGGAAGACATAAAGTCACCGAATGAATTGCCGAGTAAATAGATCAGATTCGAATGCAACAATAAATTTCTGACCATAATTCTTATTCAGAGATAATCGATAATCACCTTTGATCAAATTTAAGAACATAAAAATGATTGGAAGTAATTATCTGGTTAATAGTTATAGAAAGGACGACTGAATTTTGTATACATAATAGAAAAGAAAGAAAACAGGAAAGTTTGAAATTCTAAAACCATAAATAGAAGTTATATTCTGTTTCAAATTAAAAAACCTCAATTGGTTGAGATAATGTCAAAATTATAAATACGATTTGGCTTAATTAGACCTCAACTGGTTGAGATAATGTCAAAATTATAAATACGATTTGGCTTAATTAGTGAAACAGTTCCAATTTCAAGGTTCCTATTTCTTTGGTATTTTAATTATTCTGTAAAACTTAATTAACAATTAAAACAAACTAAAAATTTAAATAACTGCAAATTTGAATTTTTTTTAAAAAAACTGTAAAAAATAAAATGCAAGTTTGAATTTAAAAAAAAGCTATAAAAGATAAAAGTAAATACTGACTAATTCTTAACTAATTAACTAACATGTCCTAAAAAACTACATGTGTCAATTTTAAAAGCTGCCACTTGGCTTAATGTAGAGGCTTTGTCCTCTCTTTTTAAAAATATTTTACTCATTACAATACACCTCAATTGTCAGTTGTTCATTTTTTTTTTTTACTGGGTATCAATGATATCTCAATGCTTAAGTTAAGACTGCTTTTCTATTAGTTTTTCTTTTTCAAATTAATTTAAGTTTTACTTATATTTTTCTTGATTCTTGATTAGTATATGGTAAAAATGACGGCAGAGAGCCGCTTTTGACACCCCTATTTAAAGTTTTGCCGGTTTTCGCAAACATCAAACTGAACTTGTTACTGTTGTTGTGAATTTATGGTGGCTTGTTAACAATTCATTCACATCGCATTTGCAAATCATGGCATTCTCCAATTCAACCATGACCATTGTAAAATTGATGTGAACTGCCATAAAATCCTCCACCTCTAGAAATTAATCATTCATTGTGTAGAGAATTTGTGAAGTCCTGTACTGGTCTAGTTCTTCTAGGCCATCATAGAATCAATAACGGCTAATTAAGTCAATTATCTTATGGCCTAATTTTTAATTATATAGAAGTCTAATAAGTCAGAGAGAGCTCAATACATAAATTATCCCCTAAAGTTGTCACGACAACTCGGTTTCACACTTTATATTCCCGCGAATCTGTTTCCCATCATGCGTTTTCTCAGTGAGGCGGGTTCAGTGGAAAATTCATGTTTTATAGCACAAATTTCTCATTGATTCGCGGTGGGAGAACCTCTATTTCTAGTAGTGCCCAGTGGATTTGCTTAAAAAAAAAGAAACAAATCCAAAGGTAAATGGACATAAAACAAAACAAAAGAGAAATACAAAGTTTCTTTCATAAATCATAATCCACAAATACATCAACTTTGAAAAAGCAATCAAACCTTTTCTTAATTAGTTTATGATAATACCATTAGGCATGCACCTCATCATCAGAAGCCAAGGGCAGTGAACTTGTCAAATGCATCCCTGCAATTTATTAGACATGAAATATTTGGTTCATGAACTAAATTCAAATAGAAAAAAAGTATTTAATCGACAATATAATTAAACATAGCTAATTATGCCAGCAAACTAACCTGTTGACATGCACATTGGGATTTTCATATTCTCAGCTTTGCAAGCCGTTCCGAGAGCCTAATGTTGGAACGAACTGCTACAAGTAATAGCTTGTTTAGTTTAGGCATACTGACATCATCAGTGCAGGTTACTTCAGACAACTCATCTGGATCATGAATATGCAAAACTTCAAGTTGCGGAAAGCTATCACCATTCGCGTCGCAAGAGAGATCCATTTTATGGTCACTATACGTGCAGCTGTCCATTTTGAGTATCCTTAATTTGGGCAATTTCTTAAGCACTGCGAGTTGATTATGGTCTACTAAAACGAGGGAAAGAGTAAGCTTGACGAGATTTGGAGGGAACGCTACAGACATGTTGGATGTTGTTCCCCAGGTCGTCAAATGCAACTTAACAATACTTTGATAGGACGACAAGTGTATTTGCTTGCTTGCGGGCCACCAAAATTTGAGCTTCAGAACCTCCAGCGCCTTTGGCAGCAGAGTTGGAACTGATAATATCTTTGTAATGGCATAATCGGGACCTTCAATTATACCAAGTTTTCTTAAATTGATCAATCGATGCAACAATTTCGGTTGACAAAATTTATCATTCAGCCACATCAAAGTTTGTAGAGTATTGGGCAATGAGTACATGTTGTTTGGCCAAAATGGGCATATAGAAAAGCAACTGTAAGATGTAGTAAGATCACTACAACAAAGATGTCTCAATTGTTTTGACTCCCAAAAACCCAAAGGAATTCTAATGAAGCTCTTTCCAACATCTAGGGTCTCTAGACATTTGAGCCTGAGAATACTATTTGACAGTTTTCCAACAATTCGCCCTTCCAATCTCAGATAGCGTAAGCAACTCATGTTCCCAATTTTGACTGTAGTATCTAGCCACTCATTTTGAGGCGCGACTACAACCAACACTCGCAATAATTTGAAGTCAAGATGAGCCATTTCAGAAAATATGCGGCAAGGGTCCTCAGTAAAACAGAAAAGTGTACGGAGCTTCTTAGGCATAGGATTTGAACGGAAGAACTCATTCATGATATTATCAGAGTAGAATGTAATCCTTCGCAGCCTAGATACATTGTCGGGATCACCAAATGCATTTTCCTCGGTGTGAAAGAAGTTACTTTCCTTAGCCAAGTCCACACACAAACTATGTAACAAGTCATGTATGCGGCAACTTGAAACTCTTCCATCATATGTCCTTTTGGCAACTTGAATCAAGTTTCTAGAGACCAAATCATTTAGGACATCCTCCGCCAAATCTTCAGCCTCTCGCCTATTACCACTATTTACTACGATCAACTTCTCAGCGATCCACATATTTTTCAAATCAAAAGCAAGAATTTCATGGTCCTCGGGGTAAAGGCCAAAGTACAAGAAACATGGTCTTAGTGTAGTGGGCAAATCATTGTAACTCAGAGCCAATACATTAGCACATCCGTCTTGAATTTTATGACCTATACTCTCAAGTACTCTGTTCCATGCATGTTCTGTTCTTTCTCTTGCCCTTAACATGCCTGCAATCACCACAATGGCTAGTGGTATACCTCCACATCTCCCAACTATATTTCTACCAATATTTACCAAGTCTGGCGAAGCATTGGCCCAATTATTGTTATCAAAATTGAAGATTTTCTTGGTAAAGAGTTCAAAGCTTTTCTCTGAATCTAAGGGTTGCAACGCGTGGAGTGAGAATTCCCCTCCTATGTATCTGCCTACATTACTATTTCGAGTTGTGATAATTATCCTACTGCCAATTTTTGAATCACATTCAGGAAGGACAAGTTTCAGATCATCCCAAATTTCAACATCCCAAATGTCATCTAGAAGGATAACATACCTTTTTCTTTTCAAGAGTGATCGTAGGTTGTCCTCCAAGTTATCTTTCCTTTGCTTTGCCGTCACTCCAACTTGTTTGGCTATGTCAAGTAAGATTTCTTTGGCTCTTGGTTGTTGTGACACATAGGCCAGTCCCGAACACTCAAATTGATCACGTACATCCCTATAAAGTTTCTTGGCAAGAGTTGTTTTCCCGAGACCTGGCATGCCAACTATTGAAACAACTCCATAAGGAAAATGTTGATCAAGTAATTTGGCTTGTAGCATATTGAAGTCATCATCCAAACCGATGACCTCTGTGTCATCAGCATGAAGGAATAGTCTTCTCCGGTCCAAAGGAATGCAATCATTATTGTTACTTGAATCCATGATGTTGTAAGTTGCCCTTACACGGTCAATATCAACAACCCTTTTCTTTATCTTGTCAATCTCCATAGCGAACTCATCGGCAAAAGAAGCCGTCTTAAGGCAACAAATTGTGCCTTTTCCCTGATAGGATTTTTGAATTTTTGGAAGAAACTCATCTAAGAGATCCTCCACATCACCTGCCAGTTCTTGAATATCTTTTAACAAGTTTTTGATCACCCTTGAATCCCCTCCAATTGCCTTGGCCTTTGCATCGTCTATGTATGCTCGAATGCTTCTCATTTCTCTCTGGAGCCATTCGATTTCCTCTTTCAACCAATATAAACGCCTCCCTTCTTGAAAGAGTATATTTCCAGCTATTTCTACAGATTTATTGATGACTGCTGTAAGAAGAATTTCAGCCATCTCCTTTTTCCTTAATTTTTTTGTTTTTCAGTAGCTAGGAAGATTTCTAAATCTGAGGATAAGTTAGAGAAAAAAGTTGATGAATTATTGGTTAAGGAAAAGAAAGATTCCATCTACTATTTGCTTTAGTGTTGGGAGTCCTCGGCCAAGTCTCCTAAATAAAAATGTGGGGCAGCTGCATAGTAATGAAAAGGAGAAATACACAGCATAAGGATCTTATACAATTGGTATAGTTGGAATTCGTCCAAAACACATAGAGTACGAGGTAATATTCGTTTAAAATTTTCCTTGCGACACATAGTTTACTTGCTTAACTTTATACAAGTTTAAGTGTCTACATATGCGCACCCAAAGTTGGAGGACAATGAAGCCACAAGTTAAAAGACATGTTTATGTATTATGCCTTAAGGAAAATGGAAAAAATTCTGGTACAAAGTATTTTTATTGTACATTAGGTGATGCAAATTCGAATTAGTCATGTTAGTGAATTTCAAATATAACAATAAAATTCTACATTCTCAGGACTAGAGTCCAGATATATCTAATTAAAAGTGGAGAAACTCAAACCATTCCACTAGATTCATAGCGGTGATGTCTCAATTCTGAAGTAAAAAGCATATAAATTTCCTCTGCATTTTCCTACGTTATAGTTTTCATGGGCCACTCTCTCTTTTTCTTTTTCATGGGCCACTCAATGTCTCTCTTTTGTTCTTTTCTCTTTTGTTCTTTTCTTCTTTTTGTGGGGTGTGGGGCAAATAATGTACTACAAAACAAATACAGTCAAACCTCTCTGGTAGCGTTTGACCGAATTCATGACTGTTATAAAGAGGTGTTGGTATACATGTATAGTGACAGTTGATGTTTAAATTTCATTTAACTGTTATAAATAAAAATATAAAAAATTATTTCTTTGTACTTTTCATGTTATAAACGAAAATAAAATTGCTTATTAAATTTAAAATCTCAATTGATTTTTGTATTTCATTATTGAAAGGACTAATACATTACCAAAAAAAATTCGTAACTAGTTATATCGTACATATAAAGAATTAAAATTTAAGGAATATATGTATTTAAAATTAATGAAAAGTTTAAATATTTTAAGCTTAATATAAAAATTCTATAATTATAGGTTGTTTCGTAAATTTTAATCTTTTAATGACAATATATCGCTTGAATTGACAAAGATTTTTGTTCAAACTTTCAGCAAAAGGGTATTCAATTGCTTTCCCTTGAAAGTTGTTTATGAGCTTAATAGTTGACTCGCCTATCTTACCCCAAGTAGCAGTAGGTTGAGACTCTTCATCAACACTTTCGTGTTCATCTTCTGCATCTATTGTCTCTTGCTCTTCCTCTTCAATGACTTGTGCAATAATCTCTTCATCAGTGTAAGTTTCACGTATTAGAAATGATGCATCAAACTTCATATAAGATGTAGCATCCATTGCTTGGTTTTATAATCAATTTAATGCCACATGCTTAGTTTAATAATTTTATGCACCAAAAAAGAAATGTATTTATTAACCAATTAAACTAAAATAATAGTGGAACAAGGAGGTTTTAAGATTTTCCTAAAGTTTTTTTTTTTCTTTTTTACCTTGTGATTGTTGGTGAATCTCTACCCCAAGTGATTTCTCATGAGATTAAGGAAGCTTTAGGCATTAAAGTTATGTTGTCCTAAAGTACAACAGTTGAAGAACTTAAAAAAACTTACAATTTGCTTAGCTCAATGATTATTATTATAAATATTTTAATATTTTATTCTATACAGTACATAATATATTTCTTATAAAATATTAATATTACATAATATTTGAGTATGTTGTTACAGAGATGTAATTTTACAAAGTGTACCACTATAATAAACGACATTTCCTTTTTAACCTGGACTATCACCATCTACTCAACTAGGTTTGTTTTAATACATAAATGACGATAATCTGGTTCAAGAAAAGTGAATTGATGGAGAATTGTTAATCCAGGAGAAGTGATTCTCGAGGAGGATGATAACCAGTTCAGGGATTCAACCGAGAAATTGGTTGTAGTTGATTAAGAATAGAGACAATTAGAAGGAAAGGAGTTTGATATTATTTCTTGAATGAATATTATTTCACTACTACTTGAATTTGAGTTTAACTTATTTCCACCGTCAGTGGAAGCTTTATTTTACACCAGCAGTACTTTTAACAGGTAATAGATAATCCCCACATTATTTTCATAAATTCATTTCCTTGATTACTTAGTTTTTCTCTCTCTCTATTCCCTAATTCCACGACTTGCTAATTCCCTGCAGGATTTCTCCCTAAACTTTTCATCAGTCCGAAAAAGATAATTGTTGTACTTGTTTTTGTCTCAAAAATTACTAATAGGAATTCTACAATGAATTAGAATCATACTTACAAAAATTTTTAGTCCCAATTTATTTAATGATGTTTAGATTTTGAGAGTTAAACGAGTTAACTTTTTACTATACTATTTTTACATGTCTGTTAAATATTTTAATTTATTAATTATTAATCTAGCTTAAACTATAATATTTATTTTATAATTTTACAATATACAAATTTAATTTCGAAAAAAAAACTAAAAGATTCAATGTCGTTCAATTGTATGGTCAAAATTAAAAAGTCTGAATCTTAAAAAGTGAAAAGTATCATAATTGAGACATTGAGAGTACTATATTATACGATTAAGGGAATTAAATGTCATAATGCAAAAAAAAAAAAAAAAAAAAAAAATTGGTAGAGTAAATATAGAGTCCAAGTTGCCTTCTACAACTATTTTCCTTATTTATAAATTGAAGATTAAAAAGTTAAAATAATTGAAACTTACCTATAATAGTCTTTAAAGTACCTGCTTGTGTAAAAAATAGTTTCCACCGACGGTGGATACTAGTTAAACTAATGCTAATCGCCGTAACTAATTCTTGGACTGAGCTACAGTAATAACTGTCAAGCTACAATGAACAGCAAAACCAAAATTGTAAAAGCAACAACACTGCCTAACAATTTATAGCTAACTAACTCAATGGCACTCAACTAATCTTCAGCTCCATTTTGCATAGACTTGTATCAATACCCCTCCCTAAAGAATATCCTTGTCCTCAATGAGTAAAAGAAGGGAACCTCAATAGCAGTTCAGAAGTGTACTCCCAAGTAGCTTGTCCAACATCAATGCCACTTCATTGAATCAGTACTTTCTCAAAAGTCTTGTTACCCCTTTTGACTAACCTCCTATCGAACACAACTTCAAGAGTATGATAGTAAGGACTGGATAGATGAATGACAGGAGGATGGGTAATGCTGATAGGTAGAGCATGACACCTTTTCAGTTGAGAAACATGGAAGGTAGGATGGATGAGAACATCACTAAACACTAAGAGCTTATAAGCAACAGCTCCCACTCTATCCTCAACCATGTAAGGGCCATAGTACTTAGCAGCAAGCTTGTTAAAAGGTTTTGAAGCTATAGAAACTTGTATGCAAGGCTGTAACTTCAGATATACCCAATCTCCCACATTAAAAGACCTGTTTGATCTATGTTTGTTGGCTATATCCTGCATTCTTTGTTGAACCCCGGTGATGTGAAACTTCAGTAATTGAATAACAGCTGCCCTAGCCTTACGTTGCTATCCACCATTTCAAAAGCACTCTCCCAAACTAAATAAGGTAAATAAATAGGAGGTTTTTGACCATACAATGCTTCATAAGGTGCGCATTTGATAGTGGTATTGTACTACCACTCAGCCAAGGAAAGATAAGTAGCCCATTCTCTTGAACTATTAGAACAGAAACACCTCAAATAAGTTTCCAAGGTTTTATTGACAACCTCAGTCTGACCATCAGTCTGAGGATGATAAGCCGGAGACCTCTGAAGTTGTACCTCTTGAAGAGTGAATAACTTTTGCCAAAAAGAACTCACGAAACTGGATCTCTATCACTTGTCATGGTAACTGTCATGTCATGTAGTTTGAAGACATTATCCATGAAATATTTGGCATCTGATTGAGCAGTGTAAGGGTGCTGCAATCTCAAGAAATGACTATACTTGGTAAGCCTGTCTACTACCACTAAAATGACATCTTTACCTTGTGATTTAGGAAGACCTTAAATGAAATCTAAACAAATGTTAGTCCACACATCCTCAGGGATAGAATGAGGTTGTAAATAACCAGGAGAAGTAGTTGCATCATACTTGTGTCTTTGACAGACATCACACTGATTGATAAATTTCCTAACATATGAACTGAGCATTTTCCAATAAAATAAGGACTGCAATCTCTGTATAGTAGCATTCATGCCTGAATGCACTCCTTGTGGAGTACTATGCCACAACATAATTGTGAAAGACAAGAGTATGGAGAATTAACTTGCCTATTATTCAAAGATAACAATGGTATAAATACATGAGGGAATAAGCTAACTATGGTAACTAAATATTCAAATCCCTACAAATCAGCTACGTTATCTACCTACATTATTATACAGATACTATAACATCTACCTACATTATTATACAGATTCTATAACACTCCCCCTCAAGCTGGAGCATAGATATTGATCATGCCCAGCTTGTTACAAAGATAATCAACCCGAGTTCCATTCAACGCTTTTGTGAACAAATCAGCTAGTTGCTCTCCCGTCTTCACGTAGCCAGTGGAAATCAAGTTTTCTTGAATCTTCTCAAGAATAAAATGACAATCAACCTCAATATGTTTAGTTCTTTCATGATACACCGGATTTGAGGCAATATGAAGAGCAACTTGATTATCACACCATAGTTTTGCTGGTGTATGATGCTTCAACCCAATATCAATTAAAAGATGATGTATCCACATAATCTCACATGTAGACTGTGACATAGCTCTATACTCAGATTCTGCACTAGATCGAGATACAACACCTTGCTTCTTACTCCTCCATGACACTAGGTTCCCTCCAACAAAGACAGAAAAGCCTGTAGTAGATCTTCTATTAATTTTGGATCCATCCAGTCAGCATTTGCAAAGCACTCCACACGAGTATGACCATGATTACTATACAGTATGTCAAGTCCAGGAGCTCCTTTCAAGTAACATAGGATCTGCTCCAAAGCTTGCCAATGTTTGATTGTAGGTGTGGACATGAACTGGCTAACAACACTTACCGCAAAATCAATATCTGGACGAGTCACAGTAAGGTAGTTTAACTTTCCCACTAACCTTCTATATTTCTCTGGATCATCAAAAGGATCACCATCATCTTTCATGAGATGCACACTCGGAACCATTGGAGTATTGCAGGGCTTGGCTGCCAACTTTCCAGTATCTGCAAGCAAGTCAAGAATATACTTTCTCTGAGACAGAAAAATTCCTTTCTTGCTTCTGTTTACTTCTAATCCCAAGAAGTATTTCAACTGGCCCAAATCCTTCGTATGAAACCTAGTATGCAAAAAAGATTTGAGGGAGGAGATTCCTACATAATCACTTCCTGTAATGACAATGTCATCAACATATACAACAAGGAGGATAATGCCCGCTATTGACTGCCGATAGAAGACTGAGTGATCACATTTACTCATTTTCATCCTAAAATCCTGAACTACCTCACTGAACTTACCAAACCAAGCCCGAGGACTCTGTTTCAAGCCATACAAGGACTTCTTCAAATAACAGACTTTCCCATACTCCCCCTGAGCAACGAAACCGGGTGGTTGCTCCATATACACTTCTTCTCGAAGATCATCATGAAGGAATCCATTCTTGATATCTAACTGATGTAAAGGCCAATTCTTGGAAGCATCTAGAAAAATGAATAAGCTGACAGAAGTGAGTTTGGCAACTGGGGAGAATGTGTCTGAATAATCTACTCCATACGTCTGAGCGTACCCTTTAGCCACAAGTCTGGCCTTAAGTCTTGCCACAGACCCATTAGGATTAACTTTGACTGTAAAGACCCACTTACATCCCACTGATTTCTTTCCCTTTGGTAAATCCACCAAATCCCACATGTGATTTTCCTCTAAAACTTGTGGATGATTCAAAGCCTCCTTCACTATTTTGGGTACAGAGATGGAGTTTAGAGAAGCAATCAAAGATCTAGACGTAGAGGATAAGTGGCCATATGAAACAAAATTAGCAATAGAATATGTGGATTTGCAACTACGGGTACCTTTACGAAGAGCAATGGGGAGGTCAAGATCTTCTGGAGCATCAGACAGATGAGGATCTAATGACAAAGGGACTGGTGAGGAACATGGATCATTAGACTCTCGCCTCCTCGAGTAAACTTGAACAATTGGCGGTCTTTCTACCGCAGATGAACTAGGAACTGATGATACAATAGTCGATGGATCCATAATAGAAGAACTAGGAGGTGGAGTGACAACATCCGAATCATCTGTCAAAACACGTGTGACCTGATAAACTAACCACTCATCTTCCTCCCCCTGACTTGTAGAAATAGGAGGTGTGTAGAAGAATGGTGTAGTCTCTGAAAATACCACGTCAGTTGACACCAAATATTTGCTAAGTTCTGTAGAATAACACCGATACCCTTTCTGAAGGCGAGAATACCCCAGAAAAACACACTTCAATGCCTTGGGATCCAACTTGGTAACGGATGATCGAACATCTCGAACATAATATGTGCTTCCAAATACCTTAGGTTCCACCGAAAACAGTGACTTGTTTGGAAAAATAACACTGTAAGGCATATTACCAGCAAACACAGTAGATGGCATGCGATTAATCAGAAAACAAGTCGTAGAGACTGCATCTGCCCAAAATTGTTTAGGAACCTTCATTTGGAACAAAAGTGCTCGAGCTGTCTCAAGTAGATGCCTATTCTTTCTCTCAGCAACTCCATTTTGAGAAGGTGTATCAACACATGAAGACTGGTGGAGAATACTGTGTTGTCTTATATATGTCTGGAATATTTCTGACATGTATTCTTTAGCATTGTCACTCCTTAGAATATGTACTGGTGCATTGAATTGAGTTTTAACTTCAGCAAAGAAGGCACAAAAGTGAGAAAACACTTCTGAGCGACTCTTCATAAAATAAATCCAAGTCATCCGAGAGAAGTCATCCACAAAAGTGACAAAATACTTATGCCCAGTTTTAGAGGCAACAGGACACTGTCCCCAAACATCAGAATGAACTAACTCAAAAGCTGACTCAGCTCGCTTGTTAACCCTTGGACTTAGTGAGGTGCGATGATGTTTTGCAAACCGACATGACTCACATTCCAGTGAAGAAATATTCTGAAACTGAGGACAGAGCTTCTTTAACAGAGGTAGAGAAGGATGTCCCAATCGACAATGTGCTTCAAAGGGAGATACAACACTAGAGCAGGCAACAAATCGAGATTCCCATTCATCAAGGATGTAAAGATCATCAAACACATGTCCTTTACCAATAACCTTATTTGTTGTAAGGTCACGAAACAAGCAGTGATCGGGAAAGAATGAGATATAACAATTAAGGTCTCTGGTAACTTTACTGACAGAAATCAAATTAAATGCCAACTTTGGTAGATTTAATACAGATGAGGTGGGTTTGACAGTCCCATATCCAACACTATTGCAAGTTGATCCATCAGCTACAGTAACGGGAGAGGGTGCTTTGTGTGCACGGAAGTTAGAAAAAATATTAGGATTACCTGTCATGTGATTTGTGGCACCTGAATCAATTACCCATTTATTGGAAGAGGTGATAAGACATATTTTATCCGACTCAGCAAAGGCATTAACTGAAGTGCATTCTGTCAGTGATCGTGATTCTCGATACTGAATGAATTTTGCAAATTCATCTACCGAGACCAAAATTGTTTTCTCTGAACTATGTCCTCCTTTGATATTTTCGTTCATTTTCCCAACTAATCAATACTCCAAGTATAAATTGGAAAGGCAGACAGTAGAAATAAAATAAATTCTTCACTAATATTTAATGCCCAATAGAACTGAGAACCCAACTGATAAGAGAAACCCAAATACAAACAAAGCTATAGAACACTTTTGGAATAGACGAACCAGAATTCTATCCAAAGAGGTTTTGAACCAGACCACCAATATACTTGCCCCAAATTAGAACTAAATTCCAGAAACTGGGATACTTAACTTTGGATAAGAAACCCAAATCTGCAAACAAAATACCAGTGAATGGTGTCCAAACTATCAAACGAAGCATTATCTAAAACTCCAGTTACCAAATTACAGTAGTGCACAAAAACAATGACTACCAGGACTGAAAATTAGTGAAGTAATCAAACCTGAAACGAGAGTAGTCCCAAACAGTATTTTATGATCAAAGTAGCACCAAGGATGCACCAAAATTGTGGCGATGCCGTAAAACCAAGCTCCGAACAATTCTGCCAGAATGTTTCTTATGGACAGAAACTCTGTTGAGTGAGACGAGATGGTCACTCTTTAAGAGAGACCAAAAAGAACAAAAGAACAGACCCAAGAGCTGTTATAGAATCTGTATAATAATGTAGGTAGATGTTATAGTAGTTGTATAATAATGTAGGTAGATAACGTAGCTGATTTGTAGGAATTTGAATATTTAGTTACCGTAGTTAGCTTATTCCCTCATGTATTTATACCATTGTTATCTTTGAATAATAGGCAAGTTAATTCTACATACCCTTGTCTTTCACAAGGTATCAAAGCCAGGTCCATTCCCGTTTGGGCTCCCGGTCCACGCGCCAGTTGGGCCCTGGGCGTGAAGGGGGGTGTTAGAGTGGGTAAAAATCTCACATTGGTTGCGGAATGGACTGGTGGTTTGCTTATATGGACTTGGGCAATCCTCCCTTCATGAGCTAACTTTTGGGGTTGAGTTAGGCCCAGGTGCCATATCTTTACAATAATAATGTCAGTCCTCAGTTGTTGATTATCACCTACCACCAATCTTCCTTTCCACCTAAGTTGCCTACTACACCAAGTATAAGATTTGAAAGGTGGTGTCTGAACCTTTGCAATAATAGTTTGTAATGCAGGATCCTCATCCCAAGAAACTTTAATATTCATGTAAAGTTCATCATGAGGAGTCAGTAGGAAAACAACTAATAATTCAGCACCAGGCATTCTAGACAAAGCATCAGCAACTCTATTCTCAGAACCCTTCTTATACTTAATAGAAAAATCAAAAGCCATCAGTTTGGAGATGCCAGCAATCTGGAAATCTGTATGGATTGGCTGATATAACAAGTGTTTCAAAGCCTTCCGATCAGTCCTCACTATAAAATGATTACTGAGCAAGTAATGGGACCACTTAGTAACAACAAAAATGAGAGCTAACAATTCCTTGTCATACACAGACATAGCTTGATGCTTAGGGGCCAAGGACTTGCTTATATAAGCAATAGGATGTCCTTATTGCATTAACACAGCCGCAATTCCCTTTCTACTAGCATCTGTTTCTACTACAAAAGGTAAGGAATAGTTAGGCATAGCCAGCATAGGAGCAGAATTTAGTGCTTGTTTTAGTGTAATGAAGGCCTCATAAGCTTGATCAGACCAATGAAACCCTTTCTTCTTTAACAAATCATGAAGTGGTCTGCATATGATGCCAAAGCCATGTATAAATCTCCTGTAGTAGCCTGCAAGGCCTAAAAACCCTCTTAACTGCTTGATATTAGCAGGAATAGGCAATTGATGAACGACTATGATATTCTTGGATCAATTGAGACACCTTCAGCACTAATAAAGTGGCCTAAGTACTCTACTTTAGTTGCTCCAAAGGCACACTTAGTCATATTAGCATACAACTGATACTATTTCATTAGTTCAACTACAGCTTGAACATGAGCCAAATGATCAACCAAGGATTTGTTGTAGATTAGTATGTCATCAAAGAACACCAATTCTAACTTTCTCAATAAAGGCTTAAAAACAGCATTCATGAGTCCTTGGAAAGAAGAAGGAGCAGTGGTTAAGCCAAAAGGTATTGCCAAAAACTCATAATGGCCTTCGTGAGTCTTGAAAGTTGTCTTGTGAGTTTCTTCTTCTTCCATCCTCAACTGATGATACCCATCTCTGAGATCAATTTTTGAAAATATAAAAACATCTGACTCATCTAATAAGTCCTCAATCATGGGAATAGGAAACTTGTCCTTAATAGTCAACTGATTTAGACTTCTGTAATCAACACATAGCCCCCAAGATCCATCCTTCTTCCCTACCAACACTACCGGAGAAGTATATGGGCTAGAACAATGTTGAATAACCCCTTGATCTATCATCTTTTGCACCAGCTTTTCTATGATATCTTTCTTAAATGCAAGATATCTGTAAGACCTCTTACTAACAGGATTGGCTGACTCTACCAATGGAATTCTGTGATCAAATGCACCTCTATAAGGTGGTAAGGTGCTAGGTAACTCAAAAATACAAGAAAATGGCTCAAGCAAGGGTTTCGTTTCAGGTAACAATTAATTACCTTGAGTAGCCTAAGTACTGCAACAATGACCTTCTTCTAGTGCAGGGTTAATCAGAGACATCGTGAACATTTGAGCCTCCTGACCTTCTTGTTTGATTATTGACTTAGCTTTAGCAGCTTTGAGATGCACTCCAGCCGCTCTCAGTACATGCTTCTTTCCCTGATACATGAATTCAATAGATCTGTTCTGGAAGTCAATTAGAATTCTTCCCAATGTGTTTAACCACTGGACCCCAACACAATGTCAACATTTTCTAGTGGTAAGAGCAGAAATCAGAGGAAAATATAGTGCCCTGCAGAAGCCATTGAAGGTAATTGTAAACTGAAGCAGTCTGCACCTTTCTACTATCTGCCACACTAATGGACTGCTCATGAATAGGTGAAGCTTTACACTTCAACCTTGTAGCTACTTCTTGATCAATAAAATTGTGAGTGCTCCCAGTGTCAACTAAGACCTTTAGAGGTTTTTTCTCATGGACCATGGTACCCTGTGACTCTAATAGTCTGATAGCCTGTCACTCCAGTAAAAGCTTGTAATGAGATGGCCATAAATTCATTTGATTCACTAGTTAGAATAGGGACTGATTCTTGCAGTTCTGTCAACTCTAAACCAGCTTCTTCCACCTCTTCTACTTCCACCTTATACAGCTCTTTGTTACTTCTACAATTGTGTCCCTGCACGTATTTTTCATCACAGAAAAAACACAGGCCTTTTACCCCTTTCTCATTCATTTCTGCTGCAGATAATCTTCCACCATGAAATTAGTTAACTCCATTCTGTTTCTGCTCAAAAGGCTTTTTATAGGTGGAGTTGAATGTGGAGTTATAAGAAGGTTTTTGAGAATACATAGGTTTAACAACTGTAGGAGTAGGTAGTATATCACTACTATTCTTATAAGATGCATTCAAACCCCATGAATGAGCTTGTGCCTCAAACACCTCCTCTTGCAATCTAGCCACCTTGTGGTCTGCATTAGTGTTTTGGGACCCTGTATTCTAATAGCTTTATTCAATTCTGGAGTTAACCCCCCTAGGAAAAAGCTGATAGCATTTTCATTTGACAAATTAACCCTAGTTAGCAGCTTATCAAACTCAGCTTGGTACTCTCTTACACTACTAGTCTGCCTCAAATTTTTTAAAGCTTCCATTGGATCCTCAAACCCATCCCCAAATCTCTCATTTAGGGCCAGGACAGATTCAATCCCTGTAGGATCAACAACAGAATTCATGCACCTCATATATGACCTATGTCAAGCTATAGCCTCATCATCAAAATGAATGATGGACAGGGTTCAAAAGGCACTTCATTCCTGGAAAGAAACTGATCGACCTTATACAACCAGGTCCTTAAATCTTGACCTGAGAATATAGGAAATTCAAGTCGAGAATACTTAGTAAAGTAGTTACCATGTGAAGTCGAGCTATGGTGACAGTCTTTTGGCCTCTCATCTTGTTGCAATTCCACTGAACAAGCCCCTCCATTGGTGGATTCTGTCCTGGTTGGCTCCTTATCTTTTCCTTTCTGCGCCATAGTTCCCAAAGCTTCTCTGATCTCCAATAATTCTTTGTCAGTTTGTTGGTTTCTTGCATTCATATTCAACATCCCATCCATTAATTGATGCAATTGATCTTGGATTTTGGCCAATTTGTCATCCATTTCTTCAACAGGTTTATCTTGACCTTTGCTTAGCGCCATTACTAAGCCAAGAACCTACTAGCTCTGATACCCCTTGGTACAAGAAAAGTGAATTGATAGAGAATTGTTAATCCCGGAGAAGTAATTCTAGAGGAAGATGATAACCAGTTCAGAGATTCAACCGAAAAATTGGTTGTAGTTGATTAAGAACAGAGACAATTAGAAGGAAAGGAGTTTGATATTATTTCTTGAATGAATATTACATCACTACTACTTGAATTTATAGCTAACACTCAATGCTAACTGCCGTAACTAATTCTGGGACTGAGCTACACTAATAACTGTCAATCTACAGTGAACAGTAAAAACACAATTTTAAAAGCAACAACACTGCCTGACAGTTTCTAGCTAACTAACTCGATATCACTCAACTAATCTTCAGCTCCATTTTGCATAGACTTGTATCATAATCCATGTTGGAAAAATGAACAACTGATAATCGGGGTCTGAAAATCTGAGAAAAAATGGTGCTTCAGGTGTGATTTTGTCACCTAAAAGACATAAGTGTGTCCAGAATATTCGGAGTATCTTTCACTTGGCATTGTTGTTGTTATTAATCATCTGAGTAGCAAAAATTAACACAGAGTGAAACAAGAACAAAGTAAAAAAAATCCCCCCCACCCACACCATCTGTTTCTACATTGCAAATACACTCAACAACTGTGGAGAATTTTTTTAAACCTTAAATGCATTTCCTGGACCATGCCTAGGAAGGTTACTGAAGCCTTAAAAAGTTGGGAGGAAGTAGGTGTTAAAGCAAAAGACAGAAATCGATGGAGAATTATCCCTGCAAGTATTTGGTGGACAATATGGAAAGAAAGGAATTCTAGGTGTCATGAGAGCATAGAGAATAGTGCACAGAAGGTCAAGCTGAATTGTATTCTATTGTTATGTTTTTGGTGCAACCAACTATACTCTAATGACACTGTTTCTATAATTGATGTTTTAGACTCAATATAGACCTGCCTTGATTTTCTGAATAGTCATGATATTAGTCTTGAAAGACTTAGCCAAAATGTTGTCAGGAATGCTTGCATTGAACACAGAGTTAGGAATAGAAACAGTGCCTGCATTTGCACTTCCAAAGGCAGATATAACCCAAGCACAATTGTTAGGATCAGCATTGTACTGGTACTGAACTAGCCCTTTAGGGAACACGAAAATCTCCTGTTTGCAACGTTTGATTGAATATCTTGTTCGTGGTATCTATGAATCCTACTTCCAGTGTGCCTGACATGAGGAAAAGTAGCTCGGATGAACGTGGATGTGTGTGGACAGGGTTGACAGAGTCGGCAGGATTCTGTAGGATCGCGTAGGAAACACTTTGTCTGTTCAGGGGTGGAAACTCGGTCATGCTTGCCTTTGTCCCCTTGAATTTTTCGGGTGGTGGAGCTCCAACGAGACCCCTCAGGCCCTAGAAGGTGAAGTAAGAAGCATCAACTGATGGAACTCCCAATGGCAAAACAAAGTCTGTTAGGATATCAGGATCACCAGCTGATGCCATTTGGAAAATGACTAGTGATATTGCTACAGCTAAAAGAGCTACAGCTTGAAGTTTTTGATTCCATGTTATTGCCGTTTTGCGTTAAGTGTTTGAATGGTTTCGTCTTGGTTCAAAAGTGTTAATGAAATGGATGGAGGACTAAAATTTTATAGCTATATTAGGGACATATCCAACAAGAATCGAGATTGAAGTCTCCGATGAATTGCAGAAACAAAAAAGGAATTGCCAATACAAAAAACTCCAGAAGTTTATTGTGTCAATTGAGGAAACAACACAATTGCTCACCCTTTTCCAGTTCTGACTTTCAATATGGACAATAGAAAACAACCAACGTTTTTCCTTTAAAAATTGTTTTCTTTTTGACTTTAAGCACTTTGTTTTATGTTACAAGATAAAGGAGTCCATAAAAATAATATCTTGAAGCATATAACTGATGAAACCTAAGGCATATTGAGACGATTTGCGAATATATAATTTTTAAATGTGGTTTTCAGGTAGTTTCTGCAATCAGAAACAAAAAAAAAAAAACAAGTCTGAAGCTTAGTAAACATCAATTACCAACTGGCTTATCAGTCAGCAACTTTGGTTCTGCTCAGGGATGGAGCTAGAGGGGTAGGAGGGGTTCATTTGAATCCCTTTTGAGGAAAGATACATGGTATATATAAGGTTAATTTATTTTTTTTTGAATGTAAAAATAATAGATGATGAACCCCGTGGAAATCCTGCCTGTACCATTGGTTCCGCTTTTGTTCTTCTCTAATTTGTGTCTGAAAAAAAAAAACTGATCATTATTATCTTACAACTTATTTATATACATTTACCTGTATCTTATAGTGTTCTAGAAAGAGTTAAAAATGGCCTCATTTGTACTAAAAGTGTCCTTATTGTAGCTGTCTTTTCCATTTCTTCGATGGCTCAAGGTCCTGATCCGAATAACTTGTCTGACTCCATTGTTCCTGTAGAAAGCGCTATAACTCAGAATTTATTTTCCTTCAACGGCACACGTGATATTTTTGGCAGTGTCATTGAAAAGTTCAAAGTGACAAAAGCTAGCAAGGCAGAGTTTCCAGCTTTGGACAGCCAGAATGTTTCGTTGGCAGTGCTTTAGTTCCCCGGAGGAGGTGTCAACCTGCCCCACACCCACCCTCATGCCTCTGAACTGCTACTCGTCATTCAAGGTTGTCTCGAGGTTGGATTTGTGGACACCACTAACAAGCGTTACACTCAAGACTCTCCAAGTTGGTGACTTGTTTGTTTTCCCTAAAGGACTAGTGCTTATCAGTACAATTCTGACTGGAATAAATCAGCTACAGCCGTTTCTGGTTTTGGTAGCACGAATGCTGGAAGTGTTTCACTTCCTACAACATTGTTTGCTACAGCTGTTGATGATCAGATTCTCGCCAAGTCCTTCAACTCTGATGTTGCCACTATACAGAAGATCAAGGCTGGTCTTTCACCTAAATCAATTCTTTCTGTATTTTCAACGCTACGTTTTGTTTCTTAACGTGTCTAAATTAGCACTACGATTGGCATTACAAGATGCAGCACTAGTTCTTCTGTTTAGTGCTTGACAGACTCTGTATTTTTTGTTTAAAATAAATTGTTCTATGACTTGCCATTGATTTGTCTTTAACAACTCTCAGAAATGCAAGCAGCCATGAACTAGCTATATTTAGAACTTGAATAGGTTCTATTTGGCATTGCGTAATTTTCATAGTATCGCCAACAAGCAAACAAAGATTTAAAGAACAAACATTTCAATTAATCTATTAGACCGCGAGCACTGCATTCTGTGATGTAGACTTCATGTGATGTAGTTCTATTTACAAACATACCAAACAGATAATTTAACAGCAAATGACTAAGAAACCAAATAGTAGTTACAATTAGGAATCAATTAGAAGCTTCACATCTGCAGCTTAAGATTGTCCAGCCTTGATCTTCTGAATGCTAGCAAACAGTGACGGATCAGAATTTTTCCTTAAGGGGACTCAAAATATAGGGAAGTAAACACAAGAAAATGCCAATGGGATTCAACTTCTACTTTAGATACATAAAAAATAACTTTGACCTCGTATATACATTGTGATTTTCCGGCAAAGGAGTTTTGGATGAATCCCCTTGTGTCCCCTTAGCTTTGGCCCTAGTAGCAAAATCACTCTTGAAATACTTGACAAGACTGTCGTTCATCGACTCCAGAGGCAACCAAAGTTGTGACAAAGGAAACATTTCCTCCATTAATTCAGTGGCGTTTGCAGGATGTTTGTGTAAATGGTTGTTAGTCTATTGTCACAATTCGGCTTGTAAGTAAGTTTGAGTTGGGGATGCGGCAATGCTAGTTTTAAGGCTTTACTTCATGTCTCAAATTGATATTCTCATTGTATTATTTTCAATCGGAGCCAGTCTATTATATGAGTAATGTACTGTTTGTTAGAAAAATATTATTGAACGTTCATAGCTGTTATTGATCGAGAGTAGCAAATAATTTCCGAATAAAAATTATAGGTACTGTCCTTGTCAAGATTCTTAACAATCAAAGAGTACACAAACACACAATATCTCAAGCACAAAATGAATAAAATAAGATAGTACTGTATTTTGTGATGCAGTACATCTTGTAAGTACATGTCATGACACACAAATTTAGTAGTGAAAATACAGAAAGAATTGATTAAGGTGAAAGACCAGCCTTGATCTTCTGTATAGTGGCAGCATCAGACTTGAAGGACTTGGCGAGAATCTGATCATCGATCCCTGTAGCAAACAATGTTGTAGGAAGTGAAACAGTTCCAGCATTTGCACTGCCAAAACCAGAAACTGCTGTAGCTGATTTATTCCAATCAGAATTGTACTGATAATGCACTAGTCCTTTGGGGAACACAAACAAGTCACCAACTTGAAGAGTCTGAGTGTAAAGCTTGTTGGTGGTGTCCACAAATCCAACTTCGAGACTACCTTGAACTACGAATAGCAGTTCAGCTGCACTAGGGTGTGTGTGGGGTGGGTTTACACCTCCTCCGGGGAACTGAAGTATTGCCAATGAAACACTCAGGCCGTCCAAAGCTGGAAACTCTGCCTTGCTAGCTTTTGTCACTTTGAACTTTTCAATGACACTGCCAAAAATTCCACGCGTACCATTGAAGGTAAATAAGTTCCCATCTATTGTGCTTCCTACAGGAACAATGAAATCAAACAAGATATCTGGATCACTAGCTTGAGCCATTGAAGAAATGGAAAAGACGGCTACAACAACAAGGACACTTCTCAAGAGGAATGAGGCCATGTTGCGCTCTTTCTAGAACGCTATAATATACAGGTAAATGTATATAAGTAAGTTGTAAAATGATAATGATTAGTTCTGTTAGACCACAAATTATATAAGATCAAAACCGGAACCGAACTTGCTGAAGGATAAGCCAGTTGGTAATAGATGTTAACTAAGCTTGACCTGTTTTAGTCTTCTATTGTTTTTGATAGCAGAAGCTACCTGGAAACCCCATATGAAGATTATATAATTCGAAAATCATCTCAATATCCCTTAGGTTTCATCAGTTATATGCTTCAAGATAATATTTTTATGGACTCTTTGATCTTGTAATATGAACAAAGTGCTTAAAGTCGAAAACATAACAATTTTTAAAGGAAAAAAGTTAGCTGCTTTCCCTTGTCCTTATTGAAAGCCCGAACTGGAAAGGGGTGAGAAATTGTGTTGTTTCTTCAATTGACACAATAAACTTCTGGAGTAGTTTCCTATGTTGCAATTCATTGGAGACTTCAATCTCGATTTTTGTTTGATATGTCCTTGGTGTAGATATAAAATCATTAGTCCTCAATCAATTCCTAAACACATTCAAATTGAGAAGAAATCATTCAAACAGTTAAACCAAAACAGCGATAAAATGGAATCAAAAACTTCAAGCTGCATAGTTCTGTTAGCTCTAGCAATATCACTAGTCAGTTTCCAAATAGCATCAGCTGGTGACCCTGACATCCTAACAGACTTTGTGTTGCCACTGGAGGTTCCATCAGTTGACGCTTCTTACTTCACCTTCTCGGGCCTGAGGGGCCTCGTTGGAGCTCCACCACCCGAAAAATTCAAGGTGACAAAGGCAAGCATGGCTGAATTTCCAGCCCTGAATGGACAAAGTGTTTCCTACGCGATCCTACAGTATCCTGCAGGCTCTGTCAACCCTGTCCACACTCATCCACGTTCAGCCGAGCTACTTTTCCTCATGTCAGGCACGTTGGAGGTAGGATTTATCGATACCACGAACAAGATTTTCAATCAAACGTTGCAAACAGGAGACCTTTTTGTGTTCCCTAAAGGCCTAGTTCACTACCAGTACAATGCTGATGCTAAAAATTGTGCTTGGGCTATATCTGCCTTTGGAAGTGCAAATGCAGGCACTGTTTCTATTCCAAACTCTGTGTTCAATACAAGCATTCCTGATAACATTTTGGCTAAGTCATTCAAGACTGATATAATGACCATTCAGAAAATCAAGGCAGGTCTAGCCTGAAGATTGTATAATTAGGGCCGCTATGTTGCTTGGACTCTTCAAAAATGCCGTCGGGTGCGTTCAGATCCTAGGGATCCGACACGGGTGCTGAAACATTTTTGGAGAGTCCGAACTACATAGCTTACTGGTTGTTTGTTACTTCATTCTTGATTTTCAATTTCCAATGTATAAAATAATTAACCTTCAGAGAATCTGAATAAGAAGGTTAATGGCATTGTTTAAAAAGTTTGACTTTCTTAATAAGAAGGTTTATTTTAAATATAATGTTTGTTAGATTGTTATTTAAATTTTATTGTATTGTATTGTTACATCGTTTCATTGCCGATTTGGTGTAATTGTGTCATTATTTTTTTTCTCATCTTGCCCTTACTTTTTAAATTAATGTTACTATTTTATTGTTCAACTTATTGTTTTCATAGAACTTAACTCTGTATCATAATTTTTCTTTGTAATGTTATAAGCTTATTCTTGATATTACTGATGGGTAACATTATAAAATAACAAAAAATAATACAATTTATGAAACATTACAACAACATACCCAATGTACTATTACTTGTGGGGTCTCGAGAGTGTAACATATACTTTACCCTACTAGACTATATTACCCTTTTCATTAATTATTTATATAAAGTAATTTAGTAGTCAAATTTATGGATTAATTGAGATGCTCAAAAGTTGATGCAGACACCACATTTATCAAAAATAAAATGGAAAATGAGCAAATATACCCCCTTAACTTTGTGATTTAGCGCGAATATACATTTCATTAAAAAAACGGTTCATATATACTCTTGTTGTCTAACAAATGATATATATTATCGTTTTTATTAACAAACCTATATTTACTGGATTAAAAGAAATCCTAAAACTCATTTTTTAATTATAAAAATGTCATTGTGACTTTAAAAAATTAAATCACCCATTTTTTTGTAGTTTGGGTCAAGTCCGGAGGGGTAAAAATGATTAGGTGAAGTAATCTTCACATGCCATTTTTTAGAATTAAAAAATCAGTTAGAATTTTGTTAGTTCATTCAATATAAGTCTATTAGTAACAAAAAAAAAAAGGATTAATACGCATGATTTGTTAGACGATGAATTTATATATACAACATTTATTAACAAAAATAATATACTTCCTCCGTTTCAAAAAATGACCTACTTTTTTTTTAATCTATTTAAAAAAGAATGATCCTTTCCTTTTTTGACAATACTTTAATTCTAACTTTCCACATGGTATGTTTAAGACCACAAGATTAAAGGATATTTTGATAAATTTGACATAACTTTAATTTATAACCACATGATTCGAAAGTTTTCTTTATTTTCTTAACCTTCATATCAAGTTAAATTAGGTCATTCTTTTTGAAATGGAGGGAGTATAAATTACTCTCTACATTTCAAAAAAAATGACCTAATTTGAAATATATTAAAATATTATTTAATTTTATGATCTTAAATATGCTACGTGTAAAATTAAAATTAAAGTATTATCGAAAATTAAAAAAAAGGGTTCATTCTTACTTTTCAACAATACAGTGAATAGAGATTTGATTCATTCAATAATTCTTGGTACTTCACTTTTTGCAACAAGGAGAAATAGAATTTTTAAACAAGACTTGATAAATTGTGTATCCAAGATTCTCAATTTGTGAATTTGTTGTGCGAAAGAAATCTATCTATCGATGATATTACTGCAATCTCCCTCTAGATATCTCCTTCAGATCTTATACAATCGCCTCCAGAGGTAACCTTCGTAACACTTTTTTCAGGTCAATTTGTAGTCTAGATTGCATTTTTGCTTCTTTTTTTTTTTTTTTTTTTTTTTTGTGTGTGTGTGTGTGTGTGTGTGTGTGTTGATTGAATTGCAGCTAGTATGATTGATTTTTGCATATTTTTCTAGCTCATTTCTCATCAACTGGAATTAGTATTTGTTGTTGCTCTTATCTTAAGCATAAAGTTGCAATCTTTCAGCTATATTACATGGATTTTTTTAAAAAAAATTTATAACTGTGGTGTCTGGGCCATTTTTCGCACACATCGGCTAATTTCACGGGATACCTGCCATCTCCCACCAGCAATAGATAACAATAGCTACCAGGTAACATGGGCGCACCACTAAAAAAAAAAAGAAGGAAAAAAATATTAAGTGAAAATTAATGAAAATTAATCCCTGGTCCTTTAGGTAAAGGGCTCGACGTTCAACCAAGTGCACCATTTAGCCTCTTGTGGGTGCCAGCAGATAGTATCATATCAATTTTTGAAAATATGTACATAAAATATCTAGTTTTAAGGAGAGACCACGGGTTCATGTGCTCCATATTTTACCAATAAATTCACTCAGGTACGTAACTCTGTCCACCAAGGCTAGGACAAATTGGAAGAAATCATCTAATTCCTCCGTCCATCAATAGTTGTCCACTATTGACTTGGCACACAAGTTAAGAAATAGTAAATGATAGGGGTAATTTTACCATATCACCCTTTGAATATAAATAATTCAATGCTTTGAGAAATGTATTGGTTAATGACTATAATTAATAACTATGGGTAAAATGGGTAATTATCCATTGATTTTCCGAACTGGACAAGGACAAGTATTGTTGGACATCTATTTTTACTATAGTGGATAAGTAAAGATGAATGGAGGGAGTAGTGTTTTTGTCTCTGCTAGAATTGGAATTTGAACCTGAGACCTCGTGGTTCTCAACCCACTTTATTGACCATTAGGCCACACCCTTGGGTGCTATTACATGGGATTTTGTATGTGGGTGAGTATTTCACTAGGACCCAAGTAACTATTCGGTATGAGTATGTCCAATATTTAGCAAGCTCTAGTTGATTGAGTTACAGCTACTATAGTTGATGTTTCTCGTAGTTCTAACTCATTTATGTGCTTGAGTACGAAGATAAATCACTTTTATGCATCTATAGGAATTAGCATTTGTTGTTGCTTTATCTTAAGCATAAAGTTGCTATCTTTCAGTCATTAACACCGGTGTTACATGGATTTGTATATGGGTGAATATTCAGTATGAGTATGTCCAATAGTTAGCAAGCTCTAATGGATTTTGAAGAACATGTATGAAGCATCCATATATTCATAGCGTACCCATTTGACAGGGCTTCAAGGCAAAGAAAGAGTCTGCAGAACTTATTCTTTAGAGTTGCTTTATCTCTGAGTCTGTCACATTGTCTAAAAGAAAATTTAGAAAATTGTTATGTGCTGAAACTATGTAGAATCACATGATAAGCATGCAATATACTAGTGATATAGCGTACAAAATTACATCACTGCCATGTTTATAGATGAACTGCTTGCAGAAATTTATTCCCTAATTGTCGAGGAATACCATCTCCCTTTTCTGTTGTAACCTAATTTATTAATTTGATGAGACGGTGGATCTAATCAAATTAACAACCACCTTCTATAGAGGTGTTAATTGTAGTATCGTTAACTAGAGGAGAATAGCAATAGAAAGAAGAAAGAGCTAGAACTCAAAATAAACTTGATGCCCGATTGGGTTCCTATGTGTTTCTCTTCCTTGCTTTCTTACTTAGGTTAGTCTGAAGTCCTATGCCATACTATTGACCTTGGATCTAACTCAATGCTAAAAGTTAGCTCATGAGGCGATGAATACCCAAAATCATAACAATCTATTCTTTTTGGGAAAGGTTACATTGTATTAATAATCAGCACCACCTCTGTGGTGAAAAAGAAATTTTTAAAATTTAAATCCAGAATCCAATCTGTAATCAGAAATTCCAAACCAAAAATCCGAAAAATTCCGATATCTGTTTGTCCCAAACTGTGCCCAGCCCTACTTGTAGGGGCTTGTTTCTGTTGCGTACTTTTTTTTTTAACACTTCTATATTTGAAGGTCCAATTGAAATTTTTCCTTACGTGTAAACTTTTTACCAAGCTGTTTAAAGACTTTTTTGTGGGTTTGCCTGAGATGCTGAGAGCTAATTTATTGGGACTCTGCTGTGAGTCTTAATTGTTAATGTTGTCCCTTAATTCTTCTGGACTAATTGGGTCTATTATTGGTGTAGCATACTGAATTTGATCAATGATGGATGCAGATATAAGTGCTTCTAATACAAATATCCAATACAAACTATCTATGAACCAACAACTAGAAAGCAGTACATAGAAAGAGAAAGAAGGTTTGTTACGAGTTCGGAAAACATTCTTTTTTAACAAAAACTTCTATATTCAACTTAAAAGAGTCAAAAGTAAAAAGAGAAGGGATATGTTATGTTGATATAAGAAGCTAAATGGAACAATAACATCAGGCCTTTTGCCTTAGGCATTGTGCTTAAGAGTTTCTATCATGGAAAATGCTATTTTTAACATATCAATGGTGGTAAATTGTGTGAACCGCCTCATTTAAATGTTTAAACAGTTTGAGAGGGAACAAATTTTTTCTTTATTTTAGGCCTGCAACATGGCCCCTCATCCAAAACACTAAGTTGTTAGAGAGGAGACACATTTATTTGTTTAATACTTTGCAACTAATGGGATCTAGTTTCCAGAGCATGCCTTACTATAATAGGGGGCGTAGAGTCACACTAAAGGACGTGTCCTAGTGATCAATAAAGCGGGGCAAAATTATGCGAGACTAGGGTAGACGTTAGGCTTACGTAAATCTTAGTGGGTAGAATTACTCGGTACCTATGTTGGTGCAAGTAATGGGAAGTAGCAAGTACCTGATGGAATAATTGAGATGCGCCCAAGCTGGTCCACACCACATTAAAATGAAAAAAGAAATTAAGAGATTTATTTAATTTGGAGAGCTGCATTCCCTTCCTCGCATCTCAGGGAACTGGAGCAGCAGGATAAACATGAACTGTCTACACTTATCAGTTACCGAAGTAGAATCAGCTAATCAAGCCAAAACTGCTGCCAACAAAGCCACAAACATTAAAAATTTGATTAATTGTTCAAGTATTAGCTACTGTGATATTAAAATTGATCATTGTAATTTAATTTTCTTCCGTTTTAGTGATGTGTCATGGAAACCCCTCCTGTTAACAATATAGCATAAATTTCCAGTTCCTTGATTTGTCCAATTGCTCGGAGTTGTTCTTTCACTAATTGGTGTACCAAATATCCAATAAGCTACAAGTTTTAAAATATGGCGTACCTAGTTTACTGATCCTTGAATCTTCCAAAAAATTTGCAGTCCATGTATTGCGAATAGACCCAATGCCATTCCATCATTTGTTTGAATAATCTGTGTAGATGCTGACATCACATCCTTATTTTGCAGTCTTGAGAAAGCAGTTGAACTGGACTGCCAATGGGTTGAATTTGATGATATCCGTTACCACATTCAGGTGAGTTATTATCATACAACAGTCCACTGATGATTTTTCTCTCTCTTTTTCCTGTTTTTTCCCTTCAAAAGAAAAATAAAAGAACCATTAGACACATCAGTATTTTGAAAGTGTTAGTTGAGATGGTCATATCTTATTTTGACATGCTGAGAATCTCCCGAGGAAATGAAACAGAATGATATATCTGGCAGACTAATCTGTAACATATTCTGCAGGGTTCAGTGAAAAATCCAAATGTCCTGCTTCTTTCTGTATCATTGCCCATACCACCTCCAGAAACTGTCCTCTTTGGTGGACTTCCACTTGGAGCGCTAGAAGCCATAAAAGCAGCATATGGTGTAGTTGCACAAATTCTTGATCCTCCAAGAGATGGCTTTAATCTCACACTTAAACTGAACTTGTCAAAACTTCCCCCAGATGAAGGTTCTGCAAGTTTCCTCTTTAAGGTCATTATGAGCTTGCTATAATTGTGCTGGATGGTATAGGATATTAGTCCAACCTGCAATTACTAGAAAATTTGGCGGGTTCCTTATTCTTCTAAGGGTAATCGAGAAATAAATGTGATTGTGTCTGTTTCATGTTGCATGTTTATTTTACCAAATTCTTTTCTCAGGAACACTCATTTATAAGCACACATTCAAAACACACAAGTGAAAAAGGGTTTTCATTCTTCTCGGTTTCTCTTCAGTTGAAAATTCCAGTGTTTCCTTTCTCTTGGAGTTCATTTTTGTCTATGTATTTGTTTTCATTATTCCTCAAACTAAAAGGGAAATTGTCAATTTTACATTCATTCTTCTAGCCTTGAAGAGTACGATTTATTGTCTGAGTAGTGGCATGATATAACTGTATATTTTGTTGTGCTAGTATGCAGCATTCACTGTTCCAAATTGAACTGTCGTGCCTCGAAGCTTCTGAATTTCTTTTCTTGAATATCATAGTTCAGTAAGTAATCTCTTAACAAAAGGATACAAGTCAAATGCACAAGCTGTACTGGAAACAATTAAACAAGCTGGGGTTTTTATCTACAAAAGTCACCTATCATCTGTAAAAGTTGGCAACCATGGCTGTATTGCCAAAAGGAAAGAGCAAAGTCATCTGAATATTGAGTATTGGGATTCTGTTCCCCATTAAAGAGCCAGTTGGTTCTCATTATCGATAAAGAAAGTTCAACTGTGGCTAGCAATGTGAATCAAACTTATCCATTTTCCTACAAATCCCATTCTTGTTGTCTTGTACTCCAGAATTTTTTAACTTGATCTTCAATTGGTGGCTTTAGAACATTTGTTCCCTGAGAAAACAAATTTGTACTCAAAGGAGAGACTTAAGCGCAAAACAATCAGAGGTACCCAACTAACTCAAAAAGAGTAAACAAGCAGAGGAAATAACTCCCTTTGAAATAAAGAATAAAAAGCCGTTGCAAAATTTAACTTTGTGTGCCATGGCTCACTTGGATCTGTGTTAGATGTTTGAATGCACCTTAGGTTAAAGCTCTTTGTGATAAACTTCCTCCATGTGCTTTCCTTTCAGTTCATTGCGTATATTTTCTGTAATGGAAAATTATATATCTTTACTATTTACAACTTTTTGAATACTGCATCCTTAAAAGTCTCATTGTACCTACTCTTATTCTTATAAAGTATTAAACTTACCTAAGAATAACCATATCTGTACTGCCGATGGCATTATGAGTTATCCACCAAATCCAGGAGGATAATATCCTCCTGGATGTTGCTGGTGTGCAAAAAAAAAGACCGTATTTCTACTTTCAGCACTCCCTCCTCACAATCCAATGTAATTACAGCATTGCTGTTAATCTTTGAGCTGGTCAAACACGGGCTGCAAATTGCAAACTTGGGATGGTAGTACAAGTCAATATTTCTTGCTGAATTTATGAGTCATTACAGTTATGTTATGAGTTGGTATACTCATTATTTTAGTTCTCTTTAAATTTGTGATCAGTTCTATGTAGTGTACTAATTTTCAGAAAGAAAGTCTCTTATACTTCTAAACCTAGGTGATTGTCTATTTCTTGCTGAAAGTTTAAGTTACAATCCTGAATATACAGGCTTATTATATTTCTTTCTGATTGTAGAACAAAAACATGCACTCTTGACAAAGATTGCATCGGTGAGGGAGGTAGTAATGGGAGCCCCACTGAGGGCAGTTTTGAAACAACTTGTTACAAGGACAGTTTCTCCTGATCTAGGCAAGCCCATTGCCCTGGTTCATCGTCCTAATGAGTCTTTTTTCCTTGTACCTCAGGTGAGTAATTTTATCCACTTTATAACATGCAAAAGACGGGGGAAATTATAGCTTATGTACTAAAGTTTAATAAACACGAATCCATTTCAAAATGCTGCGGTGAAACGTCAATAGTTTCTTCACTATGAATCCATTTCCAAATTCTGCTGTGAAAACTTTCTGTTACATTGTTGAGCTTGGGTACCATAGCTAAACCAACCAATATTTTTTGAAAACAACCCCGTACAGATATCTACCAGCCTACTTTGCCTCATTGACTCCAGAGGAATCCTGCCACATCCAATTTCTGCTAGCATGTGTCTCTCATTTGTTAAGTGTTTTTGAACTTGTGCCTGTGTTTATTGCTATTTCTTCTAATCTTTCTGTATTAGAATAATCTTTATTTCACAACCTTTTTGCATGACAGTTAAATACTGGGTTAATTCATTCTGTTGGTCTTTCATCCTCATCAAATTTTCTTTCCCTGCCATACTGAAGGGCACACTGTAGTTATTTTAGTATCTTTGTGAGGAACCTATAACGTATTCAGATTAAATGATGCAATGTACTGGCTGTTTGCAGGCAGACAAGGTGACTGTCATAGTTCCTATGAGATTTAGTGATTCCATAGATACCGTTCTAGCAACGTCCTTCCTACAGGTAATTTTATTCATGTTTTAATGTGTTCTTGTTTTTGTCTTCATATCATACCAATGAGTTAATTTCATGTATGGTCACTCAACTAAGGTAGTTCACTCGGAATGTCACTTTTCTTTCTGTTATTAACTCAAAAATCACTCAAACAATTAGGCGATTTTTCCATTTAATTTTGCTGATATATATTTTTTATTGTAAGCCAAATTTATAAGAAATAAAAAGCTACGCATTTTAACTATTTTATTGACCCGACCCATTAAAACTATGGAGAAAATAATCCAACAGGCTCCCCTTTCTGAATGTGAATGGTTTCAGGACTTCAATCCAGTGATCAATCGTCATCCCAACAGCAACACCAGCAACGACAACATATCGTTGGCTTAACATGCTTATCATCACATAGCTGTGAAGTTTAAACACCTATATAATTCCACAAAAGCAGAGCGATAGAATGGGTAAAATAAAAGGGTAAATATTTGACCCATATAGTTTTAGCGGGCCGGGTCAATAAAATGTTTAAAATGGGTAGCTTTTTATTTCTTATAAATTTGGCTTAAAATAAAAACTATATGTCTGCAAAATTAACTGAAAAAATCACCTAATTGGTTGAGTGACTTTTTGAGTGAAATATCAATAATTCAGTGATTTTTGAGTTACAAAAGAAAGAAAAGTGATTTTCTGAGTGAATTATCCTTAATTGGGTGACCATATGAGAAATTAACTCCTCATCCCAATCCAAGAAATGAATAGGTGTGAGAACTAATAGCTTCCTATAAGAGTAGTCTATTAGAAAGTTTCTTTTCATTTTTTTTTTGGGTAGTAAACATTGTGATATTTGAACATCCAAATTGAGCCTTCATCATATTAAGACATAGAACCTGGGCCTAATTCAATCCCAAAGCTAACTCTTGAGGGGATAAGGAGACCACCATCCTTTCCTCAACCGATGTGAGACAACACACTCTCTCACATGCCCAAAACTGGACAACTGAAGCATGGATAACATAACACGGGACCCAACATTGAGAAATACAAGAACATGGATCGATGAGTTTGGATCTGATACCATGTTAAGAAAAACTTGGACCTAACTCAACCCCAATGCTAGCTCATGGGAGGATTGCCCAAGATCACATAAGGAGACTACAACCAATTCCTCGACCAACGTGCGACTTAACACATCTTATTAGTTTGAAGATAGTTTTGGAATTGGATACAACATGATTTGTTTCTTTGTAATCAATTTGCTTGTCATCTTCTTATCATTTTCAAGTATGACTTAGGTTTTTATATCATTTATGATACAAAAGAAACCGTATGTCTTCCGGGAAGTCTTGAAGGTGCAATGAGTTGCATATAGGTCATTGGCTTTGCAAAAAAATCCAGCTCTTTCATTCGATTTTCTTGCAAAATTTTTAGTGTTTCCATTTTCCATTGGGATATTAATCTTCATGTGCCTAAATGAGTAGGGTGGCTCACTCTTTGAAATTGACTTTTGTCAGGAATTTGTTGAGGCAAGGCGAACTGCTGGACTTAACAATGCCCCTCCTTGTTTGTGGTCTCCATCTCCTCCTGAAGAACTGAAGGAAGCTTTTACAGAAGCATTATGTGCTAATGCCGGATTTGTTAGTTTTGGTATGACAGATATTTTTACTTGTTATTCAATTGGGATTTTTCCGTTTCAATGACCAACTTATTTTCTGACAAACACAGTAATTTTTTCTCGCCACGTGGAAGGCAGAAAGCTGGACAGAACTGTCTGGAACCTTTCAACCTTTCATGCTTATGTAAATTATCATGTTAAGGTGAGAATTCTAGACCAAAAACTTCTTGTCTTTTGACTTAATTATGTCACATTAATGTACTTTTGTACTTGATGCAACGGAATTTACGTTGTCTTATGTTCAGAAGGTCTCTAGTGAATCTTCAATTTATGCTTTGAAAGATTTCCATAAAGATCAAAGACCTTCAACCTTATAGAAGGCTTTGCTGACTAATGATAGAAAGATTCATTTATAATTGTTTTCCTGTATTTTACTAACTACTTTCTCCTATATTTTCTGTGACTATAAAATTTTAGACAAGGATTCTTCATTCTATGGGAATTTTTGTTAGCTTTTCATTCTTTGCATCCGTGAAATTGAAATGTCCCACACAGTGGATGCTTGACATTATATATGTTACCACCTTATACATTTTAGGAGAATATGAAGACTAAATGCCATGTGTATATATCCCACTACCTAAAGCTGTTTGTAATGATTTCTAATCCAGGCATTTGTAACCTAACCTGTACAGTGTTCCTGGAGAACTGGTACTGGAATCTGTAGATCCCTGAAGCAATTAATCTATGGAAGCCTTGAGCCTTTTAAGTCTTGCAACTGCACCCACTGGGTTCCTTATGCATTTACAAACTTACTTGGATTATTTCAAAGAAAAAGATCTTCCCCAAGTGAAGTGATCAATTTATGGCACATAATGAGATTTTCATAGTTTTCATAACAATTGTGGCATGCCTCAAAAGCTTTTAATATGAAATTATTATTTGTGTCAAACTTTATTTCTTGAAATTAATCACTTTGATGTTTTATTCTGTGAACAGTGTTCTGAATGTTTCATGCATACTCGGATGAGGCGTCAGGTGGAGTCATTGATACAGGTAATTATCAATCTTACATGATAAATTTAGAAACAAAAGAACAGCATGCTTATGTCATTCTGTAATACGAATGTAGATTTGGCAATGTCTACCTACAAAGAATGCTAATTTGGAAGTTTGCTAAAGTTTATATCAGTGGATGCATTTTTGTTTACTTTTTGCTGAAAGAATTACGGCGACTGTTTTCTTTTAGCAATATGTTCATGATTGTTCCCATGAGGTTGAATGTAGTAGAGGTTTTCATGCAATACTATCAAAGTGTATGAGTTTGTTTCTCTTGGGCATCAGGTGATTTCCATTTTGTATTTTTCCATGAAACATGTTGATCAAAGTCTTTCTGCGAAACAGCTAAATGGTTTTCCATGAATATTGTCATTTTTAATCATGTCTAATCTCTAATCTTGATCTTGTATGACTGCACATTCATCTTGGTATCCGCATCTCTGCACACTCATCTTGTGGATACAGTGGACTCTAGCGGCCCACATTCACTCCCATATAACATTAATGGCTTTATACTATATAATTCATATTGCTTAAATGGCGTCAATGTGACCTTCTGAAACACTATCCCTGATGACCCAGTGCCTTAAGGACTGAAGTCCCTCATGTATTACAGCTTTAAATTCAATTTTCTGTTTTGACATCACATTCTGCCTAGTGCCTACTCAACTGCATTCTTTCGTCGTACTAGCTTCGGGACAGATTTCTTGAATTATTTTTCTTGTTTACTTGCTGATCCTAAAACTTGTAAATTTGTTGTTTGCGGAGTTCATAATTTTCATAACTCTTCTGCAGGCACTTGACCGTGCCAAACCAGATACCGAGAAGGCCAAGAAAAATTCACCAAGCAGATCATTTAAAAGAATGGTGTGTCATTTGATTTGTTTGATCTCAACACCAAATCATTTCTTATCATCTAATCTGTTCTTTCTTGACATTTTTATAGAGCCTCAAGGATGGCAATAACAGTTTAGGTTCGCGAAGTTGGAAGTAGAAAAATGGAGAATTGAAGATTACTTGGCCTGAAATTATTGTAAACACAGCCTCTTCTCTAATAAAGTGCATTTACTTCTTGTGTTCATGTTTATAGTTGCCATTGTAAATTTTATAGAATTGTCTTCGGCGTTATATTTAAACTTTGCCATCTTGCTGAAGCTTCAAGTTTTGGTTAGCAGAGTGCATTTGCTTAGGTTCATGCAAATGAGTGTAAGATTGCTTTGTAACAACTTTCAATATTCCCATTTTATAAAGTTGAATTTTGTTTATGCTCTAAAAAACTTGCAATATAATTTGTTGCTTATGAGTTCATACCTGTTGTTTATTGCAATTTTCGTGACATTATACATATAAAATTATACTCCACATCAAAAGTACTGGGTTCTTCGGAAACAACCTCTCTACCTCCATGAGGTAGTGGTAAGGTCTGCGTAAACTCTACCCTCCCTAGACCTCACTTGTGGGATTTCATTGGGTATGTCGTTGTATCAAAAGTATTGTGTTCAGATGAACCCGTTACCTTTGAACTACATCCACTCCTGGCTCTCACCTTCCTGGGTAAAGTATTAGTCTCCATGAAGAAAGCTGAGGATTTTTTGCAACTCCAGTTAGCTAGTAAATCAACTGTACAATTGGCTTCTACGAAACAGTGGTTAAAGTGGAAATTACCTTCTTGTTTCAACTCTTTAATTTCCTCCATTATGTTAGCTATTTTGTCATGGATTATGTTGCTCGGATTCTTCAAAATCTTTCCCACGCCTGTGTCTACATGATACGAGTGTAGTTGTGGGATTCACACCAAATTTAGTCAAAACTTTTTTCGGGTGTTTTGACTACATTTATGACCGAGAAGTATAAATTGATGGGGTATTTGGTTTGATTTTGGGTTAACGTCTTTATATATGTATGGTTATATAAAGTATGAGGATGTTTTGCTATTACACGAGATATCTTATGAATTGAATATTAGGTGTTTAAAAAGAATTAAATTTTATTGATTTTAGTTCGATAATTTTAATTAATCAAGGTATATTTTTCATATGTTGTGATTTACATTTATCAGTTGTAATCCAACACTCGTATCCACATTGTAATTCATATTTTCAAATCCTAAAATTATGCTATGAAGAATCAGACCTTTAGATCCGCACCTGAGTAACTTAGGGCGATGGTGCATCGCCAATAATTTTTCAAGGTGATTCAATCAGGATAGCTTTTGCATCAGTCATGTTGTTAGAGCAAAAAGTCCAAGTGCGATTAATGAAGTGGGATGAAAATTATGAGAGATTTAGAGTTTAAATCCCAAAGAAGGTAAGCCTTAGCGGTAGAGTTATTCAATAGCCATGTCGGTGGGTAGCGTATATGCAATTACCCGATATTTTTAGAGTCCGGAGCCTAAAGAGAAACTTTTTTCATTTAAAATTCTGAAGGGGCATACGAAAATGGAAAAATTCCACATGGGACTAGGCAAATGAAGGCTCGCGCCTTGTTCTTAAAAGGTTAACGACGTTAGCTAATGATAAAGTGCAAGGCGGTGAGACTATTTTACCTTACAAAATAAAAAGAGTTCCACGCCTTACCCTTTGACTGACCACTTAACGGTGCATGCATGCTTTTTCACAGCTAATAACGATATGTGTACTTTGTACAATTTTTGTATATTTCCAAATAATTTTCTTACGTTATTAATTTGTCATTTCATATGCTTACTTTTTCTATCAGAATTTAGCCTGAAATAGGGGGAAAATAGTTATCATGAATATAATTTGGTTCATGCATCTTCTTGTTTTAATCCTAATTTGCTTTTTCTTCTTTCTTACTAACTGCTTTTGGTCTTTTCTTTTTCTTTTGTTTTCCTCAAGGATGTGGTGAGGGGGTGGGGGTGGGGTGGTCGGGGAAATGGGGAGTGGGGGTAGGGACAAAGCTATTAAATTTTTTGAATAGTGATATATATCAAGTGTAAGCAATTATATATTGGATTCTAAATTTTATTGTTTGGTAAATTAAAACAATCCAAAAAGAAGCAACGGAAGTGAAAGCATAATGGGAATTAACTCATTATTATTTTGTAAATTTTATTGTTTTGTCTATAAGTTGAGTGACAATATTGTCCAGAAAAATTCAAAAGTTACTTTAATAAGATACTTCTACAAGTTAAATGACAATTTGAGGAATTAATTCATAAAACTTAACAAATTCAAGAATATTAGTCCAACACAACTACAAAGGATAAGGCGTGGGACTCTTTTTATCTTATAAGGTAAAACAGTCTCCTCGCCTTGCACTTTACCATTAGTTAACGTCCTTAACATTTTAAGGACAAGGCGTGAGACTTTATTTGCCTTGTCCCATTTGAAATTTTTCCATTTTCATATGTCCCTTCAAAATTTTGGATGAAAAAAGTTTTCCTTTAGGCTCAACACTCATATTTTTATTGGTAAGCAACAAATACAAAACAGTTGAGATGCATATAAGTGAACAATAAGCATTTAACAGTTGATAAAAATGCACAACAATAATCAACATATATAAAATAGTTGAAATACACATAAATTAATCGTTCAAAAGCCACTATTTTAGCAGAAGCAATTATCCGTATTTAATATTTATACGAAACTAATAAATGCATAACATATAAACACTTACCTTAGCTCTATTTATTTTTCCCACAAATAATCAAGGTTCCCTTCCCTTTAGTCTCACCTTCCGTGACTCTCCGGTCACTGCACCTGAAAACCTGTGACCCATGGCACCGCTTCGTAAGGACGGTGCCAGGGGCCCAAGAAGTTCATCCGAACTTTTTTGGTTAAAAAATTATATTATATATATAATATTATTTTTTAAATCTAAGTAGCTAGTAACAATGTTCTAATATTTTTTAAATTTTTTTTAATGATTTTTTATTTTCGTTGCTTTGTTATGCTTTTTCTTGAGTTAAGAAGGGTCTATTGAAAACAACCGTTTATTTTACAAGATACGGATAAAATCTGTGTATATCTTTTTCAAATCCCACTTATAAAATTGTAAATATTCTATTTTTCTCGAATTCCATTTATAAGATTGCAGTGGATATATTATTGTTGTGGTGGTGATGGTGATGGTGGCGTCTTGGAATGGTAGATCATACACTTATTTTAACTATTTTTCGTTCACTTTCACTTGTCACATTTCTCTTTATGAGAGTCAATTTAACTAATTTTAGGAGTTAATATGAGTGAGATTTATTCAATATTTTAAATTTTAAATTTAAGTATGAGAAAAGACATAAAGTAACCATTAAAGTTGTCCCGAATTTGCAAAAAGACACTTAAAATTTGCGGGGATTCTATTACCCTACTGAACAATTCTGAAGTGGTATTATCACGTCAATTTTAGATCAATCCTAATCTTTAAAAGGAAGTGGGTATCACACACCAATCCTCATTTGACACGTGTTAATTTAATTAAAGTTTTTTTTTTATTTTCATTTTTAGTGTTTCTTTTTACTTTTCTTTCTTTTTATCTCTTTCCCTACCCCACCCCCTTTTATGTTCTTCTTCACTGTCCCCCCTATTATTTTTTCCATTCTTTCTTTGTTTTTCTTTCACACCAACAACTAACCTTACCACCAATAAAGATTGTGGTGGAGTGATAAGTATTCCTTCATCCTTAACCACAAGTTTCGGGTTCGAATTCTTCTAGGTACGGAGTCGCCTTTGTTAGGGAGTGCTTTACCCTCCCCCCCCCAATATGAGACTTTCCGGCACGAATCTGAATTTAGTCGGACTCCAATGCGGGTACCAGACACCGAATGAAAAACCAACCAAAAAAAAAAAAAAAAAAAAACTCACCATTTTTTTTTATATATATATAAATCAAGGTTTTTTCTTCATTCTTTCTTTTTTTAAAAAAAAAAATAACTTTAGCAAAATTAAAAATCAAAATTTTGAAAAAACTATTTTTTCAAAAAAAAATTGGTACGGATTTGAATTGAATCTCGAATAAAAAAGTTAAATGATGTTTTTTAATCATATGAAATTTTAATGAGTTTCATAAAATTATTCAAAATGTAAAAGAATTTTTTTAGATTCCTTGAAAATACCACTTTAGAATTGTTAAGTGTCTTTTTAAAATTTCGAGACAACTTTAATAGTTACTTTATGTCTTTCCTCTTTAAGTATTCAAAAAGTATATGAAAAATACTATAACTTGCATCCCTTAGCTTATCATATTAATATGATCAAAAAATATATCTTAAAATATTGATTAAAATTCTTACAGTTTGATTATTCGAAAAAAAACAAAACGTGATAAGTAAAGATGAACAAACGGAATAGAAAACTTAAGAGATAAGACTTCTTCAGACAAATTAAAGCCAAAAGACTAGCGGAGTAAGACTTCAAGACGACTTTAAATTCAAGCCAAAAAGACTAAGGAAAAGAACAAATTTCATTTCTCAAATTTAATTGTCATATATCAATATCAGTATCAACAAAGAAGTAGTAATGTAGTTTTCTTTTTTTCCATTGGGTGTCTAGTATCCGTACTAAAAACAGATTAAATTCAGATTCGCGCCGGAAAGTCCCAAGGGTAAAGCGCTCCCTAATAAAGGCGACTCCGTACCCAGGGGGACTCGAACCCGAAACCTCTAGTTAAGGATGAAGGAGTACTTACCACTCCACTACAATCATTGTTGGTGAAACATCACTATATTTCATTTCATAAATCAGAGATTTACCTAAAGACCAAGTATTGGCAATATTGACTAATTCTTTCATGTAAATTGTCAAATAAGCAGGACCACGCAATACCCAACTTCCAATAAGTTTGTGGAAAATAATCAACAGGCAACACATACACAGACACACACTATATTTACATATACAAAATATCTATGAATATTTAACTATAAACTTAATTATTATTATTATTGCATATAATTTGAGGTCGAATTAAGACTTGAATACCTGAAAAATAGACGTGACAGTAAAAATGATGATGGATTTACCCCCTTTGTGCGATATATACATGAATCGGATTTATACATACAGGCTATTACAAACTATTAAATCACATTTATCTGTTGTAAAAGTAATCTATATTACCTTTTAAGATTATCAATTCCATATTTAATTAAAGGAGACTTAACTATATAGTCATTTAACTAACCTAACAATATTTTAAAAATTAAAATTACACTAACTATATATATAATTTAAACTCAATATACAATTAAGTCCAGACCAAAACGATAGGAAGGATGTACAAATTAGTGAACTCAATTGAAATAATTATTTATATAAATAAAATAAAAAGTGAAGTAACTATTTATTTTAGACTACAAAATTCTATAGAAATAACTATTTATGAACCCTCAAAACATTATAGGGTAGTTAATAACCGGCTAATGTGGCGCACATTTAGGATTGCAATATGAAAACGAAAGCTATTGTTATCAAAATTAAGGATAACCCAGCGCACTAAAGCTCTCGCTATGAACGGAATTCGGAAGGGCCGAATAACAAGGATTTATTGCACGCAGCTTTATTTTATATTTCTGCAAGACACTGTTTTCACGGCTTGAAGGTCACATGACACAACTTTACCAGTTATCAAAATTAGAGTACAAAAATAATTTACACTTTAACTTATTATACTAGATTAATTACTCTATAATTTAAAGTTAAGCTAAAATGATTCACCTATTATTGCAAGTGATCAACTAAAGATTGAAATAATGACTTATAGTTCTATTTCAAATAAATTGGAGTCAACTGAATGAATTTTCACTACTTATGTTTTTTTTTAATGTAAGTTCAACTCGTATCATTATTATATTTAATAAAAAATAAATTAAATAGACAGATAGGTAGATCTTTACTGATATATAAATTTATTATAAGTTACAAATATTCCTTGAAAAGTATAACACTCAAAAGCAATACACTAACAAGACTAAACCTGGTAGACCTTGACTCATTTGATTTCAAAAAGGGAAAAAGTCCCGATTCACCCTTCTAACTTTGCGATTTAGAGTTTGATATATTCTCCGTTTAACAAGTGGCTTATATATATCCCTACCGTTACACCAATGGATCGCATATACCCTTACCGTTACACAAATAGCTCACATATATGATTTTCCTTAACGGACCAATATTTAATAAATCAAAAATTCATTCTTTTTGACTTTTAATTGAAAAAATGTCATATGACACTTAAAATAGCCCCTCCCAATGATCTAGAAAATATTCAAATTAACGGTGTACAAAACTCAAACTTTTAAATATATGTTTTCTAGTTTGCTAAAGGGTTTGCTTTTTGTTTTTTCGGTTTTAACGAGTTTCTTTAGTTATTAGAAATTCCAAATTAATAGATTATTATTTTTGTACGCCTAAAAGAATTGAAATTAGCTATAAATTTCATAGCTAAATTTCTCATAACAAACAAAACTTTTTGATAACTTGTCGTTAAATAAGATATTAGCGATGAATTTACTGCTCAGCTATAAAATTTGTCCGTCACTTATTCCTATATTTTTTTAGTAGTGATATTTTCGATAGAAGATTTGGCTATAGATGTGAAAGCTCTTGAGGAAGATATGGATTGCACCGAAACTCCGAAAGCAATATATTTCAAAGCGCATTCCATGGGCTAAGTCAAAATCAATCTTGATTGAAAAGGAAAATGTATTGCAACTACGAACGTGAACATGATGCTTTCTTATTAGACTATTTTAAACGAAGAAGTAGTTATGTCGATCCTATACAAATGACCTGACAACTAAAAGGAAAACAACTAAGTAGAGTCCTTGAGCAGTCAAGTCAAACGCAAAGTTATAAATTTAATACATTTTTTACTATAACATTATATATATATATATACACATTATACATCATCAGAGGAATCTCTGTCCTTAATAAAATATATCAGGTTTGATCCAGTCTTGAGACTAGGAAATTTTCTAATAGAAAGCCTACTCTATCATGTTTAAATTTTGCCCTTCCCCGTCTAACGTCATTGGTATCCCTATATATATATAAGGTTTAAACAAAATCTACTAATTAATCCCTATATATCCATAGATTAGGTTGTAAATACGTCACTGAATTTGATAGAAAAAGCATTGTCATTGACAGTGACTAAACTGTTAGACTTGGTATAACCACCATATTTTATTTATGTAAATAAACAGTGTGCTAGCAAGTTGGAAGAATGACTAAGTCTTCGAAATTGACTAGAAAAAAGAGACTAAATTTTTTTCAGTGTATATTTTAGTGGACATGCGCTCATGTGGACATCAAAATCTTCCAAAGTCTATGTGGAAAACTATTTTCATGATAGTACTATAAAAATATATTAATGGGTTGTAATGCAGCCATGAAAATGCTCCGTCTTTAATCAAAGGTTTTAGATTCAAACTCTAGGTATGGAGAAAATTTTGTTGTGAGCGTCATCCCTAAAATGGGCCATGTAATGCGTGATTCAAATTAGTCGGGACTTCAATGCGTATACCAAACACCAGATGGGAAACAAAAAATAAAAAAATGGCAACTAAAAATATGTCTTACATACCTTAATTAATTTCCTCCCTTTAATTAATTATTACATGTTCAGATGGAAATTTCCCGACAGCAATTTCTCCGCTTTCAAAGATAATGGGTGTGTTCAGTACGTTTTGAAGGAAAATAAGTCAGTTTCTTACTTGTCTTTTTGTGTTAAGTATGTTAAAAAAAAATATCTTAAAAGTATTTATATATAATCTTGACAAACACTTTCAGAGGCGGAGGTCGTGAGACCTGATGGGTATGGGGTGTGGAGTCAGGGGCGGATCTAGTATAAAATGAGGGCGTCGAACCTCTTTCAGCGGAAAATTACACTATTTATACATGGTTAAAATTATTTTTTTTATATATATAATATATGTTGAACCCTCTTCGGCTAGTTTATGTGTACACTTTTGAACCCCCTCAATGAAAATCTTAGCTCCGACACTGTGTGGAGTGGTGCAATGGGGCTTAGAGGGTGGGGTGAAGATGAAGTGCGTTAGAAGGTGGGAGGGATACAATTAATGGAGAATGACATTTCTAAAACTTATTTTTCGAGAAAAAATATTTTTAAAAATTTTAATCAACTAAACACGAGAAAATTGAAATATTTTCTAGCGTATCGAGCAAACCCAATATGGTAATAGTTAGCTAAGGAATAATTATGATTTATATTATTATCGTTTTCGTAACCTCTTTCCACGAAACTTATAATTAGAGATGAGCTATGCATTGAGTAATAATATAGAGATTGCAACGTATATATTAATATTATTGAAATTATATATAAGGATTAGTAATGTATAGATTAATAATATATAAATTATGGTATAGTGATTATTTGGTGTTTGTTTGTTTAGTTTTAGAAGAAAAAAAAAAAAGTTTAATACATGAAGATTATTTAGGTCCTTTAAGTTGTTTAATCAATATATTACTAATTAATATATTTATTTACATTCTGTATCGCGTAAAATAATAAATAAATTCCGACACAAATTTATACTATTTTTTTTTAGTTATGCAAGCAACAAACATTCCAAGCCAACTAAACAATATATTTATTGTTGTATGCAAATTTCAAAAAGTAATTAACCAAATATTAATTGTATTACTTATGTAAAGTTACAAATTACAGATAAATATTTTATTTCACAGAGAAATCATCCTTTTTTCTTTTTTCTCTCGTCATTTTTTAACCCTAACCCTTCTAAGATGAAGTACAAATCAACTTTATCAACAACGGTTAAGCTAGGATGAATAGGATCCCTCTACGTACTCTGATGTTTCTAGTTCAATCTTTGAAAAAAGAAATCCTAATAGTGAACTCTATACGACATGAATCTAAATTAGTTACGACCCAAAGTTGACATCGAACATCGGACAATTGTTACATCCAATTAAATTGTTCCCAACCATTAAGAGGCTCATGAGCATTACTTTTAACCCTTTTGTTGTGTGAGTTGATGCTAATTGCTTGATTAACCATAGGGTTTTGATCACCATGAAGATTAAGATAATCTTGTTCTTCCATATTGGCCAAGTTTTCTTCCTCAGGAGAACTTATTGCCACCATTTTGTTGAAATTTTTCGAAGAAATTCCAGCTTGATTTATAACTGATTTTGATGGTTCACTTGTTGTGATCACTGGTGCAACTGGTCTCCGATCAAATGCTCGAAAGCTTCCGGATATGACGTAAACTCGGCATAAGCTCATTTCATGCCTTAACTGCAATTACGGGTGATAAAATTAGCTCATAAAATCATGACACGTCTAACTTGTATATGTTTGGGTAGTTAAACAATGACCAATTTACTGATTCAGCCCTTGTTAATTCATTCAAGTTCATTTTTAAACCGCTCATTTGTCATCTCTACTCATATTAAATATAAGTTTAAATAGAGTTATAACATGAACATCTATAATTCATATAGTAAAATTCTAATTTGTTTGAGGCTGAGGCAATATTATTATTTTTGTTATAAAGATTAGTAGACACCAGACAAAATCCCTGATGAGGATTACAAGTATCATTATTGAAAATAGAAAGAATTAGTTTCCTTTTCAAATACTATAACAACAATAATATATACAATATAGTCTCGCAAGTGAGGTTTAGGAACGTAAGGTGCACGTACAGAGGTTATTTCTAATAGACCCTCGACTCAAGAAAATCATTTTTTTTTTCCGAACATGTTTGAAAGAAATAATGCAAGAGACAATCAGACAAAAATTATGATGGACAAAAGTTATGATGGAAATATCGAAGCAAGGAAAGTACTTATAGTAAAATAGTAAAGAGAATCAAAGTTCATGTACATAAAATATTATTATTACCTTAGGAATAGAAAAAGTTGAAGAGGCGGAACTAGTTTCTTCTTCAATAGCTCTGTATTCATTCATTTTCCACTTAGTCTTTTTCCCAGTAGGTGCTTTCCCTTTATAAAATACCATACTTTTTTTCACTCCAATAACTTTACTATCTGCTGAATAAACATAACTTGGAGAACCAGTTGCTTTCCAATAACCAGAAGGTGTTGTCCTACAAGGTCTTCCTCCTCTAGCTTCTCTTTCTTGTCTTGGTACAAAGAAAAACCATTGCTCCGTATCTCCCATGCACAATTCCCCAGGAAAGTCTGCATATAATATGATAGTACCGTTTAAGTTCTATGCACTGATAGTATGAAAAAAATATTCACATGATAAGGTATTCTATTCGTCCTAATTTACGCGATACAGTCGAACATTTTTATATAGTAGTTCCATTTGACCAGATATTTTTTGATTGTTAATAAGAAATGTTGTTATTGTAATACAACATAACATGAAAAGTCGATTTCAAGGAGAGAACATGGCGTCTTTTTTTAATTAGAAATAATATAACTTTAATGTCTAACTTGTTTTAATTTAGACCACAGTTCTGTGAGTCTATTTTCTTTCTTAAACATCGTTCTCCGTTGAAAATTGACTTTCGTCGGAAATTTCATAACGACGAGCCAACTTTTGACGAGATATTCATTAGAAATTCACACCTTTTTGTAGTAGAGCTAATAAAAAATAAATTTCTATATTATAAATGATAATATGATATAGCACGTTAAACTACACTATCAGTGTATATAACTTAATTAAATTCAAAATTATAACCATGAAAAATGGTTTCTTAAAATGGTGATCAAGAATGAAGATAAAGAAGTGAACAAGAATATAAAGGAAAAGAAGATAGCTTGTGTACTTGGACGAAGATGCCACATAAATTGGGACAGATAAAGTACTACTACTCACAAGTAACTAAATGATAACTTCATAAAAACGATAACTAGTAACCTGATATAATTACGTTAAACATCGACACTGACACTATATGTAACTTAAATTCAAAATCATAACCATGAAAAATGGTGATCAAGAATGAAGATATAAAGTAATGAACAAGAAGTGTAGAAGAAGAGTTTGGTGTACTTGGAAGAATATGCCACATAAACTGAGACAGATGGAGCACTACTAATCACAAGTAAATTGCTACTTATCGATATAACATGTTAAAGGACACTGATACTATCGACGTATATAACTTAAACTTCAAAACTATAACCATGAAAAATGATTTCTCATAATAGTGATATATCAAGAATGAAGATAAAGAGAAGAAGAAGAAGTTGTGTACTTGGTAGATGCCAAGGATCAAGATCATAAATAGTAACAACTGGGATTACTCTATCAAGCTCTGGGCTTTTTCCTTCAAGTTTTTTATGCAAATAAAAAGATATCAACTCTTCTTCAGTTGGATAAAATCTAAATCCTGGTGAAATAATCTCCCCCATTGTTCTTCTCTTCTTCTTTTAATTCTATTCTTTTTTCTTGTTTTGTTTTTTGTATTTGTATTTGCTATATATAGAGTTGGGATAAAATGGGCAAAAGAGTTTTGCGTGTAAATGGAGAAAATTGCTTTTGATTGAAGTTTCCACACGGCTTTAATTAGTTGTCCCAATAGTAGTACAATACTTTGTCGTCATATTTTATGTGAGACTTTTTTCTTTTTAATTCATCCCAAAAAAATGTTATCTTATTATAGTTAGAAATAATTTAGCTTTAAAATTTAGACCACAAATTTTCAAAAAAAAAAATTCTTAAATATCGTGTCAAATCAAAGAGTGTCACGTAAAATGAGACGGAGGAAATAATATTTAGGTTTATCTGTACCCTTCTATCGCCTTAGTAATCATTTCTTATTTTGAACAAGTCAATCCTTTTTTTAAAAAAAACTACTATTTTTTTCCTGTTTTTTTCAAGTGATGTCGCAATCGGGTATTATTTGAAAATTCTTTTGTACTTTCAAGGAAATTTTGATCTAAAATAGAAATGTATAGTGGGTAAAGTATTATTCTCTGTTTCATTTTACGTGATGTTGTTTTATTTCAAAAAATGATGTATTTTTATATTTAAAAATTAATTTAATTTTTAATTCTGAGAAATATTTTTCCTCCATAACAAATTTACTTAAAAAGTTAATTGCTTAAATTATTTAATAAAACTTATATACACATTCTCATTTGAAATGCAAAACTCTTAATTTTTCTTATATGTAATCACTTTCTTATGATACTTTTTTCCATTTGACAATATATCTAATTTATTGAACCAACCAATCAACCTATAATTCCAATCTACAACAAATTATGTTTTAGCAGTGTCTATAGAAACCTTAAAATGTCATAGAAAGCTAGAGTTAAAACAAAATTGATTAAGTGATGGAAAAATTAGCAAGTAATTATTAATTTAATTATCTATTTATTTCATCATATATATATATATTTACCTTAATTATAAAATATCAAACTTTTAATTCATGATAGGATCAATTTTTTGGGGTAAAGCTTATGGATTAGTTAGTGGCTTGGGTGGTTAAGCCGACACTAAACCTAAAACTTTATATAAAATGTGAGTAAAGACCAAAGTTAATTGTTAAATTCATCAAAGTTATATTATATTTTTTCAGTTCACTTTTACTTGTCTACTATATCAAAAATAACTATTCACCAATACTAAAAATAATTGTCCAATTTTACTTATTCAGTTTGAAAAAATAAAAGATAATTTATCACTTAGTTACTAATTTATCCTTATTATTAACACTTGTCATTCTCCAACAACAATAACATACCCAGTGTATTTCCATATAGTGGCGTCTGAGAAGGGTTGAGTGTACACAGTCCATATCACTACCTCTTAGGTGAGGTAGAGATGATGTTTTCAATAGACCCTCGGTTGAAGATAATTTTTTTTAGAGGGATGCAACATGAGGACTTCTCGGGGGTCACCCATCCTAGTACTACTTTTGTCCAAGCATGCTTAACTTAGGAGTCCCGATGAAATCACATTCCAAAATATTAAATTTATCATATTTAAAAGGTGATATAATAAAATTATCATTCTATTTATTACTCGTTAAGGGTGTGCTGGGTCAATACTTGAAAAGTAAAAATAAACCGAGGTGGAATATGGGTAAATTAAAAGAGTGTCGGGGTCACAAATTGACAACTACAAACTACAAGGGTGTAAAATGTAGTTCAAAATTTAGCAGACCACCAAAACCGCCGTGCAATTCCAGTAGCGCCGCCGCCGCCGCCATCTATCTCAAACTCCGATGAATTCAAAATATAAAGCTGAAAAAGTGAAACTTCCACGGCTAATGATACCTTTGGAAGTGAGTAAAAAAGTTTCTTTTTTTTTTTTTTTACCTTGCAAATTTGATATGCATTTTGAGCTAATTAAGTAACAGTAAGATACAATAAAATTTAAGTAACAATCAAAACAAGTAAAAATAAGGTACAAGTACCCCTAAACTATACTCGAAAATGACAAATCTAAATTTTACGGGCCCTATTACCCCTAAACTCATTTTTTCTGCATTTTTGTGCTTCTTTTTGCTAACTGTAAAGATATGACATCTGGGCCTAACTCAACCCCAAAAGTTAGCTCATGAGGGGAGGATTGTCCAAGTCCATATAAGCAAACTACTAGTCCATTCCCCAACCAATGTGGGACTTTTACCCACTCTAACACCCCCTTTTACGCCCAGGGCCCAACCGGCGGATGGACCGAGAGCCCAAACGGAAATGGACCTGGCTTTGATACCATGTAAAGATATGACACTTGGATCTAACTCAATCTCAAAAGCTAACTCTCTAACTCAATCCCAAAAGCTAACTCATGAGGGGAGGATTGTCCAAGTCCATAAAAGCAAACCAACGAACCAATGTGGGATTTTTACCCACTCTAACACTGACATGGTTGTCAAGTATCAAATAATTTTTGTGCTCCTTTTATGCTGACTTGTCAGCCATATCAGCATAAAAGAAGCACAAAAATACAGAAAAAATGAGTTTAGGGTAATAGAACCCCCGTAAAGTTTAGGTTTGTCACTGGAATTTCGGGTATAGTTTGGGGGTACTTGTGCCTTATCTCAAGCAAATATGGTATTGGTAGTAACCATATAATACGATGGGTAACAACCATCCAAACACACTGTTAGGGGTAGTTTGACAGCATGCATAAGAATAGTGCAAAATATGTAGTATTAATAATGCTTACATTAGTTATACTGAGATTTTTCTTATGCATTTGGTTTGGTTTATTGAAAATAACACACATTGAGCATAATTTTTTTAAAAAAATATTTGTTTATAAAAATACCCTCCACAAATAAATATGATGGAAAGGATGTGGAAAAAGTTTTGCGAGCAATTGTGTCTTTAATCATGCTAATGCATGTATTAGAACTCATTGTATTACTAATACCAAGGATTTTCATGTATTAGTTATCAGTGGCAGAGCCAGGATTTTCACTAAGGGGGTTCAGAAGTAAACACACGAACTAAACTTAGGGGGTTCAACATCTACTATATATACATAAAAAATAATTTTAACCTTGTATAAATAATATAATTTTTCGCCGAAGGGGGTTTCCGAACCCCCTAGCCCAAGAGTAGCTCCGCCCCTGTTAGTTATACACACCTTAATACCAAATATAGTGTATAACTAATGCTTAGGTTGAAAAAGTATACCAAACAAAGTATTAGTAATACACAAAGCTAATGCATGCATTATTTTTTAATGCACTATACCAAACGACCCCTTAGAAAATTAGTAGCTTGTTGGAATTGTGGCAATGACAGGAGGTTAAAAAGTGCTTAAAGCCAATATAGAGAGCTATTCCCAATTGCATAATCTGGACGTTATAGCTGGAAAGAAACAAGGCATGCTTTGATGGGAAGAAGTTACAGATTTCTAGCAGAAATAAATGCATTAGGAAACTGTACTTTTGTTGTTGCAGCGGTACTTTAGATATGATGGATAAGTATTCGGACTTTTTGCACTTGCTAGGAGATAATATGTAGTATTGGATTAAACAGTTTGCTGCTAAGTCCTATACCTTTTTCTGTACAATCTTGCTACTCTTTTAATAAAATCCTTAACAAAAAAAAGAATCCTAGGAGCTAAGCTTGAAATCTGAGCAGAGATGTTACTGGATACAACATTCTTGTCCGGAAAAGCCTGTGTTGGTAGAGTTATCTCGCACATGTGTTGGTAGGAATCAGAAGGTACCCGATGTGCAGGCAAGCTAACTTGGAAGCTGTTGTTATAAGAAGAAGTTTGAAAACATTGAAATGGTTCGTCATTGATAGCTACTAAAATGTTCCTTTTTCTTGGGTCACCTTCTCTAGATGATGTGTTGTGACGTTGCCTCAGTTTGTCCTTGGATGAAGAAAATATGTTAAAAGCGTCTCACTTTGTCCTTGAATCCTCTACATTGGTTCACTGATCTGCTAGAATCGATGGGGGCTTGTGTAATGCAGTGGAGCAGGGGCGGATTTAGTTTTTTTTCCGTTAGGGCCATGTAGGATTCTTGTAGAGGGGATACAAAGAAATTAAAGGTAAAGAAGTGATGCTAATGACGCTTGAGATACTATTTATATCAAGGGTATTCAGTTCCCCCCCCCCACCCCCACCCCCACCCCAAGAGATGCACATATAATTTACCAATAAACAGTGGTATTTTCTGACGGAGGTATTCCGTGTTAAGCCCCCTTCTTACGAGGTAGCTCCACCATGAGGATGGAGTGAGTTGGCTTTAATTTTTTCCCAGATTTCCGCTGTGATTGTTGTTAGTGGTCTTGGTAGTTCTACCTGTCAAACACTTTGCAGCTTCAATGCCAATAAGAAGTTCAATTGCTTAGAGTGCTCAGGGTACTTGCTGTATATATGCAGTTGCTCATTTTGGGAGAATATGATCTGCATAGACTTTTGCTCCAAGGCACTTATCAAATCTTCTAACTGCACAAATTGCCCATGTCACTTGGTAAATGATTAGGAGGCTAGTGGGAGCTAGAGTTTTAAATTCTATTTTTTGTTTTATTGAAGTGGGTGTTGGAAATAATATTCTGGAATAATTCAGTAACTTTCCTTTTGGTTTCGTTAAACTTAAACTATGATAGAGTATGAGAAAGGAAGAGAAAATGGAACGAAGGGAAATGAAGGAGAAAGTTAAAGAGAACTTTTTTTCATTCTGTTTCTTGGTTGAATGGGATGTAATTTATACATATTTAATATGCTTGTCTTTGCTACCATCATTAAATATGTGGATCCTCGGGGAGAATGGTTTCACCTTTTGACATCTATTACTAACAATGCTTTCTGATATAGGGAGGATTTCGTTCTCATACTTGGAAGATATTCAGATGAGGTTCATGCAGACCTACGGAAAGGTGGCGTCTCATGCTCCAGCTTATGCCATGAATGGTGAATTCTCAAGCGTTCATCAAATGGAGTTCTTTTCAAGTAATCCTAGTGCAGATACACTAAATCGTGTAAGTATCTTTACTGTTATTACCAATCAAGATGAATATATTTGGTGTTTAGTCGCATCAAGATTGCCAAAGTTTAAGTTCTCTTTGTTTGAGATTCAGTTTTCTTTTCTTTTGTTTGTCTTTTAGATTTAAATTTTTATACATATGGGATGCATGCATAAGATGACCAAGGTTTGGTTTAATTTACCTAAGAAGATGAATCTGCGTGGGACCTTAAATGAGCTCCAGAGAAGGCTTTTAGTTCATTGCTTTCATTCAAAATATGCTTTTTAACTATATAATTATTAGAGGATTTGCAATTTTATTTCCACCTTTTACTATATATCTCCCCGTAGCATTCAGTATCTGAATGCCTCTGCACCCAAGGGTGTGGCCTAGTGGTCAATGAAGTGGGTTGAGCACCATGGTCCATGAGGCCTCAGGATCAATTCCTAGCAAAGACAAAACAATAGGTGATTTCTTCCCATCTGTTCTAGCCTTGGTGGACAGAGTTACCTCGTACCTGTTGCTGGTGGGAGGTGACAGGTATCACGTGAAATTAGTTGAGGTGTGCACAAGCTGGCCCGGACACCACGGTTATCAAAAAAAAGTATCTGAATGCCTCCAGTTCAGGTTACCCATCTCACTTCTATCTCCGTTTAGTTGAAAAAACTAATTGGGGAAGCTATTCATTCCTTTTTTCATAAGTGAAGTAACTAATCATCCTCATTTCCTGTTTAAAGCTAAACAATCTAAGCAAAACTGTAAAACTGTTAATGCTTCCCGAGTAGAAAAAAGTGACAGTTTATCATGCACAAAAATGCAGTTCAAAGGAATAAACACTCTGCAAAATGTCTTTATTCTATATGATTGTGGTTATATTTACAACATTTCGATATGTCAGTTTATTGTATTTACTCTTTTAGGTAAGGAGTTTTAATAGCCTTTACATTGTGGAATGGTGTTGATTCCTTCTGTCTCCTGTCTCCAACCTAAGCCCCACCTTCTTTGAAATCTAGCAAAGTAGTGTTTCTATTTCTCATCAATTGCTACTATACTAATAACACAATAAGTAACGCATTTTAATCCAACTATTATAAGATAAGAAGGCAGGAAAAGCCCAAAAAAAATTCATTCAAGCTAGGGTCTGGATTTCCTTATTTATATCAGTTATGATTAATTCCAGAGGATGAGAGCTTTGGTGCTTCCACGGCCTAAAGTGTAGCTCCTGTACGTAGTTTCATTGTTTTGTTCATCCTACTGAACGTCCAAAATAGTGTCAGGGGTTGTTCCAACTCCTTCAGTGATTTTTGTCTCATGATTTGTTGGAATATTACCTCCTTGTCTGAGATTTGGTTGAGACCAATCTTCAATTCATCAACATCATCATGCACATTCTTCTCAACAAAAGCGTTAAGACTCATCAAGAAACATAAGTAATTTTTCACACTCAATCTATATTGGAGAGTGATTTGCCTATCTTACCTTTTCAATGAATATACTTTTTTCCTAAATGCCACACTCCCTTTTTTGTGGGTTGCTAGTGAGAGGAAATTGATCTTTTTCCTCCATTCCTATGTCTTGAGCAGTGTAATCAAAAGCGCTCGCTTTGCTGTAGTGAGATCTTCATTTCTTTAAAAAAAATTGTTAAAACATAAGGTGCTATTGCTGCGACTTCTAGAAGGTAAGTTCTCTGCTGCTGCTGCTTCTCTTCTCCCTTTTTTTTTTCCCTCTTCTTCTTTTCTCTGTTTATGCTGCTGCTACTTACACGACTGCATTGCAATTTTATCGTTGCTAGTAGGTAGGAGGACTTTGTTTTGTTATTCGTGCTAGTCGCTATAGTACTAGTATTATTTCGGAGTGTTTTATCGTTTGTCGTAGTACTTGGTGAGTCTTGCTTATGTTATTATTGGGTGTGGTAATTCCGATTGTTTCTTGTCCCTTTACTATTTCTTTTCTAGACTGTTTTATCTTGAACCGGGGGTCTATCGGAAACGACCTCTCTATCTCACCTCTGAGGTAGTGGTATGGACTGCGTACACTTACCCTCCCCAGACCCCACTTGGTGGAAATATACTGGGTATGTTGTTGTTGTTATATCCCTGCAGCTGAAAGCTCAATTATAATATAGGATAATTATTCATATTAATCACATGGTAATTTAGCAACAAAATATATCCTGCCAGACAATATATTATTGCTAAATTCCTTTTCACGTTTTCCTCATTACTTCCAAAAAATCTATGAATAAAACACAAGTTCAAAACAAACATATTTTATTTATCATCATCAAAAGCATACTCAAACATAATTGGAATAATCCGTAAGACGTATTGTGTTAACACACCACAACATAAAGGATGAGTCAAAAGAAAGCATTACCACTTGCTCGATATGGCATATGTACTGATGTTTCATGTAGAAATGCCCAAGTATTTTGGGGGGAAATGTTTAATAATTGCAGCCTATTTATTAATAGGACACCGACAAATACCTATGCTGGAAAAACTATATGATAAGGACAGCTCATTTAAGGGTGTTTGCTTGTCTTTGCTATGCTCACAAACGTCACAGAGTCGATGCACAAAGCATATGCATCATAAGGACAGCTCGATGCACAAATCGTAGGAATCATGCTTTGAAACAAAAATAGAGTTCACTTGGAATTTTGTATTTTTTTATTACTAATTCTACTTGTTATAGGTAATTACCTACAATTACTTTTCAAGTGATTTGATAGTGTAAAAGTATTTACACAACTAGTATATAAAAGTTAAACTCAAAATAAATGAATTAACTTGAGAGTTTAACTTCTAAACGCCGACAATGTAAAAGAACTTTTACTCGATCAAATACCTAAATGCTAACTACAAGTAACTATTCATACAAAGTGGGATTATGAAAAATAAGTTACGTCATTTGCAGTGTTTTAAAAGGCGTTCACGTAGCGAGGCATAGACAAAACGCACTGAGGCGTTGTGGGGAGGCGAAAGTATCGAAAGGCGTACACCCCACTATTTGGGGCATTCGCCTAAGCATTGGGGCGTTCATAAATTATTTTTTATAAGGGGCATAAATTAATACCAGCACAAAATAGGGGCAAAAGTTCAAATGACTCACCAAATGGTCTTAAATCATTTTGTTGCTCCTTTTATTCATGAACATATTAATGACTTCCAACAATGAAATAACATAACTCAAAGGCTGTATGAAATTTCATTAGTCAAACTAGGAACAAGTTAATGGGAGAAGCAAAGGCATAAAAGCATATCACTGCTGGATTATTTCACTTTCTATCATAATTTTTTTGGGGGAACATACATAATAGAGTCGATACAACTCCAGTTGTTACAGGTAGCTTTATTATTCATTTAATGATAACTAGAAGGTGGAGGACTTCCATACCCTGGTGAGCTTGGGGTTGGTAGTGGACTTGGTGGAGGTGAGTAGATAGGACTGGGTGGTGGGCTTGGTGGAGGTTTGTAGACGGGAGCGGGTGGTGGACTTGGTGGAGAAGCTGGAGGACTTGGTGGAGGTTTATAGACGGGAGTAGGTGGTGGGCTTGGTGGAGGTTTATAGACGGGAGTAGGTGGTGGGCTTGGTGGAGGTTTGTAGACAGGAGCGGGTGGTGGTATTGGTGGAGGAGGTACCGGACTTGGCAGAGGTTTATAGATGGGAGTAGGTGGTGGGCTTGGTGGAGTAGGTGGTGGACTTGGCGGAGGTTTATAGACAGGAGTAGGTGGTGGGCTTGGGGGAGGAGGTGATGGACTTGGCGGAGGTTTATAGACCGAAGTAGGTGGTGGACTTGGCGGAGGTTTATAGACTGGAGTAGGTGGTGGATTCGGCGGAGGTTTATAGATGGGAGTAGGTGGTGGACTTGGTGGAGTAGGTGGTGGGCTTGGCGGAGGTTTATAGACGGGAGTAGGCGGTGGGCTTGGTGGAGGTTTGTAGACGGGAGTTGGTGGTGGGCTTGGTGGAGGAGGCACCGGACTTGGTGGAGGTTTATAGACGGGAGTTGGTGGTGAGCTCGGTGGAGTAGGTGGCGGGGTTGGTGGAGAAGGTGGTGTACTTGGCGGAGGTTTATAGACTGGAGTATGTGGTGGACTTGGTGGAGTAGGTGGTGGGCTTGGTGGAGTAGGTGGTGGACTTGGCGGAGGTTTATAGACAGGAGTAGGTGGTGGACTTGGCGGAGTAGGTGGTGGGCTTGGTGGAGGTTTGTAGACAGGAGCTGGTGGTGGGCTTGGTGGAGGAGGCACCGGACTTGGTGAAGGTTTATAGACGGGAGTTGGTGGAGAGCTCGGTGGAGTAGGTGGCGGGGTTGGTGGAGAAGGTGGTGGTTTATAGATGGGAGTATGTGGTGGACTTGGTGGAGTAGGTGGTGGGCTTGGTGGAGGAGGTGGTGGACTTGGCGGAGGTTGATAGACGGGAGTAGGTGGTGGACTTGGCGGAGGTTTATAGATAGGTGTAGGTGGTTGGCTTGGTGGAGGAGGTGGTGGACTTGGCGGAGGTTTATAGACAGGAGTAGGTGGTGGACTTGGTGGAGTAGGTGGTGGGCTTGGTGGAGGAGGTGGTGGACTTGACGGAGGTTTATAGATAGGAGTAGGTGGTGGGCTTGGTGGAGGTTTATAGACGGGAGTAGGTGGTGGGCTTGGTGGAGTAGGTGGTTGACTTGGTGGAGGTTTGTAGACAGGAGCTGGTGGTGGGCTTGGTGGAGGAGGCACCAAACTTGGTGGTGGTTTATAGATGGGAGTAGGTGGTGGGCTTGGCGGAGGTTTATAGATGGGAGTAGGTGGTGGGCTTGGCGGAGCAGTTGGTGGACTTGGTGGAGGAGGTGGTGGACTTGGCGGAGGTTTATAGATGGGAGTAGGTGGTGGGCTTGGTGGAGGTTTGTAGACAGGAGCTGGTGGTGGGCTTGGTGGAGGAGGCACCAAACTTGGTGGTGGTTTATAGATGGGAGTAGGTGGTGGGCTTGGCGGAGGTTTATAGATGGGAGTAGGTGGTGGGCTTGGCGGAGCAGTTGGTGGACTTGGTGGAGGAGGTGGTGGACTTGGCGGAGGTTTATAGATGGGAGTAGGTGGTGGGCTTGGTGGAGTAGGTGGTGGACTTGGTGGAGGTTTATATACGGGAGTAGATGGTGGGCTTGGTGGAGTAGGTGGTGGACTTGGTGGAGGTTTATATACGGGAGTAGGTGGTGGACTTGGTGGATTAGGTGGTAGACTTGGCGGAGGCTTATAGATAGGAGTAGGTGGTGGGCTTGGTGGAGGTTTATATACGGGAGTAGGTGGTGGACTTGGAGGAGTAGGTGGTGGACTTGGTGGAGGAGGTGGTGAACTTGGCGGAGGTTTATAAACGGGAGTAGGTGGTGGACTTGGTGGAGGAGGTGGTGGACTTGGCGGAGGTTTATAGATGGGAGTAGGTGGTGGGCTTGGTGGAGTTGGTGGTGGACTTGGTGGAGGTTTATATACGGGATTAGGTGGTGGACTTGGAGGAGTAGGTGGCGGACTTGGTGGAGGAGGTGGTTGGCTTGGCGGAGGTTTATAAACGGGAGTAGGTGGTGGAGTTGGAGGAGTAGGTGGTGGGCTTGGTGGAGGAGGTGGTGGACTTGGCGGAGGTTTATAGACGGGAGTAGGTGATGGGCTTGGTGGAGGAGGTGGTGGACTTGGCGGAGGTTTATAGACGGGAGTAGGTGGTGGGCTTGGTGGAGTAGGTGGTGGACTTGGTGGAGGTTTATAGACGGGAGTAGGTGGTGGGCTTGGTGGAGGAGGTGGTGGGCTTGGCGGAGGTTTATAAACCGGAGGAGGTGGTGGGCTTGGCGGAGGTTTATAAACCGGAGTAGGTGGTGGACTTGGAGGAGTAGGTGGTGGGCTTGGTGGAGGAGTTGGTGGACTTGGCGGAGGTTTATAGATGGGAGCAGGTGGTGGACTTGGTGGAGGTTCATAGACGGGAGTAGGTGGTGGGCTTGGTGGAGGTTTGTAGACAGGAGCGGGTGGTGGGCTTGGCGGAGGAGGCACCGGACTTGGTGGAGATGGTGGTGGTGGTGGGGTTTCAATAGGTGGTGGTGGCTGGTAAGTAGGAGGTGTTTGACCAGGTGGTGGAGATTCAGAAGGAGGTTGGTCATAAGCTGAAGTCGGTAGCAGTTTCAATAGTGATCTCCTATAGACCTTTGGTTGAGGATAATTTGCATAAGGCACCTTCTGAGAGGGCCTATATGCTGGATAAGGATGCTTATGTACCTTAGGAGGTTTTCTCTGTGGACTTGAGGGAGTTCCATCGATGGACGATGAAAGTTGTGAAGCTGTATATACATATGCAGGCTTAGTATATACCGGAACAGATGCTCTGTATACTCGCGAACTCGAGGCTGATTTTCGCAGAAGTGATGAAGCAAAACTGTTCTCCGCAACAACTTTATCGCTAACACGAGAACAAAGGTAACCGGATCTTGTTCCCTCCTTACATTTCTTGGAAACATCTCCATTATAAACAAGCTCTTGTGCTGCAACAACAGAGAAAAAGAACACAAGAAAAAGTAGAGAAACACAAAATGGCTTGTTAAATGAAGTAAATGAGTTTTTCATTGTATGAAAGTTAACAGTCATTGAGGTGAGCTCTAATGTATTAACATTTCTTCACAGTATAGTACTGTAATTGACTGCTGATATTGAGATTGTAAACCTGAGCTTTTATACTAGAAAACTTGAGAGAGATTATTATCAGTTACGAATTCGTGTCGAGACGAGAGATTGGATTTTTCTGCATGATTTAAAGCTTTGTGAAGACGAATGTCAAGTTTTCATGGTGGGAAAAGTAACTTTGAAAATTTGCCTTGTTTTCCTAGAGTTAATAGGTTGGTTAGTGGGAGATACGATGGTAATAAAGATACTCATCTACTTCTGGCTTGGAGATTACTACTGTTTTAGCCTTTTGTAGAGGCGTAAAGCTTTTGAAGTTTCTTGAATTAAATGAGGTAAAAAAACTGTTGACAATTTCTTGCATTGAGCTGTTAAATCTTGGGTTCTGAGGTGAAGGGGTGGTAAAGTGTACATAATTACAAAAGTACAATAAATTGCAATGTCTCTGAATTCAAGATGATCAAATGATACATTAATTAAATATTTAGTTTCCTTACAAGTATCATTATTGAAAATAGAAAAGAATTAGTTTGCTTTCCAAATACTATATCAACAATAACATATACAATATAGCCTCGCAAGCGAGGTGTAGGGACGGTAAGGTGCACGCATGCCTTATCCCTCTCTTTGTGGAGTAAAGAGGTTGTTTCTAATAAACCCTCGACTCAAGAAAATCATTTTTTTTCAGAATTGTTTGAAAGATATGCAAGACACAAAAACTACGATGAAAATATCGATGAATGAAAAGTACTGACAGTAAAACAATAAAGATAACTAAGTTTATTGTATATAAAATATTATTACTTTAGGAATAGAAAAAGTTGAAGAGGTGGAATTAGTTTCTTCTTCAATAGCTCTGTATTCATTCATTTTCCACTTAGTTTTTTTTCCCTGTAGGAGCTTTCCCTTTATAAAATACCATACTTTTTTTCACTCCAATAACTTTATTATCTGCTGTATAAACATAACTTGGAGAACCAGTTGCTTTCCAATAACCAGAAGTTGTAGTCCTACAGGGCCTTCCTCCTTGTAAAATGTAAAATACAGAGAGAATGGAACAATTTCCTTGTCTCATTATTCCAAAAATAACAGGCTATTTGTAGGTGTACAAGCAAATCTATCAAAGGAAATAAAATCAAAAAAATCCCTTAATATCTCTTCCTATGATTATGCTACGTATACTATATGTAAACATGTCTATGTACATTCTGCAACACTCCCCCTTAAGTTGGAGCATAGATATTAATCATGCCCAACTTGTTACAAAGATATTCCACCCGAGTCCTATTTAAAGCCTTTGTAAATATATCACCCAATTGTTCTCCCGTCTTCACATAGCCAGTAGAAATCATGTTCTCTTGAATCTTCTCACGGACAAAGTGACAGTCTACCTCACTATGTTTAGTCCGTTCATGATAAACTGGATTTGAGGCAATGTGCAAAGCAGCATGATTATCACACCAAAGTTTTGCGGGAGAAATAGGCTTCAAACCAACCTCAGTCAAAGGGTGATGTATCCATAGTATTTCACATGTGGATTGAGCCATAACTCTATAATCCGATTCTGCACTAGATCGAGATACAACATTTTGTTTCTTGCTCCTCCAAGATACCAGATTTCCACCAACAAATACACAATAGCCAATAGTAGATCTTCTATCCATTCTTGATCCAACCCAATCAGCATTTGCAAAACACTCAACACGAGTATGTCCATAATCACTATACAATATGCTCCCCCTGAGCAACAAACCCAGGTGGTTGCTCCATAGATACCTCTTCATGGAGATCACCATGAAGAAATGCGTTTTTGATATCCAACTGATGTAAAGGCCAATGTTGAGAAGCAGCCAATGAAATAAACAAACGGACAGAGGTGAGCTTGGCTATCGGGGGGAAAGTATCAGAATAGTCCACCCCATAAATCTGAGCATAGCCTTTAGCCACAAGTCTGGCTTTAAGTCTCGCGACAGAACCATTGGGATTAACTTTAACTGCAAAGACCTATTTGCATCCTACTGCTTTCTTTCTTTTGGGTAAATCCACTAAATCCCAAGTGTAATTTTCATCCAAAGCATGTATCTCTTCAAGCATTGCATTATGCCATCCAGGATGATTCAAGGCTTCTTTCATTGTTTTAAGGATAGTTATAGAGTCTAAAAAACCAAACAAACAACTAGATACAGGAGACAAATGATCATAAGAAACAAAGTTAGCTATGGAATATGTGGATTTGCACTGACGTGTACCTTTCCGAAGAGCAACAGGAAGGTCCAAATTTTCCGAAGAACCAAGTAAAGAAGTAAAGAGGGATCTGATGACGAAGAAGCTGATGTAGGATGTGAATCATCAGTCTCTAGCCTCCTTGAGTAAACTTGAACAATTGGCGGTCTTGCTGCTGCAGATGGAGCAGGTTCTGAAGGCACATGAGATGGAGGAACAACATCATTTGATCGTTCTATCATAGTATGAGTAACCTGATAGAGTAACCACTCATCTTCCTCCTCCTAACTTGTAGAAACGGGAGGTGCATAGAAGAATGGTGTAGACTTTGAAAATATCACATCAGTTGACACCAAATATTTACCAAGTTCAGTAGAATAACATCGATACCCTTTCTGAAGATGAGAATGCCCCAAAAACACACACTTTAACGCCTTAGGGTCCAATTTGGTAACGGATGGTCGTACATCTCGAACATAACATGTGCTTCCAAACACCTTAGGTTCCACCGGAAACAATTACTTGTTCGGAAAAAGAATATTATAAGGCATATTACCAGCAAGCACACTTGACGGCATACGATTGATCAGAAAACAAGCAGTAGAGATAGCATCAGCCAAAAATTGCTTAGGAACCTTCATTTGGAACAACAATGCCCGAGCTGTCTCAAGTAGATGCCTATTCTTTCTCTCAGCAACTCCATTGTGAGAAGGTGTGTCAACACAGGAAGACTGATGAAGACTACCATGTTGCCTCATGAAAGACTCAAATAATTCTGACATATATTCTTTAGCATTATCACTCTTTAGAATAAGCACCGAGGCATCAAATTAAGTTTTGACTTCAGCACAAAAGGCAGAAAAGTGAGTAAACACTTCAGATCTGCTCTTCATAAAGTATATCCAAGTCATTCAAGAAAAATCATCTACAAAAGTGACAATATTTATGCCCAGTTTTAGAAACAACAGGACATAGTCCCCGTATATCAGAATGAACTAACTCAAAAGCTGACTTAACTTGCTTATTAACCCTTGGACTTAATGAGATGCGATGGTGTTTTGTAAAGTGACATGACTCACATTGCAATGAGGAAATATTCTGAAACTGAGGACAAAGCTTTTTCAACAAAGGTAGCGAAGGATGTCCCAGTCGACAATGTGCCTCAAATGGAGACACGACACTGGAGCAGGCAATAGACCGAGGCTCCCACTCATCAAGAATATAAAGATCACCTTCTCACAAGATCACGAAATAGACAATAACCGGGAAAGAACGAGATAGAACACTTTAAGCTCTCTGGTAATTTTACTAACAAAAATCAGATTGAAGGCCAATTTTGACAGACTTAACACAGATTGCAGAGTAATAGACTAGGTTGGTTGAATAGTTCCATGTCCGACACTGTTACAAGTTGATCCATCAGCTACAGTTACCGGAGAGGCTACTTTATGTGATTGAAAGCTAGAGAAAATATTAGGATTACCCGTCATATGATTTGTGGCACCTGAATCAATCACCCATTTATTGAAAGAGGAGATAAAACATGTTTTCTGTGACCCAACAAATGTACTAACCTTCTGATTTGCATTCATATTTCTTCCTGTCTAATTATTTTCCAATTCAAATAAATCCCCAAATATCAATATGCAACCAAATAGTCGAACTGCAGTTCTCTAAGGTTACAATAAAGAATAACCAAGATTTAAAAATTCCCAACTATGCTCTAAGAAAGTGGCAGCTAACTGACCCAACAAAACAAAGCAGCTATGACGGAGAATCAAAGGAACCAACAATGAAGAACAAACCCCCACAAAATTGAATATGGAGCAGAAGTTAACACCAGCAGAAGCACCAAACAAAGCACCAGAACGCAATCTTGAAGTTACAGTGAAAATAGCTAACCTGAAAGTGATGAAAAGCTTTCCAAACAATGTTTCAACACCAAACAGAAATTGGGGTACGCCGGAATTGACAATCCAACCCCGAACGAGTTTGCCGGAGTACGCACCTTCACGCCCCAGCGCATGTAGGACAGGGGTGTATCGGTGGCTCGTGAAGGCCACTCGCGTAATGCCTAGTCGCCGGATCTAACTGATATAGTCGGAAAAGGGCTTCCGCCTCTTTCTATGGTGGTGGTGACACAAGATGACCACTTTAAAGTGATGAGTTTGGAGTCCTGCCCATTTTTCTAAAACAGAGCCAAGGGATATACAACGAAATCGAGCTTTTTCTTTGAAACAGAAGAGAACGAGATCGTCTATGAGCCTATGCTCTGATACCATGTAAAATGTAAAATACAGAGAGAATGGAACAATTTCCTTGTCTCATTATTCCAAGAATAATAGGCTATTTGTAGGTGTACAAGCAAATCTATCTAAGGAAATAAAATCAGAAAAATCCCTAAATATCTCTTCCTATGATTATGCTATGTATACTATATGTAAACATGTCTATGTACATTCTTCAACACTCCTCTAGCTTCTCTTTCTTGTCTTGGCACAAAGAAAAACCATTGCTCTGTACCTCCCATGCACAATTCCCAGGAAGGTCTGCATATAATATTGTATGGTTTAAGTTCTACGCACTGACAGTAAAAAATAAAATTCACATAATCAGATCACTAATAAGGCATTCTATTCATCCTAATTTATGTGATATAGTCTAACCTTTTTATCACAACGTTATTTGTTTGGATATGTTACTTGTTATAGCGAAATTCCGAGAGTACAAATAATATAACATAACATGAAAATGGTTCCAATAAGCATGCACGTTTCTATATTAAAAATAAATAAATATATTAAACTTTAAAGTTCATATTTTAACCTTAATGAGATAATTTACCACCACACGAATTAATATTTGTGTCTTGTTGTAGACCACGCAAATTACACGTCTTTTTTTTTTTGTACTTCGTCCTAGTCAAGCACTGTCATATAAATTATGAAAGTTGGAGTACTACTGTACTACACTAGTTTAAAAAAGTCAAATTTGTGACGAAAATTTTCAACGAACGTCCTGTGAAAAATTTGGCTTGCCAGAAACGTCTTCAACGAACTTTCTGTTGGAGTCCTTTAAGACGAGCCTATTTCTAATGGGACATGATCAGTTGGAAATTCACGTCTTTGTAGTAGTGCTAGTTACAAAGTAAATCTCTATAATATACTTTAAATGATGACTTGATATAATACGTCAAAGGCAAAATGGTCTACTGGACCCTTGTACTTGTCCGAGTTTGTAAAGTGGACACCTCTACTTAGCTCTTTTTAATCTGAACCCCTCAACCCATCAAAACACAAGATTTTAATCCCCTCCTACCATGTGTGTAGCTCACTCGCCCTAAAATAAATGACATGTCAGATACACGTCAAATAAATAATGACATGTCATAATTATCTTCATTAATTATTTTTTAAAATTGTTAATCAACTATATTAAATAAAAAGCAAAATAATAAATTTAAAATTTATTTTTTAAAATAAAATTTATATTTCTCACCTTCCTCTACCTCTCCCAACCCACAACCACCGACACCACCATCCCCACAACCACCATCTCCACTTTAGATATTAATTGAAGTATTTTGGTGGTGAAAAATGGGGGAAATGGAGGGGTGGGGTAAAGGAACGAGGGTGGATGGAGCAAAGAAGAACAGAATGTTAAATTTCTCTTCTTCTTTTTTTATTATTTTTAATTAAAAAATTGTGTGTACGTACCCTATATGCGTGAAATCACACATTTATTCCAATTCACACATTAAGTTGCCACTTAAGTTGGTCAACGGTCAGAAGGGTTTAAAATCTTGTGTTTTGATGGGTTGAGGGGTTCAGATGACAAAGGGCTAAGTAGAGGTGTCCACCTTACAGACTCACACTAGTACAAGGGTTCAGTAGACCATTTTGCCTATGACAAACTATGCACACAAATATTATCAGTGTATATAGCTTAAACTTCTAAATTATGACCATGAAAAGAGATTTCTTAAAATGGTGATCAAGGATAAAGATAAAGAAGTGAACAATAAGATCGTAAAGGAAAAGAAAGAAGTAGAAGAAAATAGTTTGTGTATTTGATGACACATAAATTGGAACAGATGAAGTACTAATCACAAGCAAATCTCTATAATAAGCACTAAATGTAAACTTGATAAAAATGATAAATAACTTGATATAATACGTTAAATGATATTGATACTATCAATGTATATAGCCTAAATTCAAAATCATAACCATGAAAAATGGTTTCTTTAAAGGGTCATAACAATGAAGGTAAATAAATGAACGAAGAAGTAGAAGAAGAGTTTTGTGTGCTTGGAAGATGCCACATAAATTGGGACAGTTCAAGCACTAATTAATCACAAGTAAAACATTTTATAATAGGCTCTTATCAACAACTTGATAAAAATTTTGAGGATGAACCTGATAAAAATTAACGATAACTAAATTGATATAACAGGTTAAACATTGATACTATCGATGTATATAACTAATGTTAGGATATGAGTAGGAACAAAAATAGTATATAGAATCCTACTTGGAAAAGGATTGTAATGTAGTGTCCTACATGGAAAAGGATTGGAATGTAGTGTCTATAAATAGGGTCTTAGTGTAATAATGTAGTTACACAATTCAATAATATTCTTCTCTTATATTTCTCACATGGTATCAGAGCCTCTACAATCATAGTAAAGAATTAAATAGCTTCCACTGCCAGCGGGCGCCTATGACCCATATATGTCGCCCGTCTCGCCAATGATTATGTTAGCAAAAGTTAGGCCAATAATATATGTATAAAAAAACAATCATGCTGAGAAGGACTGATTTGAGTGGCATTCGGAATAGAGAATGTAATCACCATGCTTTTTTTCGGTGACTACTTTCTCATATCTGATTTGGGTAGCACTGCGCATCTTTTTGGTGACTACTTTCTCATATCTGATTTGCGTAGCACCGTACATCTTTCCGGTGACTATTTTCTCATATCTGATTTGGCGTAGCACCGTGCATTTTTCGAAGACTACTTTCTCATATCTAAGTTGAATAACATCGTGCATCTTTTCGGTGACTCCTCAGAGCTCGTAATGCCATGCGTCTTTCGGTGACTCCTCAGATCTGATTTACATAGTTTCACTTTTCGTCAGTATTATGCTAAAACCAACACCACCAAGAGGTCGAGTGTCTCCCTACAACCAAACCCCAACCAGCGCCACTGTGAATCGACCTCCCACGCGCCACCCAAGAGATCGTCACCTCCGACGAGATCTGACCGCGTATCGGCGCGTGAGTCACTTTCTGGCCACTTTTACAGCAATTTCTCTTTTCCAGTAGGGTCGCCCATCATTCCGACCCTACTCAAATAATTTTTCTCAGGTTTTGACCACTTTTCAATAGTCAAATCTAATAATCCGACCGCTTCAACACTGTTCTGGCGATCCAGGCTTGTTCCAACAAGTTTTTTGAGCAATTCTTTTTCTGATAGGTTCGCTTAGTCCTTGCGAGCCTTTCCATTAGTTTTGTTTTGGAGTTAGATCACTGGAACCCTAATCCAGCGGCCTTTGTCAGTTTTCCGACGAGATCTTTCAGACCCCTTTCGATATTTCCAGCGGTTCGATACAATCTCTGCAAACGTTCATCATTGATTTTGGTTTAGTCCTATGATTAAGTCTGAACCCTTAATGAGGAGATCAGAAAATCAAACATCACTTTGTTATGGGATGGACAAAGAGCCATCACTGATTGCTCAAGTTCATCATGAGAGGACTAAGCACATTGAGATTGATTGTTACTTTGTCAGAGAAAAGATACTCTCAAGAGATATTGTTACAAGGTTTGTGAAGTCGAGTGTTCAACTTGCAGATATCTTCAACAAGTCCCTCACCGGTCCTCGTATTAATTACATTTGCAACAAACTTGGTACATATGACTTTTATGCACTTGCTTGAGGGGGAATGTTAGGATATGAGTAGGAGCAGGAATAGTATAAGAATCTCACTTGGAAAAAGATTGTAATGTAGTGTCTTACTTGGAAAAGAATTGGAATGTAGTGTCTATAAATAGGGTCTCGGTGTAATAATGTAGTTACACAATTCAATAATATTCTTCTCTTATATTTCTCACAACTTAAACTTCAAAAATTATAACCATGAAAAATGGTTTCTCAAATAGTGATCAAGAACGAAGATAAAGAAATGAAAAAGTAGAAGAAGAGTCTGTGTACTTGGAAGATGCCACATAAACCGGGACAGATGAAGGACTAATTACAAATAAATTTCTCTAATAAGCACTTATCGATATAACGGGTTAAATGACACTGATACTATCAACATATATAACTTAAACTTCAAAATTACAATAGTGATCAAGAATGAAGATAAAGAGACGAAGTAGAAGTTGTGTACTTGGTAGATGCCAAGGATCAAGATCATAAATAGTAACAACTGGGATTACTCTATAAAGCTCTGGCCTTTTTCCTTCAAGCTTTTTATGCAAATAAAAAGCTATTAACTCTTCTTCAGTTGGATAAAATCTAAATCCTGGTGAAATATTTCCACCATTATGTTTCTCAAAAAAAAAAATTCCACCATTATTGTTCTCTTCTTCTTTTAATTCTTTAATACTAAAATTCTAGTTTTTCTTGTTTTTGTTTTCTCGTTATCGTTATTATTTGTCAAAAATCTATGAATAAAACACAAGTTCAAGTGAAACATATTTCCTTTTCTCGTTATCCTTATTATTTGTCAAAAATCTATGAATAATACGCAAGTTCAAGACAAACGTATTTCCATTTTTCATTATCCTAATTATTTGTCCAAAATCAATGAAGAAAACACAAGTTCAAGACAAACCTATTTCTTTTTCTAGATATCCTTATTATTTGTCAAAAATATATGAATAAAACACAAGTTCAAGACAAACATATGTTATTTATCATCATCAAAAGCATACTCAAACATAATTGGAATAATCCATGAGATGTATTGTGTTAACACACCACAACATAAAGAATGAGTAAATTACCACTTGCTCAATGTGGCATATGTACTGATGTTTCATGTCAAAATGCCCAAGTATTATTTTTTATTTATTTAATTTTTTATTTTTTATTTTTTTTTGGGGGGGGGGGGGGGGGGGATAATTGCATACTTATCCTATTACTCCCTCCGTTTGTTTTGAACTTGGCACACTCTTTAAGAAAACTTTAATTAGTGGTGTATGTTATTATTGATTATTGATGCTTTGGAACTTTAAATTTGACTATTATTACTTTATGTAGCTATTTAATACTAAGAGTAGAAAGGAAAAAATATAACAAATTATCTTGATTTCATAAATTGCACAAGTAAATTGAAACAACTTTTTTAGTATAAGGACCAAGTAAAACGAAACGGAGGAAGTAATAGGACACCGACAAGTACCAATTCTGGAAAAACTATATGGCAAGGACAGCTCATATAAGGGTGTTTGCTTGTGTTTGCTTGCCCACACGTCAGTATCGACGCACAAAGCATATGGAACATAAGGACAACTCGATGCACAAATTGTATGAGTCATGCTTTGAAACAAAAGTAGAGCTTCGCTTGGAATCTTTTCTTTTTTTATTACTAATTCTACTTGTTATAGGTAATCACCTACAATTACTTTTCAAGTGGTGATTTGGTAGTGTAAAAGTATTTACACAGTTAGTATATAAAAGTTAAACTCAAAATAAATGAATTTAACTTAAGAGTTTAACTTCTTAAAGCGGATAATGTAAAAGAACTTTTACTAGATCTAAATTATAACTACAAGTAATTGTTCATAAAAAGTGGGCTAAGTAATATGAAAAATAAGGTATGTCATTTGCTACAAATTAAAATGCAATAGTTGTGTGAAATATTTTCACTATCGAATTTACCTTACAGCCACTGACTGTGTGATGGAACATTTATACTATCCGTGCATTTTAATTTGGCACAAAAGGTTATTTGCCTTATTTTTTAGACCACTAATTTCACTTCTTGTAGGTAATTCCTGCAATTAATTTTTGGAATAACTTGATAGTGGCAAAACAATCAATGTATATTGTATATAGAAGTTAAAGCCAACAAATGCATTTGCTTGGAGGAGATTTTGCTTTTCATATGAAACCATCAAACGAAATGGCATAAAATGCATGTTTTTCATTTCAAATAGGTTGGTTTTTAATTTGTCTTTTAATTTAACAATTGAACTTATGCCTAATGGAACATGAGTTTTTTAGAAACTAAAGTCATACGCGAGCATAACTTGTGGGATAACGTGATATGAAAATATAAACTTATATTGCACGAAAAAATATTTTTTACGATGGGCATAAATTAAAGACTAGCACAAAATAGGGACGAAAGTGCAGGTGACCCACGAAATGGTCTTTAATCATTTTGTTGCTCCTTTTATTGATGAACATATTAACGACTTCCAACAATGAAATTAACATAACTCAAAGGCAATATGAAATCTCATTAATCAAACTGGGAACAAGTTAATAGGAGAAACAAAGGCATAAAAGCATATTACTGCTGGATTATTCCACTTTCTATCACAAATCTTTTTGGGAACAACACATAATACAGTTGATACAACTCCAACTGTTATGAGTGGCATTATTATTCATTTAATGATAAACAGAAGGTGGAGGACTTCCATACCCTGGTGAGCTTGGTGGTGGGCTTGGTGGAGGTTTATAGATGGGAGTAGGTGGTGGGCTTGGTTGTGGAGGAAGTGGTCTTGATGGGGGTTTGTAGACAGGAGCGGGTGGTGGGCTTGGGGGAGGCTCCTTAACGGGTGGTGATGGTGGGGTTTCAACAGGTGGTGGATGGTAAGCAGGAGGGTTATGAACAGGAGGTGGGGTTTCAACAGGCGGTGGGTGGTAAGCAGGAGGGTTATGAATAGGTGATGGGGATTTAACAGGCGGTGGGTGGTAAGCAGGAGGGTTATGAACAGGTAGTGGGGATTGAATAGGTGGTGGCTGGTAAGCAGGAGGGTTTTGGACAGGAGGTGGGGATTGAACAGGTGGTGGCTGGTAAGCAGGAGGGTTATGAACAGGAGGTGGTGATTGAACAGGGGGTGGTTGGTAAGCAGGAGGGTTATGTACAGGAGGTGGGGTTTGAATAGGTGGAGGCTGATAAGCAGGAGGGTTATGAATAGGAGGTGGTTTTTCAATAGGTGGACTCGGTGGAGGATTATAACTTGGCGGAGACACTGGTGTGGGTGGTTTTTCTATCGGTGGAGGAGATACTGGTGGAGGTGGTTTTTCTATTGGCGGAGGCTTGTAAACGGGTGGTGGAGACGGTGGTGACGGCGGGGTTTCAACAGGTGGTGGCTTGTAAGCAGGAGGGTTATGAACGGGAGGTGGTTGGTAAGCAGGAGGGTTATGACTAGGAGGTGGTTTTTCAATCGGTGGACCCGGTGGAGGATTATAACTTGGCGGAGACACTGGTGTGGGTGGTTTTTCTATCGGTGGAGGAGATACTGGTGGAGGTGGTTTTTCTATTGGCGGAGGCTTGTAAACAGGTGGTGGAGTCGGTGGTGATGGCGGGGTTTCAACAGGTGGTGGCTTGTAAGCAGGAGGGTTATGAACGGGAGGTGGGGTTTGAACAGGTGGTGGTTGGTAAGCAGGAGGGTTATGACTAGGAGGTGGTTTTTCAATAGGTGGACTCGGTGGAGGATTATAACTTGGTGGAGACACTGGTGTGGGTGGTTTTTCTATCGGTGGAGGAGATACTGGTGGAGGTGGTTTTTCTATTGGCGGAGGCTTGTAAACGGGTGGTGGAGACGGTGGTGACGGCGGGGTTTCAACAGGTGGTGGCTTGTAAGCAGGAGGGTTATGAACAGGAGGTGGGGTTTGAGTAGGTGGTGGTTGGTAAGCAGGAGGGTTATGACTAGGAGGTGGTTTTTCAATAGGTGGACTCGGTGGAGGATTATAACTTGGCGGAGACACTGGTGTGGGTGGTTTTTCTATCGGTGGAGTAGATACTGGTGGAGGTGGTTTTTCTACTGGTGGAGGCTTGTAAACGGGTGGTGGAGACGGTCTTGGCGGTGGGGGTTCAACATGTGGTGGTGGCTGATAAGTAGGAGGTGTTTGAACTGGTGGTGGAGATCCAGGGGGAGGTAATTCATAAGCTGAACTTGGTAGCAGTTTCAATAGTGATCTCCTATAGACCTTTGGTTGAGGATAATTTGCATAAGGCACCTTCTGAGAGGGCTTATATGCTGGATAAAGATGCTTAGGTACCTTAGGAGGTTTTCTCTGTGGACTTGAGGGAGTTTTATCGATGGACGATGAAGGTTGTGAAGGTTTATATACATATGCAGGCTTAGCATACACTGGAACAGATGCTCTATGTACTCGCGAACTCGAGGTTGATTGTCGCAGAAGTGATGGAGCAAAACTGTTGTCCGCAACAACTTTATTGCTAACCTGAGAACAAAGGTAACCGGATCTTGCTCCCTCCTTACATTTCTTGGAAACATCTCCATTAAAAAGAAGCTCTTGACCTGCAACAACAGAGAAAAAGAACACAAGAAAAAGTAGAGAAACACAGAATGACTTGTTAAATGGAGTCAATGAGTTTTTCATTGTATGAAAGTTAACAGTCATTGAGGTAAGCTCTAATGTATTAACTTTCTTCACAGTATGGTTCTGTGATTGACTACTTTGAGATGCAAAAACCTAAGCTTTTATACTAGAAAACTTGAGAGACACTATTACCAGTTACGAATTCGTGTTGATACGAGGGAGGTTTTAGCATGGATTTTTCTGCATGGCATAAAGCTTTGTGAAGACGAATGTCAAGTTTTCATGGTGTGAAAAGTAACTTTGACAATTTGCCTTATTTTCCTTTGTCGTAATGAAAGAGTTAATAAGGTTTGTTAGCTGGAGATGAGATGGTAATAAAGATACTTATCTACTTCCGTCTTGGAGATTACTAATGTTTTAGCCTTTTGTAGAGTCGTGATGCTTTTGAAGTTTCTTGCTAAGAAACTGTTGACAATTTCTTGTTTCTTGCATTGAGCTAGCTGTTAAATCTTTAAATCAAATTGGAGATTGTTTTCTTGGGTTCTGAGGTGAAGGGGTGGTAAAGTGTACACATAGTTACTCAAACCAGAAATGGTATATCTCTTTTTTAATTTAGAAGTATAGATATTCAGAAAAGTATAATAAATTTGCAATGTCAAGATACATTGATTAAAGATTTACTTAGTTTCATTTCAAGATAGTGAATTGCATGTAGAGATTCATAGGGGCTTTAATAGTTTAATTGGTGGAAACGTATAGCTCATTATGATGATGTTGTAGGTGAGATCATATTTAATATTCGGAGTTTGCCTCGATTTGGTACCGCTCTCGTGGTGTTTTTTTTTTTCATTTTTTCGGGTGAATGTGAACAGTTCATCTATTTTTTACAAATATTGATAGGATGCAAACAGTATTTTGAATGTGGTGAGATGTGAATTTCCTAATATTTGTGATGCACAAACTTTAGTACAGCTGCTGTGAAGTTTACAGATAGTTCAATCCTGTTCAATGTTACTCTCTTTATCCTATTTTACGTGGCACGCTTTTCTTTTTAGTTTATCCCAAAGAAATGACACATTTTTATATTTAGAAGCAATTTAACTTTCCACTTCTGGTTTTATCCCCTGACGAAGTCACACAAATATCAATGGCTTATTTCAAACTACAAATTTCAGAATTTTTTCTTTGTTTCTTAACTCTTGTGCCCAATTAAACATTCACATAAAATGGTACAAAGGGTACTTCTATATATTAGACACTTAATAGGACTAAAAATCCTTCTTTACAAAAGGATGCGAGTGATGAAATTTTCATCTATTAAAGACACTACACACTGTACACAGAGTACTCTATAAGATAGATATCCAGAAAAGTATAATAAACAGCAAATTATCTGATTTCAAGATGATTAAATGATACATTCAAAACCTTAATTAAAAGATTACTTAAGTTTCATTTCAGTTTGATTCTTCTTATGGTGTGGAGAGTATAAAAATTTTAGTTTAAAGCTTATTCTGTATAGTTACTGCAAAGCTTACAGTTAGTTCAATTATGTTCGGTGTTACTCTCTCTATCGCATTTTACGTGTCATACTTTTCAATTTTAGTTTGTTCTAGAGTGAATAGCACATTCTCTATTTAGAAATAATTTAATTTTAAACTTGTCATTTTATCTATAGCGAGATAGTTTACAGGCATACAAATGTCTATGACTTATTTAAATTACAAGTTCCAAAAATCATTCTTTTCCTTTTAAACTTCGGGTCCAGTCAAACATTGTCACATAAAATGGGATAGGGGAGTGCTTCTACATCTTAGATACTACTAAATTACAGTTGTCTATGACTTGTTTTCCTTTGTCAGTAATGAAAGAGTTAATAAGGTTTGTTAGTTGGAGATAAGATGGTAATAAAGATATTTATCTACTTCTGTCTTGAAAATTACTACTGTTTTAGCCTTTGTAGAGTCGTGATGCTTTTGAAGTTTCTTGCTAAGAAACTGTTGACAATTTCTTGTTTGTTGCATTGAGCAAGCTGTTAAATCAAATTGGAGATTGTTTCTTGGGTTCCGAGGTGAAGGGGTGGTAAAGTGTTAAGTTACTTAGACTCTCCAAAAATGTGGCCGCACCCGTGTCGGATCCTTCAAAAATGCACTACTTTTGAAGGATCCGACATGCACCCGATGAAATTTTCAAAGAGTCCGAGCAAAGGTAAAGTGTACACATTGTACTCAAACCAGAAATGGTATATCTTTTTTTAATTTACAAGTTTAGATATTCAGAAAAGTATACAAATCTGTTGCTGGTGGGAGGTGGCAGGTATCTCGTGGATTTAGTCGAGGTGCGCAAAAGCTGGCCAGGATACCACGGTTATAAAAAAAAAAAAAGTATAATAAATTTGCAACGTCTCTAGATGATCTAATGATACATTAATTAAAGATTTACTTAGTTGCATTTCAAGATAGAGATTCGTAGAGGCTTATAGTTTAATTGGTTGTAACAGACTGCTCATAATGGTGATGTTGTAGGTGAGGTCATATCTAGTATTCAGAGTTTGCCTCGATTTGGTACCGCTCTCGCGGTGCTTTTTTCATTTTTTTTCTTTTGGGTGAACATGAACAGTTCAACTATTTCTTTTACAAACATTGATAGGATACAAACGGTATTTAGAATGTGGTAAGATGTGAATTTCCTATTATTTGTGATGCACAAACTTTAGTAAAGCTACTGTGAAGTTTACAGATAGTTCAATCCTGTTCAATGTTACTCTCTTTATCCTATTTTGCGTGGCACACTTTTCTTTATAGTCTATCCAGAAGAAAAGCATTTAACTTTACACTTCTGACTTTATTCCTTGACTAAGTCACACAAATGTCAATGGTTTATTTCAGACTACAAATTTCAGAAAATTTTCTTCAACTCTTGCGCCCAATTAAACTTTCATATAAACTGGTACAAAGGTTTCAATTGATCACATTAGACTAAAAATCCTTCTTTGCAAAAAGATGTGGGTTATGAAATTTTCATCTATCAAAGACAAGTGTACACAGAGCACTCTATAAGATAGATATTCAGAAAAGTATAATAAATAGCAATTTATCTGATCTCAAGATGATTAAATGATACATTCAAAACCTTAATTAAGAGATTACTTAGTTTCATTTCATTTTGATTTTTCTTATGGTAGTGGAGAGTTGAGAGCCTGTGATGCACAAATTTTAGTTTAAAGCTTTTTCTCTCTATAGTTACTGTGAAGCTTATAGTTAGTTCAATTATGTTTAGTATTACCTCTTCTATCGCATTTTATGTGACATACTTTTCAATTTTAGTTTGTTCCAAAGAGAATGACATATTCTATATTTAGAAATAATTTAATTTTGAACTCTTCATTTTATTATTACCGAGATAGTTTATAGTCACGCAAATGTCTATGACTTATTTAGATTACAAGTTCCATAAAATTTTCTTTCCCTTTTAAACTTCTGGGCGAGTCAAACATCGTCACATAAAATGAGACAGAGTAATGCTTCTACATCTTTGTTTATTACTGTTTATTATTGTTTATTATTGTTTTGATAATCTATCTTAGTATGTTGTTAATTGTGTTTCCATTATCGCACTATTTTGTTGTTGTTTTTGTTTTCCTCTTATAGACTTTGCACTGTTTCCTTCTTCTTTGTACCTGAATTTGCTGCACTCAGCCTATGGTCTTTCGGAAACAGCCTCTCTACCTCCACGAGGTAGTGATAAGGTCTGCATACACTCTACTCTCCCCAGACCTCACTTGTGGGATTTCACTGGATATGTTGTTGTTGGGTACTTCTACATCTTAGATACTACTAAATTCCAGTTGTCTATGCCTTGTTTTCCTTTGTCAGTAATGAAAGAGTTAATAAAGAAACTTATCTACTACAGCTTTAGCCTTTTGTAAAGTCGTGATGCTTTTGAAGTTTAGATGAAGTAAGAAATTGTAGACAATCTCTTGTTTCTTGCATTGAGCTAGCTGTTACAGATTTGGAGATTGTTTTCTTGGGTTCTGAGGTGAAAGGGTGGTGAAGTGTACACATACTGTACTCAAACCAGAAATCGTGTATCTTTCTTTAATGGTATAATATATAAACGTGCCCATTAACTTGGTCTCAGCTGGCATCTGTGCACTCAAACTTTGGATGTGCACAACTAGGCACTTAAACTTATATAAAGTTGAACAAGTAGAAACACACGTCATTTGTGGCAGAATACACGTAGGATGCCACATAGGATACATATATCTACTTGTTCAACTTTATACAGGTTAGAGCGCTTACTTGTGCACACCCAAAGTTGAGGGGTATAAATGCCAACTGAGGTCAAGTCAGAGTTATCAAAGGTGCGCTTAAGCCCTAAAGCGAGGCTCAAAACGTGTTGAGCGCTTCGCCTCGCTTTATGTGCGCTTCAATGTCGTCATCAAGTTTCTAAGACATACTCTTCCTTGCCAATGAGTCTCTTCTGAAGAGGCGACACTAAACAATTGATATTTCACTTTATTGTAATTGTTTTTCAATTTCTTTATTCATATATTTGTCATTCATGCTTATAATTCTTAGTCTTGGACTAAAAAATAAATATTTGTATTTTTTCTCCCTTAGCGCCTTTTCTCATTGAAGCCCACACTTTTATTTGCGCTTTAAGCCCCAGCAAGCCTTAGAGCTTTTTTGCGCTTTTCGCTTCTGATGACACTGGGTCAAGTTAAAGGGCACGTTTATGTATTATGTCTTCTTTAATGTACAAGTATAGATATTCAGAAAAGCATAATTAATTTGCAATGTCTCTTGTTTCAAGATAATCAAATGATACATTAATTAAAGATTTACTTAGTTGTATTTCAAGATAGTGAATTGCATGTAGAGATCCATAGGAGTTCAATTGATTGAAAAGTATCGCTCATAATGGTGATGTTGTAATTAAGGTCATATCTAGTATTTGAAATTTGCCTCGATTTGGTATCGTTCTGACGGTGCTTTTTTCTTTTTTTGGGTGAAGGTGAACAATTCAACTATTTTTTACAAACATTGAGGGGATGCGGACAGTATTTTTTTAATGTGGTGAGATGTTGAATTACTAATATATAGAAGTGGCTTAAAGCAGACAGGAGGAGGTTGTCCTGCCAGCTTGCTGCCTAAAGATTAATTTGGTCATTTCAATTAGGAAATTGAGGATATTATGGACTTTTGGTAGTGTTTATCTGTATAGCGACTTACGTGTCTTTCAAGCATTCATCCCATAACTCAATGTGTCAAACGCACACCAGAATATTCTTGTGTGTTTTCTCAGCTCATCTTCACATCTCTATCTCAAAGTTTTGGTAAAGCGATTTCCTCTTTGAAGCTTGTAATTTTGCTCTATTTGGTGATATCTCTGCTTTTAGGTCTAATGGTGTTAGAGGTGAATTTTGTTTCTTTGTGCGATTATGGCTTCAAACGATTATGGTGCTTAAATATTGTTGCTTTTAGGTGTGTGATTTAGAGGACAGGATATTATAGATTTATTTCTGCAAATTTGCTTTCTCTCTATCTATTTCAGCTTGTTTTCATCCTACTTCTCTCTGTTTACTGATCTCAACGTAGCAATAACCGAAAAGCCTAGATCCTCAACCTGAAAAGAGTTCCCTGCTTATTTTTAATTACAAGTCTTTCGTTACAACAATTGTTTATTAACTTACTCCATCATGTGCTGCTATTTAAATTTCTCCAACCTCTACAGGTTCTCGTGCCGCAATGGAACAGAGGCTTCCCGTGGCCGCTATCATCCCAGAAACTATAGACTGGACGTGTAAGGTCCAAGTGGTGGACAAGTTCCACCCTCGCGAGAGCAAAGACCAAACAGTAGGGTGTCGATACTCAAGATGTTTAGAAACTTACTACTGCCTAAGACAAAGTTATAAATTACTATGCATTCGTTGTTACTGATGAAGCTACAACTATGAGGACTTTGAAAATAGAAAAAGAGGGTAATAGAAGCCACATAAAAAGGCCAACTATTTCTCCCGTCCACACTAAAAAATAAACCAAAATCAAATTGAATATTCTAACACCTTGGAATATTGTTTATGTATTCGTTCGTTAACTAAACTCTATGAATTACACGCACATATCTAAAACCCTCTCTACTTTATTTGACTACAGGAAGAACAGGTTTCCGTTGTCAGACTCTCGAGGTACTGGTGTGTTCCACGAGTTCGGGGCAAACTTCAAACCTCACTCTTTCTTAGTTGTCTTTATTTACTTTTCAGAGACAGTTATGTATTTCAATCATTCTGAGTTGTACTAGATGTTCTTACGCTTATGACACTAGTATCTTTGAGATTTTGGTATTTTGTTCAGACTTCCGTTTTATATGTATGTATTTGACCTGACATTGTTCTAGAAGTCTCGTTTGCCTTGTTTTACTCCCTCCGTCCATAAATAGTTGTCCACTTTCCTATTGGCACAAGAATTAAAAAGCAGTAAATGATAGGGGTAATTTTACCAAATCACCCTTTAAATATAATAAATATTTTGCTTTGAAAAATGCAATGAGGGATGAATAGTATTTAATATCAAGGGTAAAATGGGAAAAGGGAGGTAAATTATGTATTGGTTTTCCAAACTGGACAAGTATTGTTGGACATCCCAAAATGGAAATGTGAACAAGTAAAGATGGACGGAGGGAGTATTTGTATTTCTAGACCTTCTTTCCTTTTGGGGTATTTGGCTTACTTACCAAGGCAGGGTCTTTGTAAGTGCCATCATGACCTCAACTTTAGGGTCGTGACAACAAATATAGCTAAAATCTATTCCTGCTATAATGAACAAGTAACTGGATTTAAGGATTAATCAAAAGGAAAAAGTGATAACATTCATTGCGGGAAAAATCACACATCAAATGTAAACACATGAGAACTTCAACAATAAACAAGCACAAAAACTAGAATTACTTAAAGTTGAGAGTTACTGAAAAAAGTCTTCATAGAACTTCCTAATGTTAGTGTGTATTTCTGCTACAGGTCCAGACTTTCCCTGTGGAAGACAAAATATCACTTCCCGATCGTTTCCAGGAATTTACTTACTTGCCTGCTCAAACTGCAAAGATCAGTTCAGTAGTTGAATTGTAAACTAGACCGGATGTTAGTCCCCAGGTAACACCAGTTGCTATTGCATGATTTGAAATATGTCTACAGATCCTCTTAACCAACCCAACTTACTTGCCCCAGCGCTACCATTTATATATTTATCCTTATAAGTAATAGATTAATATTGCATATCATAACATTTAGGATGTACTATTGTTTTGATGCACATATCCAGTGTAAATAATTCTTTTCATATTAAAATAAGAAAGATCAAGGACCATCTTTATTGGTTGTGCTTTTATTTTCATACAGGTCCCACTTCGAGCTTGACATTACAGACGACAGTGGTACACTGACAGCAAGAGTCTCAGAAACTTTGGGTGAAAAAACGTTGTCCCTCACAGCCGACCAAATAGACAAAGTTGTTGCTATCAAGGTACACATATACATAGTGCTATACGAAATTATGCAGACTCCTACTCAATGTGCAATCTTTTACCATTTTCTCTCAGCAAGAGCCACTGCATGTTGTCCGTATCAATCGCCAGTTCGCTCATAAACTGTTCAAGCTTCAGTTACAAAAGCCGCGCTTCAGATTTCCAGACCAAAAGCCTACTAAGCTAGTTGTCGCATCCTTCGCTGAAGAAGGAACCCTCTTTTTTGGAACATTACCATCAACCGTGGTTCCCGGGGAAGCAAGTATGAAGCATATATTCAACCCACCCACTCCTACGAAGAAACATTAAAGGTGACTATTCTTTCAAGATTTTGTTTGCTAATGCACTCTACTACTCCATCAATATAATTGAGTTCTGAGAGTTGGTTAAGGTGTTTATAGAGAATGACACGTGAAAATTATTTAGGCAATGAGATCAAGTGGGGGAGTGATTAATTCTCATGTTGTTCCAGTAAAAAAAGGCAATTTCATGGAACTACAATATGTACATTAAAAAGATCAAGCTATTCCAAGAAATGTGGAATCTGAGATGCCACCTAAAAATAGATGATCATGTTCCCTTTTATTATATCTACTTAATACAATTTGTTAAGTTACATCTCACCATATCTGTTATGAAATTTGAACAGTTCAACCACTCTTATCTCTAATTGTCATTCCACCTAATTTTTGCCATAGGTACGGGAAACCTAAACTTGAACGCAGTCAAGCTCAATGACATGGTGTGGCATGTACAGCTAGATTTTGGTTGCCTATACCAACCCCCTATAATCAACCGCAACAACAAAGTTTGTGTTTTGGTGTAAATGACGATGAATATCATCTTCTTCGCATTTGCTATGTAGAATTTACAACCACAGTCTAACGCGGCAGACCTACTTATCGGCCACCTCATCAACCTGTTCTTATTTTTTGTATAAATACGTCATAAATGAAAATGACCATTGTCTTGCGTGTTGCAACTGTTTGTTTCAATGGAATATTTACATGTTAATATTTAACTTCTTCCTTCCACTAACAAAAATTGACTTTTCATTGGGCTCGTGCTTGCACGGGCCTTCTCCATCTAGTTTCCTAATATTTATGATGCACAAACTTTAGAAAAGCTACCGTGAAGTATACAGTTAGTTCAATCACGCTCAGTGATACTCTCTTTATTCTGTTTTACATGGCACACTTTATTCTATTTAATATCGTCACATAAAATGGGACAGCGGAGTAGTACTTCTACATCTTAGATACTAAATTCCAATTGATTACATAAGACCAAGTATCCCTCTTTGCAAAAAGATGTGATGGATGAAATTTTGACGAGGGTGCTTTTTTGTGTTCCATTTGGTGTTCGGTACAGGAAAAAACATAGACAGAGGAAGTCAGGTATTTCTCTAAACGCCAAGTAGCTCATCAAAGCTTTCAAATAAAGTCATCTCGTGCAAAGAATCAATTGGGCCTGCTAGAACCAGGATTCATATCAAAAGATGCAACAAAAGTAGTATGAGTACGATAACACGTGTACTCGGTAGACATCATAGCTCAACCGAGCAAGAGTTGGACAGTTATATCATAGAAAGTATGAAATGTATCCAAACCATGTCATCATTACACCGGGCAAGTGGGGAGGAAGCTAACCGGAATTATCCAATAAGTAAATACGCAACATCAAGTAAAGAAGACAATAAAAAAGTACAATCAACACAAATAATAATATGCAATGGTCAATGATCCTACCGGTATACACCTGCTCCATAATGCTTGTGAGGCCCATATACCTCGGGTTAATCGAAAAAGACCTTGCCACAATAATAACATCAAATACATGGAATCAGTGAGGTGTTTCCATCACTTTGTTATATTCATCGTACTCAATTTGTGATCCATGACAATATGTATGTATGGATGATCACAACAATAAAAGATGTTCATATACAACAAAATAAATGTATTTCTTTTCAAAAATAGTGGTCTTAGGCCAATAGCCTTGTCAATTAAGCATATTGTTTTCAACACGGTGTCCTTAGGCCAATAAATCATCAAGGTACGATATAACACGTGAAACAGAATGATGCAACAATAAATAAGCAATTTCAGTCATATAGTATCTATCAGCTAGATCTCAAATTAGACTGCATATAGATAAGTCATTTTTTCCAGTCATCAATCCACCAATACCCGCAACTCATAACACACTTGGTACAATAAACCATCGCTCAAACTAGTTCTAAAAGAGTAAGTCATAACCTACCTCGAAAGTGGAGCAAACATGTCACGAACCCTCACAAAATTGCCTTTTCTTTATAAATGTCCTCGGAATGCTATCAATCTATCAAAATCATACTCTATGTGAGTATACGAGTCCATCGACACCCATATTACTAGATAAAATTTTGGTTCAAAAATCAAGTCAAAAAGTCAATCTGAAGCCCCAGAGGTCAAATCTAGAAATTGACTTCAAAATTGGTTTATTCATTAGCCAAAAAACTTGTGTCAAAAATCAGCTAAAAGTATCAATTCTAAACCACAGGGCATGGGGAAATATCAAATATGAATTTAGATTACCCTTGTGATGAAATCTTGAAGGCCTTTCAAAAATCTCTCAAATCGAGCTCTCTAGCTCCTAAAATTGTAATAAGAAATATAAGTTCCAAATATGATTTAAATATGTCCAAGTATTACTTACTCTTCGCGAACGCGGTGCATTGTTGCAAATGCGAGGTTACCTGACCCATAAACCTCGAACACATAGGAGCTATCGCAATCACGATGAAGGGACCTAGACCCACGTTACTCTCTCTTCGCGAACGTGAAGACTAACAAACCCCATCACTTCACGATCGTTATGGTCCTCTTGCGAACACGAAGAAGGACCACTGCAACAGATGAAAGCAAACTCAAAAACATGACTAATCTTGGAATCGACCCTCGAAATTCATTTGAAACCTTTCGGACACAAACCAGTTGTGTAAATCAATCATAAAACACATTCCTGACATGTTGGAATCATCAAATCACCATTCTGAAGTCGTCTTGACCAAATGTTGATTGTGATCAACTACAAACTTTAAGATAGATAAAATTCAACTCAATAGTCTAAATCAGTCTTGAACGCCTTGAAAGTTGTGCAATCCATCCAATTAAGTCGTAAATCACCCTCCGGACCTAGCGGAATCGTCAAAACTCAAATCTGACCTCGTCAATCCAATATATTGACTTTGATCAAACTTTCCAAGTTTTACACTTTTAAAGTTGAACAAACTATGGTTACAAATTATCATACCGTAAAATACCGAAACTGAACTTCAAAATACCAAATTTTTATGGTATGAGAATGATATTGTATATTCAAACCGAATATCAAAAGTATCGTACCAAAATTTTAAATACCGTACCATATCATATCATGCCCACCCTAAATCAATGTATCTAATTGTGTGTGAATATGTCGGTGATTTACTAATTTAAAATAAATTTTACATACTTAAAAACTAAATATAAAGTACTATAAGCCACAAAGCTCAATGCCAAGAATTTTGAGATTTTGATGATGAAATGTCTTAAGAATAAGTCATTTCACACGGGAAATTGTATGTTTTGACTTTTGAGCATTTGAAGTGGAAGAAGGGCTCTTTTGAGAGGATTTTTAATCAAGTCAAGAAGAATCGATTTAGCAGTCCACTCGTAATGATTGGCTTTATGAAGATTCCATTGGACTTTGGAAGCTCATAGCATTGGTCTGACACAGTTCCCAAACTTTAGAAGTTGGGGGTGCATGTGCCCGCCGGCATCTACCTGTCTCTAATTACTGAAAGTGAATTCGTTTTTAATTATTTTGTTGTCCCTAATCACCTTGATCCTACGTGGAAAAGAGCTTTGCAAATATTTCTTCGATCTTTTTACGATGAAATGTCTCGGTAATAATATGACGAACCGTTTTCCAAGTTCATAAAAGCCACGTAATAATTGCTAAACTTATTGGAAGCTTAGCTATTTCACTCATTTGCCAATTGAGTCAACTTTTTGAGTTGAGTGATTTTGAGATTTAATAATTATCAAGATGGCACGAGATGATAAAGAGAGATCTTCGTCTATGAATGAGCAGCGAATTGATGAAGCTCTTAACATTGCGTCGTTTTTCTCTCCTTTCCTATCAGCGAGTTCTAGCAGGTTGCCACGAGTAAGTAAGTTTGGGGATCGAAGGCAGTTCTCTGTGCACCTGACACGTAGCTTACTGAATCTGTTGTGAGATGGATGGGAATGCACAATTTACTGGTCCATAGGTTTCCTAAGATGGAAAGATTATCTTCCCTGCATGCCTCACATCCACTCCTAGTTGAGTGCCTTGAGGCGCCTTTAACGATGAGAGAAGACGATCCCGAAGAGAATAACTCAAGGGCACTGGCTACTCCATCAAATCAATTGCATCGCGTAAGTGAGGATGCCAGTCATCATAGTCGCGCATTTGTTCAAAATATCTTCATTTATACACTGAATCGCTTGCAGAATCAACACATCCTTCTTGCATTCATGCCAGAGACGTCATTGGTGCTATGGGCTTTGGCCCCACTATGGAGAAGGAGATTGAATTATAAAAAGGGATCTCGATAGAAGTTCATTCGAACAAGCAAAAAAATATAGTAATAGGATTTATTTACAGCCTCAGAGTGCTTCAAAAAGGTACACAGATATTACAAAACTGGGAGAAAAAAAAAAAAACAAGAATTACATAAACAAACTTGGAACTCATTTCATTCAACTACCTCCTAAATCAATTATCAAACCAAAAGATGTCAGAGAAAGTAAGCAAAAAAAAATCAATTTACTTTGGTGTTCCTATCTTTACAGAGCATATGCCATTCCTGAATTATAGCTGCTTGAAGTGCCCGATGCTCAGCTTCTTCTGCTGTCAACTTGAATAAAGTAGTTGGGCCCTTAGTTTTACCACCTTCAACGTTAATCATGTCCTCGCTGTTTTTATTCTCATCGTCCTCGTCTTCCTCCTCTTCTTCTTCATCCTCAGATTTTGGAGACTTTGGGCGAGGTCTTGCTGCCTTTAGTAATGCTATCCGTTCCATTGAAATCTTTAGCTTTTCGGCAGCAGTCACTTTCACTTCATCTTCAGGCATGTACTCAACACCGCCATCAGTTAGGTCATCCAGCCAACCTTGAAAATCTGAAGCAATCTCCTTGGTAATGGATTCATCTGATGCTCGGATAACAAATTTGCACATCATTGTGGTCGTCTCATCACCAAGGTCCACATTTCTGCTCACTTCACTTGCACCAAAAACCATCATACCCAAAAACCCTCCATACCAGGTTTTAGCGGCAAAACAGAGCTGTTCAACACCAAACAACAATGAGATAAAGCAAATATGGAATACATTGAATTTGAACAATTATAAATTGACTGAATAGGTTAAACCACTCCCTAAATTATCGCCAGTTTGTGAGTTCATGGTAGCTTAGTTATGAAACACGCAAAACAGTGATAGTTCAGGGGGTAGGGGGTTTAATATATTCACTCTAAAAAAAAAATCCAGGTATACTGCTACTGGGAACTCTTTGGAGGAGCTTTTGGAGCGTGATGTTCACGTATCATGTCATATTCCTCCAGGGGATATTCTAATATGACTTTAGTTTAGGGGGATCTGTGAATACTCAATAGTTTGTGTATGAAACTTGCAAAACTGATTATAGTTTACGGTGTCTTAACCTATTCACTCTTAACACAATAGTTCATATGTAAATTGCCCAATTAAAAGTGCCCGAAAACTTAAAGGTGGCTTCTAAATTCGACATAGTAAAATATTTCAAAAGAGAATCAGAAGAAAAAAGATCTTTAGAAAGGAAGTTACTGACCTCAAATCCAGCAACTGTCCGGATGATGTGTGAGCAAACTCGGTGGAAAGGTTTGGAAGACAGTGCTTTCAGACCGCTCAAAAACGGAGACTCCCCATATTGCTGAGCAGCAGTAGCCATGAAACCACTTCCTTCATATGTATAAGTACCAGTACACTCAACTATAGCAGGTAAACTAGGCCATAGACGAAAATATTCAACTGGTGAAATTTTGTGTGGCAACAGAAGCTCGGTCAGAGGAATTTTGTACGGCTGACATCTCAAAATGACAGGTTCACCTAATTCAGGTCTCATGCCTTTCTTTTGTCTCATAACTTGTGGATCCTCTTCAGAGTCTTCATAATCAGCAGGACCAGAACCATAGAAAGGATAGTAAAGTACTTGAACCCAAAGGTCACAACGCTCAAAATGGGAAACACCCACTGTAACACTGCTCAGTACTGGTTCCTGGATTCATGCAAGTCCAGTCAATTATCAATCATGAATGGAGCAGAAACTATCAATGTAAAGAGTACCAAAATGAGCATTTGGGTTCAAGATTCAATGTATAAGGATAATGAATGAAAAATATAAAGGGTTATTCGAGTAACTCTTTCGAGCCACAAACAAAACTAGCATAAAAGGCCAGTCAAATTTAGGGAACTGCCTTAAAAAGGGGCGATGTTCGGTCCAAAACCCTGGAACAACCAATCACAAGTTTCCACCATATTTTCGATATGAAAAATGAAACTGAAAGACTTGAAACAAGTCATTGGATCTCTACCCATTACATATATTCTTCTTCCTTCTCAAATGTCAAGCCAACCTAAAGATGTGTAACCACACCAAACATGTAAGACACAATCTAGGCTTTTAACTGTATTTGGATTGTATCTGAAAATATGGATTACAGTTTCTGTTTTGATAAGTGGTGAATATGGTAATAAAAGAAAAAAGATTAGAAAAATCAGACAAACAACAAAGAGATCCATAAACCTTGACGTCAATATTAGTGTGTCAATTTATCGATGAACAACCATCACTGTAGCATGCCATCTGTGGCAACCTAAAATGAATTAGTTAAATAGGTATGCTTCCTCTAAAATAGTAGAACTTTTACACGAGGCAACTCGCACTATTCACTTGCTACTAGAGCATGCAGAGATCATAGGCTTTATTCTCCCCATCCCATCGTCTCAAAGGATTTTATGTACTTGGTCTACAACAGTTCAACTTTTACATGAGGCAATTCGCACAATTCACTTGATACTAGAGCCTGCAGAGATCTTGGGTTTGATTCTCCCCATCCCACCATCTAAAAGGGTTGTACTCGGTCTATACAAAAGAGATAGTTCTACATGTGATGCGGCATGGTAAAGATTTGATTTAGTAAATAACATAGTCACCTCTCTAACCGTTTAAATTGCTAAATAATATGTTGCACGCAATTCGATATAGTAGTGGAATACTAGATGTCCTAGATTCATGTCCACCAAACAATCCAATATTTCCATGTGGTTTAACCCGAACCAACCCAACAAGTATCACCGTCCAATAGCTTTTCCAATCAAACACTCAAGACCCAAGTGTTCAAGAACTTCAAAATCATTATTATCACTGATCCTTTGGCATTGGAGAGGGGAAAAAAAGATGTCTGGGATAGTTTGCCATAATTTCTCGATGGTTTCTCCATCCTCCAATGACCCCAACTGATATAAGCAGCCTTTATGGTGCGTGGAAAAAAGATTCTCATCTTCCTTGTCTGCATTGAGCCTTACAATAGCGTCTATTAAGAAATTAAAGAGCTTTCTCTCAAATTTGACTAAGGTGACGCAAGCCTTATGCAACACAAACCGACTAAGGCACGTGTAATTTCTCTTAAGTCTTTGGTTCTCCAGATTAACTTCGAAATATCAGATCTACGCAAGGCATGTTAGCATGCCATACTGTGGAAATGGCTTTGCTATCTCTGCCTCATATCAATCTGTAGTCTTCCTGCGTGTTCACAGTCACCTGCTCCAACTTCCTCGTCACAGCCTAGCAACTCTCCAGCTCCAAGTATTGGCAGTTTCTTCTTGATAGGAAAAAGGGTTCCAATACTGGGTAATGGAAAGTTTTTCCTCAACATAACATTCCAGCAGTTACTGCTTCTACATTGTGCAATAGTAGCCTCAGGTAAGAGCAAAACAGGAATACGACGGAAAATACCAGTGTCAGTATAATGTTCCGAACCCAGTAAGTCATGCCAGAATCTTATCTTTTCTCCATCACCCACTCCAAAGCAGGTGTTTCTTGAAGTCTCCAATAGCTTGCCTATGTGCTTCCGGGATCCCAAACCATATGGGAAAGACAACGCCCTAGTGCACCACTGATTTTGACCCCATGTTTAGCATTTAACACCTTCCTCCAACAGGCCACAATGTTACCGTTTTTTTTCTTTTGACGAAAAGGTAGAGAGGCCTCAATGTTACTGTTGTATCACCATGGCCACATCATCAATAGCTTCTATTATGCAGTTGCAAGTCTTTTATTTTTCACTTCTTTATTATGCCTCTTTCTTTATCTTTTGTTTTCAACAAGTTAATTTTAACATACAGATAAGTATTTTTTCTTTGATAACCGAGAAATCCCTAGAACCAGGGCGCATGGTTCAAGAAATCACCGCCTGACACAGTAATAATGAAAATCGCTCGATAGATTTTGCAGTATCTTGACACAATTTTGACGAAATGAGTTAATAACTCTACAAATTCAATTAGCTACTACAATAATCCAAATTCAATTTGCATTTGATAGCAACCATAGTCATAACACATTGTAAAACAAAAGTCAAAGGAGAAGATGCATCTAGAAGGGAGACAAAAATAATAATGACATGTTTAATGAGTAAAATAGTTTTGCCTTCTGTTAGCAGGAGAATCAAATCGACGAGGGAGGAAAATGGGCTTCAGAGGTAATAAATAAATAAACATGAATGTCTCAAACAAGGTTTAACCTGCGAATTAAGATTGCGCAGCTGGCGTACTGCTTGAGGAGATCCATCCATGAAATACAATCCACCAGAAAGTCCAACTCGCAAATCCACCCGATTAAGTTCTATCTCAGTCAAATTCAAAACCTGCAACCATTATGATTGTTAGTACAATGAAAACCGTGTCAGTCACGCAAAGGTGCAAGTCACTTCATTTGTTGCTGGATGCTGCCTCCTAGATTTACGAAAATTACAAATTAATAGCGCTGCACCTGACCAATGGTTCCATACAAACAGTGCAACTCATATTTCTTTCAAATATATTTTTAACACAACAAAAAATCTGCCCCATGGCCCACTAACCAATTGTGGGATATTTGATGGATCATCAAACATCTCAAACATATTGATTGAATTAAGAATAAGTGCAGCTAGCTTCGATTGCTCTAAAACTATAAATAAACTACATCAGATGACAGGTAAACCACCATTCCTAATCCTCAAATTGTGTTATCTGCGGTTTCTACTCTTCTCACCTCCCTGGCATTTCAGAGCAAGACCGCTAAAGAACGTGAATGCAAAGTTGGGATGATATATTTGTTTGCATGTGTTTTCAGTAGTTCACTCTTCCTTGGTAATTACTCATGAAAAAACCTATAATGGGATATTATAAATGAGATACAGCAAGATCTAAGTTGATGGGTAGGATTACATAGAATTCTCCAAAGATATCATATGAGATTTCTTTTATATAGAGCACTAGCTAATTGGCATAACGGGGAAAAAAAGTCTTCGCAAATTATTGAGGATTTTTGCTCAAAATATATCTAACGTAGAGATGGAAATGGGGTGGGGTAGAGGAATAGTGGGTTGGGTTAAAGTTTATGCAGGGTGTGGTGGGGAACTCTTATGCCAGGGGCGGGTTTCAAGTTTTAAAAATTTAATGCAAGTCAGGGGTGGGTTGCTGATCAAACTTTTCTTCCCATGGTTGCTGATCGAACTGAAGATCAAATGGATGTGAACAAATCCACCCATGCCCATGTTTGAGTTCAAAGCTTATCCCGTTTGTTCTACTATGCTTTTGTCTTAACTTAGAATAGCAAGGAACTAAGGGGTCGTTTGGTGTGATGGATAAGAGCAAATAGTCCTGGGATAAAATTTTGGTGTCTCTTAATTTCTTGTTTGGTTGCCAAGTCCAGGATAACTTATCCCGGGACTAATAATTAGTACCAGGATAAGTTATCCCTCCCCTTTGGTGGTATAATAATACCATGACAATTTATCTTGGAATAAAATATTTAAAATGACAAAATTATCCCTCAAACCGTTTGTATAATCACTTTTCATTTATTTCTCTGTGAGTAGTGGGAACGCACATATTTTTCTTCATTTATTTATTTCATCATCTGTTTTTTTAAATCTTATTTCAGTGGGAATGCATATCTCTGTGTATTGCAATCTCCTTTCTTTATTTCTTGCTTTCATTCTCATTTCATTCCTTTGTTTTTAAATATTTATTTTTCCATGGCTAGTGAAATGATATTTTTTTGCTGGTGATATTTTTAAATATTCATTGATTTTTGCTTATCAGGAACATGTATTGGACAAATATACATGAATCTGATTTATTGCCACATAATTGAACACACATAAAAATCATGGAAATGCACATGCAAAAATAATTAAGCTAAATAAGGTGGAGGGTATTTTAGTAAAGAAACAACTTATTCTTAGGAAGCATACATTGCATATTATTTTTAGTACAACAAACCAAACAGTCATCATCATCATCATACCCAGTGTATTCCCACCAGGTGGGGTCTGGGGGGGTAAAGTGTACGCAGTCCATACTACTACCTCAGATGAAGTAGAGAGGTTGTTTCCAATAGACCCCCGGCTCAGAACTGAATACAATAACAAACAAAAATCATAAAAACCAACAGCAAAAAGGGATAACACATCGCTAGATAATCGAAGAAGCAAGACACTCACAGATCAACACTATAGACTAGTTATTCAAAATCACAAATATTACGAAAACAACGCGAACCAAAAATCTGCCTAAGAAACAACAGTCACAGACACAAGCAAACACTCTTCCCTGCTAAAACGGACACCTTCCTACCCACTAACCCTCTACCCTAATCCGTGTCCTCCACATCTTCCTATCAAGGGTCATGTCCTCTGTAAGCTGTAACTGCTCCATGTCATGCCTAATCACCTCCCTCCAATATTTCTTCGGCCTACCTCTAACCCGCCTAAAACCATCCCCAGCCAGCCTTTCACACCTCCGTACCGGGGCGTCCGTGCACCTCCTCTTCACATATCCGAACCATCGCAACCTCACTTCCCGCATCTTATCTTCCACCGAAGCTACTCCCAACTTCTCTTGAATAATCTCATTTCTAACTCTATCACGCCTGGTAAGTCCACACATCCCTCGTAGCATCCTCATCTCCGCTACCTTCAACTGTTGGATGTGGGAGTTTTTAACTGGCCAACACTCGGCTCCATATAACATGGTCGGCGGACGGCCACTCTATAGAATTTACCTTTAAGCTTCAGGGGCACCTTCTTATCACACAAAACTCCCGAAGCGAGCCTCCATTTCATCCACCCTGCACCAATACGCTGCGTAACATCCTCGTCAATCTCGTCGTTCCCCTGAATCATAGACCCCAGATACTTGAAACTCCCCCTCTTCTGAATGGTCTGGGAGTCCAACTTCACTACCACATCAGCTTCATGCCTCGAATCGCTAAACTTACCTTCCAGGTACTCCGTCTTAGTCTTGCTCAACCTAAACCCTTTAGACTCAAGGGTCTGTCTCCAAACCTTCAACTTATCATTAACTCCTCCCCGGGTCAAACCAAACAGTCACTAAAAAAAATAATCCCAGGATAAGTAATCCCAAGATAACTAATCCCAGCATAACTAATCCCATCATAACTAATCCCAGCATAACTTGTCTTCAAACCAAACGACCCCTAAGGTAATAAGTATCAATTGCATTCACAAAATTTGTATTTTGTTGAACTGACACAAGAAAAGACATGTACTTATAAATTCTTCTTATCAGAACACGATAAATTCTTTTTAAAAATAGTTTTACCAATTTAAAAAAAAAAAAAGATAACTTTATAAAGTAATCGATGTTCCTTGTAGAACTTTATACTGGTCTACACCAGTGCTACATTTTGTACTGGTCTGAAGCACAGTAGCCAAACTCTTCTTTCCAGTCCTAATGTAAGTAAGAAATTTTTTTTTGAGTATGAAATATTTCCACATCCGTAAAGCTCTGCAGCATATCAAATTGTTCGTTTAATGTAGTAGGATTTGCCTTTACCACCACATAACACATCCCACCCTCCCTGCCAGCCAAAGATCCAAACTCCTCATCATTTCGGTAAGAACGTAATGAGAAACTGTCCCTCCATCCCGAAATATCTCAGCAAGATTTAAATTTGTTCATCAGAAATAATACTACCTGCATCCTACCATCTACCACGAGGAAGCAAATCACATTTGTTCCACAGCCAAGAAATGGTTGCTAGGATGCCATAATGGTAAGAGACTTTTGTAAATGATTACAAACATGCAGCACAGAGGAAGCAAATCAACGACAAGTCGATAAGAACAAAGAGAAGTAGAGATCTTGACCTTTAAGTGCAGAGTAATTCTTCCATCACTTGGATCAGTCAAATGATATGCTTCAACATAGCAAGGATCACTGCTGCCGGTCAAAGTATATGCACTTGGAGGAACCTTGAGTAAAGTAGAGTCTACTCGTTTAGCCAGCAATAGAGCTAGCTCACTAGGATCAGGCCTCCAAAGCTCTAAAATAGCCTTGTGCACCAGTCCTTCCAGCTTTCGGTCCTGAGCAGCAGATGCTTCATAAAACTGAACTGTTAACTTGTGATGGCTAAATGGATAATCTCCTCTTGCTTCACCAACACCAGCCCACCTTGGAGAAGATAAAAGAAAACAGAAATGCATCATCCAACAAATGTTTCACAGGTTGCTAATAAAGTTCATAATTTTTCAGATGTTCTAAACCCCTCACAATTGCTTAAACAGATTATGTTATTTTAAACACTAAACCTTCCCCCATGGAGGAGAGAGGGGATGACTGCAGAAGTTTAAATGTTTAACTAGGAATACACTACGATCAAATCCTTTAAGGTTAACACCCACATTATCTCATAGGAGCTTTTTTTTTCCCCACATTATCTCATAGGAGCTTTTTTTTTTCTTTCTCAAGAAACAGATGAGGGATTCTGAATAGCAATCTAAAAGCCAAATAGTTTTTGAGGAGTCTTGAGTTTATATGAAGAGTTTTCCTTCATTTCAGGCGTTTTACAAGATAATCAGATATAGACAGCATCTGATCAACATTACCATTACCATTTGAGAGAAAAGAATAACATCCTACTCACTTGCTTTCCGAGTGGTTGGTAACATATTTGATCCTCTGCAGTATTAACCGACACTGATGTTTGTTCACTGAATCAGCTAATGCATTGGTCCTAAACTCTTCAAGTTCTTTTATTAGCAATTGCCCTGCCCTGGCATTACGTGATCCCAACCTCTGAGCACACAGAAGAACTGCTTGAACATCTTGAAGGCGATTTGTGGTGCTGGCAGACGAATCTATGTTGAAAAGGACTTTGTGTATAATCGATACTATTATATTCAGGGGATCTTCTGGATCATCAGCCAGAAGTGGATCCAAACCTTCTAGATCAATATGCTCTGAGATAGCCCAAATAAGCCGAGTACATACTCTAGGTGTGTTCACCTGCAAGATGCAAGTTCCAGACAAAAATTTAAGAAACAATATGTCACCTGATTAGTGAAGTAGAACAAAAGGTTGGACCATGACAAAAGGTGAGCCTGATGCAGAACAGAAATAAATAAATACAACACAAATGTGGAAGAAAAGCACCATGAATAACTTCAGGTTACATATAGCTTTATCTTCTCCTCTTTCCTTCAATTTTCTTTTATGTAGGATGAAGGGGAACATAGCGTGTGTTATCCCATTTTGTTGTTTGTTTTTATGTTGTTATGTTTGTTATACTGTTATTTGTCCTGAGCCGGGGGTCTATCGGAAACAGCCTCTCTACTTCATCTGAGGTACTGGTATGGTCTGCGTACACTTTACCCTCCCCAGACCCCACTTTGTGGGAATACACTGGGTATATGTTGTTGTTGTTGAAGGGGAACATAGTCAGCGAAGGTATAGAGTTGCTTTAGTTGATGACATGCTGATGAACAAACTCTAGTGCAGCTTAATTTCATCTTAACATAGGAAAAAGAAAACAAGAAATAAGCTAGAATAGTCTCAAACCATTCAATACCATAGATGAAAACTTCATGTTGGTTTAAGAAGGCCGATATAATGAGGTAGGCTCAGCAACACAAGAACTTACGTAATGACTTAGTCAGTATGTGTAAACACAACATAATACTTGGGCAACTTGAGTAACTTTGGTTTTGTTGGCAATATATACAAGGCAATTAAAGTTAAAACGTACAATTCCATGGGCTAGAACAAGCTCAAAGGACAAATCGCATTTTATATATCTCATTAAGTAACTATAAAAGCTCAACAAACCTCACGTAGATCTCTGACAAGATCCCTTTGCAAATTCTGCAACCGTGTTTCATTCAGAATCTGATCCTGAGAAGCCCCATCTTTGACTCTTTTCACACCTCCTCTTGTATCATAAATGTGACAAAGCCTGACAAGCAACTTCAAGTAGCAGTCAATAGCATATGATCGACCTTCACAATCCCATTTGACACATGGTCTACAAACTTCCACCACTTCCAAAGCTGGTTCTGTCCAATTTAATGCACCATAACCAGTTCCATAGGCTAAAGCTCCAATGACTCTGCTTTCCATACCTGAATTTTTTTGTTCAGGAAGTGGTAGTGATAACTGAAAGCAGCTCTCCACCAGCATTGCAACTAGTTCTTCTCTAAACAAGGTTTTACTTGTTACACTATGGAGGTCCTCTTTTATTCTTGCATTCTCAAAAAGTGAGGCAATATCGGTTCCTGGAACAGGTTTTTGCCCTCTTCTAACACTCTCCTTTGCAAAAAGATCAACACATAGAGCGGTTCGACAGATGCATGCTAAAGCATGCATGCGATCTGACTCGGCTCTCAGGTTTCTCACCATAAGAAGCAACTTTTTAAATAAAGAAACCTGCAGAAAGCAAATGTATTAATTAAGTGTTTTCTAGACAATGACTGAATGAATAATTGACAATGCCATCACGAAAGTATATCAATTCTCCTTCATGGTCGGATCAGAATAGTGGAAACAGCCTCTCTATCCTGCAAAGTTAGACGTAAGGTTTACGTACAATCCTACCATGCCCAGACCCCACTTGTGGGATTACACTGGGTATTTTTTGTTGTTGTTGGTCAGATCAGAATAATTTTTAACAAAATGCACAATGTATCACCAAAAGATCCGACCACGATATACCAAGAATAGCAGAGGTGAAAACTGAACAATGTCTCTGCAAACATGCCCAGCAGCTAGAACACCAAGAGTGAAACTAAAGTCATATAATGTTTCTCTTTTTTAGTTCATTTTAAACCAGCCAGTAACTAGCAAGCAAAAACGAAGCCAACAATGATCTCTAAGCCACTTGCACTAAGTTCAGAAAAAGCAAAAGAATAAAGGTAAAGTATACTAACTTAAGGCCAGATGAAAAGAAGGACGCAAAGCAAATGAAAAGATCTCTACTACTCACAGGATTGAAATGAAACCATTTGTGTGCAATCCTTTCAAATTGAAAAATAAAACTCTATAGAAGGAAACTTCAAAAACAGGAGCATAATATATTCTGAAAAGTAATATACACCTGCCAGATTGCTGAACAACTAGCAGCGAACATTAGCAAAATGCAGAACTGAGGCATGGAAAGTGATTATAGTAGCATGCATCAGGAAATCCAGTTCTTCCAGTCAATGATTTAGTTTTAATTTTTTGAGAAGTTAACATATCCGGTATATTCATAAAAATCATCACCACAAAATTTGTGTTGGAATCCAAAACGTGAGAGTTAAACATCTTTTTTTTAGGATGAAAAAAAAAAAGATGTATTCTTACAAGGAGCTTAAAACGCCTACGATTGATTCCTGATCGTCTATGTATTCTGATTAATGTTATACTTTTCCTTTTAGATAAATAATTAATGTAATACTTGAATGGTTCATGATTTCAGTAACTGCAACTGAACAGTGAAATGATATAGTCAGAATCTACTATCGTTTCAGATATTATCATCGTAGAGGATCATAGAAATTATAAGGTCGTCATTGTTAATACGCCAAATCAGTAATTTCCATTTGTCCTCAAAAGAAGACAAACAAGAAGGCAACGAATTCACCAACCTGCATACTGAGATCAAGAAGATGCAAATTGGTGACAACAGCTCTAACAATACTCTCCCTTGCAGAAGAAAACTCTTGTCTATCCCAAAGAGTGAGAATTGCAATGATGGATGTGGATGCCCACTCAGGTTTCCCTCCAGGAACATCAGCCAAGTACAACATATTAATCCCCACCTCAAATATCAACGACGGATCCAATGATGATGCTAGAAAAGGTGCCAAATGTGAAACAACATCAGACACACCCACAAACTTCTCCGCATTCACAGTATCTAACGAACTAGCATTCCCACTCTTAGAAGACCTCGATAACTTCTTAATTACCTCAATCGAACCAGAAGCAACCGCCTTCACAGCATACACTAACGGACAAACAGTAGCTCGAAAATTCTCTATAGGAAGAACCAACGACCTCGCCATTAACGCATTCCTTCTCCTCCAAACAAAATCCACCATAGAAGAAACCCAATTAGACCTAATAGCCACACTATTCTCACTATCCACTAACTTATCACCAGCTAAACGACTCATCCTTTTCGATTCAAACTCCTGAAACAATCTCCCTACAGACTCAAACGCAACTTTCGCAACAGCATCAGATTTATCAATCATATTCTCTCCTATCCTATTCCACCAATTCGAAACCCTATCCAACAAATTCACATTATTCTCACACAACGTCACCATATCATCACGCGCTAAAACACAACCAAGTGTCTCCGTGATAGCAAACCGCAAATTATCACTCGTAGAATCAAAACAACTAGAGATCTGCTTATTACAGTCATTAATCAGCTTACCTAAACGGTAACTAGGAATAGCAGCTAGAATAGAGACAGCAGCGGCAGTAACATCGGGATCAGGAAAATCGAGATCGTTACGAATACCTATACATACAGTTTCCCATAGATCAGCGGTGAGACGTGTTGAGCGGATTAAGTCAAATGCGAGCTTTTTAGAAATGGCGGAAGCTGGTGATGCGACGATTTCTTCGACGGCGGATTTAGCGATGACTGAGATGTCTCTACCGGCGGCGGATTGTTGGAGAGCTTGGAGAAGTGCGCCGGATTGACGGAGTGCGTCGTTTGATCGGAGATCCGCTTGGATCTGAGCGAATAGTATGTCCATTTTGTGTAGTAGTTTGTTTGCTGATGCTGCTGGTGGTGCTTCGGAAGTGTATAATGAGGGAGTTAAGTGTGAGTTGCCATTGCTAGTTTCTTTTTTTTTCTGCAGTTTTGTTGATGACGGAGGGAAGATTCCGGCGGGACAGTGGATCCTTTTAACGGGGAGGTTTATGTAAGTAGAATTTTGAAAATATAGTCCCCTATTTGGCGATTAAAATGTTTTGTCTAATCGATTTAAAAAAAAATATTTTTGTTACCATCATAGCAATGAAGGTGAGCTTGAACTAATTGGTAAAGTTGATGTTATATGATTAGGAAATAACTTTTGATAAAAATACAAAGTAACGTTGCGTATAATATATTCTTGTCGTAGGACTCTTCTCCAGACATTGCATATAGTGATAGCTTTAGTGTACTGGATTGTCTTTTTTTACTATTAGAGCAATAATATATACTCCCTCCGTTCCATTTTATCTAGCTATTGACTTTGCATACCCATTAAAAAATATTAATTAAAAGTGTATTTTATAAAATTAATCTTATTAATAATATTTTGAACTTTAAATTTAACTATTATAGTACTATTTTCTTTAGTTATTTAATACTGAGGATAATATGGAAAAATAATAATAAAGTATTCTTGATTTGCTAAAATGAACAAATAGTTTAAAATAAATATATTTAGAAAGAAGGCCAAGTAAAATGGAATAAAGGAAGTATTAGATAAGGTTTCAAGGTACTTTTGGAGAAAATTCAGTTTTTAACTTTTAAAATAATACTTTATGCTGCTACTCAAAATAACATATTAAAAGCTTGGACTAATGTCTTAACTTTTTAAAAATAAAAGCTTAAAAATACAAGAATTTTTACTTCCCAAAATATTGGTCAAACAAACTAGTAATATTATGACACCAAATATAAGTTCGCAAAAAACATGTTTACTTGATACTGACCCCAACTTGGGACGTGACTCCCGACTTGAGATTTGGCTCTCAACCTCAACCTAAGATATGACTTGAGATTCAATGTTCAAACCCGACTTATTGACCTTAATTCAAGACTTGAATCTCAACCTCAACCCCAACTCCGATATTGACCCAAAACCTATCTTCGACCTCTACTCGAGACTCGAATCTCTATCTTGACCTCGATCCAAGACTCAAATCTCAACCCCTAAGCCCGACTTTGACTCGAAACCTGACTCCGACTTTGACCTCGAGACTAGAATGTCAACCCTAACCTCGATTCAGGAATTGACTCCTAATCCTGATTTGAAACTTAACTTTTGACCCAAGACCCGAGAGCAGACTCCCAACTTAAGACTCAACCACCGACCTCGACCCTAACCCAACTCGAGACTCGGGACCCGACTCTTGATCCTAACCTTGACTTGAGACCCAACTCCCGACCCCAACTCATGACCTGAGTTGGGATCATGAGTCATGTCCCCAATCGAGGTCGGATTCCCATCTAGATCGAATCGTAGGTCTCGAGTCATTTTCCTTAAATTTGAGAAAAATAAAGTCATTTGAAAAACATTTCAGTCAACTCGAGAAAATTAGAAATCCTTCGTACCAAATACACCAAGCAATATATATTTTCTTTTTCTTCCAAAAGAAAAATTGATCAAAGGATTAAATAATAAAAAAAGAAATTTCTCCAAAGCCCAAAAAAAAAGAGGGAAATAAATCGAAAAACCTTGTTGTCCTCCCCACGCAATCACTCAATCAAAAACAAGGCGAAAAATCAACTGCTTTTGGCCTTTGCGGTTGTCTAAAGCCATCATCAGCAGTCATCTACACAAGCTTTCAGACAACTCAATTTCCCTTCTGATCATCGCATCAACGTGCCGCATATGTATTCGTTCGTATTCTCTTTCACCCCAAATCAACACTCCTAGGGTTTGATTTGTATTTATTATTTTCAATTTCCCTACAAAATGAAGCCAATAAGGTTACCGGAACCTCCAGCAAGTCCAAGAGCAATGGGCGGTGTACCGGATATATTCGAAGGTGGAGTTCATGGTGTGATTAGACGAGCTGTTGTTATCGGTAATGGTTTTCCTGCTTCGGAGAATCAAAGTATTGGTTTGGTTCAAGCGCTAGGGCTCTCCGACAAACACACGTTATATGTGAGTTCATTTTTCCCCTTGGAGATTTTTTCAATTTTGTGCAGTGCGGAGCTACATATTTGTGTTAGAAAATCATCAAAATTCATTAAATATGTATGCAAATATTTAGTTGCAAAACCATAAAGTTCAATTTTTTGCTCCCTGTGTTGTTTTGTTATCCAGGTTATATGTGAGTTCCTTTTTCCTCTTGTAGATTTTTCAATTTTGTGCAGGGTGGAGCTACAGTATTTGTATTAGAAAATTTATTGAATATTTATGTAAATATTTAGTTGCGAATCCATAAAGTTCAAATTTATGCTCCCTGTGTTGTTTTGTTATCCCGGTTATATGTGAGTTTTTTTTTTTTTTTCCTCTTGTAGATTTTTTCAATTTTGTGCAAGACGGAGCTATAGTATTTGTATTAGAAATTCATTAAATATGAATGTAAATATTTAGTTGCGAACCCATAAAGTTCTTTTTTCCTCTTGTAGATTTTTTCAATTTTGTGCAGGACGGAGCTATAGTATTTGTATTAGAAATTCATTAAATATGTATGTAAATATTTATTTGCGAACCCATAAAGTTCTTTTTTCCTCTTGTAGATTTTTCCAATTTTGTGCAGGACGGAGCTATAGTATTTGTGTTAGAAATTCCTTAAATATGTATGTAAATATTTATTTGCGAACCCATAAAGTTCAATTTTTTTGCTCCCCTATGATTTTGTGTATTATTTTGTCATCCCGGTTGATTTCAGGAAAAAGTTATTACTCCCTCCTATTCAATTTGTTCCTCTTACTTTCCTTTTTAGTCTGGTACAAAAAGAACGTGTCTTTCCTTTTTTGGCAACTCTTTAATTCTATGATTATTACTCCCTCCGTTTCAATGGTTTTCCTACTTCTGAGAATCAAAATATTGGTTTGGTTCAAGCACGAGGGCTCTCCGATAAGCACTCTTTATATGTGAGTTCCTTTTTTTTTTTTTCCCCCTCTTGGTAGATTTTTCAATTTTGTTCAGCGCGGTGCTACAGTATTTGTGTTAGAAAATGAAATTTGTTAAATGTGTGTGTAAATGTTTAGTTGCGAACCCATAAATTTCAAATTTTTTCTTCCCTCTGATTTTGTGTATTGTTTTGTTATCCCGGTTGATTTCAGGAAGAAACTTAGTACTCCCTCCATTTCAATTTGTTTACTTTACTTTCCTTTTTAGTCTGTTTTAAAAAGAATCTCTTTCTTTTTACTGGCACGTCCTCAATTCTAACTTAAGCAATTAACAACTAGCTTTAAACTAATAGCTTTTGTCGAATACTACCAAATCCAATCCAACAAGCATGTGGCCATGGGGTTCTAGATGTTGTATTTGATGAATTTCATAGTAACTGAGAGGAGATTAAATCCTGCACAGTTAAATGAATAAAAAGGATAAAGAAAAAAAGAACCGAATTCACATGCTTTTGGCAAGTTATCCCCTCTATGCAATTCATTTCAACTGATAAGTTTAGGCACAATTTGTTAAAACAACAAATGACACATAACCTTGTCAACCATGTACTGGTTGCATAAATACGTGCTGTGGGGCTTTTGATAAAATCAAAGCTGAAAGGTTTTGGTTTTCATGTTCTTCTGTCAATTGAACTCAAAGGTTTGACTTGTGCACTTTAGAATCTATATTCCTCTGAAGCATGCTTGTATGTAATTATAATGAATTTTATCTAGCTGCTAGCATGGACTAGGCATTGGGTTTTATCCTTGCAATTTTTTTTCTCTCTGGTTCACACATCCACCAAGTGGGGCAAAAACTTTTTTTGCACCCATCTTCAATGCATTACTTTCAGTCTAATCTTAATTGATTGCTATAAGTTTCTTGAATCAGAGGCATGTTTTGGTTCAAAAGTTTGTGTGAGTAGAGTGAATGAAGTAATTGAAGGTTCTACTAATCCGGTTGATATTAGAAATTTCTTGTCTTCGTTGATTTAAACGGCGTTGTTTTAAATTATTAAGTGATACAGAGGGGTGAGTAGAGGGTGATAACTTGAAAGTCCTGTATTTATCTTGGGAAATTGTAATTGTTGTTCAAATCTTATTTTCTTGAAATCACTATTGATGCTATCCATACATGCAGCGGGTTACTAGACCAAGAGGAGGAGTCAATGAATGGCTACATTGGCTTCCTGTATCTTTCCATAAAAGTTTGTATTACATCATAAGCCAGATATGTGGGATTCTATTGAGAAGGTCTAGAAAACTAGGAACTGTGCCTATAGAAAATGGTGGCAATGCAGGCTTGGCATCTATTTTGGAAGCTGATGTGAAGAGTATAGTTAGAATGGCTCGCGAGACATTTGAGAAGTAAGTTTCTTCTCAGTTCCTGATTTCATCTTCATTTTAATGTGATTCGTTTGGTTCCTGTTGCATTTTATGATGATTGTTTAATTGTGGTAATAATTGTTGAAGTATGTGGCCATTTCATCTAAAAAGCTTAAGCTGTAAAATGCACACTTTCTTACTTAATTGTGTCTTTGACACGCTGCCTCCTTAGGAGTTTCAATCTCCAAGTACTCAATATCAAAGAGAGTTTGATGAAATGGCCCTATGTGAAAATAGAAAAGCTTGTCATAGATTTAAATAACTAGGTACACGAGGTGCTCCTTGTATTGGAGTCTTAGATTATGTACAATATGGTAGGTAATTGTTAATCACGATCTAATAAGGTAAATAAACATTCGTTAATTAAATATGAAATATTTTAACGTATCTTATATAATATTATATATGATTTTTCTTATGCAAGTACAATGAATCTAGACGTGGATGAATTTAGACCCCGTATTCACTTGATATTCTAACGTACTCCCTCAAATTCAAAGTGGACCAACCCACATTTATTTTTTTGTGACATCATTTGACGTCATGAGGTGAGGATTGGTCCAACCTACATGGTTGGTCCCTCAAACTCAAAGTGGATCAATCCTCATATGGTCATAAACAATCCTCACCTCATGAGCTAATTTTTGGGTTGAGTTAGGGTTAAGTTCCACTTTCTTTGCAGTAAATTGCTTTACGTGAAGCCATAATACACAACAAAAAATGCTTGTAAAGTTGTAGTACTAGTTTTTTTTTGTTCGAGTCTATGGTAGATGTTTACAAAAATGGGTAATTAGTGCATAAATTTTTATGCGAAAACCAATTTAGTGGTTAGATTTTGAATAGGTTTAATATTACAAGATGCATCCTATCTTTATTTTGTAGAGTCTTGTGAGATCTTTGGAATTTTAGTCAATGAAGATATTAATTTTTTAGTTCTTTAGTGGTAAAGCCCTCTACTTCCAACAAAGGTTGAGGTTTGAGTTACCAAGGGAGTGTGCATGGCCTATGAGGAGGGGCCTAATTTACCAAAAGATCAATTGATCAGTCTACTCGCCAATCTTAAACTAGTTTCGATGGATATAAAAATCATCTATTTGTTCATTTTTAAAAATAAAAATCATCTTTTTTGTGTTAGGCTCTATTCGGGGCCATCTCATTCTAACCTAATTTTTCTCTAAAGAGAATTAAGAAGTTCTTTGAATCTAGAGATTGTCACAATCTCACACTTAATTCATATAATTGTGTAAAATTTCTTATCAAACTAAAGAATCTTGACGAACATCGAGCCTAAAATAAGTAACAACTAGTGTTGTTAAAAACCATCGCTTTGTCGCTTGAAGAAATAGTTTACCATTCCATGGGTGAAGCTATGCGCTTTAAAGAAATGGTGTGATAGTGATTCAAATTGGAAGTCACTAGTTCTTTGAATCTCCACTCTAAGGAGTTTGGCTAATTTCAACACTGTTGTCTATTGAATGCTGAAATTAGATATTTCAGTTGAAATTTGACTCCTATAGTACTAAATCTTTTTATGTTCGGCATTGTTTAATTTTTCATGAATTATGCTCTTCACTTCGAAGACATGTTCTTTACTTCTCTCTTTTTGCTTCAAGCCTTATGAACCTTTTTTGTTATTCGGAGTAGAGGAGAATGCTTTATGGAGAGGGGTGATTGCAGAGAAATATAGGGTTTGGAAGGGGCAGGGAGGACTAAGAATGTCACCTTTCCTTAAGGGTATGGGCTTTGGAGGAATATCTTGAAACAACCTCTGGCAGAAATGCAAGGTAAGGCTACGTACAATACACCCTTGTGGTGGGGCCCCCCCTGGACCCTGCGTATAGCGGGAGCTTTAGTGCACCGGGCTGCCCTTTTATATCTTTTAGTGTGGTAGACGTAGTAGGGTAAGTATTTGGAGACACAAGTGGTGCAGTGACAACACACTGAGCTACTCAGTGTGTTGTTCACACTGAGTGATACTCAATATGTTGATAAAGCAGTCACGTCACTGGGATAATTCTTGACCTTGGAAGATAATATGGAAGACAAAAGCTCCCATTAAAGTAGCATGTTTTGGATGGGTTACAACTTTGGGGCATGGTTAACTTAAAGAACTTGCAGAAAAGAGGCTTTAACCTATGTGGTAGATGCTTCCTATGTCAAGAAGATCAGGAAACCGTGGAACACCTTTTTCTCCATTGCAAAATTTCTAGAGAATGTTAGGAGTTATTCCTAAATCTTCGTGGTATTAATTGGGTGATGCCTCAGAAAGTGAAAGGTTTGTTGGAAGGGTGGCAAGAACAGGTGATACCAAAAGAGATAAAGCAGATACGGAGAATGAGAACTATTCCATTGTGCATCTTATAGACAATTTGGCTAGAGAGGAACAAAGCTTGCTTTGAAGAGCAGAGAATTCACATCTCTAGAATTAAGGGTAGGTGTTTACAAAATTTGTCTTTCTGGAGTAAAGGTGGCTTAATAGATAGTTTGAACCAATATAAGGATTTAACGGATATGCTAGGAAGAAGAGTATAGGAGGCTGCTTTTTGTTTCTTTTCCTGTACCATCTTGGTACCTTTTAATAAAATCTCTACCTTATCAAAGAAACAAGACATTGAGTATCGCTTTCCCTAATATGTATAGGATTTCTTGCCAGAAGAAAATGTCATTTCAACAGATACGAAGGATTCAAGGTGGAGAAGTTCATTGGGATTTGAGGTTTAGGAGGAATATGCAAAACTGGGAGATAACAGATTTTCAAAGATTGATTGAGCTGCTTCACAAACAAAGTATGCCACACATAGCCATGATGTTTGGAATAAGGGGTGGGGAATAATGGCGGCTTCTGTGTTAAGTCCTTTATGAGAATCTTTCAAGTAGGTAGGAGTCCGTGTTTCCACACCTTTCGGTATGAATTATGGCAAAAAATTAAGGAAGAGGAGGATTACTTGTGTGAGTTGGTGCTTCATGTGCATAAGTTCAGGTGAAGACGTGAACCATTTCCTCCTACATTGTTGGAAACTCGCGTTTGTCGTAGGAAACCATATTGTTTTGTAAGTTTTTTCTTCTTTTTTCTTTTGTTATACTTCTTGTATACGGTTGTTTTATGCCCTTTGTTAATCAAATCTTATTACTTGATTTAAAAAAAAGTTCAAATCTCATGGTTTTTTTTTTGTGCTTCTCTTTAAAAACACGGACATTGATATTAAAAACCATCGCTTTGTTGTACAAAGCGACAACGATGCGAAGCGAGGGGTCATTACTTCATGGGTGAAATCATTCGCTTCAGTCAAGTGTGCCTTCAAAGAATTATGCCCAAAAGTGATCAAGCGAGAAATGGTTTATTCTTTGAACCTTAACTTTGAAAAGTTGGACTAATGCCAGTTTTTGTTTTGTTTTTTAAAATAAATATTAGACGTTGAAATTTGATTATTGTAATACTAAATTTGTATATATATATATATATGCTACTTTTAATCTTCCATATGTTATGGGTCCGAAGATATGAACCTTGGGCGCAACTCAACCCCAAAAGCTAGCTCATTAGGTGAGGATTGCCCAAAACCATGTAAGGAGATCAATTACCCATTATAGTTTCATAAAAAGGATCAATTACTAAAAGTTTCCTTTCTCAGGAAAAAAAAAAAAGGGATCAATTACTCATTATAATCGACGTGGGATTATTCTAACACCCTGCCCTTTGCACCCATATGACTTGATATCTGGAGTGTGAACAATTTCGTCTATTTAAATGGCCCAAGATCATTCTCCCCAAATATCTTGGAGGCTTAGGTATCAGGAACCTGACATGAGACTATAGAGCCCTGCTAATGAAATGAATATGGAGTCTTAATAATAGAGCCCGGAAAGAAGTGGTTTCTAGCTTTCTTCTAGATATGGAATGTCATCACACTGGTTTAAAAGGATATGACAACAACAACAACAACAACAACAACAAAAGGAAATTACCTTTGTAGACCTACAATTTCTTGAAATCAATTCATCTTAGCTAAAGATAGGGCATAATGGAAGAAAAATATCAAATAGGAGTCTTAACACATACTATAAAATAGCCACATGATCATCTATACAAAAACTAAAGAGAACACAGTGCATCTTAATTTTCTGTATAGAGGTGCTCTTATCTTAATGCACCTTTCTCTGAAATGACCTTCACTTTAGTAATGGTAGAAATAATGTTTGTGCTCTCATAAAAAACCTCAGTGAAGTAATGATGAGCTAATGACTGTCCATTCTCAGGGATGGTCCATTGCTGGTGATTGCATCTGGAAGAGATACGATCTCAATAAGTAGCTCCATTAAAAGATTGGCACGTGATAATGTTTTTGTTGTCCAGGTATGAATTCTGATGCTTCTGTGCGAGACATGTTTTTTATGCAGGTCGTTATGGTTGAAAGTTCATTTCACCACTTCCTCACTTCTTCTTAATCTTTTCCCCCTCTTCCTTTTTATTTATTTATTGGTGGTGGGTTATGTGGGCTTGGTAGTTTCTCACATGACATTCCTGCATCAGCGGTGAAATAACTGGATAGTTTTTAGTCCCATTAGAGATTAAAAAGAAGGGAGGCAATGATGAAATGGACTTTAAACTGCAATAATTTCAAATCTTTGTTATAGAGGCGACAAATGTATTCCGAATCTCTGTTATAGAGGCGACAAACATTTGTAGGAAGAAGATATTTGTTGTAACAACTGATAGCCTTGAGAATAGAAACCCGTTGGATGGGCTGAGGAAATATTAGTATTCTTCAAATAGGGTTGGTTAAATCATGCATACAGAAAGGCGAAAGCTTCCTAATTGCAAACCTAAATATGAATAACTTAAAAATTTTATCAAACTAGGTCTAAATTATTTTGAAGATCTGCAGTATAATTCCGAATGGTTAAAAGACAAGGTTCCAAGAAGCATGTTTCATAACACAATTGAAACCAATGACTTATTTCCAGGTAAGTGCCATTATATTTCTTTACGTGGTATATTTTAATGTCTACTGACATCCATTTTTGCTTTCTAATGCAATAGAAGTTGTGCATTGTGACCCTTCTTCTCTACGGGTGGGGTGTGAATGTGGTTTAACTCTCACTGTTGGACAACTTGTTTATCTATGAACTTTCATCTATTGGAGGAGTAGGAACTAAGAACGAAGCAAATGAGTGAAGCATTCGATGAAAACTAGATCATGCTTTACTACAGTTTCCATTTCTTTAGATATACTTGTATGTCTGATTACCAAAAAAAAAAAAGAACTTTTTTGATAAGGACCAAAAAATAAAAGAACTTATATGAGAAAGATGCAATTTACTCTTGCAGTTTATTTTATTTGATAAGTTAGTTTAGTCTTGTAGTTTTTTTCTGGTTGCCTATTGGAGACTAAATTCTTGAGAAGTCAAAAGGCATATTGAGTTTTTTCTGTATAGCTTCCTTTTTCCTTTTTCACAGACAGATACTAAGGATGTTTCCCTGCTGTAAAAGCTGCCTTTCCCGCTTCAAGCTATCTGTATTTGGATGCACAAGTCTATATGTCAATGAACCTGTTTTCTTTTGACCCACTCTGTCAATCAGCTGTATAATGAATTAGTACAATAGATGTTCTCCTGATAAGAACTTAGGCTGCAAGTCTAGTGAAATTCCTTGCAGTGACTGTGCACAATTGTTGTGTTTTCAAAAGCGAAAAGCGCCAAAAAGCAACAACGTCTATGGGGCTTGAAGCAAAAAGCGATAAGTGAGGCACACAAGTCATAACATTAAAAAATATCAAAGATATACGAATTTAGTGTTTTAATGATCAAATTATAGTTATACACCTAAGGGTGTAGCGTAGTCGTCAATGAGGTGGGTTGAGAATTTTGAGATCTCAAGTTCAGATTCCAGTGGAGTCAAAAAGACTAGGTGGTCTCTTCCATCTGTCCAAGCTTGGGATAGAGTTACCCGATACCTGTGTTAATGGGAGGTAGCAGGCACCTCGTGAAATTAGTCGAGGTACGAGCAGATTGGCCCGAACACCACGATATGAAAATGTTGATATTAATACTACTCCTCAAAATTGAGATTCAAAGAATTGAATGCTTCTTGTTGGATCACTTTATGCGTCACAATTTGAAGTACACAATTCTATGAAATGCATGACTTCGCCCATGAAGTGATAACCCCTTGCTTCGCATGGCAAAGGCTTTTCATATCACACGCATTATTTGGCAATTGTAATTGTTCCTTGTTTTCTGAATGCTATGTAATGCTTTTCCTATTTATTTGTCAGGTCCTCTTTACTTCTGTATTTTTCTTTTTCATACTGCTTTGATGTGCGTTACTTGAGCCGAGGATCTTTTGGAAACAACCTCTCTACCTCCACGAGGTAGGGGTAAGGTCTGTGTACACTCCTATGGAATTACACTGGGTATGTTGTTGTTGTTGTGCACAAATCGCTCTGACTAGTGACTTCAAAACACTTGTGATCGAATCTTTTTTCTCGAAGGAATGGTTGACTCGTGAAGGATTCCTCAATTTTAGGGACTGATAATGGTAGCTACTGGTTTCCTTGTTTAGTTCAGCAAAGAAAGCTATTACTACATATTTGGATTATATGCCATGTATTTTTATTATTTTTTTGGTTGTAAATTCTTGAATGTTTTTGGGTCTGGAGAAGCAAATCTCATTTATTTGTCTCTGCTGTTTTTTAACTTCAGATTCAGCATCCAAGGTCCCGTTTGGACAGATTTGACTTGGTAATCACCCCCAAGCATGACTATTACCCTTTAACTCCTCAAGGGAAGGAACAAGTTCCTCGTTTTCTGCACAAGTGGATAACACCCCATGAACCACCTGATAAGCATGTTGTAGGTATCCTCAACATTTATGTTTAGTTTAGCATGTAAAATGCAATATATTCTGTGTTGAGAGCTTTTGTACCTAAGTTGTTCATTTCTGAGCTATGACTCTTGTTTTTTGAAAAGGTACTTACGGTAGGAGCTCTACATCAAGTTGATTTTGCTGCGCTTAGAGCTGCAGCCATCACCTGGCATGAAGAGTTTGCACCTTTGCCGAAGCCCTTATTGGTGGTCAACATTGGAGGCTCTACAAGTACGATATTTCTTCAATCCAAATGACTAATATCCTTTGATTTCAAAATCAAACTTCATAACTTCATTTTGTTAAAGAAAGGAAAGTATGAAAAGACGAGGCTGAAATAACATGAGATGTGAATTGGAGTAACCTTCTTCTTCCATGTCAAGCAGCCAAGTTTGTTTGTGTAGATTTATTGCTTTTGAATTCTTGCTGCTGATTATCCTCTTGAGTGAACTGTGTGATCTGTATCCATGGGTTACCATATTGCTTGTTTCCAAAATTTTGTGGCCCTTCCCCCGACCCTGCGCATAGCGGGAGCTTTAGTGCACCAGGCTGCCCTTTATATTGTTGCTGACTTTCTGCGGAACATCTGCTTGAGTGGACCGTTCTTTATCTTCTTAACTGGGTTTCATTTTGCTTGGTTTGCAGTTTGAGGATACTTGTAACCCATTTTATTGTCTGTTCCAATCTGTCATAAATGAGTATCATTCCTTTTCGACAGCTAGTATCTATATAGTTTAATCATCTTTGTTGCATGGTGTTATTTTGGAGACTTCCAAAAAGGGTGGATATTTGAGTCTTGATTTTCTATCTTCAGTTATTAAGTGGTCTTGGAAAACTAAGACATGCACCGGAATTATTGAAATTTTATCAGGATTGTAGAGTGATTATTTTGTTCTTTATCTATCCCTTTGCGGTGGCTTCTCCCTTTGCCGCTAGGTTCATGTCTATACACCTTATATCGTTCCTGGTTTATAGGATACTGCAGATATGGGGCAGACCTTGTTAAGCAATTAACAGCCTCCCTTCACAATGTTCTTACGAGTTGTGGGAGTGTAAGAATATCGTTCTCCAGAAGGACACCAGAAAAGGTATTTTTTACAGATTGTGTTTCAGATTATACCAATTGGTAACATGTTTAATGTGTTTGGTTGATTTCTTGTAGCATTCCAAAATCGTGGTCAAAGAGCTTGGTATGGATCCAAAAGTGCACATTTGGAATGGTGAAGGTGACTCATGACACAATAATCTGTATTGGTTTTGTGTAGCTATAGTTTTATTTGGATCATCATCTAATGGATATTTTCCTTATATCTTCAGAGCCAAATCCACACATGGGGCATCTGGCTTGGGCTGATGTTTTTGTCATCACAGCAGATTCAGTTAGCATGTTGAGTGAGGCGTGCAGTACTGGGTATGTCTGACTATTAGCTTAACGGTTGTTGATGATCTAGTATTTCTGAATATGCTCTTCCGTAAAGTTTTATTGTGGTTCATACCTTCCTTTCCAGGAAGCCTGTGTATGTAATTGGAGCCGAACGCTGTACATGGAAGTTCGCAGAGTTCCACAAGACACTTAGAGAGAGAGGACTGACTAGGCCATTCACAGGACTTGAGGATGTAAGGATCCCTTACTCTTTTCTCCTTCTTTATGGCTAAAATTGGGGAACTTGTAACTTGAGAAATACATTGGGTGTTTCTTTACAAACTAAACTGATGATTCTTGCTCAGAGTAGTTGATAATTGTGATGACACTCTTGCCTTGAGAAAAAGGAAGATTGTTCTTCAATACAAGCATGCCTAGACAAGTCTTGGTGCGTGTGCGTCCAAACTTATCTTTGTCAGCACGAGCATTTGGGCTTTGATGGGATGGTGGTTAATTTAGAACATGGTTGTTGTGTTTATTCTTTTGTGTTTGTGCGGTATTGTTTCCATGAGTGAAATATTGAGGAGTCACCAAAGTAGCGTGTTTCGCCAATGAGCTTTGCAGGAAGACATCTGGATTGCTCATGCTCAAAATGTTCTCTATAGTGGATTCCAGTTGTGTTTCTTTATATCTTTTCCTTAGCTAGAGTTTGATGTGAAGTTACTTAAAAGTATTTGTGGAATTTTTAAAATTGCACTTACTTGTATATAACATATATCATTAGGCATAGTATTACTATATGTGACTAGATAGTGTAAACATAAGCTTCTAGTATGCCTGCACTCTATCTAAGCATCCTCATACCTTCATCTTCTAAACATGTGAGTTCTTGACTGGTCAACACTCCACCCAGTACATAGTTGGTCTAACAACCCTTCCTATCTGATAGAAAAGAATCCTATAATGTCGAAACAATCTTACTTGGTATCGTAAATCCCAAGTTTGTCTATGAGAAGTGGATCTATTTGTATTAGTGTCTATAATTGACTTTTTCTATGCAATACTAGTCGATAGGACCTCATTGATAGGTGCTACATGGATGATCGGATGCTCTATGAAATTACATCAATACGTGCACATATTATGAGTAATGTAGGAGACATCTCTATTTTTTCCTCGTGGAATCTTGAGAATTCCATTGCTTAGCTTTCAATTCGCCTCATGAAATATTGGAAAAACGATTCATTTCCCCATAAAGAAGTGCATTTGCTTATGTGAATATGTCTAAGATGTTTTATTACTTTCCCCATAAAGAAGAGGGAATTCTTGAGGTGCCTTGATTACGGAGTTGAGAGGAACTTCTCGTCTCTGGAAAACTACTTGACAATAACTACTACGCCTCACTCCCAAACAAGTCTGAGTCGGCTATTTGAATCCCCACTTCTTCATTTAAGCTCCTTTCGACTGGAAGACTACTTGAACATCCATTTTTGTTCTGTTAACACTAACATTTTCCATCTTCGTTTTTCTTAATCTTCCCTTTTAAAAACAGATGTCAGAAAGCTGGAGTTACCCTCCTCTTAACGATACCGCAGTAGCAGCTACCCGTGTGAATGAAGCTCTTGCTGAGAGAGGATGGAAGATTAAAGCATAGAATCCTTTTGGTCTATACTCTATATTGTTTTTGTCACAGATTTTACTCCTCTTTTGTTAATTTATGATGTGTTCAGAGCTCTGTGGCCATGTATTATGATTGATTTAATTATATAGGAGTTAAAAAAAAAAAAAGGAAAAAAAAAAAGAATCAGAGTTGAACAATGAGGCTACTATTCTTTTACCCATTGAGGGGTTTTGCCACATATATTGACAAAAATAAATGTCAATCTTCATATGTAAAGTAGAAACATTGGGTTGCTTGGAGGAATGTTTTGCTTTCCCAACTCATCAAAGATCATAATTTAACAAGTTCAAATCTAATTATGTTTTGTTGGAAATTTTTAGATTCAATAAGTGTATTATGGACTTAATGAGTGATATTATTTGATTTGATCTTTTGGTGGGAGATTCTCGTTCTTTTAGATAATGAAAAGCATTTCGTTACTATCAAATCAAAGAAATACGATCTCTTTGAGATACTTGGTTTATGCCTAGGGGCGGATCTACAGTGTTAGTTTGTTGTACCATGACTTCGTTGAGGTAGAGTATTGCGTTTATGTATCTATTTACTTATTTATTTATGGTTATATTGGACGGAAAAATGTTCGAATCTGGCCCCTATTTTTGCATTTTGGCTTAATTAGGCTCTTCGAGTCTCAGTTAATTTATCATCTCATAAATGTTTCACTATTAAAAATCGGCGTTAAAGTTTTTTTTAAATAATTAAAAATAGTAAATTCCAAACTTAGTGAATTAAATAAATTGTGATATACTTTTAAACATCTTAAACTCGCTCTTAAGTTTGACTCTTTTCATTAATCAGACATCAGTTTGATCCATATAAACAGATCATTACCACTCCATGTTACAATTCTTCTCATTTCACTTGCTTCTCACTAACGGCAGAATCATAAGCTTCATCACTCGATCCTAAATCAAATTAAAAGCACTCAACATTAGGGGTGTGCATCGGTCGGTTTGGTTTGGTTTTGGGTATTATCGGTTTGGTTTATCGGTTTTCGATTTGTAAACATGCTAAACCAATAATCAAACCATTAAGATATTTGTTATCGGTTTTCGGTTGATCGATTTTTGGTCCTTAACGGTTCGATTTTCGGGTTAACCTATAAGAAAATGCTCCTTTATTTTTTTTTTACTTTTTTTTCTTGTTTTCATATATTCATACATACACTATCTTCACGCATAAAAGCCTACACAAATTATAAGTAGAAGTAAATTCAAATACATTATTACTAAAACCAACTTATTTTCTTTTTGGTTAAGTAGCGAACTTAAATATAGTAGTAATGATATATCGATCTCTCAAAAAGAAAAATAATATCGGCTTATAGTTTCCAATGATGGGTAGAACCCTACCAAACCAACGACTTTAGAAAGAAAAATCACATCACTAAGATAACAACTATAAAAATGCGAAAAACAATAGGGTATGTATTTAATACCTAAAGCCCTATTATATAACTAAGGATAAAAATATAATTTTATTATATTCTTATTGGGTTATCGGTTTAACCATTAACGAAAATCTTAAAACAGAAAACCGAACTGATAGCCCAATAAAAAATTTTACAAAACCGTTAACTCAATAAACCGATATCAATAAACCAATAACTTTTTTTTCGGTTCAGTTTATCGGTTAAATCGATTTTTGCACACCCCTAACTCGACTATAGGATGATAATCCTTCATTCCGAACGGGTAGGTCCCATACATACAAGACCTTCTATCTCAGAATTTGCTCATTTCATACCAACTAAAGTAGAACTTAATCAACAAGGTAGAGTGTATAACGTTCAAAAGGCCAACTACTATCTCGTAGGCATTATGATGGTAAAAAATCGACGGCAATTACATGGCTCTATACCAAGTCATGAGCGATAATGAAGCCAAGATGTCGTTTAAAGGCGAAGGGACGGAAGCCCGACGAAGGCCTATGCTACAGTAAGAAAAAAAGTAAGTTGATGTAATGAATTACTTAGCCATATACTATAATCTTACTAGAATTTCCCTTTTTTTTTAATCAAAAGATTGTGATTTAATTTTTGACGCAACAAGTAAGGAAATAGCTATGGGTAAGCAAGCAACCAGGATAGGTGCAGAAAGTCGAGGCAAGTGGCCCAAGACTCCCTTTCCTAACAGTCAAGTGACTCTCTATCTTTAGAAAAATTATGTCCATTTTTGAGAGATTTCCTCTTTGTCTCTTTCGATCTATCAGAACCAGGCTACTATGCTAATTTTTTTATTTTTTTTTAAAAATATCTTATCTTAACAACAATAATATGCTTAATATAATCCCACAAATAGAGTCTGAAGAGGATCAGATATACGCAACCAACTTATTGTATCTTATTATTATTTTTTAATAATCTCTTATAACTACTTACAATTTAAATTTTAAAAAATGATATTTTCAAATCTTTTATGTATAAAAATAAAGATTTCTTAACTCAAAAAAAATTATAAACTAAAAATAATTTTATAAAACCAAATCTTTCAAATATCTTAAAGAATAGTTAAAATTCACTACAGTCGATTCCCACCTCGTAATCTCCTATCTCATTTTCCCTTCTCATACCCTGAAATGTAGTAATTTTTTTATTTTTTTATTTTTTTTTTTTGGAAAAAAGCAGAGTAAAACTCAGCCTCCCATTTTTTCCACTTATCTCATCTCTCTCTCACTCTAGAAAACCCAACTTTCTCTCTCTATACATACACGTGTATACATCTGTGTATATATATATGTATATATGTCCCCATTTGCTTGGAATTTTCATGTAATAAACCCTAGCTAGCTTCTACTAGCAGGTTCTTGGTGCTACTGATTCTAAAATCATGTAAGTTTTACCCAATTTGATCTTTACCCTTCAGAATTTGGTGTTTTTTGGTATATTGAGATGTGTTTTGCCAGTATTTTGGTGATTCTGTTTGTGGGGTTTGATAATTAGCTTGAAAGATTGAATCTTGAAATCCCTTTTTAACATCTTTGTGGGGAAGTCTTTGTATTTTCAAGAATTGGGGTTTGTCTTTATTGATTGGGCTGTATATTTTCATGTAATAAGTCCTAGCTTCTGCTAGCAGGTTCTTGTTTGTTACTGGTGATTCTAAAATCAAGTAAGTTGTACCCAACCTGATCATCTCTATCGTTCCAATTTTTTTAATTTTTTTTTTTTGGAGGTATATTAGGATGTATTTTTATCAAGATTTTGTTGATTCTGTTTGTGGGGTTTGGTAATTAGCTTGAAAGATTGATTCTTGAAATCTTTGTTGCAAAGTTTCTACTTTTTATCGGAAACAGCATCGCTACTTTGGTAGTAGTATGGACTACGTACACTTTACCCTCCCCAGACCCCACTTGTGGGAATATACTGGGTATGTTGTTGTTGTTGTTGAAAGTTTCTACTTTTTCAAGAATTGGGGTTGTCTCTACTCTGTCTGTGTGTTTTATTAATACTTTGTTGATTCTGTTTGTGGGGTTTGGTGATAAGCTTGAAAGATTGAATCTTGAAATCTGATTTTGAAATCTTTGTGGCAAGGTAGGAGGCCTGGGCAAAAAAGAATAGGGGGCATCTCGGGTAAATCTTTTGTGTCGCCTGGGCATTTTCAAAATTAGTATGGGAGGTGGCATTTGGGTTTAAAATTCTTTAATTTTTGGGTCCATTTAATTTTCTTGATTTTTGAAGCTTGCATGGCTTAGTTAGTAGTAGCTATATGATGAAACCTTAGATTCTCTTGTTGAATTTTGGTTTAGGTATTTGAAAATGTTCGTGTGGTTAAGTGAAGTGAATTGGGTGATTCTGTTTGTGTTGTTTGATAATTAGTTTTAATAATTATTCTTGAAATCCGATTTTGACATCCTTGTGGCAAAGTTTCTATGTTTTCAAGAATTGGGGTTTGTCTTTATTGATGGTCCTGTATATTTTGATGATTTCTTTTGTATGACTGTAGACATTATGATTTATGTGTGGGTTTTTGGGTCTCTTTTCCTCTTAAATTTCTTGATTTTTTGAAGCTAGCATGGTTTAATGTAGTAGCTATATGAGGAAACCTTTGATTCTTTTTTGGTATTTCAGAATGTTCTTGTGGTTAAGTGAAGTGAATTGAGTGATTATTTTTTCCTTTTTTGGGGGCATGACTCTGTTTTTTTTTATAGCTTTTTGTGGTGATTTTATGGTCTTTATTGCAGTTTTGACTAGTGGAGGTGAACTTTGTATTTGGGGCTTTACTTTTGGGTAATTTCAACTGGCATTAGGGGAAAAAAGGGTTTTCTTGTTTCAAAATAAGATTATTGGAGGTCAAGGTCTCATGAGAATTTTTAGGGGAATGCAGAAATTAGTTCGCGAGTATAAGACAAAAGTGAGCTGCTGGGACAAATCGTTCAGCCAAGGTATTGGTGTGACAGCCCCAAAGGCCAGGAAGCGAGACAAATTCAAAGGAAGGGCTTTATTTCTCTAACTTCAGGTGAAGGAAAACATATCTGTTCCCTAGGTCCTTGGTTGAAGAAAGCTGCACCAAATGACTCGGATACTGGTTCAGCGCGGTTCTGCTGGAGCTTCATCGTCTTCATCCTCAAATCAGAACAGGTCATCAACTCCTCTCCCTGGTTCATCTTCTTCTTCTGCTCCAACCCAGCCACAGGTGTCTAGTAGTAGTCAGGTATTATCTGCTGTGAAAGATGATGATGAATCCGTGGAAGAAATACAAGAGCAGGTTGCTTTAGAAGATTCCTCTGTTGGTTCTTCAAACTTTAAGGGTGTTAAGGGTGATGATGAATCGTTGGAAAGTATGGGCGGCGAACATAGCACCAATGAGGAAAAAATTGCTGTCAATGAGAAGAGAGATGGCGGTTTTGACAGTGAGGACTTGACAAGGGAATTTGATGCTTTAGGAGTCGTGGAAGAAGAAAATGAGGAAAGTTCTGTTCAGAGGGTTACACGTAGTTCATGTCCACCTCCACCTCCTGTCCCACCCCCAAAACCTGCTTCACTAAACTCAAGTCCTAGAAGATTTCTGACGGGTAGTTCACATTCTCTCCGGTTAGGATCATCTAGGGGAATTGCTGGGCGATCTACTGTCTCAACTAGGACTTCACCTACTGGATCTAGGCCATCCTCTCCTCGGTCACACTGTGAAAGTGAAGGTTATAATAGTGCTGATGAGCAAAACCCTAACTTTGGATCCTCATATGATGATGGGGTATGTTCCACCATTATATTAATTAAAAGTAGATTATGGATAATTATGCCCCTCTCCTTGGTCATTCGGAATGAATCAACTTTGTATCTTTAGCATTTATAAATAGAATATTAACTTCCGTACACCTACCTTATGCATTCTAATCGGTTAGCGATCATTTATTCCGAATCAACAAGTTTGAATAAGCTGGCAAGAACGTGGAAATTCTGCTCTCAGCCTCTCACTATGTAGCCTCAAGTGAAGAAGTCATTGTATCTTGTTCCTCTAAAGTTAAAGTTATTTGAGGATGAGTAAGGGTTTCAACATGTCCATATTTGCAAGCTGACATGTCTCCTTTGTTTTAGGAGAGAGAGCGGCAGTTTGAAATGGACTTAAGACGAGCCAAAGGCTTAGAAGTTAAGAAAATGTTGGAAGATGGGAATTGTCTTTTCCGTGCTGTTGCTGACCAAGTATATGGTGATTCTGAAGCTTATGATTTGGTCAGGCAGATGTGCATTGACTACATGGTAATTTTTCTACAAAGGGGTCACTTATGAAGTCATGTAATAACATTTTATTCGCTTGCTTCTACTTTCTTTCTTTCCTTGCTAGGTTGAAAATATCTATTCTCTTGGTTCTAGTTTCTTTCTGTATTACTAGGAGGAAAGCTGGCATGCTTATAGGAATTTTTTCTTTTACCATTAGGATAACTCGATTTCTCTTAGTTCTCCTGTTGCCGACTTTCTTGTTTAACAAATTGAGGAACTACAGGATTACAGGCCAGGATATAATAAAAAATGAGGGACAGAATAAAAGAACTAGATGTCTGCTGAAACCTACAACAACAACTTCCCTCATTCCTAAACAAGTTGGGGTCGGCTATAATGAATCCTCACTTGTCATGTTTCCCTCATCTAGTCTCAACTTGTGTCATCATACCAGAAAAATAATAGAAGTGAAAAACAAGTAACAACGATAGTGTTAAAAGTTCTATATTTTTACTGGCATATGTGTCTGCTGTAACCTATTGAAAAAGTAGAAGAAGTAGCAGTAGTAGAAGAAGTATACAAAAAAGTAAAAAAATCTTGCCAAAATAAGATTTTCTACGGAATGCATCCAATCTTCTATACCTATGAAATAATACATAATCCTTCCTGATACTAGCAAAAGCTTTTCTATTTCTCTCTCTCCAAACAGTCCACATAAGTGCTAATGGAGCAACATCCCACGCCGTGCTCCTCTTCCTCCTCTAGAGGTCCAGCTAAACATTACTTTTCTGACCGTGCTTGGCATCAACCATTGAGGACTAACCAATGTAGTACTTCGCACCCATTGATTGTAATGTGCAAGTGTTGATTGAGGCAGTGACAAGAAGTTAAAGAGTTGAGATAGTTGTGGAGGAAAATAACCGTATGAGGATCATTTTCCAGAAAATATATTTCCTTGTCATACAAAATACACCTATGTCTCCCATAAGAAAATAACTGTTGTAATTCAATGGAGAGAAGAATCTCATCCCATAGAATACAAGATGTGGACGATGATTATTTTGGCTTAGTATGTTTACTGGGCATAGTTGACAATAAAAGCATTAGAAATGAGCGTCTGATTTGTAATGTCAACGTTATCATAAGTATATTTAAGTTATAGGTGGTGTGTGCTTTTTCAAACATCAATTAAATTTGGAACACATCAAAATTCTGGATGTCTATACAGCAAATTATGTTATTTGGTGAAGGAGCTACTGTTATCTTGAGGTAGCATGCTTCTATTTATTTTTCACCTCTAGCATTCCTGAGACCAATGTTGATCTGCTCTTGGAAGATGCTATACTTTGTAAGTTTTGCAGCCTTTACCTTGTTTTTTATGTTTTTTTGTAAGTAATAATTACCCTGGGTTTGTTCGCCAATTTCTTGTTTTCTTGCAACAATTACCCTGCTACACATCCTTACATCTTTTTTTAAATCTTTAGGGGGAGGGTGGGAATTGGGAGCAGGTTTGTAAGTATGTCTGCAATAGTTCTTTCTTTGGGTTTTCAGTTCATCTTGTCCGCTTCTTCAGAATCTATTTCAGTATGGCAGTCCTTCCTCAAAAAATAAAAATAAAAATAAAATCTAAGTAGCCTTCCCTCCGATGCTTCATCAATTGGCATCTCGTGTTATCATAGATAATGTAAGAACACTATTATCTGTAAAGGCATCCATGTGTATGTTGTGGCTGCAGTTAGTTTAGTTATATCTACTAGGAGTATTTTTCATGTTTGGAAGGTTGATATAAGTTCTCATAATCATCACTATCTTTCTGCAAAACCTTTACCACTCCTCTCACTATTTATTTCTCAATTTGCTTCTTTGTAATAGGAGCGGGAAAGAGACCATTTCTCCCAGTTTATAACTGAAGGTTTCACTTCCTATTGCAAGAGAAAAAGGAGAGACAAGGTAAGTCACTCGTAGTTCACTAGTATTCCTTGTCTTATTTGTTGCTTCTGTCAGACTGGTACAATTTTTAAAGCATTTGTTATACTTTGAAAAGGTATGTCCTCTTTATGGTCTTAGAGATAATCTCTCTGGAGTAGCCAGCACATTTATGCATTTTAGATGATACGGACAAGAGAGTAGTCACACAACCATGTGAAGTGCAAGTGTGCGACATGTGAACATAAAAATGAATCACGGGTAGATCATTTGGTGTGCGAGAGATAATTTGGTTGCTTCAATGTGAATTCACTTTTCTTAAGGAGTTTGTTGAATTGATATTCTAATAGCTCTGTTTTACTGTTAATTATTTGCACATTTTATGTTTAATCCAATACGGTAATATGGTGGTATCTTGAATTCCCACTTGTCTTATTTTTTTCTATTTTTTTTTTAGGGTGGGCCACCTACAGTTGGGTGTACATTTTTCCATCTGGGGGAGAAATTTTTAGGGGCAGGGGGAAGTAGTAATGATGTACTTGGTTTTGTTACCTTTTTCTTTTTAACCATTTATGTCTTAAATTTGTGTTTCTTGACTATCCTTTTAACCACTCCAATTCATTTTGTTATAAAGAGGGTCTGGTTGCTGTTCAAGTATCGCGTCGAATAGTTTACACACCTGTTATTTCTTTTCCTTGATAAACAAACCAAAAAAAGGAGAAGGCTGGAATTTGGAGAAGTTAAAGAGCTTAAATCCACTACAGACATCAGTTTCTTTCAAGAGCTGACACTTTGTGGCTGGCATTTTGTTTGCTTATGTGGCATATATATTGTTGCATGTCTGTCTTTGTTCTTTCCTGTATCCTTTTACGGGGCCATCAGACTAATGTTCTCATTATTGGCTTGGTAGGTTTATGGCAACAATGTGGAGATTCAAGCTTTATCTGAAATGTATAATCGCCCTATTCATATATATTCTTATAGCACGGGTAACCTTCTTTTTGTGTTCTTTTTTAGATATCAGTAATGATTTATGAATACTAGGCCAGCCTCTGTGGATTCTATTTTGTGCTGCCTGGATTTAATAGCTGGAATTCACTAATGCAGAACCAATCAATACATTCCATGGAAGTTATAATACCGACAGCCCTCCTGTTCGACTCAGTTATCATCATGGAAATCATTACAACTCCCTTGTCGATCCACGTCGACTAACTGTTGGTGCTGGCCTTGGTTTTAGCTCTCTACAAGGGGTAAAATTTCTAATTACCAACAGACATGATGTTGACTTTCTATAGCTATCGTAACTGGATAAAACTTCATTGGCTGTGTGCCTAAAGTTCTTGGGTGTTGAATTATGTGGGTGATGCTAAATTTTACCAACCTTGTAGATTATCATCAAAAGAATCTTGTAGATCTGGTTCCATCCTTACCTTCTTATCCTTTTTTTTAATAGAGGAACGTTGATAAGGATCAGGTCAAAGCAGCAATAAAAGCTCAACAGGATCAGCAAATTGATAATGTGAGCGCCTTAAATTCATTTTGATCTGAATCTCTTTGACAAACCAGGCGTTCATGTTGTTTCGTCTTTATATTAAATGGTTCAATTCAGGCACTTGTGGCTGAAGGACGCTTTTATTCAGATCTTGAGCTCACTGAAAAGGAGATTGAACGTATGGTAATGGAAGCTTCTAGGGCCGAGTATGTTGCCAATGACAAGTTCAGACAGCAGCTTGGTTGTCGAGAATCTTCCACTTCTAGTGCTGAACCATCATCGTCAGGAGCTAGTAAGTTCTAGCTGGCATGTTCGTCTATTGATATAAGATCAATTGTTTTGTGGTTGCAAGACTTGTGACTATCTTGATCCTGCTAACTTTTTCCTGTTGAATCGCAGGGTCATCAGGAAGTGACACACAACAAGAAGGAAGTCGAGAGGTCCTTAGTGACTGCATCCAGATTATGCTGTCAATGGGATTTAGCTATGCACGAGTAATAGAGGCTTATAGCATATTCGGGGATGATGTGGATTCCATGGTATGTTATCTCATCGAAACCAGCAATAGCAGCAGACGTAAAGGAAAAGCAACTGAATGATGAAAACCCAAGAAAGACTTGCAATGAGATAATAGGTTTCTTGTTTCTCTCTAGTACTAGAATAACTGTATCTTGTCCCGGAAACCTTGAACGCGTTATTTTCAGCCTTAGATCTACCACTGGTGTGTTTTGGGTTCGTGTTATAGCTTGATTTTCTTCCTTCCCTGCGTCTACTTCTGGTAGTAGGGATTGTTGAATGCTTGCATCTTCGAATAATCAGTGTTTAGCATATAGTATTCTACAGGCAGGTTCTGAGCTTATATTTTCCAATTCTCTTGTGATACCTTGCTATTATGCGATGATAGAATTTTCTAGTCATTACCATTTTATTTCACATACGCAATCAGAGTGATACGTATAGAAATCAGATATATGATACTATATGTCAAAAAGGGCAGCTCGATGCATGAACCATCTTGCGTTCCTGCAAGGTCTAGGCAAGGGATGCACCCAAAGGAGTCTGATGTAGACCGTCTACCCTAATACACTACTTTGATGCAGAAGTTTCATTTGAGGTCAATTTCATGTATGACACTAACAGTGCTTATAAAATCATCAAACCAAACAAATGACTTAAGTAGTACTGTTGGGAAAAGAATGATGCTGAATTCTGATCAGCTGAACTAATTTTCATTAAATGAATCTCTTTCACCAGCTCACCCTAGTGGGGCCTTGTTAGCGACCCATCATTCTACCCTAAACTGTCAAAGTCTGGTCAACGCGAGCAAGAGAGAAGAATCCTCACTCAGAGATGGGAATTGAAAAGTAGGCCCAAATTCTTTTTTAATTAAGCTCTATAGTCTGGTGCAGGCTGAGAGGGAAGTGTAGCTAGTTTTGATTGAGCTCCTGACTTTTGGTTGGTGTCATATGCTCGTGTCGTGCATGACACACAACCAATCCTGACAGACCACTCTTTCGTCTAAAAATGCCCCTAACCAATACACCTGGGTGGCGGATTAGCATCCCTCATTGCCTTCGTACTGGAAACAGATGCACAGATGCGCTGTGCTACCCAGCACTTCGATAACATAATCAAGTAGATAATATAATGTACTTGGATGAAATGATTGAACACTTTAACGTGGTATTAAAGTATACAAAAGCTAGGAAATAATTAGCGACAACATGTTGTGAACACTTGAAGTTTTATTTTTCCAAGAACATAGTTTCAATAGTGTCATCTGTTTGCAAATTAATGTACTACACTATGAAGCTCGAAGTTTGAGGTCTCTAAGTTACGGAAATTACATTTGTAACTCGGCAAAAATTTTATAACTATGTCGTCACTATCAACGTGAAATATGTGGTATCTCTCCCATGGGATGTCAAATAACGACACATTGGAACTACAGATCAACGGTGAGCAACTCATCCAAGGACAATTTTCCTTGAGGCTACAATGAGTGTGGAAATATCCCGCCTGGAGAAATCAAGTAGCTTTCACTTTCCGGGATGGAGGACGTCGGAATAGACTGATAAGATCGTCCAGACCCTGTCCAGCAACACCACAATCACATTCAGTTCTATTAATTCTTTTCAATTATATTTTTCAACTCTTTGTTTAGTTTGTTTTGTTGCAAGAATGGGCTTTCAGAATTGTGCCACAATATGATAATAACATAAGTTGAGCTTAAATGGGGAAGTGAGGTTTCATTTAGCCGGCCCCAACTTGTTTGGGATTGAGGCTGGGATTGAGGCGTAGTAGTTGTTATAATAGTATAAGGCAACATAATGAAATTTGCAAACCAGAAGGAAGATATAGAGAGCCAAACAAACTAGAAGACATACCCTGGTGGTGATAACGAGAAAACTGAAAAGTGTAATCAAGTATGATCCAAGAACCAATAACAAGAGCAAGTCGAACGTCACGCTCGCAACCTACAATAAAAAGAAAGTAGGGTATTAGATTTTCTACAGCTGATGAGTGAGGAAAATGATTTGCCACATTAAGTTCGAATGCAAATCAAGTGATATGACTATAGATTATCAGAGGTGCAAGATGAAACGCGGAGCTAAGCACTTGCCTCAAGACACTTAACAAATAGGCCAATGTATTGAAATTACAATTGGACCCTAAACAATTCCAAGTATGATCAATGACGAAACGTATTGTACATTAGCCATTTCATTTCTTTACACCTGAACCATTATTTTTCGCACTTCTCTATCAAAGATATAATAATATACTTGAAAATTTTACCCACAACCATGCAGTCTAAACAGATGTATACAATTGGGATGGAAGAAGTATTTTAAGAACATCTTTTTTCTTTATATGTTTTTTTATGTATACTGAACAATGAACATTGCTATAAAGGTAATTTACGTGTGGATATACAAAAAGCTTGCCGGAGAAAGCTAGGTGCGTTGATCTAATTATTTAGATATTTCTGACATCTAACTTACATACACACATCTTAGCATTTCGAACTTCTATATATTAGTGGCAAGGAGACAGAAGAGGGAGTGGTATACGCACCTGATATACATGTAATCTGCCACTAATTGAATCATAGAAAGTGAAAGTTCCGTCTAGAGTTTCATGCTGTATATTCACCTCAGCAGTATGATCAGCTAATTCCTGCAAGAGTAGAAAATACAAATTGGTCAAAATGAGGGGGGAAGGAAAGGCTACCACATGGAGCTCAAATTGTTACATGACTATACCAGAGTTATTCTTCTAAAGTGATCCTAAAATAAATCCATTATGAGTGCATCCACATGTCTCTATATATGTTAACGGGATTTAAAAGATTTCAAAGAAAGAATGGTAGTACCTTTTGCAGTGCCATGATGAGTGGGTCATTCTTTGAAAGGAAAGGTGCCACTCGAGAAGTAGTAGACAAAAGGTTCAGCCAAGACCGTACATAGGAAGGATTAACAGCTAAACTACTATTTTCTGCAAATATATTTGTGCCTTTTCCTTCCTGGCTGTATACATGTCTCTGTGTATATATATACTTGTTAGGCATGAAACAACCACATTCTTTAACAAATGTAAAAAAGGATATTCCTCATCTATGAGATTACTCACTTCATGAGATAATAAGCAATGCTTCATACTTCAGTTTATATAAAAGAAAGTATACCAAAAAATAGTAAGGCATGCAAGGCTGCAAGATAATGTGCGTCCAAATAATCTAGAAAAATTTGCTTTTTTGAGAAAAATATTTTGAAGATTTACCTAGAATGCACAACTAGTTAATCAACCAACAGAGTATCTAGCATAACTAGTTAATCAACCAACACAGTATCTAGCATTCTGAAATTATCTGTTCTCTATAAGTGAAAACATGCTAAACAGAGATCCTACCACCAAAACATCTACATACAGCACCCCAAGAACATAAACAATAGACAAAACCATTTCATTTTTTGATTAGTACAGTAGACAAACCATTGCTGCACCAACAGTGAGAAAGGCACCTGGAACTCAGTACTCAATATTAGTTTCACTAAAAATATAAATAAAATACTGACCTGAATTAAAAGAAATACTAAAAGAAAACCCGAAGCACAAGATGCATACCACTTCCTCTAAACAATTACAACTAATCCAGGACATTATAGGTCCAAATGTGAGAACAAAGAGACAAATCAAATTTTTGAGACTCCTAAATTTACTCTTATAGTTTTATGATTGTACTATTCTGAAATTGTTAGGCCTATCCTCATCGTTTCAAACGGGGTAGAGGTAGGCCGAAGAAATACTGGAGGGAAGTGATTAGGCATGACATGGAGCAGTTACAGCTTACAGAGGACATGACCCTTGATAGGAAGGTGTGGAGGACGCGAATTAGGCTAGAGGGTTAGTGAGTAGGAGTGTGTCCTTACTAGTAGGGACGAGTGCTTTGTTTGTCGATGTACCTATAGTCAGTGTTATGCATGCGTCTTGTAGTTTCTTGTTTGTGGTGTTTTTGGTGATGTGTGTGATTTCGGATTTGATAGTTCATAGCATTACTCCGTGGATGTTTTGTTTCTTTTACCTAGTGGTGTGTTAGCCCATTTTGTTGTTTGTTTTTATGTTTTCTGCTTGTTTTTCTTGTTATCTATCCTGAGCCGGGGGTCTATCGGAAACAGCCTCTCTACTTCATCTGAGGTACTGGTATGGACTGCGTACACTTTACCCTCCCCAGACCCCACGTTGTGGGAATACACTGGGTATGTTGTTGTTGTTGTTGTTAGGCCTATCCTCATCCTAAAGATTTTTAACAGATACGCTTCAACAAAATCATGTAAAATTCTCATATTGTTCATCTGACTTGATTAAAGAAAAGATGCAAAGACAATAAAATAGAGTAGTAGATAATTACTTATGAGCTAGAAGACTACTTCCAGGAATTGACCAGAGCTTAAATCTTATTGTGGAAAACATGAGAGACCTTCAAATGAAAGTAATTTTGTCAATTAAATGGAGTCATAGAAAGACGATGTAGATATGGTTCCCCAAATCATCTTGTTTATGTCGATTAAATTATGAGGTTTATGCTGATTATGTATATGAATGCAAAACACTGAACACAATGGATATATTAACAAAGGAGAGACATAGGAGTGACGCACATTAAAGGTACCGTGAGAGGCCAAAGAAGCCTCCCGAAGTTAAAACAGTTCCCCCACAGTTAACTTTTTCTCAAAAAGAAGATAATGACACTTGAAGGTTGTTTGATGATTTATGAAATCACACTTCTATTATTATCTCATCTTGTTTGGAACAGGTTTGGCGGAAAAAATGTATACTTACGGCTACACTTTCAGCAACAAGCTTGACACTTCGGATGACTGAGGCTTCACTCACAGAATGTCTGAGAACAGGGAACAAGGATTTCAGCTAATTTCCATCAAAAAATGTTTGAATATAGGACATAGAGGCATCAATACCAAAGCACCACCTGTTATCAGAGAGACTTCCAGTGCTTTCTAGCAATTCAGGTGCTGTAGAAAGCTCAGAAATTGTTGCTGCAGTGACTCTCAGCCTTGAAAACTGTTCATGCTCCCAGGCTACCTACAGCATTTTAGTAGCTTTAGCAAAGAAACTATCACACATGGCGTCCTAAGAAAATAAAACAAGTCAAAATGGCATGAGTAACTGATATTCAACTACAGAACAAAGCTCAATAACTTGTAGCTCACTCAGTGTTAATACTAGTCAATTAATCATTTATCAACCAGAACCTGTAATATAACTACAAATGAGCCATGAAATCTCAACCCTTCACACGAAAGAATGCTGCACAGAAGTTCGAACAAACTATTCCTGGAATTCCCTTTTCCTTTATGTTGCAGACTACTTTGTATATGAACTCTGAGTTTCATATTGACATAGAATTAGCAGCCATGGAGAATATGATTGAAGGAGAAAAAGAAAATTCAGATGCCAGATTCTGTTGGCATTGCCACTAAATTACCAGTTCACTATAACTGCACTAGTAAAACCCAAACAACCAGCAAATACCATAGACAATATGATTAAAATCTGTGGATGTGACCAGACAGATTCTGCCACTGACATAATCTCATTTTTGAGAGCAATTGCTCTTGTTACAAATGTCACCAAGTAATGCAACCAAGCACAAACCCAACCCCAACCAGCAAATCACTATGTCATACACACTAACAAGTAATTGCACCATGGAAAAAATTTGTCCAATTGATTAAATAGGAAAATAGTAAGCAAATTCGGTCCAATGGAACAGCAAACAGTAAGTTTCCACAAAAATAGTCTTCTTCGTTTAGGTCCGTGTTTGATTCAAGTGGAGGGAAGAATAATTGCTCCAACTAAGCAGTAGTCACTTTTCTCACACAAAAAAGGCATTTAGTGTTTTTTTTTAATTTCAACATGAACACGAAAATTCCATCCCCACGTCAGAAAACAGTGTTTTTTTTAAAATGAAACATCAGGAAACAGTCTTCAATTCCCAAAATATCATTTTCCATACAAAGATGTTTCTAAGGCTCTAAAGCTGGTCCAAGCGTCTGAATATAGATGACATCAACGAACAGGCCTGACCAACAGATAAGCAGAGACGTGCACTTACTCGAGGACTGGAGATGTTAATTTTCTTGTGCTTAAGACCAACTTGAAGCCCTGATTCTTCTGCTACACTGGAGAAACCCTACAAATATAAACTTTTAGACTAGAAAGGATCATGGTAGAAGTAACAAAAATTGAAATGCTTCAAGGTTCTTTCAGTTGATGCAACCATCACATACCTGAAATATTTGTTGTATGTATGTGTTTTCAGGAGGTTTTGAAACATGAAGATGTAACTCATTGCCTGAGGACCCAAGACTATTCAAGCAAATGGCATAGTCGATACTCTCACGTAGACGTTGGTCAAAGCTTCGAAGCCACTGAAGAGAGAAAACTAAAGATTGAAAAGACAGAGCAAGATAAACAGCTACTTATATGCATAGAAAATGCTTGGGGGAGTAGTGCACCTTCTGAGTTCCGTTGTAGTTATATGGCCCACCAGACGTCAATCCGAAAAGTAAATTATATCTACCTCTTGTTTTAGGATTTGAATACAGAACGGAGAACAGCCTAGCTATCTCAAGAAGTGCCACAACACCACTTCCATTGCTATCACTTCCAACTGACAATGCCTGTAGATTTTACCATAGAATAAGTGCTTAATGTCAGAATGGATAGTGGCAGCTCACAAGTTAACGCAAGTTATCATTTACCGGTGCAGCCCCAAATGTGTCGTATGAAGCCACTATGGCAATAGTAGGGAGTTGACTTGAGTCTCCATCAAGTTTGAGCCCCGGTAACCATCCCTGAATTCACCCCAAAAATAATGTAAACATCCCTGATAATAAACTAAGATGAATTAACTTCCAAATAGCACTACTCAACTTTATTGATTAACCTAGCTAAAAACTAGAGCATATTTTAGATTGTTATAGCATCTCCAACAAGTCAAGAAATAATCTATGGTAACTAGGAAAATAATTGCTATAGAATAAATTTTTGGTTAAACACAAGAAGGAAATGAATCGATGGAATATTTAAATAATATTTCAGTTAAATTATAAAACAGAATAAGTTAATGATAACCTAAATCATATGATTGAATATCTAGGGAAATCCAAAATGTCAAATGATTTTTTTTAATCAGGTAAACAATTTCATTACCAAAACGTCAAATGATATATGTAACTATATAGCGATATACAATATTCATAGCAACTTTTGCATGCAAATGAAGTACCACAAACATTTCCAACTACCTAAACGCCTTTAACTTTCGCAACCAAAGAAAGAAAAATATCTTCTCTACATGGCAAAATGAAACAAGTAGAGCGTGTCCACCAATAAGAAGGATGTTTATATATATTAGTGACCACATATAGTCTAGTTACTATAGGATTAATTTGGACTTCTAGATGTGTTTCCGTAGTGTTTGGGTAGCAACAGAGATTAGACAGGACATCCACTGCGGATCAGAATGCATATAATTGAGGGATAGCTCATGCTTCCTTTCTGGAGTGATGAGCCAGATATAGCAAGTATGCCATCATAAATTGTATTCATAGTGCTTCGGCAGCAAGAGACATTAGATAAAACGTCCAGACAGATCAGAATCATTAGAATTAAGGCAAAGCTTTATTTATATCCCTTCTTGTAGAGTCATAAGCCAGAGAAAGTGAGTATGCCGTCACTAACAATATCCCCATGATCAAGTGAACCACAGGCTATGGATCAAATTTGTTGACACCTGCATCCCCTCTAAACAAAACAATCCCTTTCCAACCCCCTCATCTCAGGTTTAAATTCTGATCAATAGCTAATTATGTTTAAAGCAAAGAAGTAGTTCCTATAACATCTCAGAGAAAGTGACCGCAATTGATAGCGCAAGGGGATATAAATTTTAGCTATCGAGAATGTTGAACTTTTTTAGGCTATTAAGAAAGGTCAATGTCATTAACAAACATCAACTTAAAAATTCATAGCAAATCAAATTTCTCCTATTAGAATCAGAAGGTGAACTAGAACCTGAATATTTGTAATGGTAGGAGATGCAATTTTCTTAGGATCTGAGGCAGCAACAACAAGCTTGTATCTGTAGACATGTGATCAGTAGAATCAATGACATGAGTAACCAGTTTGACAATTCAAATTGAACCACAATGACAGAAACAACATGTCAAATATCTGATACTCATTCTGCTCCGTTCCTCTGACACATTTTCCTTTGTGATACAAAAAGTTATTTGATAAACTTGAATAGATAGTAATCGACAAATCATTCAACAGTTGCAATAACCTAAATTTTTACATCACACTAAAATTCAATCCTATTTTGACAGCAACAAAATCTTTGGAATTAGCTAAAGAATAAAGATGAATGAATAAAGGTAATATCAAGTATCTTGGGTCTATAATCCACGGAAATGGGGAGATTGACAATCAAGACATACATTGTATTGGAGCAGGGTGGGTGAAATGGAGGCTCGCTTCCGGGTACTGTGTGATACGAATGCGTCACCAAAGCTTAAAGATAAGTTTTATGGAGTGGTGGTTAGACCGACTGTTGGCCAATCAAGAACGCACACGTTTAGAAGATGAAGATAGCAGAGATGAGGATGCTCAGATGGATATGTGACCACACTAGGAAAGATATGATTAGCAACGAACTAATACAGGACAAGGTGGGAGTGGCCTCAAGATGAAGAAAACGAGGTTGAGATAATTTGGACATGTGAAAAGGAGGTATGTGGATGCACCGGTAAGGAGGTGTGAGAGGTTTGCTATAACAGATTGTAGGAGAGATAGAGTGGGGAGGTGATTAGACAGGATGTGGTACATCTTCAGCTTACTGAGGACACACCCTAGATAGCAAGGTATGAAGGTCGAGGATTATGGTAGAAAGGTAGTAGGTAGACGAGTGTGATCGTACTTTTATGTGGGAGAGGCAAGGGGCTAATCTCCTCTTCTCATTTTTCCTTTATTTAGTAGTATTATATGTATTCGCGTAGTATCTTATTCTTAATTTTTACTGCTACTTGTTGGTTCATCTTCTTTGTTTATCTTCCTATTTTGTTGTCGTTATTTGGCTTTGATTACAATTCTGTTAAGCCGAGGCTCTGTCGGAAAAAGCCCCTCTACCCCACAAAGGTAAGGGCAAGGTTTGCATACATCCTACCCTCCCCAGACCCCACTTGTGAAATTTCACTGGGTATGTTGTTATAATAAAGAACAGAAGCATTTAATTTTACGACGGAGACCACAGATAGTTAAGAAATTTAACAAGCACACTATCAACAGAAATAAACTATTCAGACTATGTTCAGGGATCAGTAGGACATCAATCCAATATTATCATGTTTTAGTGACTTGTCGTAAAGCGAAAGAGGCAATTTCTCTCAAAAATTAACAATGAGACGTAAACTTACCCGCCTGTTGTAGCAGTTGCAGGTTGACCACTAGCATCATTTCTCTTGACTTCAGCTAGTACAGCATTGATATCATCGTCCTCAAAAGCAAAATACACAGGATACTGGAAGAGAATATCATACAGTTAAGCACTCACTACATTTGTGTATTATGCAATCACAAAGGTTGAATCATTTCAATATGAAGAAGATACACATAAACCCCAAATGCTATCCAAGCAAGAGAAGTCTGGTGGAAGGCAGCAGATAACAACAACATACCCAGTAAAATCAAACAAGTGAGGTCTGGGGAGGGTAGAGTGTACGCAGACCTTACCACTACCTCGGGGAGATCCATCGGAAGAACTAAAAACTCTATCCAGTACCAAAAGTAACACTTTCGTATGTTTGAGAGAGGACTTAGAACAAAATGCAGTGAATTCAATCATATAAAATCACATACAAATGGAGTCACAGGTCACATGCACTATACTTATCTTCTCGGGAAAGTTCAAATCTTTGTTCTAATATAAAAAAAGGTTCTATAGTACTTTTTCGATTTGTTATAAAAGAAAGGCACTAAAAGTCACTTTCAACAGATGGCTGTAAACATTTAAAGACAAAATTGTAACTAGGTTAGTTCATATAAGACGGAGGGAGTCACAACTAAAATTGCTCAATTTTCTCCTGTTCCATGAACAATTGGAAGGATGGACTATAAATATGGACATAGCGTAACAGAATATTATATTTATCTCATCCTTATCAGAAAAGGAAGTCAAAGGCAAATGTACACTATGTGAAAGAATTCCCCTCATAGTCCACAGCAAACGCAGCCAATGCCTCTATGACATTCTGTTTTTATCATACTGAACCACCTGTCCCTAAAAAACCCCGGCAATTGTAGACTGCTTTGGTTTATCTAGTCTTGATAATGAAAGGCTACCTTTCTTGTGCATTCGGGAATAAATAGAAAATTTCTAAATGTGAAAACTCTCCATTGATTGGTTGTAGTGTTCACGAGGTTGTATAAAATCTAATGTTCAGTGATATGACTTTCCTACTGACTGATTTTACTAGGAATGAATACTGAAAGTACTTCTGAATGTTCAAATTTATCACTTAAACGATTTAACAATTTAATCACCAAATGGTTGGTTACTGGTACTTAAAATTGATTTCCCCAACCAAAAAAAAGGGAAACCGCTAATGATTATAAAATTATTCAATTAAAGCCTGATTAAATCATTTAATCAGGTAGACTAAATCAAACCAAACCAAACAAGACCTTAGACAAACGTCAAACCGTCAAAGGCAGCTCTATGACGGTGTACTATAAATCACATGCATTACACCGCTGAATACATAACCAGCTGCAGGAAAACTTAAAATAGAAAAAAGGAAAAGATAATCAAGGATATGTTTGCCTCACAGGGATGTTAGCATGTATAAGCAACCGTTCCAGCTCAGACACTTTATTCCTCAGAAGGTCAAAATCTTCATCCGTACCAACCGCAGCATCTACTTTTTCTGGACTAAATTGAGGCGGCAGTAAAAGCAGTAAGCCCCCTAACAGCTTCCCCTGTCCAATATATTCTGCAAGAAAATGGAAAATTGTAAGAACAAGCCCATTAGACAAGAGCGAACTAGAATTGTGGAAAAAACAAATCACTAAAACTAAGTATTCTTTCTGGAATAATTTTTCTTTCTGCAACTGTCAATTTATTATACCCTTTACCAGAGTTAGCAATACAACAAACAAGTCAATTATATCAGATCAAGTTAACAACAATCAAGCAGTTCAAGAAAAGTAAACACCAGAAGTACTTTAGCGCACTTATCACATTAAAAAGATGGAAGTATAGAACTGCAATAGAAGGGAATCAATTTTATTAATAAAGCAATAGTCAAGTATTCATGTTGTTGTGACACTAGAAGTCAATGTCCCAAACAGTGAAAGGAGGGCCCTACTGCTGTGAATACTTGTTTACAAAGTAATTCAACTTCTGAGAATACACCCGAATCTTTGACTTATTGCTCCTGCCGGTACATTTATCGCTGGAGCACTCTCAAATCAGTTTGTCCTTTCATCGTTGGATATATTTTATCAGCATTGTCGACCTACTGATAGTTTTCATTGACATTTCCTAAAGTAAAACCTTCTGTGAGTCCAAATTGATTGTGTGTCTAAAAGCAAGTAGTTGCATAAAACGAACTAAGCATGGTTTTGCCTTGTTTTTTCTGATCCAAATCTGCCCCTATACTACTCGAATTGTTCAGTTTTCTCCATACCCTGCTGCTAGCAAATTGTCTCGTACTTGAACTAGTCACTAAGGTCACGCTCCAGCATGAAATAGGTGGACTCAAGAAAAGTTCAAATTTACACCCACTTTTTACTATGGTTTAAAATTAACCTCAGTTCAGAGCTTTACTGGGAATCAAAGGACAAAAATGAGAATTTTTTCTAACGCTGGGATAAGATGAGCATAAGTTTAATGAAGGGCAAACTGGCTCAATTTTGGAGAGCTGAAATATGGAGTCCGGACTACGATCCTCACAAGTAGAGTTTAGCAGAAAGGAACTATAGAAGTCTCGACGGAATCTCATCTCCAAACCAGTGTTGTGAAAAGCGCTGAAGCGCTCGCTTTAAGCGCGAAGCGAAGCGAAGCGACAGAGGGTCGCTTTTTTGACCTGAAGCGATGGGGCGAGAAAAAGGCGCACGCTTCATGCCCAGAAGCGAGAAGCGACGAAGCGGAAAAGGCGAGGAAAAGCTCGCTTAAGCCCTATTTAAGGTTCTTTTTTTTTTTTTTTTTTTTTTAGGGTTTTATTGGTTTATTCTAATTAAAACCCTTAAGCGACTTCTTCAACTGTGGAGCTGCTGCTGCTACTGGTATGCGACTTCTTCTTCTTCTCTATTTTTCTTCTTCGTCTTCTCTATTTCTTCATTTTCTCTGTTCACTGCTCTGTTTTTTTTTCTCATCTTCTTCTTCTCTATTTCTCTTCTTCTTCTCTGTTCACTGCTCTCTTTTTTTTTCTCTTCTTCTCTATTTCTCTTTTTCTTCTCTGTTCTTCGCAGCTTTGTTTTTTTTTTCTCTTCTTCTTCTTCTTCTTCTCTGTTTTTCTTCTCTGTTTTCCAGCTTTGTTCTTCTTCTTTTTTAATTTTTTTTTTGCTGTATGTGTTCTGACTTCTGTCTATCTGTATATATTTTCACTATTTTGTTTTCTCTTGTAGTATATTTCTTTATTCAATGGCGCAAAAAAGAGATCCAGCTTGGGCTTATGGAATTGCAATAGGCTCTAACACACGAATAAAATGTGTTTTTTGTGACAATATATATAACGGTGGAATATTTCGTCACAAGAAACATCTTATTGGTGGTTACAAAGATGTCATTGTATGTCCAAAAGTCCCAAATGCTGTTAAGGAAGAAATGAAGGAGTATATGAAGAAAAAAAATGAGTTTAAGACTCAAATGATGCATGATGCATCAATGGTTAATCTTGTTGATGATGATCAAATGGAGAATGATGAAGTTGAAGTGAATATGCCAATGGGGCCTCCTACAAAATTCCAAAAGAATTCTTCAGCTAGCGGGAGTGGATCATCCACCGCTAGCAATGTTAAAGGTCCTCTAGATACCTATTACCGACAACAACCCAATGAAAAAAGAAAAGGTGGAGCCATTGATTTAGCATCTTCTAGGAAGATTTTAAGGGACCGTGCCGTATCCGCTTTTGCAAGGTGGATGTATGACGCAGGCCTCCCTTTTAATTGTGTTAATTATTCTGAGAGCTTTGGTGAATTTATTGAGGCGGTAGGCCAATATGGTCCAGGAATGAAGCCCCCAACCTATCATGAAGTTAGAGTTCCTTGTCTAAAAAATGAGGTGGAGAAAACAAATAATATTGTTGAGGCTCATAAGGTTCAATGGAAAAACTATGGATGTTCCATTATGATGGATAAATGGACGGCCAGAAATGGAAAAATGGTAATCAATGTTTTGGTGAATTCTCCGATGGGAAGTGTGTTCCTTGAATCTCATGATGCTAGTGACTCTTCTACTGATGCTACTAAAATGTTCAACTTGTTTGAGAATACAATCTTGAAAATTGGGAAGGAAAATGTGGTGCAAGTTGTGACGGATAATGCAAGTGAGAATAAGAAAGCGGGTGAATTGTTGAGGGGAGTGTACCCGCATATTTTCTGGACTCCTTGTGCTGCTCACTGTATCAACTTAATGTTTGGTGACATTTTCAAGGAAGCCCCATATTCTACAGGTGAATAAGTGGTTTAGTTTTCTTTTTCAGTCTTCATGTTAATTATCTATACTTAGTTTACTAACTACTAAATTTTTTTGGAACAGTTTTTGCTAAGGCTGTTAAGATACATTCTTATATCAGTCAAAGGGCATTACTGTTGAACATGATGAGGAGATACACAAACCAAAGTAATTTGGTAAAACCCGCGAAGACAAGGTTTGCAACAGCTTTTTTGACTTTGCATAGTTTTTATAAGCAAAAGAAAAATTTGCGAACCTTGTTCATGTCAAATGAATGGAATGAGAGTACCTATGCAAAGGAAACTCTTGGGAAAGAAGTTGCCAGACACATCATTAGTCCATCTTTTTGGGATGACACTGTAAAAGCACTTAAAGTTGGTGGTCCTCTAGTTACTGTACTTCGTTTGGTGGATGGAGAGAAAAAACCACCAATGGGCTACATTTATGAAGCCATGGATAGAGCAAAAGAAAATATTGAAAAGGCATTTGATTATGATAAAAGGAAATATGAGAAAGTTTTTGAAATTATTGATGCACGGTGGACAGATCAACTTCATCAACCTTTGCATGCAGCAGCACATATTTTGAACCCCGGGCTCTATTATAAAAATAGTGAGATGAAGACTTTAGATGAAGAAGTGTGGATGGGATATCATGCATGTGTTGAGAGGATGATCCCAAATAAAGCTTTGATAGACAAAATAGGGGAGGAGCTTGGTAGGTACATGAAAGCTGATAGGCTACTTGGATTGGAATCAGCTATTAGAGCTAGAACCTTAAGGTCACCAGGTGAGCATTTCAACTTTTAATTGTGTTTAAAGCTTAACTTTTAGGTTATTAACTTTTAAAATTATTCCACAGTTGAATGGTGGATGCAATATGGTCATAACGTCCCAAACTTGCAACAGTTTGCTATTAGAGTTCAAAGTTTAACTTGTAGCTCATCCGGTTGCGAGAGAAATTGGAGCGTGTATGAACATGTGAGAAACTACATTACAGTATTACTAAATTAAGTGGTATCTGAATTGACTTGGGAACACCTTATAATTACTTTCTACAACTTATGTGCAGATTCATACTAAAAAGAGGAATAGGCTTGAGTTGAAACGCCTCAATGATCTAGTGTTCATCAAATATAATAGAACATTGATGCGTCGTTACAATGCTCGCGATACCATTGATCCAATTATGTTGGATAGTATTGATGATGCAAATGAATGGTTAACGGGAGCCCCTTCAAATCATGAAGATGAAGAAGTATACGAAGGAGAAGATCTCACTTATGGTCATGTTGCTTCGGCAAGTGGTGTTGAGGAGAGTATTTATGGTCTTAGGGGGAGTACTTTAAGGAGCAAGGAAAGAGCAGATTCAAGTAGAACCCTTGTTGATGAAGCCTCTGATGATGAAGAAGATTTTGCTCAAGATAATAATATGATGGCACTTCAAGAGTTTGGAGATCTTGTTGAGGAGTATGATGTAGAATAGAAGTTCTAAACTTCTATCTGATTGTTGGTTCTGATTCTCTATCTGTGTTGGTTGATTAAGACGCGAGACTGATTTTTAGTACTTTAGCGGTTTGCTTGGATGCTTGTTATGACTATCTATTATCTTTTTATTTTAAGAATTGAAAGATTATGTTATCTATTGAGTTTTTGGCTATTTATTTATGCATCTTTAATATTTTTAAATTTTTTACTAAATAGCGCTTTAATGGAAAAAAGCGTGCGCTTCGCTTCACGCTTCTCGCTTCTGTGAAGCGAACCCTCGTCGCTTTTTTCCGCCTCTCGCTTTTTAAAACACTGCTCCAAACCACTCCCTAAAAACTAGATGTCTACTTAATATATTTAGTTGGAGCAACCTAACCCCGGTAAATAGCACTGATCATTGTCTGGATAGTTCTAGCCCCCCATCCTTAGCATAGCTTCTTCTGACATATTGAGCTAATACATTCTCTTTTGTACCTTTTGCATCTTCTTGATGCCACTAAATGAAACTTCCTACTTCATCAATAAAAAATACATAGCAATTGCTATAAAATCATTGACATTACGAACCAGCCTCTTAGCTGAATTATGGCTAGTACACGCAACTCTTCAACACTATATTCATCTTCAAAGCTTATTGTACTTCTCTTTAATCCTGGTGTGCTCTCGACTAATTCCACATGCACTTGCTATCACTTAGGGATCGTCATTCGGTAGTTGGTTGGAGTTGTGCAAGTATTAGTAATGCAAAGATTAGTTATGAGAGAATTTATGTATTGTTTTATGTAAGTATTAGTTATTCCATCTTCTATCCTACATAAAATAATACATAGATTTCATCATAACTTATACATGTATTAGTTATGTGGATTTCTAAATTGCAAACCATACATTGTATTAGTTTTATACATGAATAACATACCTTATAACCATGGTATTACGTATGCAGGATTTAGTACCTGCATAACTCACCCACAAACCAGCTACCAAACGACCCCTTAGGGGTTGTTTGGTAACCGATTAGAATTATGCAGGTATTAGTTATTCCATCTTGTACCCCGCATAAGATAATACACTAATTTCCTACATGTATTAGTTATTTGGATTTATAAATTCCAAACGAAACAACGTATTAATTTATACATGAATAATCTATTTCCCAATTAGCTACCAAACATTGTATATCCTATACAGAAATTAATACTACATGAATAACTTGCTTCTTTACTAGCTAACAAACGACCCCTTAGTGTTTTCGCCTCTGCTGGTATTTGAACCCGAGAAACTCACTTCATTAACCACTATGCCACAACCTGATGTGCTCTTTTTATACTGAAAATGAAGATTTCCAGATTACAAGCAGTATATAAAATAGCACCCAAGGGTGTGGCTTAATGGTTCAATAAAGTTGGGTTGAGCACCATGAGGTCTCAGGTTCAATTCCCAATAGAGACAAACACTAGGTGATTTCTTCCCATCTGTTCTAGTCTTGATGGACAGAGTTACCTGATACATGTTGCTAGTAGGTGGAATTAGTCAAGGTGCGCGCAAGCTGACCCAGACACCACACCATGGTTATCAAAAAAAAAAAAGAAGAAGAAGAAGAAGCAGTATATAAAATATAAACGCAGCACACCTTTAATACTATTTTTCTTTCAAAAACTTTTAAAATTCCGAGTAGTATTTTTAGCTCCACCGTAATTTGAACGCACTACCACTAGGCTCCATAAAAGCTTATTCATACTGAAAATGAAGATTTTGTATATAAAAAGCAGCCACACCTTTAATGAGCTTGAGGTCCAATTCCCGAACAGGAAGCATGAGTACAGTACGAGACAGATCCGAAGCGAATAGCGAAGAGCCGGCGTGATGATTCAGAGTAGCGAGACGCGATCCGAAAGGGACCCCGGAGAGATCAAACTGAACGAGACGGTAAACGTCGACGACTGTAACGGCGTCGTATAGGTCGACACATGTGAATAGGATGAAGAGTAATGCGAGTAAGGGATCCAATGCCGCCGGCCGCCGTTGAGAATTCGCCATTGAAGAATGACTGTTAGGGTAGGGTTTTGGTGAAGGGAAATATACGATGGAAAGAATGAAGATACTGATAGGCTGCACCAAGGTGGTCAACGAAGTGGGTTGAAAGCAAAAAGTCTCTGGTTTGAGTCACAGTTTAGATAAAAAAATACTAGTAATTGATTTTTTTGGTTTGTTCTAACTTGGATGAATAAGTGGTTTGTTATTTATTTCTTTTAATTTGTTTTGTAAGTGAAAAGTATTATTCTAAAAGTATTTATAATATATTTAAGAAAAAATTATGAGGAGTACGATGGGGGAGGGGTATCGAAAAGTTGAAGCTAGGTCATATCCTGTCTAATCACCTATTCCTAATATTTTTTTGACCTACCTATACTTTTCCTTGTTTCCACTATATCCAGCCTATCGTAGGAACATCTGCATTTCTCCCATTCACATGTCCAAACCATCTCAGTTTCTTTTCCCTCATCTTGTCCTTACAAAAGTCATTTCCACTTTGTCCTAAATATCTTTGTTCATGATCTTATAGCTCTTGTTATGCTCGCACATCCATCTCGATATCCTTATTTATGCAGCATGCATTAAATACCCTCATTCATGATCTTATCGCTTCTGGTATGCTCACGCATTCATCTCAACATCCTCATTTCACAGCTTCCATTTTCTGAACATAAGAATTTTTGACTGACCAATACTCCACTCCATATTAGAGTCATCTACCCACCACCTTATATATAGAACTTACCTTCGAACTCAGTTCTAATAAATATTTGTAAACCAACCATATAAATGAAATTGAGAGTAATCAAGGATTTTGTCTTGGAAGAGTATTTTGAGAACTAGAATATATATTACAGATAAAAAAAAAAAAAATAGTTAAATAAAAAAAAGTTTCAAACTAACAGACAAGTTACAATATGGATTACTAGTATACAAGGACAAATTCAGAATCGATCCCCCCCCCCCCCCCACAAAAATAAAACAATGCATAGAACGATTGTCATCATGCCATTTCAAATTCAGCTTATAATCTTTCATAAGATTATTGACTGCTGAAATGTAAACCCCTTTTCGATTATCAAAACTCAGTTTCAGAAAAAGGACTTGTTCAAATAACAACTATGCCTCAGTCACAAACAAGTTGGATCGACTATAGGGATTCTTATTTACAAGTACAAAGATGGTGAAGAAACACACAGCAAGATAATTAGCTTTGTGACTAGAAAGAAACAAGGGGAAACCAAGAATATATTTAACACTTGCAAGAGTCACATGAAGTAGGACCAAACTAAAACACCACATGAGCCCTCACAAAGATGCTTGAGAGGAAATGGAGAACATGTCAAATACTTTGTAAACAATACTCTATATATTCTATACATCACTGTACTATGAGTTGTCTCTACAAAAGGTACTGTGGATATGCCTTTGATCACCCTTTCAAACGAACTCTAGTGTCAAAGCGCAGCAGATGAACATTCATCCCCTAAATCCTGCCATCTTAACAGGCAAGGATTAATAAAGCTTGTCAATTCTGGTAAATTCAGCCGGCAGTGTGTTGGTTATTCTCCGTTAGGCTGCAGAAAAAGTGGTGTAGGAAGCATTAAATATATCAGAAGTGCAAAAAGGATCAATCAAAGCACTTTTAACCTCAAAGAACTTTAAGGACCTGAAGAAATAAGGTTCATTTTTTTTTCAAGTACAGGAACTTCCTTGACAGAGTAATGTTTACCAGTGAGTAATACAGTATGTAAAAAATAAGTGCATATTTTCAATTACTTGCACTAATATCTACAAAAACATTATGTAAATTTTTTGAGGTCTTTTGTGAAGTACATATATTTCTTTACCACAAAAAAAGAAGTATTTGAGGTATGTTTCCAACTTCTTTTGAAATGATTCTTGATTGCATTCATTGGAAAGTTCATAGCGGGCAATTGTCTAGAACGTATCATAAATTTTTTTTTAAGATGTCTTCAACCAAAGGCTTTTGGTGTCCACAAAACTTTTGAGATGACTAAAAGCTTAAAAAGGAGTCACTACCCAGAAGGTGTAGTCAGGTAGGCATCCAACTTTGCCATGGCATCAACAAGTAACATTATTAGTAACATATTCCAGATATTCAGTCACCGGACTCTTCTTCATTCCCAGGAAAAAGAAATTGAAGGTCTTCATTGTCTCTATACACTTGCACCAGGCAAGCTGCTTTATATACAAACAACCCAACCATGGCAGGAACCAGCTGTTAAGATCCCAAACATATGACACATTAACTGATGAACGGCCACAATCAGAGGAATCAAACAGAGGATAGCATAATTAAGTCAAGATTATAAAGGTATAAATAAGTGTTAATTCAAATGTCGTAAATGCACACAGCATTACCTGGAAATCAAATAGATCATGGGCAAAATGCTGAGACAATTCCCACAATCCATATATTGCAGCGGGAATCACAAGTCTGGGGGATGAAAGGGCGACGCTGCTTCCTTTAACAGATCTCTCAAAAAAATCCTGCAGATCTTCACTTCGTATTCCGATTCTGAGGGGAAGAAATATCAGATCACCCAGTCAATCAAGTTCGCCATTATTATGTGAAGAATAACGAGACAGAAACATAGTTATGACATTACTTCTTCAGTTTCTTTTTCTTGAAAATCTCAGGAATTGACTCTTGTGAGAGGTTGTCTGCATGTTGGCAAAGGAGCTGATAGTACAGGCAACTGCATAAGAAATTACAACATTACCCAGAGAAATAAACCGCACCAAAGATGATGCAGCCGATATTATGGAAACATAAACAAAAGAGAATAGTTCAAACATAAAGATTCTACCATAACCAAGTACTTGTAAGGTCTAGATGATGTAAAATCATATTTCTAAATATTCTAAGCTATCCATTTTTAACTGCCTAAATGTGCCAAACTGGGTTGTTTACAAGTACTAGAAGGATCAGTAAACAGGAAAGATGGAGTTAAAAATAGTTACAAATCGAACCTGAAAACAACTCCTGTTGCATAGCTCAGAGCAGCCTACAGATTGAACAAGTAAATCTGTCAGTCCACTGTGGATGCAAATACTTCTAACCTGAGACCTCTTTCATAAGGTAGAACCAGATAAATAACCCAGTGAAAAAGGTTAACAAAACGAAACCAGTTTTTTCTAGTCAAGAAAGCAGTGAAAATGGGAAGAACGTTTAATTGGAGCGGAAGTTGGGCATCAATGCTGACTGCAGCTGTCATGAGATGTTCTACTACGTTGGTTGGTGGTTTATTATTAAAACAGTAACTGTAAGAGAGAGTATGAACTCATCGGCTCTTTCACAACTGCAGTAAGCAATCACTAATTTTGATTTACACGCATGTGCTCTCCACTGCTTTCTTAGCTCAAGTGAAGATTAAGAAAAATATATCACAACTAAGCATAGCCACCAATGTTTCTAAGGAAAAACTATATGCCTTCTATATAGAATGTCTCATGACCTCAGAACCTGTAAAAAGATCTACCAAATACCTGGACTGATAAAACTACCAAACAATATCCACTGCAAGCAGTCCCAATGCCCACTGTTAAGAAAAGTAGCTCCCTCTTAAGCTGCAACAGGAACAGAAAAATGATCAAAACCTTGTACATTGAAGAACAAAAAATAGTTAATTTCATTTGCAGAGATCTGTGTTGTGCACTTCAACAAAGACATTTCTCTTTTAATCGGATACAACTTCAGTATACCATGTTTTCATAGTGAGAGGATAACATTTGAAATCTTTTCCTTGTCACTTTTACATACACTTAGGAGCAGCAGGAATTTTATCAGGTATACACAAAGATGCCTTCTACTTGAGAATTAGCATCTTTCAGGCTTTATGACAAAAATTATTACGAGACACCTGAAGAAGTCCAGCCAGTGAGCATATGCAATTAACAGCCCTTAACTACCCATTTTACTCCTATAAGTTGTTAAATATTTTATACAAATCATTGAACAGCTCCACTAAGCATGCATGGAGTAGGTGCTCATAGAGACATCCAAACTACCTTTCATCAATAAAATTCTACAATAATACCTGTTTTCTCCTATAACTATACAAAGTTAAGTTTTTTTTTAGGGCAGCCCGATGCATTAAAGTTACCGCTATGCGTGGTGTCCGGGGAAGGGCCCCACCACAAGGGTGTATTGTACGCAGCCTTACCTTGCATTTCTGCCAGAGGCTGTTTCCAAGGTTTGAACCTGTGACCTCCAGGTCACATTGCAGCAACTTTACAAAGTTAAGTAGGAGATAATAAGACAAATAAAGAAGAAAAATTCCCGGGTATTAACAATGTACTCCATCTAAAATGTCAGAAATTGGTAAGGGCAATATCAAGAAGCCCCTTTTCTTTTGGACAACCTTTCACCAAAAGTAAATAAAACAACATGAACCACGATAAGGTCATAAGGATGATGGCCAGCAAGAAAGATTATGAGTAGAGTCTCCACTTTCTAAACCAATGATATTTGAATTCCAATGCGATGCAATTATAAACGTTTACGAATATAAACAGCAAGAATGTAGATGCTTGACCGGGGCTTACAGCTTCATATCTGAGAAAGTTTAGCCTTTTCCTTCTTTCTCTGTCATTTTGTATTTCCTGTGCATATCATTAGAAGCGTCAATAGCAAAAAGCTAACTACTCATTCCCTTGCTCATGAATCACAATATTCAAAACTCCATTAAAAGAACAAAACCAAAAACTTGTTAATGAACACCTTAAGGGTCCTCTTTTTATTAACTGGCGCCGTGGCATCACCTGAAAGCCACTCTTTGGTACTTTTCAATTTTAAAAACCCGCCTTCATTGTCATCCCCGGATACCTGCATTTGCTTCCTTTTGTTTCAACATTCAAGTGCAAGCAAACAAATAGCAAAAACCTGAAAAACCAAAAAAATTGGGTAATCAAGAAAATACCTCCTCTAATTGGGTAGTCTCGCTAATCCCACTTCCAGTTTCTGCAGAATCAAAATCAGCCACATTCCTCAGCCAAATTCTATCAGAAATTCTCGAAATAACATCCCCATTTAACTCTCTTTCCCTCAAGAAATCTTGGAAAACGTCATCCACTGCTGCTTCACTCACTGCGGCAAGAACAAAACAAAATCCCAAATTACTCAAATGGGTAGTTAAAAACTTCACAATTCTTTCAGAAATCGTTATTCTTGAGTTTCCAGCTGTCGGGTTACCGGGACAAGAAGAAGGGATCTTTACACAAATAACTGGTTCGATTCACTGTTGCACTTTTTCTAGCTGGTATACATAGAGTATACACTATTTATACATGGTATACACATATAATACATGTATTATACATCTGAAAAACGCAAATTTCTCAAATGGGTAGTTAAAAATTTCACAATGCTCTAAGAAAGAGTTATTGTTGATTTTCCAGCTACCGGGTTACTGAGCCAAGAAGAAGAAAAAAACGCAAATTACTCAAATGGGTAGTTAAAATTTTCAATATGCTTTAAGAAAGAGTTATTCTTGAGTTTCCAGCTACATACTCAACAGTGTAGTATATAAACCGCAAATTAATCAAATGGGTTGAGTTTTCAGTTACCGGGTCGAGAAGTTTTGAGGACGGAGAGCGCCGTCGTGAATCTAGGCCGTGCACGGCGGCTTTGCGGTTGCGGTGGCGGAGGAGAGAAATAGAAGGAGGTTGTTAAAGGGTACAGAAGGTGAGAGTGATTGGGTAAACACAATGGTAGCACCATTTCAGTGCGAATGTGGACTATGGAATTCATATGCTTTCTTCTTTTTTTCTTTTTTTTTTTATCTGAAACCTTTTTGGTTTGTGAAGGTGATGACCAATTTTTGCGATTAGAGAAAAGGAAAATATCTCCTTTCCTTGGCCCATTTTCAATTTTGCACTTTTTAGTGGTGTGTTTGTTTTTATCTTTTCTACTTATTATACTGTTATTTATGCTAAATCGGGACTTTATCAAAAATAGCATCTTTATTTCATCTGAGATAGTGGTATAGATTGCGTACGTGGTGGTGCTGGTGGTTTTTTCTTTTTTTCAAAACTTATTTTTTCCCAAATTACTTATTTTTTCTCAAAAATTTTTATTTTAAAAAAATGAGGTATTTGACCAAGCTTTTGACATAAAATAAGTGCTTCTGAAGCAGAATAAGCGGTTTTTACATAAGCTAAAAAAAATAATTTCTCCTTAAAAGCACTTTTTAAAAAATATTTTTGAGAAAAATATACTTAGAAACACTTTTAAAAAGCTTGACCAAACACTAATTGTTGCTCAAAAGTACTTCTTAAATTTAATGGCCAAACATAAACTGTTTCTCACGAAAAGTACTTTTTAAAAAAATACTTCTAAAAAAAATACTTTTCAAAATAAGTTGATTTTAGAAGTTTGGCCAAACATGCTATAAGTAGGCGTTCGTCCACGAAAACTAAAAAATTTTGAAGTTGAAGCTGGAATTGGAGTTGTGTTTGGCCATAAAAATAAATTGGAGTTCTTTTTTACTATTTGTGAGAAAAGTTGAAGTGTAAACACTTTTCCAAATACAATTTCAAATTATATTTGGAATTCTTGTGGCCAAACACTATAATTTTTACAAGAGTAAAATAATTTTTCTGAAAAAAGTGAAAAATTCTCATAGGCACAGGCTCTAATTTTAGAACTACCTATTGTTTGATTTAGTTTTAAAGGTTATTAGCTCGAATTATCGGTTTTGGGAATTGATCATTTTTAATTTGATTATTGAGTTAGTTGTTAAGATTACACATGATATTTATTTTCTTATATTAAACATTACTTATAGACGATGTGATAAATAAAATCTAATAGGATATTTCAGAAATTATCAAATAATTTGCACCTAAAAATCAAGTTTCATTAATTGAATGTGATCTACTAATTTAAAATCAGTATTAACGATACAATGCACACAATATTGAAAAGATTAATTGCAAGAAAATAGCAAAATAATATTTGGTAAAAAAGGAACCAACTAATTTTCTATTATTTGAACAACACAAGTAGTAAACACATAGCAAGTAATAAACAAGATTTATCCTCGAAATGTTATCAGGTTATCGATTAACCCATTAAAAAAAATCATAAATTATTACAGAATTAATAACCCGACAAAAAATAAAATAAAATAAAATCCGCTATCAATTCATTAAACCAATATTTCATTATCGATAAATAAATTATATTTTTTTCAATTCAAATTATTGTGTTCTTAATAATAATTTCCTATTACTTATAAAAGACTTATAAAAGGTGACAACTATCCAATAAAATTAATCGAGTTGCAAGCTTACTCGAAAAAAAATTATCAACTTCGGTTCGAATTTGAACAACCCTACTCTAAATTGCCAAGGTAAAAAGTTATGTTGTCCAAACAACAATTGTCAAAACTTGCAACTTATTACAAATGTTACTAAAGGGTTTTAGCCCTAAAACCCTAATCCCATCTGACATTCAAGAATCCACCATGGCTGTATTGAGCTCAAAGAAAGTATTGCAAGACAACAAAACCACTGACCCAACTTCCATTACATCACTTACCCTCACTCACAAAGCTCTTTCTCATGTACAAATTTCTGGTCTTTTGTCAATTTTTATTTTTTTTTTCAAATTTTCATATTATTAATACATATTGCATTTTCAAGATTTCAATTTTCTTATGCAGGTTTCTTGTTTGAGTGAGTTTGAAAATTTGCAGAAGCTTGATCTTGGCTTTAACAATTTAACTTCACTTGAGGTAAATTTTTTAAAAAAAATTAAAAATTCTACCTTTATTTGGGTTGCTTAAGGTCTTGTTTAGACATGGATTTTATTTTTTTTCCAGAAAAGTTTTTTGAAATTTTACCTTTGGACTGATTACTGGATATTGTTTCATGTAGTTCGTTTGTAGTATTATTTTATTGTAGTACTATTCTGCTACTGTCTCTTGTTTTGGCTACTATCTACTATCTCTTGTACTTCCATTACGTCTTTTTTAGACTGTTTCTGTCTTGAGCCTGGGATCTATCGGAAACGACCTCTCTACCTCACTTTGTGGGAATATGCTGGGTATGTTGTTGTTGTTGTTGTTGTGCCATTAGACTGATTTGAATTTTTTTGTGAAGATTAGTTTCAAGTTTGAATTGTGAGTATTTTAAAAAAAAAAGTAGTTTTTGTTTTCAAAGTGAAAATGATATTTGAAAATTGGAGTTGTTTTTCAATACTAGTGAGTAATTTAGAGTGAAAAAAGTGAAAATTTGCAGAAGCTTGATCTTGGGTTTAACAATTTAACTTCACTAGAGGTAAATTAAAAAAAAACAAAAAAAACTAACTTTATTTGGGTTGCTTAAGGCCTTGTTTGGATATGGATATTTTTTTTCCCAATAAAAGATTTTTAAAATTCTACCATTAGACTGGTTTTTTCGTGAAGATCAGTTTCAAGTTTGAAAAAGTAGGGTTAATAAGGGGCTTTTTGCCATGAAAATTGTGCGTATTTTTAAAAAAAATAGTTTTATGTTTTCAAAGTGGAAAAATAATACTATATGAAGTTTGGAGTTGTTTTTGAATTTTTTTGAGTATTTTGGAGTGAAAAAGGTGAAACGGCTTTTTGGTGTTTTTCAAATTTCTGGATTTTCTCAAAAATTTTTGGCCAAACGTGTTTTCCAAAGTTCAACTCCTTGAAAAAGTAAGAAAATTTCATGGGCAAACGCCCCGTAAGTTTTTCAAGTGAAATTATTTTCCACTCACAAAATTTCTACTTTTGTTCAAGTTAAATGCATCTCTCTACCTTTGTGAGGTAGGGGTAATGTCAACGTACACTCTACCCTCCTTAGATACCACCTTGGGGACTACAATGGGTATGTTGTTCAAGTTAAATCCATGTCCAATCACAACTTCAACAATAACTTTTTTTTTGGGTCAAATAGCACATTGTTTATGTCGCATCGTCTACTTTTATTGGAGGACTGAATTTTCACGGAAAATTCTGATTTTTATTTTGGATTTCAGGGGTTGAAGTTATGTGTGAATTTGAAGTGGCTCTCTGTTGTGCAAAACAAACTTCAGAGCTTGAAAGGGATTGAAGGACTTATTAAACTCACTGTGAGTTGTGCATTTGGTTCATGTTTTGCTATATTTTTATCCTTTTAGTTATGCACATACTTTGTTAACTGATGTTCTGCTTTTGATCACTTCTTCATATTGGAGTTTCTAGCTTGCCACCATTATCGTTTTGAGTGTGCTAATTCTTAAGTGTGTTCAGTTCCATTTTTCAATATTTTGCGTACAATCTTTTATGCCCCCTTTTGTTTCAGCACTTCTCTTTCAATTTTTCCTGTGTAAGAGTAGCATTTTTCTCTCCATTTTGCTTATAACATCATTTTCCACATTTATACTTGCCAAATAACCGCTTTCTCGATTTTAAGCTCTTCTTGGCATTTGTAAATTGAGCTTGGTTCTTTATCTTTTTCTTTGTTTTAAAAGTAAATGAGCAAACAAGATTTGCATACTCCTTACATTATTTCACTATTATGAAATAATATCATATTTTTAGCATTCCTTTCCAAATAAGCCAGAAGAGGCATAGCAGTGTTATTCTTCAAGCTCGACAATGCTTGATTCACTGTACTTCATAATACATGTTAAACGATAAACAGACAGTGTTGTCAAAAGCGAAAAGCGCAAAAAAACTCTAAGGTCTGTTGGGGCTTTTAAAGCGCAAATAAAAGCTGGGCTTCAATGAAAAAAGGCACAAAGGGAGAAAAAGTACAAATATTTGTGTTTAGTCCAAGACTAATAATTATAAGCATGAATGAGAAATATATGAACAAAGAAATTAAAAAACAATTACGATAAAGTGAAATATCAATTGTTTAGTGTCGCCTCTTCAGAAGAGACTCATTGGCAAGGAAAAGTATGCCTTAGAAACTTGATGACGACAGTGAAGCGCACATAAAGCGAGGCGAAGCGATCAACACATTTTGAGCCTCGCTTTAGGGCTTAAGCGCGCCTTTGATAACACTGTAAACAGATTAAAAAAACCAAGCTCCATGTCAGTGATGTGATGCTACAGTGCAAGAGGGGTAATCACACAGCAAACTCACGATAATTCGCCCCCTCCTCAATGTTTCTGTAGTTAAGATTAATTTTCATACTGCGCACCTTTGATATATTCTCTTACACCTCCCTGTTTGAAGCATCGATAAAGAAATCGAATATCTTGCTGACAATTGGCAAAGACCCAAAGTCTCCCACCCCGCTGATAACTCCATGTTGAAAAGTTCCACTTGAATGATTTTGCTCTCAACACACTCCATATCTTTTTGTCACCGCAAGTCATCTATTATTACATTGGTAAATTCTGTAAGCACTCCTCAGCCTCATCCACTCCCAGTCCTATATGGTCCTCCTAAAATTTTTATCTCCCATAATTTTCTGCTTATCCCTCTTAAATAATTTAAATAGTTGACAATTACCAATTTCAAAAAAATAATTTAAATAGTTGGTCCTCTCCATATCATTCAGCACTCTGAACACCCATGACTATACATCCTTCAGTGTGATCACATCATACACACTTTTGGTTACCTTCATTATAACCAAAGTACTATTGAACCTCCTTTCCCTTTTCCATATTTGGAGTCCATACAGCAGCAGTTGATGGATTCTGAACTGATTGGTCTTTAATGTTTAGATCTGAAAGAGGTAAAAAGGTTTTTGGTTTTTAATACACGCTTCCTTGTTTGTCAGGTATTGAATGCCGGAAAAAACAAGCTCAAATCTATGGATGAGGTCAGTGGTCTTGTGAACATGCGTGCACTGATTTTGAATGGTGAGCTTCTGTATATGTATCATTGCTTTTCTTCATCAGAGCTTAGTCTTTGCTGATACTTGTTTTTTATACTTACCTACTTTTTCCGTTTTGTGACAGACAATGACATTGTTTCAATTTGCAAGCTTGATAAAATGAAAGAGTTGAATACATTGGGTATGGCTTCCACCTCTCTAATTCTATATTTTCATGATCAATGGTTAGTGTGTGATTGAGCGTGGTGTAATATATAGTTTCCTGTTCTGCTAACCGTGCGAAGATCAGTGGAACAGATTCCCAGTTCTCATAGTAATTAAGAATACTCTCTGTTAGGAAATATAGTAAATTGTAATATCTGTAATATAAAATTAAAAGTCCAAAGAATCTACTACTGTGACTGATTGTGGTGACAATTTTGGGTTTCTGGAGATTAAACTTATGAGGATATCACCAAGATCCACTCAAGAGAACAATAATATATCACGAGAAATCTCAACTCCTTATACCAGGCTGCTACTATTTGACGTGCCTAGTTGTTTGGTTTTAAAGTTAAAACTGAGACAGGTTTCAGCCATAGAGACACTAATCTGTTATCTAGAAGAATTAGATGAAATTGGTTGGCTTCTCGATCATTTGTTTAGAGAACAGGGTTTGGTATCAAGAAGATAGCAAGGTTTTTGGTAGTTAGTTACATCTTGACTAGTTGTATATGTTTAGGTCAAAGAAATAAAGTGAATAGAATGACAATCTCTTTTATTCTTTTAGTTTTCCTTATCATATCATTTTTACTTATTTCATGATTCGGGCTATTCTGTTACTAGCCACCGTTGAACTTGTCTGAAGAATTGAAGTCGTTACTTGCCTTAGGTGATTATTAGGCAAATTGCTAGTGCCAATTAGACTAAAAACCTGTTATCTCTTGGTCTTCTTTAACTGTGATGGTTGATTGTGATACTACATACTAGTTGATTTTTGTGCCACCACCACATATTGAATCGAGATGAATCGTGATTAGCTTTGCGTAGTTGGCCTTTCTGAATAATGTCAAATTAAATTAACCTGATTGTGTTTCATTTTTGCCATTAAATCAGTTATGTTGAAAGTGTCTCTCTGCCTTTGGTATCTGTTGCAGTTCTTTCTAGAAATCCAATATCTGGAATTGGGCAGAGTCTAGCCAAAATTAACTCAATCACAAAAGTAAGCGGAACTTTATGTTTCCTGTTTATCTTCTAATGCATGATAATTCATTATGGTGTTTACTGTTTTCCATGTCCTAACACCATATGTGCACTGGTATTGTAGTTGTCTCTCTCTAATTGCCAACTACAAGGTATTGACTCTTCACTTAAATCCTGCACCGAGTTAAAGGAGCTACGACTTGCTCATAATGATATTAAGGTAAGTTCCCACAGCTAATTATCTGTTATGCTGTATTCACAGATGCTTCCTAAATTACCAGCAGGCTGTTTATTTTTATAATTTTACTTCCTCTCCATTGTTTTACAGACACTTCCCAGTGAGTTGGCTTTTAATGTAAAACTACAAAACTTAGACATCGGAAACAATGTGATCATGAAGAGGTCAGATCTGAAGGTAGCCATTTTTGTAAATTTCATTTTATCGCTCTCTCTTATCTCCTCATTTTGACAGTTATCTTACTTCATACTTTTCCTTGCCGAATATGTGGCTGCATGGCTTTATGGTAGGTGCTGTCTTCATTCGTTAACTTGAAAAACTTAAACCTACAAGGGAACCCCATTGCCGAAAAGGAAGATTTGGCCAAAAAGGTTAGTGGATACTTAGTTTGTTCTGGATATCAGGATGTAGTATCATGTGCTGACTTAACTTGAGACTGTCTTTACCAGATCAAGAAACAAGTGCCAAATTTGCAAATTCTCAATGCTAAACCTATTGAAAAGGCCATGAAAAAGGAAGAGGGTGGCAGAGGCGGTGATGAAAATGAAAGTGGTGATGATCATCATGAAGAGAGTACTTTCCTGGAGAATGACAAACCGAAAAAGTCTAACAAGTTCTCAAAGAATGGCAAGAATGCTGCTGATACAGCCGAAACTGTACTTGCAGATCCTGATGTACAGAAGGAACCAAAGCTCAAAAAGGAAAAGATTAACGAATTTGATAAAGCTTCTGGCCGTAAAAGGAAGGAGTTGGTACAAGCAGAGAAAAAAACCAATTCTGACGTGGGGATTCCGTCGATGGAACTTGACACAGGAGAGGAACGAAAGCACAAAAAACAGAAGAAGAGTGAACTCTTGAAGGAGAAAGCTTCAAATGTCGAGGATAAGGAACCAACTAAAAAGTCTAGTAAGAAGGCTAAACAAAATAAAGCAAGTGCCATTGATGATGGAGAAACTCCTTTTTTGGATCTTTTTGTCTCTGATATATCAGATCCATTGACCGGTAGTAGCCTGAAGGTCGGTAAACACAACACACTCCAACAAAATGTTGATGCAGCTTCAGGCTTGGCTACATTCCCGAAAAAGAAAAAGAAGAACAAGAATCTTGTAACTGGTGCTGCTGCTCTTCAATTGTCATCAGCAAATGATGTAATTGGATTGGGTGGTGCATCGACATGGGATGACTAGAAAATAGCAGCATCCTGCTGAGAAAATTGAGTAGGACCAAATTTCGACTGTGAAGTAGCAAAAACTGTCATTTGATCCTTGGCCTCCCATTTGGTTCGATTTATCTTCAATAAGATGTTTGCGCGGGTTTACATGAACAAATTAGTTTCACTCCCCCGATAGAGGCTGCAATGTACGGTGCTGTGACAACAAAGGATAAGGAACTACTTGAAAGCCAGATCATTGAGAAGTAAAGGATGTTCTTGCTCTCGCGCCATGGTAAATGAGCCTAATTTTAGTCTTGGTTTGAGAACATTAACAGTTTGTGTTTCCAACTTGAATTTTCTTTGGGCTGGTATGGTTGGTGGTTGAGACAATCATAGACTTCATGATCATGGATCAAAACTTGTTACTTTATGCATTTACCAATTTTTTCCAGTTTAATTATGATGAAAATGCAAACTCTGAAAACTAGTCGAGAATTCTCTTGTAGTTGCAATTTTTTTTTCATTAGCACTTGCCTCTATATTCAAATATGCACTTTTTAACATCTAGCTGTGACTTATAGTTATGGACAGTTCTTGTTAATTTCCTTTTTGGCACACAATATATGAATACAGAATCCATCATAAAAATAAAAAAAGGTATGATGTAGACAACCTATCCTAATGCAAATATTAGTGGCTGCTTTCACGGCTCTTAACTTGTGACATAGATCACATGGAAAACAACTTTACTATTGCTTCATGGCTCCCATTCATAAAAGTAAATTAACTTTTAGAAATTCTCGGTAAGAAAGAAGGGGATTTATTTATTTATTCTTTTTTTAAGAAAAGGAAACTCTTATTTTCCGAATCATTGTACATTTCAATTTGAATGGAAAACTTTGTTGGACAATCTTTAGGAAAAAGAAACACTCCTTTGGAGATCTGTTGATCAGTAGATAGTATAATGCATTAGAAACCTAAAGAATGTGAAAACTCTTTTGTGCTATATCCTTTTATGATATAGGTTCGGATGCTCATTCTCAACCTCTCAATTAGATACTTTTCCAGTGTCCGGTTCAACAACAGTTATAGTGAGTCCTCATCATTCGAGGACACTTTATCAACTCTTAATATTTATCAGTTACTTTCATTGAATTACATTACTTCCAAAAGCTTTAAGTTTTTTTTTTCTTTGAGATAATTTTAAATTTATTTCGTTTCTTTTTTTAATCAATTTTTTTTTTTATTCGACGTCCATTATTCTTTTGAAGTTCGACTAAATTTGATTCGTGCCTGAAAGTTTCCATATTGAAGGTAAATCGTTCTTTATCAAAGGCATTTCATATCCAATAAGGTTCAAATCTATGACTCGTAAATCTATAATTAAAGATGAACGAGTGCGTACATAGATTTCAGTTGTTGCCATGTGTAATATCAACAAAATTTAACCAGAAATAATATGTGTCTACTGCCACGTGTCTTATCCAACAATTACAGTTATTTTGGAACTCTAATTTTTTGGGACTTGCTATATTTACTGAGTAAACAATTTTTCAATCATAGAGCATGATTTTGAGTAATTAATGATCAAGTTCAACTCCAACATGACACGTTTCACTCATAATAAGCTCCCACGTTTTTGCAAATTTAATTTTGTTTTGCCTTTTTGAGGAGGAGTGGCAATTCAATCTTTAATTCCATATGAACAACTACCAAGAAAATCAAGAAATTGAATCTAACAACAAGAAGAACAGGAGGAACATATTCAGCATAATTTTATAAGTGAAATTTGGAGAGAATTGTATATATATAATTATATTTTTAATTTGTGAAGGTAGAAAATTATTTTCGATAAATTTTCAGTTTAAATAAAACACATCAAAAGTCAAATATATATAAAAAATACAGTATTGGAGAAATTATACTAACAATAAAAAAGAGAAGTATACCGAAAACAAATAATACGATAACAGAAATAAAGGAAATAACAATAAGTAATAATATACTTGAAGAATAAGATAGTAGGAGAGTAACAATAACAATCCTGATAAGAAAAACTAGACAGTGTCTGGCTATCTACTAATCCTCGGCTATCATATCATCTTATCTAGAGTCATGTACTCAATAAGTTGCAGGTGAATCATGTCTTGTCTAATTATCTTTCTTGATACTTTTTAGGTCTAGCTCTACCTTTCTCATACTCATCATAGTCAACCTCTCGCACCTCCTTATTGGGGCATTTGTGCATCTCTTTTTGATAGGTTTAAATCATTTCAGTCTCGCCTCCCTCATCTTATTCACCATAGAGGTCGCTCCTAGCTTTTTTCGAATATCTTCGTTCCTAATTCTATTTCTCTTATTATGTCCATACATTCATCTCAACATCTTCATTTTCTCTACTCCCGCTTTCTGATTATGCGAATTCTTGACAGAACAATATTTCGCGCATACAATAAGTTGATCTGATATATCATCACTTTATAAAACTTACCTTTACATCGATCTTGAAGACACATTTTTATCATACAAGATATTGTATGTGAGCTTTCATTTCATTCACACCATTTCAATACGATGTTTAGTATCACCGTTGTTTTTCTCATTTCCTTAAATTATTAATTCAAGATACTTAAAACTTTCTCTTTTGAAGATAATTTATGTGTCAATCTTTACTTCATATCTTCCACATCAATTATATGTGTCATTAAACTTATACTCTAAATATTTTATTTTAATCTTGATTTTGATCACTTGAACCTTTATAGTTTCAATTTATATGATATTATTTAATGTGAAATTTAAACGTTGTTGAAAGATATCCAAATGTCAGCTTTCATTGAAAGTACATATCAGATAAAATAATTAATTCTTGAAAGGGTACAAGAATAAATGCCAATTTTGAATTGTGTTTAAATACCACGTTTTTTTTTTGTTTTTTTTTGTTTTTTTTTTTTTTTTTGTGGTAGAAAATTTGTCCGATTCCGACCAACATTTAATGTATAACTTGTAAGATGCCTAATATTACATCAAAGATTTTTTGAGTCTGATTCTTTTTTTTTTTTTTTTTGGTTGAGATTTTTTAGTTTGGTGTTTGATTAATTTAAATCTTGAAATTATTTTAAAGGTAAAATGCTTTTTATTAAAAAATAACTTCTTAATTGACAAAATGAATTAAGTATTGACATTGCGACTTTGGATAATCTTGGAAAACTGCTTTATGTTCATGAATTCACAATCTAATATGTTGAAAATGTTATGGCTGTTGAAGCAGTTGCTATTAGAAAAACTCTTGAATGTGTCATTAGTGAGGAATTGAAGTGTGTGAAAATTTGATCTGACGCTAAAAATATTGTTGGCATGATATATAAACGAGTGGCTACTTCATTGTAGATAGAAGTGGTGTGTGAAGACATTTGAAAGCTCCCGAGTATGTTGAATCGTGTCGATTTTATCTATATTCACAGATGTTTGAATAAAATAGATCATAATTTAGCTAGATTTTCTATTTCTTTGTTGAAGGAGACCTCTTGGGTGAATTTTTTCCCAAGTTGGATCATAGATGATGCTAAAGGTACCTTTGAACTATGTAGCTCGTTGATGCAGTAATACTAACTGTAAAGTTTCAGAGAGAAAAAAATCCAGGAAAGTATTTGATTTTATAATGTGATTCTTTTCGGTATATCATTAACATCTTTATAACAATAACATATTCGGTGTAATTTTACAAGTGAAGTTCAAAGAGGGTAATGTGTATATAGATCTTATCCCTACAAGATAGAGACTATTTTCGATAAACTCTCTGCTCAAATAAAAATTGTTACTATCTTTAATGTATATATTTTGGAGAGAAAAATATTTTTTATTCACCGATCAAACATCAAAATTTTACAATATTATTAATGATGAAAAGAATGTCCAAACTACTGCGAAAATTATTTAGATACTTCTCTTTAATTAGTTGTGCCCTGAGGCAAAATATCTCTTGATATGAGTTGCAGGACTTCATCAAGTCTCATTTTAATTTTATAAGTTTGAAGAAGGAACATAGAGAATTAATCCTAACACAGGTACTAGTAGTTGTTTCTATGCAGAGGCGGACTCATAATTTTAAAACTATAAGGGAATTAGTAAATTATAATCTTAGATTTTTTGTAACGAACGTGAAAAGAGCTAATCAACAGTTAAAATGGGATGAGAATACCATTTTGTTCATTCTTCAAGACATGTGGTCCTAGGCAAAAACTAATGCTCCTTCCATTTATTTTTATTTATTTAATTATTCAAAAATAAATTTACACTTTTACTTATGTTTTACCCTTAACATTAATTATTTACTCTCCAAATTATTTTTCAAGACCAAATACTAACTCAATTAATAGGGTTAGTATGATAAAATAGTCATGTCAATTTTATTTATTTTTTAATTATGTGGCGAGTCCAAATATAACTTATAAAAGTGAACGAAGAGAGTATTAAAATGATCACACATATTGCGACGTGTCTATATGGGTAATTTTCTTTCTTTTTTGAAATGCCAAAATTTTGAACTTGATGTAATAATTAATGGAGTATGACTTTGAGGTATGATCAATTATCTCCTTATAGTACTACTCTCTATATTCCATATTAGTTGGGGTAAATTTCACAGATGACAAGTTAATTATAATTTTTTCCCATAAATATAACTTAACTATTTTTTCTAACACAAAAATAACTTGACTTTGGGTAAACTACCACAAAAATCACATTGATTGACCGAAATATGTACTTTTCCGATCAACCCACTATTTTTCACTCTTTTTTTATTTTTAAATCTAATAAATAAATTTTAAAAAATACCCAACTCGACCTGGCCCCACCAGAAATCCATTTGAAAAAGTGAATATCTTTTTAAATTGCTAATGTCATAATCGGAGTATATGCTGTATTTTAAAATAAAACACGATAATTTTTTTAGCACCAACTTAATTGGAATTAGCGTTCACATGTTGTACATCTACTTTGAGCTACAATTTAGAAGAAATGTGACGATTATGACTAATAAACATGAAATTACTCCTTAAATACCAACATTTATATAATTGACTAAAACCAAATCTAGCAATTCTATTTTGGACAATATGATTGAGTTAATCCACCTATAACCAAGTGTACCATAGCCACTAGTTAGTACTAGTAGAGCAACAGGTAATACTACTAATTAGTTACAACTAATTGACTTTTTCCTACCAATTAACTACGAAATCCATTTGTCAAATAAACCAACCATAGTACTTAACACTAGTTTATTGTTAGTATTATTTTTTTTATTTTGGAGAAATGGTGATTCTACAAGTTTTTAAAAATAAAAAATTACTTATTTAAAAATTGTAAAAATAGTATCATAAGTATCAATTTTGTGGCCACACAAATCGGAAGAGAGATGTTTTGCATCAATTGAAGTATAAATTTTTGCCAAATTTTAGTTAGGTGTCACTAATCATATAATCAATTCTTAATCAATGCTTAAATATAATATTCCTTGACAAGAATGCAGTATCAATCAAAATCATCATGTTCTACTAATCTTTCAAAGTGGATATGTGTTATAATCACAACTCTACTAATTGATCGATGTGTTGTTACATGTACATATTATAAATCCAAAAGCTTATTCGTAAATGGCATTATTTGCCCAGATTGGCAAAATAATAGTGAAATTTTATTTCATTATGAATGCAGCAATATTTTAATTTTAAAACGTAGCAAAATATTTATATTCCTCACATAATATCATTGAAATACATCGCGAGTATACAATGTCTATATATCTGAATATTCGTGCAAATAATAATTGTGAAATATATTGTATCCGCTCATAATAATAAGTGTATTTTTGTGTGTACACAATATTCTATCTAATTGTACCAAGTAAGTCTGCACGTATCTGCTATAAAACCCCAAAGTATCAAAATATTATGATTTTTTTGTTAAATCATCTCTATAAAGGATAATTAAAAGGTCGAGTTAGCTAAGCCGCCACATATTTTTCTCATATAATATTTCTTTATACTTAATCAGAAATTTTGAATTTGAACCCAATGATTTGAACAAAATTTAGTGTAGAGACCAGAGTACTTCCTCTTTTAATATGCACAAATCACATCGTGAATTAAAATTAATTTGAGCCCCAGAACGAATACTAGACACGAAAAATAAATAACATTAGTTTCTCCGTAGTAGGTCGGCCAGGGCATTCTATTTTTTAATATCCAGCTAGCTGTGAAAGGTATGTAAAATAATAAAAATAAAATTAAAAATTTTGATTCGTAATTTGGAGACAAATACTTAGGTTAATGGAAAAGACACACTCTTTTAATGACAAAATAATCCACTTAATTCCAGCTAATTAATTCTGTGCTTAAATTAACATAGTAATTGCAGATAGAATTACCGGCAAAATACCCTTTAATTTTTTATTTTTTATAATTCTATTGTATTATATATTTAATTTAATTTAGTTTCATATTTTCTAATTTTTATATGGACAGCTGTTCTAGAACATAATGTTTTTTAAATTATTGGTTCTAAATGGAATAGTTGTAAATTATCTAATTCTAGATTGATTTGCTTCTAATTTGTAGCATCTTTGGGGCAGAGCGGGTTAAAAATAGAGCGGTGCGGGACGAGGCAGGTTGGAATCTTCGCAAATTTACATGGTTTTGCTTCGTTACCGTGTCCTCACATCGTTTGTTTTAATTGTAATAACTACGTACATTTACACTAAATAACGACTCAATAAAGCGCTAGGTCGCTTCTTATGCAATGCAGAATAGCTAGACAATATTGGAATTATTTTTTTCAGTATTTGTGAGATTTCTTGGATCATGTCTCAGAGTGTGAAGAAATTATTGAAGAGTTGGCAGCACCAGAAAATGCATAAAGCTTTGAAGTAAATATGGAGAACTATACCTTTGTGCGTAGCTAGTAACAACAAATAACTCTACAATTTTTTTAATTTTTTTTTAATCACATAATTACTATATAATATAATCCACATCGTTAACTTATATTGCTTGTAGTTAAAAAAAACAAAAAAAAGAAGAAGAAGCAATTGTAGTATGATTCCTAAATTGTTGATCTAGAATCAATTTTTTTTAATCAAATATGACATAAAATAATTTCACGTTGTATTTTAAAACTATAGTCTCTTTATTTCATCAATCAAACGACCCTTTAATATACACCGATGATGATTATAGATTATAAACTATTACGACTAGACCGATGAAAACGATTTTTAATCCGCTGACTTAAAATGTTGGCATCCCTATCAAACTAGCTAGCTTCAATTTGTAAAGCAAAAAAGTCTCAACATCTTATTTATTAATACATTATATTACAATTAGTCCACTTGTACAACTTGTAAATGTTATGAGGTGACTTTTGAAATCAGATGTGGTTGACCATTTTAGAATGTAAGAGGATGATTGGGATTTTTTATTTTTAATTAGATGTTTTGAATACGAACTCCGAGAAGGAAAAAGACCATGTTGGCTTTCATAGATAGGTTTCTATAATGGGTGAATTTGAATTTGGCTGAACTCTAATATAAGTATCGAACATTTTGTGAATGACCAAAAAAGGGATGTGGTTGGGATGGATAGAGTAGAAGCGGATTCATGATTTAAATTTAATAAGTTCAACTTTTAATATTTTCGGCATCGAATTCATTATACGGTGAAAATTATGAGTTCAAACTTGTTGTATATGTTAAACTATTAGTTAAATTTTACATATATATTTATACTCTGTGTCGAAAGTTATCAGTTCAAATGAACACGTAGCAGAAAGGCTATATTTGGCCTGGTGCAAGAGTCCTATGCGGCTCAAATCTGGATTATTCGAACCCACCTTTAATTTAATGATTCAAGTTTTAAGATATAATTAGTATCGAACTCATTATACGCTGAAAAGTACGAGTCCAAACTTGTTGTATTTGTTAAACTTTTAGCTAGTAAAGTCTTACATATATATTTTGTACTCTGTGTCGAAAGTTATAAGTTCATATGAACACGTAGCAGAAGGGCTATATCTAGTCTTGTGTAAGAGTCTTACACGGCTCAATTTGGATTATTCGAACCCACCTCTAAAAACCATCAAGAAGTGTGGTGAAATGAATGAGATTCTCCACTCTTAATCAAAATTTTCGAATTCGAGCTTTGACAACAGAAAAACTCCTAATAGGAAGTCCTCTCTCTTAAAAGTTTCTACACAGCTTTGAATCTAAATGTTGTTCGAACCCACCTTTAATAACCATCAAGGAGTGTGATTGGATAGATGATATTCCTTTATTCTTAATCAAACGTCTCATATTTGACTTGAAGACGAAGAACCTCCTAGTAAGAAGCATTTCCCTTTTTATGAGTCTCATACAACTTGAATTTAAACCAGCCGAACTAGTGTGTTAAGATAGTGTATACAATTTATGTTAAAATTTTAAAATGTCATGTAGAACTTTGTGATAAGATTATTGCTGGCCATCCTAATATATATGTATGTCATTTTAAAATTAAATGATATAAGATAAGGTCATTGAAAGGGATTGATATTATAATTAATTCTAATGCTTGTGTAAGATTAGTTGCCCCCCATATTTGACTCCCCATAATATATAATACTATAGCTTTCTTGAAATATTCTAATTTGCATCTATAACTAATTTGATAAGGACATCCATTGGTATTTATATGTGACTTCTAAATGCAAGCAATTTTTATTTTAATATGATAATTCGATATCTAACGTTTCATGTCCACCCCTATTCTTGACTTGAATATTGACAAAGTTAATGTAGATTCAAAAGCCATCTTCCACTTGTTGTTTTGGACCAAAGTGAGTGAGTGTATTAACTTTGCACCTAAAATACTTTTTTCCAAAAGTAGATAAATTGAGAAAAATGATCACTTATATTTTGAGTCACCTATATTTTTTGAAGTGATAAAGAAAATTATTGTAACGCCTAGTGTATTTTGACTGTCTCAAGTGGATTTCACATATTTTTTTAATTTAAATTATCAATTTAAGATTAGGGATATTACAAATAATTACTTAACGTCTACTATATGATTTGATTGTGTAAAAACTATTCATATTTTCAATAAGCATACTAAATCTTTTCCAAGCAGATAATTTTATGAGTGCTGAAATCAAAGAAAATGTTAGAGATATTTTTTAAAATCCTTTTTTAAATAAAGATATTTTTTGAAATCCTTTTAGTTATTTAAATCATATCCTATCTTCAACTTGTTGTTTTGGTCCTACATGCAATTTGATCTTTCTCATTTATGAAAGAAGACCGAGAAAAAGGGATGTGGTGGGGTTAGAAAAAAGTGAGTATTGTATTTTTCAAATAGTACTTTTGAAAATACTTATTTCTTCCATTTATGTTGTTTCGTGCCGTTTGAGTGGAGTATTATTTTGTTGTAGTACTATTCTTCTGTTATTTATTGTTTTTTGTACTTTCATATTACGTTTTTTTAGATTGTTTTTGTCATGAGTTGAAGGTCTATCGAAAACAATCACTTTGCCTCACTCATGAAGTAGGGGTAAGGTCTACGTACACTTTATCCTCTCATATCTCACTTTATGAAACTACACTTAGTATGTTATTGTTGTACTTTTGAAAATACTTTTCTCAAACAAGAGAAAATGATAAAGTGATGACTTATATTTTATGTTTAAAATAACACCCTAGGTGTACTTTTGAAGTTTTCGTCCTTTAAGTTTGTTAAAAAATAGTATTCTCTCCGTTTATTTTTGCTTGTCTATTTTTTATTTTGAAATATCTAATAATACTTGTTCAGTTTGGAAAATCAATGGATAATCTATCACTTCTACCCATTTTACCCTTGCTATTAAATACTATTCATCACTCTATGTATTTTTCAAGGCATAAAATTTATTATATTAAAAGGGTGATATAGTAAAATTACCCCTATCATTTACTGCTTCTTAATCCCTGTGCCAATAAGAAAGTGGACAAGTAAAGATACACGGAAAAGTATTTTTTATCTTTGTTAATATTTAGCAATTTTTTCTAGATGTAGTTTTTTATATTTTGGGTCTAGTTTTGGAGTTTGGTGTGGTTTCTTAAGATCAGTTTGGCTATTTTTGGTATATATATCTCGTGCCTGGTATAGTTTTTTGTGTTATTATTTAAAAAAATTGACGAATTTTTTCTTGTATTTCAAATTAAATATTTTTTTTTTTTGCAATTCTAATTAAATTTAATGGGCAAAATTTATTAAATATTTGATAGAGATAAAAAAAAAATACTCACTGTTTTTACAGACAAAAGGATCACAATTGCTCAAAAATATACGTATCAAACTATTTAAACCTACCCTAAATACAAAAGACCACTTTTATCATTTTTCTCTCAAAATTTAAGTGTTATTTTTAATGATAGTCAGTCAAATTTTCGTTGGATAAAAGCTGATTATTCTTGCAAATATATTGGCTCTTGCCCCTTGAATAAAATTAAAACATTTTTAATGCTTTCCATATGCAAATATCTAAATCGTTTCACACGTAGATATGTGTAACAGATATTTGGAAAATAAAATGTATTATGTTTATGAGTACAATTTACGATTGTACTCATAAATCATTGGAGTATTCCTTGTTTTTTTCTTTCCCACATATGTATCTAACGGATTTCTATATATGTGGATGTTTATCTTCTTGAGTAATGTATGTACAGATAGACTATAATCATATTTTATCTAGATATTATATTATATTTGCTCCGTCAAAAAATATTTTTCGGCTTCTAATAATTATGACGATTGTACTCCTAAATCATAGGAGTGCCCTTGTTTTTATATCTTTCTCACATAAGTATCTAACGGGTTTCTATATATGTGGATACTTATCTTCTTTGATAATATATGTACATATCAGATTATAATCATCTTTTAATCAGATATCTCATCGCATTTTCTCGCACGAAAAAATAATTTTCTAGTATGACTTCTAATACATTCTTAATTGGATGTTCTTTTAAACTTTTCACCAATATCATTATATATTTCCCCGATCTATGATTCTTCCGGACTATGAGACCTCATATAGATAAAGTTTAGTGTCACTTTAACGTCGGTTGACCTTAATTTTGAAAAAAAATTAATTTAAATCACACGTAGTTAACTAACTAACTAAAAAATCAATATAATTTAAATTTCATAGATTAATAAACCGAAATTGAATTTTAATTATTTATTTTAAATGTGCGACCTTACATTTTCTTCCGCTTTCTACGCATAAACCCAAAATCCAAATAATTCACACGTAGATATTTATTTAAATGGATAAAGACGTACGTGTGATAAGATACCAATTTTGACTAGGCATATTTTTTTTTCTTTCTATATCCATTAATTTTTATTTTCATTAATTATTATTATATCACCATACCCCCTATATAAACCCCTCATTCAAACTCCAAAAACTTAACAACATTTTTTCATTATATAAACTTTTCAAAATATTATTCTCATGTCATCTTGTTCTACCATTACAGCTATCACCACGATGAAAGACGATGACGATAAAAGAACGTCGATCATCGCCCTCCACCCCGACATAATCCAAACCTTAATTTTAACAAAACTTGACGGCCCAACTCTTATCTCCGCGAGTGTTTCTTCTTCAAAGCTTCATAATTTTTGCTCTGACGATCATCTGTGGCGAAAAATTTGTAACTCTTATTGGCCTTCTACTTCCGACCCACTTATTGAAAACATCGTCTCTACCTTTCCTTCCGGTCACCGGTCACTTTTCTCCGATTCTTTTCCCTCCATAATTCAAAATCCCCTCACCGGAAAACACCCAGGTCAATACTTTCCGGCGACGGAGTTGATATCGGCGGTGGATATTCACTACGACGGCAATGTATTGTACTCGAAAGCTTTGATCACCGAGGCGAAAACAGGGTGGTTTATGAGCTCGCCGTTCAGAATTGAGCTGTTGGGTCATCAAGAAAATTTTCCGACGCCGGTGAAATTTTCCGGCGACGATGGAAATTGCATGTTGGATTTAGAGAAGATGAAATTGAGCTGGATTTTGATTGATCAAACGAAGAATCGAGCTGTGAATATATCGAGTGTGAACCCGGTATCGGTCCGACGACATTGGTTAACCGGAGAATTGAAGGTTAAATACTCGACGGTGATGAATTCCGGCGCCGTCGCCGGCGCCGGAGAGATGGTTCAGTGTGGGATAGTTGTCACGTGCGAAGGAAAGGAAGGAGGAGAATTGCACGTGCGGGAAGTGAGTATGCAAATAGAGGATATGGATGGAAAAGTATTATGTGGGAAGGATAGTTTGGTAATTTTACGAGACATTATCGAAGGAGGAAGGAGAAAAAGAAATGAAAATGAAATTAAAGAAAATTATGAGAATTTTTTGGAATTAAAGAAAAAAAGGAAGGAAAGGAAACAAATAAAGGAAAAAAGATTGGATATGGTGTGTATAGCAAGTGGAATTACAATTTTTATTGCTTTTTGGACTTTGATTGTGTTTGGTTCAAGAAGTAATGGTGGTTATTTTAGTTAAAACGGACAATCTGGTGCATTAAAATTTTTGTTATGTGCGGGATTCGGAGAATGACTGAATCATAAAGGTCTACTATACAGAACCTTATCTTGCATTTATGTAAGAGACGGTCTTCACGGCCTAAACCCGTGAGCTTCTGGTCATACGACAATAATTTTATCAGTTACTCCAAGGCTCCGCATTAATTATTTTAGTTAGAAAAGTGAAAAAAGAAGAAGATAATTTAAAATTATTTTATTTCATTAATTTTTTCTCAAAAAAAGCAAGCAAAAGACACTTATTATATATTGTAAGATTTTCTTTCTTCTTCTTCTATTTTATTCACCAATACAAATACATGAAAATCTTATGCTTGGGTAGTGATTAGTTTGGCCTTTTCTTTTCATTTTCCTTGATAAATAATCTAGAAATAACACTTTTAGCTATATTTCGTATTATTGTCGAGGAGTTTCAAATTTTTACGGGTGAAACTTCAGAAAATTTATTTTTCGCTTTTGATTCCTTGGTAGATAATTCAGAAATATCTAGTGTTCACTAACTGTTTTCAATCATATCTTCAAAAATGACTGTTATGAAATTTCAAATTTAACAGGTAAAATTTTATGATTATGACTATTTTTCAATTGAAGAAACTGAAATAGCTATTTGTGATTTTTTCCCCCTAAGTAATCTAATTAAGATATTATACAACGGCTAGAGGGACAGGAAGCAATTATCTAATGTTAAAATTAGAACTTTGATCTTACTTGATTTTTATTGTACTTCTTTGACTATTAAGGCATACATTTAGGTGCTAATAGACATGTTGTTTGAAAAAAACAATTCTTTAATCCTTGAAAGTAACCAACTTGAATAATGATCATCTCATTTCTCATGTAATAAACTTGATTAAGATAATATATTTAGTCTTCTTAAGAAAAAACGCTAACAAAGTAAGTCCTAAGTGGTCGAATCATGATTGAGAATTGTTTGATCGTCGAAATAAAATCAATTCGAATTCAAAAGAGTTTTTTTTATAGGAAAGGTTTTACTGTCTTTGCTTTTATTGGACTCAACGTAAATCCAAATTAGTCTGGCCTAGTGATTTCAAATACAAAATGGTCTCTTCTTTCTTTTCTTTTTTTCCTCAAAATATTTTGGAACACAAACTTTAGCAATTTGGTTAGCAATAAATATATTATAAAGATGTTGTTAATAGCCTATTATTAGAAAGATATGTCTAATCTAGAGTTCAATTTATAGTCCACATTGTTTTTTAAAAGTCCTCTAAGTTGGCTGCCCAATTTGATTGACTTTTACCAAATTGACCAAAAAATGGACCTCAGACATCTAGAAAGAAGATTTGAAAGTATTTTTTTAATTCAATGTTCGGTATTTAGTTTGCTATCCAATTAATTTGGATTCTAGAATATGTTTTACTCGATGTTTACTGTTTGTTTTTTGATTAAGTCGGATTTACATCGTGTAAGACTCACTAAAAAGGGCAGTCCGGTGCATTAAAGCTATCGCTATGCGCGGTGTTCGGAGAAGGGCCCCACCACAAGGGTGTATTATATGCAGTCTTATCTTGCATTTCTGCCTGAGGTTGTTTCTAAGGCTTGAACCCGTGACCTCCTGGTCAAATGACAATAATCTTATCAGTTACTCCAAGGCTCCCCTTCATCGTGTAAGACTCACTAAAGAGAAAATTTTTCTCTACATTAATATTTTCTTTTTTCATTTATGTGATTCGATTCTAAGACCTATGATTAAAGATAAAGGGATCATATCCATCCCATCACATTTCTTCTCTTGATGATGATTTCCGTGTATTATATAAACATGATCTCAGATTCTACTCATCTAAAATAATTAAAACTTTTCGCACATATAAAAAGTCAATCCTAGAATTTGTGATTTTATGTATGTCATAACATTTTTAGTAGTTAAAAGAGAATTTCATAAAGAACGAAAGGAAAATTACAGAATTTCAAAGTTTCCAAATATAGAATATAAAAAATAAAGCAGATAAGTAGTTTAAATGATCAATTAATGGCAAACTGATAACTTTTATACTATTAATAATTTTTTAGCCCCACACTATTAGGACGCATTGCCAAACTAAATTTATCACAATTACAATTTGGTATTGTCTGATACTATAGTAGTCTTGTTTCTTGAGTCGGGGGTCTTTCGGAAACAACCTCTCTATCTCACTTCTGAGGTAGTGGTATGGACTGCGTATACTTACCCCCCCAAACCCCACGTGGTGGGAATATACTGGGTATGTTGTTGTTGTCTATTATGTATTTTTCTACATTATTATTGTCTTGAGCCTGGGATCTATCGGAAATACCCTCTCTACCTCACCTATGAGGAAGAGGTACGGACTGCGTGCCCACTACCATCCCAGACCCCACTTTAATGAGAATATACTGGATATGTTGTTGTTGTACAATTTGGTGTATTGGCATGATGAACGTTATTTTCATAAAATAACATATTTTTTGAAAAAAAAATAATTCATTATTTGATTGGAAAGTAGAATTTTTTTTTTTTGTTAAAGAGGTATTAACAAATAGGATAGTGCTATGGTGAAAATTTTTTATCAATAAAGATTGATGATAATAGTTAAATATTAATTAAAGCAATGATATAAAATTAAAAGGAAATATAGAGTTGGATTTAGCATCTGCGATATATGACTTTACATGAACTCAATAATTATTGCTCAAACTATATATAATTATAAGTCCAATTATTTTTTACAAATTAACTTAAAATCGTGATAGAAACCCATAAATTCTATATACTGAATCCGATTTCAAACAGGTTCGAATTGTGACATAGAGAAAATATACATTAGAGGTTACCATAACTTTATTTATACACAAAATTAGCCGTATCTCATTAACTTTGTGTTTACATAAAGTATAATAATTGGAGTAATTAATTAGCTGGCTAGTGTACAAATGGGATAACCATTTGGATTAAAGTTATATACTTGATAGCGTAATACACTATTAGTATAATTTAAAAATTATATTATTAATTAATGATTTTCTGTGAAAAGTTTAAGAAAATAAAGTAAGATAAGAAACAACATCCATCTCGATATCTTAAATCTTACATCAAGTAAACTTGAATTTACTATGATCGGTCAACTTCCTTTTTGATCGGCATTTGATCATAGAATTCGGAGCTCAAATTTGAAGTTTTCATTTGAAATACGAAATGTGAAGAAAAACTTCCCAAAATCTTCAAAAAGTAGGATTTTTAAATTTCAATTATAAAACTTGAACCATATTTTTATATTTTACCAACAAAGACCCACTATTTATTTATATTTTTTGAAAAATGATCCATGCTCGACATATAGATATTATTTGTACTGTCTGAAGATTATATTAAAGAATAACTAGTTACTACTATAATCTATTTATTGGATAGGTGAATGTCATGATATGTATTTGGAAATTTGTGATAATATGTAATAACAAATAAGTAATAAAAGGAACATGGAGATTAATTTATTAATGCGGCGCCTTAGAATATTCTGTTACCTTCTGATAACAACCTTGGTGGCGCACGTCCATTAAAGGATTTGAATAAAACTTTGGGAGCTAAAGAGATGCAATACAAGGTTGATGAGTTTCAATGCGAGATCAAAAAGATATTTGTCGTGGAAAAAAGACTAAGAATAGGATCAAGAGTGAGCTTAGGGGTCGTTTGGTAGGAGGTATAAGGTGGGATAAGATTAAATTATCCCATGGATAAAATTTGTACCATGTTTGGTTGATGGTATAAATTTTTCCCGGGACTAATTTATACCATCAACCAAACATGGTATAAAGTTAATACCATATTTAGTCTTGGCATAACCCATGAATCATGGGACTATTTTATACCACCTCCTATATGGTATAAAATAGTCCCGGATTATAATCCTGGGATTATTTAGTCTACCTAACAAACGACCCCTAAGTGTTATACACATTTCATGATCTAAATCTAAATCTAAATCCAAAAGGAAGAAGAATAGGGCCACATAGAAATCAAGAAAGAAGCCCACATTGAGCCCAAGGAAGAAGCTGAAAGGAATATTTACACAAATGACCCGTTGGATTCACTCTTTTTTTCTTTTCTTTTTTTCTAGTTAATATATATAAATTATTCACTGATTATATACATATTATACCTCTAACAACTATTTTTAATTTAAGCGATTATGTACGCTACTATTTATGGGTTGTATTAGGCATGTGTTTTGGTGTCAAAGTTCATGACACTTTTTCCTTTTGTGTTTTGTAATTTTAGGGAGAAGTACGACATAAATTTAGTTTAAAGTTTTTTAGTTGGTCTTTTTATATTTATTATGTTCATAAAAGTAGGATTCATGGTATTTGAGATAGGTTTCTCATATGGGCAAATTTGTTCTTTTAATAACAGCTCTTTAATTGTCACATCGAATGTATAGTGGAAGTCAGTTGAAAATGATATTATGCGGCGTTCAGAACCAGTCTTTAAGCATTTGATCAAAGAAATAAATGATGTTGCACTTAATTGATGTAAAAATTTCTTTAAAGTTTTGAGTTATTTCTATGGGCCTATGGGCCTTTTCCTATTAAAGAAGAACTCAAGAGGCCCAACAAAGTTGATATAGTAGTAATATGAAAAATTTGTCAAAGAATAATAAGTCACTTGTGTAAGTCACTCTTGGGCCTCTTGCTAAGAAACCAATTATGTAAACTTCGAAAATTTTAGTTAGTTGTAACTTTGTTTAGATTTAAGGGTAAATAAAAAGGGATTTAACATTTGTAGCCAATCGACTAAAAAGAAATTCACCCGTCTAGTCGTAATAATTTGTAGTCATCGACAGTATACGATATGCGTATACCAATGTATAATCAATTAGACACTGATTATACACATTGTACAATGATTATGCATCGATTATACACTGTATATCCTCTAAAATTTGTATAAACAAACTTGGAGACATTAATTTCCAAATTACAATTACATTTGATGATCAAATAACTTTTTTAAAGTAGCTAAAAATGCAAAATAAAATAAAATCCATGTTTAAGCTGTTCAAACATGATTTCTTTTATTTTGTGGCAAATGAAGCAGTTTTTCAAGATGAAATTTATACTTGGCAAACCATGAAAATAGTCCCCTAAAAATAGCTTCATTGTGGTTCGCCTCTTTCTTATACCCCGTGCATAGCGATAGTTTTGTGTATTGAGTTGCATCTTTATTAAGCTAAGCAAAAATATTACTCTATAAGTATCTACATGCTATTTACTACTTTTAAAACTGTTTGCATAGGCTCATGCACTAATTTTCATTCAATAGATTTTCAGTTCGATATGCGTCTTTGTTCGTAATCGCTTAAAATCCCCTTTCATCAATAGATATTCCCAAGACATAGAGCAAACACCTTAATATAGCCTTTTCCAATACAAATATTCACAATAGATTTAATGCGCTTGATAAAATTTCGTTTATTGCAATAATATTCTAAGAACTTGTGTTGAGTAGTATTTGTCTTGCACATTGTGTTTGGCTAATCCATGTTAGTGCATACACTGTACTTGATAAGAATGATTTGTCGGAATAAAAGAAAATATAGAACAATAAAAGAAAATATAAAACTTAAGTTAGATACGATTGAGTGAATAACTATTTAGGCTAATTCTTCTTTAATTTTTAAGATTCATTTATGTAAGAAATAGTTTCCATTCTATAGTTAAAAGATAATCAATGTCATGAAATTTCCAATTTCACAAATGAAATTTCACTATAATGATTGATTAATTCTAGAGGTTGATAAGTGGTACTACAGTTAAGTATGGATTTATCATTTCTAGGATATAAGTAGCCAAAAATATAAATGAATAAATAAATAAATAAAAGAAAGAAGATGATGATGAAAAAAGCACTAATAAGAAATTGAGAGTGTTTGGTAGTTTGGTTCACCATGCATGTTTATCTTTTCGTATCACAAGTATTAGCATTATTTTCGTAGTGTCTTGTTCTCTGATTTTTATTACAACCCGTTGTCTCTCGTACTTCGGTAATCACATTGGTTTGTTATTGCATGTTCCTTTTTTGCTGTTGTTAAATGCTATATAATGTTTTCCCTATTATATTCTCTTTTTCAAATTGTTTTGGTACATGTTACTTGAGTCAAAGATCTTTCAGAAATAACTTTTCTACCTCCATAAAACAGAACTAAGGTTTGCGTACACTCTATCATCGTCAGTCGACATATCCCAATCATGCAATTTCAAGTACGAACTCCTGACAAAATTTACCAATTATGAAGTTGTCATTTATAGCCATTGACTATGTATGAATAGTCTAAAATTTAGGGTGGTCCATTTTTTTGTAAAAGGAGAAGATGCTAACTTGGTTTAGTACAAAAATAGCATAGCTAGTTGATTAATGTGGTCCATTGGTTGAAAAAAATAAAGAAGAAGAGGAAGAATCTTTGATTAAAAACAAAAACAAATAAATCAGAGGAAATGATACAAAATAATAAAAATAATTTGAATAAAAGAAAATAACTCAGTAAATATCTCATATGTATATTGAAGAATTAACTAAACAGTCGTCGATCTGACAGTTTAAATTAAAAATTATTGGTAGATATATAATATATATATATATATATATAATATGTGTATAATACATGTACAACAGTATATGATACATGTATACCGGCTTAAAAAATAAAAAGGAAATTCGACTGGCTATTTGTATAAAGAGCCCTTTTTATGTTACTGATCTTCAACATCTAACATAAAGATATGGACCAATAACCCTCGGGTATTGATAAATTTTGAATTTAATTTTTATGATATTTGATTAAGCATATTAAATTTTGATTGATTAAATTATGTACTTTTGATCTTTTTACTATTAAATATTTATAAATATAGCATAATTACTGAGCATTCATCGCTTAGTTACATAGGCGTTGTATTAAATTTGTACTAGTACTCCATACTTGATGGTAATAATAGTTTATAAATAATCAAATATAACGTATTGTCTACATTAAGAGATCAAATACGTACATTTTAGTCAACTGAAAATTAAATATGTTAAAGCATAGAGTATATCACAAGGATCAAAACAGAATTTATCAATAACTTCTTATGAAATTAATTATATATAACTAAAATAACAAACTCACAAATATATGTACTGATGAGGTAGAAAACTTGAATAATTTTTGGTCATGGTAGTTTGAACCTTAAAAGAGGCTGCCTAATTGTACAGTTGAATTATTATTATGTTATAAAACCAATAGTACATTTGAAGATGGTACTAAAATTATGCCTCATAAAGTATAACTTATGAATAAGGTAAAATTTATCAATACGAAAACAGTAGTCAGCAATTTAATAAATAGATAAAACGAACTAAAGTCATGCCCTGCCAAGCATAACTTTCGAACAGTGCCGGCTTCGACCTAAAGCAAGTAAAGTCAATTTTTGGGGCCGTCATTTTTTAGTAATTAAGATTTATAATTTTGTAGGTTTTTTTCATTAGAAAATATTGAGTAGTTTTTAGTATTTTCTCTTTTTCATTTTAATGTTGCTTTAGCTTAAAAAAATTATCACTTTAGGAATTCAACATTAAATTTGATAATTATTTTCAGCTTTATCTTTAACATTAAAGAATACTTCCTTTTAATACTTCTATATTCTAAAAATAAATCTAATAAATAGGGGTAATTTAATAAACTATACCATGTATTTGTTATTTTGCTTAATGGACGTGAAAAGAATTAAAACAATATTTAAAGTGGGACAGAGTGAGTAGAAAGGTAAGAAATATTTCAATATGATAAAAAGATTTTATTATTTTTCAAATGCATATATTGCTTATAGAGTTCCTATAACAATTGCCTCACTCGAAGAAATTTTTTAAAATTAAAATTGATAAAATTTTACTTAAGATCAACAACATTTCAAGAGAAATTGAATGATTTAGGTATACTATTAATTGAAAAGGAATTATTGGAGAAATCAATTATAAAACAATTTTATTCATAACTTAGCATCTCAAAAATTATAGAAATAAATTTCAAATAAAAAAAATATACATAATAATCTTTTTTTCGTTAAGCCCTCATTTTGACGTTCCGCTTTAAGCCACCAACTATATTGAGCCACCCCTGCTTGCGAACAAGTAAAGATTTATCAATCTGGCAAGATATATGAACAATTTAACAAGATATTATGTACAATGATGATTGTCTATCAAAAAAAATAATGACTCACTCACTATAACTTGTGGAAATGTAGTTTCCTATTATTATTATTTTGAGTGTGTAGCGTTGAGATTATTTTTGCATAATTTTTTTAAAATGAGATCGAAATTTAAATAATAGCTCGGAATGATACTATTTGTGAAAATCACCCAAGCTTTTCTTTAGGAAAAACTACATGATTCTTTTGCCTCCCGATAGTTTGGAGCTTGATTACAGAAAATCCCGACATTTTGCGTAATTACTGAAATCTCAATTTTGGGTCTATCGAGATACATAATTAGCTCCCGATACATCCAAAGAAGATATATTTTTTTCTTTATAAAGATACATAATTAGCTCCCGATATTTTTTTTTAATTTTGGGTCTGTCAAGATACATAATACATCCAATGAAGATATATTTTTCCTTTGTAAAGATATTTAATGAGCTCTCGATATTTTTTTTCTGATTTTGGGTCCGTCGAGATACATAATTAGCTCCCGATACATCCAACAAAGATACATAATTAGTTGAAATTTTTGTAATTACTTTGTAAGGGTGGAGATTTGTGTAAATATGGTAAGTTAAGGTGTATGTTTATGATATTTAAATACATAAACTATTGCTATATTTCATATTTAGGGGCGAAATTATCGCTATATATATATATATATATATATATATATATATATGAAAGTTTTTCTTTGTCTTTAAGGTTGCCCCAAGTTGGTCAAAACTTATAGCCTTATGTTTAGCACATTTGATTCTTTGGACTCGTATTAGACAATGATTTATTTAATTCTAAAGGTCCTAATTATTAGGTGGTTAATAATAATAATAATAATAATAATAATAATAATAATAATAATAATAATGATGATGATGATGATGAAATTAGAAGGGAAAATGGACAAATTAATTATGTATTATTTGAAATTGAATACTAACTTTTACCATCTTTTATAATTTTTGTCCAACTTTATTCTCTTTATTAGGCAAAAAGTCTCGTTTTTGCTCTTAAATTCTAAATAAACCTTGAACGGTAGGTAATTTTAGATCATTATCAAAGGTAAAATGGTTAAATTTGGATATTATTTTTTTTCAAAATTATGTGATGATTTATTAACTACAAATTAAGCTACAGGTAGACCTAAACTAGAAAAGGGCATCACGATGCATGAACTTATCCCACATTCACTTAGGGTTTTGGCAATTAACGCATCTCAAGAAAGCATATTGAAATCATCCTTCCCTCGAACAAGCATCAGTGACTTATTCCACTCGAACCTGTAAACTATTTAGAGCAACCTGTCTTGCACGCACAAGCTATTGTGTCATTGAACTTGTCATTTATATAGCATGGTCTATGATTATGTAAAGTAGGGAAAAAAATATATATCTATAGTTTTGTCCATATGTAACTAATGAATACGTTAAATATGGTTTAGTACAAGTAGTTTTTGAAGTTTATTAATTGTGGTCCATTGGTTGAAAACTTTTGATGCAATAAATAACAAGAAGAAAAAGTACACAATTAAAGAGTGTGGTAGTTAACTTGGAGAATTAAAGTCAAAACGAGGGTACTCTTTCAGTCTCAAATTATCTGTCGTGATTTTTAAAAATAATTGTTTCAAATTATTTGTCATTTCGAAGTTCAAGATAAAATTCATTATCAATCCGCTCATGGTAAAACTTCATATTGGTAGTAATTGTTGTCGAAGGCTACAAACATCTCAATAGAGTAAATATTTTATGAAAAGAGATTATACCTTAAGATATAAATGACGGTAAAATAGTCAAAAATCTCTCCTAATTAATAATATTTTTTTAAAAGACTCGTAGAAGAGAAACACAATAAATTTGAGACGGAAGAAATATACAAAAGAAGTCCCACAATTACTCTTTAATTTTTTCTCTATCATTCAACCTTTTTTAAGCTGTAATTGTAGTATATAATAGTGTCACGCATTTATTTCATGGGGTAAATTATTGTAAGGGTACACTTGAATCATTATTGTTATAAAACAAATAATACAACTGAGGTTGGAGATTTTGTCTTTTATAAGTGGAATTAAAATGTATTCTTAGGGTTCTTTTGTCATTTCAATAAATTTTGTGTTATTGTTTGTTGAACTATATGTTTCGACGATCAATAGTATGAACTGTGTAAACTCCGCGATCAAGAAGTACTCGATTAATCTTCTGGATAAGACCTAAATAAAAGAGATCTTCCATTTCGCTAAAATCCGTTGACTATTTCATACGAATTTACATTGAAAAAACTCACGTTCATTGTAAGATTAGATTACTGAAGGAAAGATTGATCATAAATTTGAAGAGTTTGTTTTTACACAAAAACATAGACTTCAAGAATAAATATTGTACAGGAAAGAAAAAATTGAAAAAATAAAGTTTGTTTTCTTATAGAACGGGGATATCATAAAAAAAATATTCCTTACTTTTACCCATCTTTATATTTTGGCCATAAAATTCAAAAGTCTATACATGTGTAATATACACACTTTGTCCAATCATTACCCATAGCCTTGGCCAACGGTCAAAAAAATTTAAAAGAATAATTATAAGCAAGTTGAAGTATCTGAGTGAAACCCCGTAAACTTAGAGAAAAAAGGTAATGTACTAATTATATTACATTTTTTTTCTTATTTTCATATTCATTATTGTTATATTTTTATCCGATCGAAAATTGATCTTCTTTTTAGGGTGTAAGGATCGACAACACATTTCTTTTCTAAGGAATTGATCGTCAAGGAATTATTTATAATTAAACTCTTCATAATTTATAGATGAATATAACCCTTTTGATATGAATAATTTAGCAATTTAAGAAAACAAATCACCCTCAATAAATGACATGATATTGCCTCTTAGTTACAACTTACAATAATCCCCACATGGCTATCCTCAACCAAATCATGAGGAGATATGCTAGTCGATAATACTAATACAAGTATTTTAAATTTTTTTATAATAATATCGTTTGTCCAACAATAACAACACAACAATAAATATTGGTTTGAAAAGAAAAAAAGGTTTGTTTACTCACAAAAAAAATGTTCCTTGCTTCCAGCTATCCTTATACTTTGAATCATAAGATTTAAAAATCTACATGTGTATACGTTGTTCAAATTATTGACATATAACTTTGTTTTAATCATGGTGTAAGTGGTGGCCAAAGAATTTCTTTGGAAGGAATTAGTCATCAAAAGATTATCTATGATTAAACTCTTCGTAATTTATTAACAAATATTAATTTTTTTAGTATGAATAGTTTATCGATTTAAGAAAATAAATCATTTTCAAGAAATAACATGATTGCCTCTTAGTTACAACTTACAAGAATCCTCACATGCCTATTCACAACAAATCATGAGGAGATATGCTAGTAGTTAATAATAATACAGTCAATTTTTTTATAATAATATTAATTATTTAAATATATTTTTTTAACTATTATAGTAAAATATAATTATAGAGAACATAAAATATACTATCATGAAAAATCAATTTCTAAAGAAGATTTGACAGTTAACTGTAATATCATTATAGAATGTGGCTATTATAAAGAGATCTGACCATCTATTATATCTTGATATGTTTCTAAATTTCCATTAGTAGAGTTAATTGTCTACACACCTTTCCCATTATGCTATAATGAAATCATTTTAGTTAATTAATTGATTCCCATTTTGGTTATAATTAAATCTATGATCAATCTAATATTCCCTCACCTTCACCTCTAAGTTCATTGAATTTGTCCTTTTGTGTGTCAAAACTCCACATTCCAATATTCTAAGAGGACCAAAACGAGGAAATTTTAATATTCCTTCCATTCATTTTTATTTATCACGTTTCGTATTATAAAAGTCAGTATTATTAAATTTCAAAGCTAAATTAAAATAAATTAATTTAATATTTTAAATTTAGATATTCGAAAATTATATGAAAGATGCTATAAATTACAAATTTTCTCATATTAATATGATGAAAAGATACATCTTAAAATATTAATTAAAGTTTATAAAGTTCGATTCTTGAAAAGTGAAATGTGACAAGTAAAAATAAACGGAGAGATTAGAAATTATGTGCTGACGATGATCACGTGTTGAGTGGATCCCATGTAAATTATAAGGATTTGAGTGTTCTTTTTTTGGAAAAAAATTGTGATATATTCTCCAAACAACACAGAAGTAAATATCCCTACAAATCCGAAACATTTTAAAGCTGTTAATGGGCCACTTAGTCATAATTAATGATATATATTAGGGCAAATAACATAAATCTCGACAGTTCGGAGTTTAGTTACAAAAAATCTCGACATTTTGCATAATTGCTGAAATCCCAATTTTGGGATTATGTAAAATGTTGAAATTTTCTGTAATTAAGCTCAAAATTGTCGGAATTTATGTTGTTTACTCCATCAGTTTAAAAAAGAATGACCTACTTTATTTTTTAGTCTGTTTAAAAAAGAATGACCTCTTTTATTTTTTGGCAATATTTTAATTTCAACTTTCCATGTGGCATGTTTGAGACCATAAGATTAAATGACATTTTGGTATATTTGACATAACTTTAATTTAAGACCACGATATTCAAAATTTTCTTTATTTTCTTAAATTCTGTGTCAAGTCAAACATGTCATTCTTTTTTAAACGAAGAGAGTATTAAGTGCGGAGTTACAGTTATGCTTATGAATTTAACAAAACTCAGTAGTTTTGATTCAAAATTTTATATTTCTATTATTAAAATATTTGATATGTATAAGTAATTTATTCAGATTTCAATAGCTTAATAAGCTGTTTTTTCTATAATTCGAAATTTATAGACTCAAAAATCAAAATTGTAGTTTCACTTCGGTATATTATCGTTTAACTTACAATTGATAAAAGTTAAATTATTTAGTCGAGTATAAGATAATGTTGAACGTGAGTAAGTATTTTCTTTCTCACCAACATGGATTGTGGTGCAATGGTGAGACTGTTTCACTCTTAAACAGAGGTCTCGAGTTCGAGCCCTGTATATGGAGAAAATCCTGTTGGGAGCGTCACCCCCAGAATGGGCCTTGCAGTGCACGATCCGAATTAGTCGGAGCTCCAATATAAGAAAAAAGTATTTTTCTTTCTCACTCTTCCTTCACATACAACTCCCAAGTTATACCATCAAAGATTACAAAAAATAGACATAATCTTTTCACTCTTAATTAGAACTCGAATCATGGGGTGAAAAAATCTCGATAGACAACATTTTCTTCTTTAATGGGCATTACACGTTAAAAATAGACACAGAAATAAGTTTTGAGTTTATGAGCTCTAAATTCTATAATAAGCAGTTTAGTGAATCTCGATATATCATTTGTATATATTATAGATTTTCACACATAAATATATAGGATCTTGACCAAAGCAATTAGGTTTTATCAAGTCCATAAGAAAAACTATGACTCCCACATAAATTTTATTAGTTGCAGCTTCAAAACAAGTACCGAATATCGGATAAGAAAAAAACTCAAAAACATAAAGCTTGATTGATGGATCACACACAGATGAATCTCAATGATATGTGTAGGTACAGATGTACTACATTATTTGTGGTTGTGGTGAACTTCAAATTCACTCTACAATTATTAACTCCTCCTCTTATTTGATTCCAACTATGTTATCAATGATCCACATATATATATATTTGTCAAATCAACTTCTTATCTTTTTTATTTCTTCCCTAAGTAATTATGGATTATATTTCCTCCTAAGATAAAATGGACATACATGTTGATGTAGCAGTATCTCAAACTTCAATAATTTCGTCGAACTCAAAATCAGTTTCAAATCACACAAAAACTCAAAGACTCTATATTTATTTGTAATGAAAATATACAGAAGAAGTTTAGAAAATTAGATGTAGAAAATGAGAGCGAACCTTTGTATTTATAGTAAAATCTGAGTTGAAAGGTGCGAAAAACACTTCAGAACAAGAATGTGTATATAAGAAAGTGTCTGTTCGGAAGAAACAGGTCCTTTTCGAAATTCTGTTGGAAAATTATTTCGCGGATCCAAAAAATTTATCAATCAATCACATCATTTGTCATAGCCTAAGCCAAAAGAAGTGACAAAATGACGATACGAGGAAGGACTTTCTTCTCAACTCTTTACTAACAAAAAAAAATGTTTCTAAATATAAATACACTAGTCTTCCTTTCCACCTTCTAATCACTCCCTATAACTTATATTGTCTTCATTAAATGACAAAGTTAATACTAAGTGGAAGTAGGTTTGAGGTATAATAATTTTCAGAATTTTGGACAACAATTGACAAAAGAACATAACATGTTATCTTTCACATCATGTTTTTTTTCCTTCAACCTTTTGAGTTATCCGCTTTATAATAATGGGACTTAACTTATTTACATAAATTTAGAAAATACTTTTTATGTTCTTATTATAGTTTTCAAAGTTATTATATGATGTTTGCAATGAAAAGTTACTTATTATTGTACAAAAGTTACTTATTATTGTACGTGTGAATTTAGATAAATTTATAAATTTGAAAATTATATAAAAAATATTATAAGTCATATTCCCTTCGTCTCAATTTATTTGACATAGTTTGAATTGACCGAAAGTTTAAAAAACATCATAATATTTATGTGATTATAAAACTTCTGATTTGTGGTCTAAAACACGTCATCACATTTACGTGACTATCAAATTAAAAAATCATGGCCTTGAACATATCATTAACACATTTATGTGATTATAAAAGTTTTCATTAAGGATAAATTGAAAATGTAAAGTTAACTGTTTCCAAACTTAGAGTGCATCATTGTTTTGTGAATGAATTAAAAAGCAAAGTGTGTCAAATTACAATAAAAATATTTGAGAAAAAATGTGATAAAAGAATAACCTCTTAGACTCTTCCAATAACAATATTATCGCACAAATTAGGACATAGAAAATATACGCTATCAGTGCACGTAACTTAAACTCGTCACAAAATTATAAGGAGTGTTTTGGAAACTTACAAAAGTATAGACCCCAAATGGTATGCAAAGTAGAAGTAAGAGGAGTCCTATTGCAAAATAAAAAGGAGTCCATAAATACAGAGAACCTAGTCCATTATTCTTAGCCGTTAATTCAGACTTTTAACGGCCCTGATTGCTTCATACAATCTGGTCACGTGTATGCCACGTCTGCTTTTTTTTTTTTACGTAACTCGATTAATTCCATGGATGATCTATGTACTTATGTTGCTCAAACTCTTCAAAAATATAATATATGCCATGTCTCCTTTCTACTTATGTCGACTAATTCCACAAGTAGTCTATTACTTATGTTGCTCAAATTCTTTAAAAATATCATGTGATGCGTGTTAAGTCCTTATATTTTATAATGGTGAATCCAGAATACTGTGTACGGGTTCAAAAGAATGATAATTTTTACTTAAATCATGTATTGATATTAAAATATCCACTCTATAAACTCGAGGATATTATAAGAACTTATAAATTTCTCTTCTTTATAGGGAAAGGAGATTATAAGACGAGAATCAAACCCTTATCAATAAAATAAAAGGTCAGCTAGCCAAACAACTAAGCTATTAAGATTATCTGAAATTTATAAAATTTAAATCCATATTCACCTTTTTATTTTTTGTCAAAATTCAATACGATCATTTTTTTTAAAAAAATTCGACTAACATAACCTGTTACCTTCCATCATTACACAAACAAGGTAATGCTATCCATCAAGATATGATAAAAAGACGCAATTTCATAATCTTACAAAATAAGGTAAGTTACTTGTTATAATAAGTAAATGTGATATGATGTTATAAATTTTCTTTTATATTGATTGTGTGTATAACTTAAACTAAAAAAATATATAACATAATACATAAACGTCTCCTTTTATTTGGCCTCAGCTGACATTTATGCCTTTAACTTTCGATCAAATAAATATTTAAATTATGATAAAGTTGAATAAGTAAAATCATGCATACTACATGGCAAATCGCATGAGATGTACGCGTTCTAAATATCAAATCGCGCGAGATTTGCCATGTATAATGCGTGTATCTACTTGTGTACCCCAAAATTAAAGAACATAGATACCATCTGAAGCCAAATTAAAAAATCTATTTATATATTATGACAAAATATATATTCACCCCCACACCCCAATCCCACCCCCTCACCAACCCCAAACCCCTCTTACAAAACTGTACTCCTTTTACATGAAAAGGGAAACAACATTCACTCTTGAACTCTCTTCATGTTTCCAATCACTTTTCCAAGAAAAGAACACTTCAAGATCAAGTCTTTGCCTTTGTATTTTTTTTTTTTTTTTTTGCCTTTAACAATTCTCTTATCTCTTTATTTCCCTCTAAAGAATTTTCAAAACGATAGTCTAAAACTTTGAAAAGGGCTCTAATTTGCATGGCAATCATTTCTTAATAGTATCACATTCCTTTAGTATCTTCAAATTGTACACATTTAAACTTTTCTTGGATCTTCTTCTTCCTCTTCTCTTTTTGACTGATAAAGCACTTCATTTTTTCCATTCCCAAGAAAATATTCAACTAGACATAATTCAAAGTACAAAAAGGGTAAATATCTCCATTTCTTCTCTTTTTTTTCAATTTTTTTTGATACCTGTGTTGTCCCAGATAGCTTTCAAGCACGTCGACTAAATTTATTAGATACTTTTCACCTTCCGGCAACAGTATTTTATATCTTTTGTTTTGATAACCGTGGTATTTCGATCAGCTTTTACACATATTTTTCACCTCCCACCAGCAAATAGTTTTTTACAACTTTTTTTGACAACTATGATGTTTGGATTAGTTTTTACTCACCTCAACTAAATTCACGAGATAACTACCACGTCCCACTAACAACAGTTTTTTTACAACTTTAGATCTGTAAAAATATTGTCCCCTCTCTTTCTCTTCCAACAAAGCCCTTTTCTTGATTTTTAGTACTATGATTCTTGACCACCCCATACATTAATTTCTTCAACAACAAAAAAAAGAATTCTTGGAAAAAAAAAAGTTATGATTAGGCAAAATTGGAATGGACAAGAATGCATCAATAAGGTGAGAAAAAGGGGAGGAGGATCATCATCATCATCATCTTCATTAGTACAAAGGTATAGACTAAAAAGGGCAGTTTTGGTAGGGAAAAGAGGAGGAGGAGGAACAAGTAATAGTACAACACCAGTACCATTGTGGAAAATGAAGTCAAGATCACCATCATTGCAAAATGATAGTGGAAATAATAGTAAGTTATTCAAGAATTTGCAGCAGCAGCAAGATTTGTCAGTTTCAGCAAGAAAACTTGGTGCTACTTTGTGGGAAATTAATGGGGTTGTTCTTCCTATACCTAAAAAGGAGGAGAACTTTTTGAAGTCATCAGCAAAATTTGGTGCTGTTGATTTGCAATTATCTGATCCTGCTCAAATTAGTTCATTTACTGAGGTGGGGGTTCAAATTTTCTTGAGAAAAATTGTTTCTTTTTTATGTTTTTTTGTTTACCTAGTTCTGTTTCTGAAGTGGGGATCAATTTTTTTTTTTTGAGAAAAAGTGGTTCTTTTTTATGGATGCAATAATACCAGCATTAACGCATCGGATCGCATCAAAATTTGGTAATTAAGCGTTTTTGGGTGAGAGTAGTACTATGATGGGTGACCCTTCGGAAAGTCCTCGTGTTGCATTTCTCCTTTTAGCAGCCTCGTATGTGTTACTTGAGTTGAGGGTCTTCGAAATCAGCCTCTCTATTTTAGAAGTGGGGTTCAAATTTTCTTGAGAAAAAATTGCTTCTTTTTATTTTTTTTTGTTTCCATAGTTTTGTTTATGAAGTGGGGTTCAAATTCTATTTCTGAGGATCCAATTACATCAGTATTAACGCATCAGATCCCATCAAAATTCTGTAATTAAGCATTTTTGGGTGAGAGTAGTGCCAGGATGAGTGACCCTTAGGAAATTCCTCGTGTTGCATTCCTCCTTTTAGCTGTCTTTTGTTATGTGTTACTTGAGTTGAGGGTTTTTCAGAAACAACCTCTTTGTCTCCGCTTTTGGATCCCATCAGAATTCTGTAATTAAGCGTTTTTGGGTGAGAGCAGTGCTAGGATGGGTGACCCTTAGGAAAGTCCTCGTGTTGCATTTCTCATTTTAACTGCCTTTTGTTATGTGTTACGTTAGACAAAGGTCTTTCAGAAATAACCTCTCTGTCTCCACGAGGTAGGGGTAAGGGTCTGTGTACACTCAACCTTCTCCAAATTCCACTATTCTCCGCAAATCCCACTTGTTGAAATACATTGTTGTGTTGCCATGTTTCTGAGGTGGGGTTCAAGTTTTCTTGGGAAAAATTGATTCTCTTTTGTGTATCATAGCCATGTTTATGAGGTGGGGTCCAAATTTTCTTGAAAAAAATTGTTTCTTTTTTACTTATTATTATTCTTATTCTTATTTCCATGTAGGAGTTTAATTTTGATGTTGTTTGTGTGTTGAATGGTGAATTTTGGCAGAGAATGGACAGATCTAAAGAGGACAGTCATAGTCATAGAAGAAGAACTTCAATTGGTTCTCAGAGAATTCTGCAGGCTGATTTCTCTCTCCAAAATGGTTGCTTGATTGAGGTATACTATTTTTCTAATATTAATTTATCTTTTTTTATTTATCCGAAATTTATTTTTGAGTCTGACTAATTTAGCTACGCGCTTAATGCCCATTAGGGGAAAACTGCTTCTTATCATAATTTTTTCTATTTTAAAAAGCTCAAATTCGAAACCCATGATGATGGACGGATCCTATCCATCTTATCACAAACTTAGATACTATTCCATTTTAATTGGATACCATGTTCTGTATAGTTTTTTCTATGACAATAACTTAAAATTATTTGGATAATTCTACTTTTATTTTTCTTGGTGGTTGGGGTTGGGGATGGGGTTGGGGATGGGGTTGGGGTTGGTGGTTACTGTCATTCACTGTTGCAAGTTGTAAATAAGAACAAACCTAGGAAAAAGTTTACCCATCCAAGGATTGCAACTTTTCTAATCCTGGATGAAATTTTCTCTGGAGAAACATTGTTTTTACAATCTAGACTTTGATCATTGTTTTTTTTTTTTTGGGGAATTTTCCTTCTTCAAGAATCTATATACTCCTTCTATTCCACTTTGTTTGACACCATTTTCTTTTTAATTCGTTTAAAAAAAAGACATGTTTTTATATTTCCTTGATGAGAAGCTTTCATAAGCACATGACATATTTAAATCACAAAGTTCAGAAGTCTTTTTATAATTTCAAACCACAAATTTACTTTCATTCTTAAACTCCGTGTCGAGGCAAATTATGTTAAATAAATTGAAACTGAAATTTTCTTTTACTATTATAAAAAGAAAGTGAATTGTAAAAAACAAAGGAGTAGAGCCATTCATATTTTTATCATTATATAAATGACATAAATGGCATCTTGGATGTGTCTCTTGGCCACTTCACAGTTTCATTTTAGGAAATGGACAAATCTTTCATTGTCATTGAAAGGGACCAGATAATGTAAGTTGGTATCTGTTTCAGGTACCATCAGAGTCAACATGTCATATGTTTTTTTTCTCCAACACTTGAAATCTTGAATTGATATAATGTTGTAATCTTTTGTTTGTCATGTGCTATTTTGTGACTATATAGTCACAAAATATCTTTAGTTGTAGGCTATAACCTTAAGTTTTTTGCCCTTCTATTATTCCTACTACTTTGCATCAGCAAATATTTGCTTCAAATTTTTGATATAAGTTCAAAAAATGCAGGTTGATCAGACACAAAATCGTGGACCGAGTGTAAACAGACATCGGTTGAAGGATATCAAGAGTGGCCTCTCCGCGTCTAAGGAGCTGTTGAAGGTTTTGAATCGCGTGTGGAGTGTTGAAGAGCATCAATCGACATGTCTATCCCTTTTCTCGGCTATGAAAGCTGAGCTTGATCGTTCGTGTATTCAGGTGACTAAGTTGATTCACGAACAAAGATATAATAACCATCACGGTGAAGTTGATGTCCTGTTGAAGCAGTTTGAGGAAGAAAAGGCGTCGTGGAAGTTAAAAGAGCAAGACAAGATTCACGCGGCCATAACATCTATAGCCAAGGAACTCAAGATAGAGAAGAAGTTGAGGAAGCAAACCGAGAGGCTAAACAAGAAGCTCGGTAAGGAATTGGCTGACACAAAAACTTCTTTGTTAAAGGCAACGAAAGAACTTGAAGGCGAGAAGAGGGCAAGGGAGATATTGGAGCAAGTGTGTGATGAATTAGCTAGAGGTATTGGAGAAGACAGAGCCGAGGTAGAGGAATTGAAGAGACAATCGGCTAAAGTTCGTGAAGAGGTGGAGAAGGAAAGAGAAATGCTTCAACTAGCTGATGTTTTACGCGAGGAAAGAGTTCAAATGAAGCTATCGGAAGCTAAGTATCAATTCGAGGAGAAAAATGCAGTTGTTGATAAGCTAAGGAATGAGCTCGAGGCCTATTTGAGATCGAAAAAGGGACAAGAACATGATGGTGAGTCTCCTAATTATGAAAGAATCAAAGAACTCGAGAGGCATTTGAGAGAAACGCTTCCAAGCACGTGTTATTACCAAGACAAAGAGAAGGAAAATGGGGAAGTACTCGATAATGATGATGATGAAGACGACGATGACAATGATTCAGCTGATAGTGATCTTCATTCAATCGAACTAAACATGGATGATAGCACCAAAAGCTACCAATGGTGCAGCTCGCTTCAGGACGATCCAAAGAGATCATCGGTTTCTGACAAAAGCAAATCAAGGAGGTCTATCTCGGAGAAGTTCCAAAGGCAGAGTATTTCTGTAGAGAGGGAAACATCAGATGGCATAGAATGGGAATTCTCCGCAGGGGGAGGGAAGGAGAACGTGTCAAACATGGACACGTTCGACAAAGGGAGATCAAACTTTCTTGAGAATGGATCAACCTTTGAGTTCTCTTCTCAAGTTTGGAAAAAAGATTGTGAAGATGAGATAGAGAGGTACAAAATGATCAAGGATCTTCGAGACCATATTGTGTCTGCTTCGCGAAAAACACCATCTCAACAAGGCTTTTCGAGTCCAACTAAGAATTGGAGCCAACAGAATTTGCCTTCAAATGATGCAGAAAGAGTGATCAATGAGGCATTTGCTGTCTTGCAAGGAGCAAATTGAAGAAATACTTTCTGCTGTTTGATACATTGTTTTACATAATTAAATGGAAATATTTTCTGCTGTTTTTTTTTCCTTTCTGAAATCAATATAGTTAAACATCTGAGGTTAATACAATTTTGTGGTTTGCCCATTTTGTATGACATATAAAACTGTACAAATTTTTGCTACTCTTCTTTTGGTCACAAAGATGTTATTAAGTTTTAAGTATATTCTATCTTGTGAGCATTTTTATCTTTAATTCTACTATAACTTGGTCTTGAGTTGAAGGTCTATCAGAAAAAACCTCTCTACGTTCATGAGGCAGGGGTAAGGCTGCGTATCCTGCACCCTTCCCAGGGCCTGACTCTACTTATAGAATTACATTGAGTATGTTGTTGTAATACTACTACAATTTGTTCATCTTTAACTTTCTAAGGGAGATCTGTTGAAAATATTGGATTTCTTACGGAATCTCCGTCTGAAAAGCTTCCGAACAAGTCAAATTCTTAAGGTCTCTCTCAAAATTTTTGTCGGAACGTGTTTTTAGTAGTCATATATAATTTATATGATCCTATTTTCTTTTTAATCCGCTCTGAAAAAAGTAAACTCTTTCTAAATTTTGAAAATAATTTAATCTTAAACCTTTTGTTCTACTTTTAATGAGACGTTTTTACAGTCAAACAAATGTCATGACGTGTTTAGGCCTACAAATTTCAAAAGGCTTTATGGTATGGCATTTTTAAGACCAAAAATCTTAAAGGTCTTTGTTTCTTTTTTGAACTTTGTGACGATCAAACATATTCACGTAAATTAAACAAAGGGAGTATATGTTGGTTAGTAGTAAGAGCGCACATAGTGATGGCGAAGTCATAATTTTTACTTAGAGATCTATGAAGCTAAAAAATAATCTTGACCCTTGTATATACAATGTAATTTTTCGACAGATGAACCTCCTTCTAGTACCCTAGCTCCGCCCATGGCCGTGATATGTGGATTAAATATACTGCAAGTCCGCACTCTTCGTAAAAAAAGCCTAGCATTTAAATAGAAAAGGATAGAAAAATCGATTCATTATCTATCGAATTTCGAGCCGTCTACCAGCTGCATGCCCTCATAGATTTTTCAATTATCGAAAGAAATATATATATTTTTTAAAGGTAAGTAGTTGAAATAGCATAATAATTAATATGACAAGATAATCTTTTTACTGAAATCATCATTACTAAAAACACCTAATCTTGGATTATAGCCATCACCCCATGTGCTAAAGTTTATTATATTAAAATTACTGTTCAACTCCTTCATGTTAAACAAATATTAAATAATCTCAATTTGAGGTTTTAAATATAGTGAAATTGATATTACCATCTACCAAACTTTATATTTTATTTTTTTGACTATGAGGAATATGGAAAATACATGATGGATTTGCTAGGAATAAAGGCATGTGAAATAATATTATAGAGCTGACAAGACCATGAGCATTTATTCCTCTCCAATTATTGAAAAATAGAAATAAATAAGAGAAAATTGAAATTATTTTTTTGGTACACTAAAATTAACCAAAAACATATACAATAATAATAATCATTAAATATAAATTATGACCATATACTATATGGTATATAGTATATAAAGCACCGTCCAAAGTTGCAAAATCAAATCCTCTACTCTAAGGAAAAGTTAACATGATAAATTGATAAAACTATTAGTGATTAATTAAACTTGACATTAATAATATGTTAGTGAATATATTATTCAAATTTTCTTCCAAAAGTTTACATAATGTTATTGTACTAAAAGAGAAAAAGAAATTACAAGTAGATTAAAGGTGTGTTCGGTATTGTGAGAAACATTGTTCAGAAAACGTTTTAAATTTATTTTTGGTTAAATATTCTTTTTACAAAAATAAATTCCTTAAAAACTAAAAAAAAAAACAAAACAAAAAAAACACTACTATGATAAAAGAGACAAAAATTAAATTGCTTAAGTAATATTTTATATTGATTGTCTTCTTTCCAACCTCTGACCCTCAACTCCCCGTTCCACCACATCTCCTAACACCCTCGCCGGCCCCACCCCACACCCCCAACCATCCCCCTTGCCCCCTTTTGCACCCCGACCCCTTAACTCCATGACCCGCAACTCGCCCTCACCTCTCATCCCTCTCTAACCCAAAACCCCACGCCCCCATCCTCGACTCCAGCCTCATCTCCTCCACGTTCATAATATCTGTCTATGTTATGTATAAATGATTTTAGTATAACATTTCATATACTTATCAAATATCAGTATATAAATAATAAAACCACTTATTTTTTAAAAAATATTTTTCGTAGAAATATTTTCCTTCCTATCAACCACACCCTAAAAGTAAAAAACCCATATCATTAGTCAAGGAAAACACAATAAAATGACTTGGTTTTGGGGGCTGGCAACTAGGGTTGATGTCTTAATATTTCCATAACAATTACAATGACTTTGTCTTGTATTATTTAGACCATATGACTTTGATATATCATTTCAATGCCAAGATACAGTTGTAATGCATTGGTATTGGTCATTCATTTCAAGAATATTCAACTAATAATAATTCACAAATTTAAAAAGAGTTCCTATAAATTAAAATAAAATTATTTTTTTCTTGGAAAAGTTGCACACTATAGTATATCATATTATATTATATTAAATTTACTTGGTTCTTGTTAAGTTGTTTTAATTCGTTGGAATGATTGTCATGTGCATACATCATTTCAAATAATTAATTGTTATTTTTATTTATAAAATTTTATAAATTTATTTCTATTGTATTTTTCTAACTAAAGTAACCAAAAACAATTATATTTTTTGCATGGTGTGGACCAAAAATGTCGAACTTCCATGTCCAGAAAATAAGAAAAAGACAAAAACAGAAACATATTGCGATGTACATGTCCCATTCTTGTCTTGGCTTTGCTCAAATCATTAAATATAAATAAATTGAAATGAGTTACTAATTTTGTTGCTAATACGTCGCTAAATTACACGTAACTAATATTCACTCCGTCTCAATTTATGTGATGTACTTTGACTTGACACGGAGTTTAAGAAAGAAAGGAAGACTTTTGAAACTTGTGGTCTAAAATGAGTTATAAATATTTGTGTGGTTGTAAATCATTTCATTAAGGGTAAAATGGGTATTTTAAAGTTAAATTGTTACCAAATATAGAAATGTATCATTCTTTTTGAAACTGAATAAAAAGGAAAGTGTGTCATATAAATTGGGATAGAGGGAGTAAAACTTATTAACAATTCGTCGCTAATATATCACTAATCAGAATTAGCAACAAATTTTATTGTTTAGCTACTAAATTTATTCGCCGCTTTTGTTTCTTTTTAAGTAGTGAATCAATTGTATTCTCATTAATTATACAAGTAAATTTACTTCATTCGGTACTTATTTCAATTTTAGAATTTAATCATAATTACCATTAACAAACAAAAATTTAGAGTGTATATTATTTTATCATAAATACGTGATAAATGTGAGTGTATGAAAGACATCTATCTCGTATGTATTAGTTTAATACAAACCCCTAACATTTACCATCAGCCTAAGATATCCTTATTCCGAAGCAAATGCCGATGTTATGTTTTGTAACATAGGTTAAGCATTCGAGCCGTAGAATCAGCCGATGCATCAGGCTATCGATATTGTACCTATTGGATGCAATCTTTTTTGTACCATGTGTCAATATGAGATGCTTCGGACAACGGATATTAAATTTTTTAAGGACATGCTAGACAATGTATAGCAAAATATATATAATATTGTTGTAAGGTGACAACTTGACAGTGTGTAAAGTTTAAAAGATAATATTTGAAGCTTAGATTGGTAGGGGCCTGCCAGAGTTCATGTGATATTCTTGCTTTTTTCAACTGTCTATTCCCTCTTTAAAATGCAATCTCTCATCTTCACTTGTCAGAGAGCTTCCACAACTAAATATAAAAAATAAATATTTATGATAACTATTTTATAATATGGTAAAAGTAATAATAAATTTTGTAGTTGTACTAACCGTCGTATTGTAACCCCTGCTTGTGATATCTATCATAGTTTATTGTTTATTATGTTTCGACTATGATACTTTTTTGTTTTGTTCTTTTTTATCTTTTGTAGACTTGCACTGTTTTCGTGTTAGTTGTTATATTTTCTTCACTGTTTCCTTTTTTTTATACCTAAATTTGATGCACTTGAGCCGAGAGTTTTACAGAAACAACCTCTCTTCCTTCATGAGGTAGTGGTAAGATCTACGTACTCTATCCTCCCCAAACCTCATTTGTGGGATTTCACTGGGTATGTTGTTATTGTTTAATTTATTTCGTCAAAGTAACTAATTAATGTCTTTTTCGTCTAATATGTGACACAAGAATTAGTTTTTGTGCACCACGATTAGTACTTCACCCAATAATGGCTAAATTCCACTAAGATAAATATAGGATAATTATGTTCATCGTGTTAAGGTAGATGATGAGAAATCAAATGTTTTTTTGCCTCCACTCATATTTGAACCTTTCGTTTTCCTCCTTACACCTCCTAACCCAACAAGGAAAAAAAATGAAAATTAACTTTTTGTAGTAAATAATAGTTATTACGAGATTAATGTAAGATATAAGAGGAAAAGTGGTTTGAGAAATGTGATGGAATTAGTTCAATTTGATTGTCCCACTCAACAAAATAACCAACAAATAATAGAGATTAGTGAATAGACTTAATGTAAAGGTATCGGATTTAGTTATATTATCCCACATCGGCAGTAAACGCGAACAATATATACTATATAAGTTCAATGTCTTCTCTACAGTATTGCCGAACTTGGCAACGCAAGTTTGTAACCCAAGTGGGGGCAACAAAGTGGTGGGACTTCCATCGACGCAGCCTCGACCGCGGCGGTGCTATGGGCTTACAGCAGGTACAAGTCCGAATGTGTTAAGGAGGGGAGTAATGCATCGTTAGTGAGAGCGCTCCTTTCCGTCCAGTCAAAAGGATAAAGTTTCCGAGACGACTAGTCCAAAGCTATCGCTCGGGTAATGCATCGTTAGTGAGAGCGCTCCTTTCCGTCCAGTCAAAAGGATAAAGTTTCCGAGACGACTAGTCCAAAGCTATCGCTCGGGTAATGGGTTAGTCGTTGGTCGAACCATCATTTTTTAAAGCACCGAAAAATTGGTAATGAGCCCCATATTCCATATGAAAATAAAATGAGATATGCGTCATATCATTTCTAGTTAGGGGTGTCTATGACCGATCTTAGCTAAGATTGGATCCATAAGTTTACTCTAACATATCTGTCTCTCCTGACTCCTCATTATATGATTGAATTATCTCAAGCTCGTTTCCTTACCTTGACGATCATAGATGCGGCTCCCACCTTGTTTCAGATATCTTCATTTTTAATCTTATCTCTTCTAGTATGCCCGCACATCTACCTCAACATCCTCATTTCTAAAATTATTTTCTGGATATGAGAGTTTTAAATGGACAATACTCCGCCCTAACAACATAATCGAGCCTCTATTTTTTCCACCTTGTACCAATACAATGTCTGACATTATTGTTGATCGTATCAAGTCCCACTGCCATGTGCTCAACCTAAATTCTTTAGACTTTATGTATGTTTCCAAGCCTCCAGTTTGGCGTTAACTGAATCACAAGTCTCGTCAATCAATGCTATGTCATTTACAAATAATATACACCATGACACCTCAACTTAAATATGACTTACCAATTCATTTAACACGAATAGAAACGGACTAAGTCAATCCCTAGTGCAACTCCATCACGGGGAACTGAGTCTCCCCCTACTATCCTATCTCGGATCTTGATACATCATACATGTTCTTAATTGCCATAATTTTTGTCATATGCACACCTCTTTCCCCCTTTCTTTCGAGGATCCTACCGGAACTCCCTACGTCGTCCCCCTTAAACCCTACTTTCTTCTTTCTTTTATTTTTGTTTTCAAATTTGATTATTTTGAAGTTATAAATTTATATATTTCTAGCCATAGACAGAGCAGAAGTGAGAAAGAAAGTAATTGTGATTTCTATTTTTTAGAGATTAATAAGGAAATGGATAAGAATCAACACCCAATATTTTCACCAACTTCCTGATAATAATTTCTTTCCATATATGTATATGCATATGTATATAATACTATCAATGGATTCTATGAAATTAATCCATATATATAGAGTACACATGTATACATAAAACAATTAAATGTATATGCGTACAGAATGAAAACAACAAAATATTGAATATTAAGTCTTTAAGTATATATAATCCATATACAAAATACATTAAGAATACATGTGCGAAGACATGTCTATAAATTTAAGGACATGTATATATAGTTAATCAAATAAATATACAGAATATAAATTTAAGGACATGTATATACAGTTAATCAAATGAGTATACAGAATACATATGTTCATACAATTATATGCAATTAAGGACATGTATATACATAGTACACATATATACAAAAATACAAATGCACTGATAGAAATATACAAGTATTCACTTTATGACTAAAAAAATTCAGAGATACAAATATACATTTACTCATATCTTCAAGATAAACACGAATCGATACAAATTCAAATGTATAAAAGGGATATAAATTTAGATTATATGTATAAATATATAAATTCAAATGTATAAATGTATACAAGTTCAAAATGTATATATGCATTCCAAATGAAAATTGATTGAAGAGTGAAGGAAATATAACAAAATAAATACAAAAATACATACGCACTGATACAAATATACAAACAAATTCACTTTATGACTAAAAATATTTAGATATACAAATCTACATTTGTATAAATGTATTTCAACTGTAGACAACGAAGAACACATCACTGCAGATGGCGGTGAAGAATCACCACCGGCTCCACTCCGGCCAGCAACCGCGTCTGAAAGAATTACTACTGCGCGTCCTTTTCTCTGTCATCGTCCAACTTTTAATAACTCGACAAACACCACCATGTAAAACCTTTGCTAACCCCTCTTTTCTCTACTATTCCGACAAAACCGACAAGAACAACAACGAAACTTCACCGTTGTCACAGTGTTTGTTTCGGTTAGATTCAGTTTTCGATTTCGTTAAGTTTGTCAGTTTTGGGGTTTTCTTCTTCGAGCTTTCGGGTGGATCGAGTTGTTCAAGGGGTTTATTTACCGGTCAATTTCGTCGAACAACTTGGGGTTTCGCTGGAGAAGGAGGCGTCGAGCGACGAGGACGAGGAAGAGGGGGCTGTCGCCATGGGATTTGGTCGAGAAGGAGACGGCGAGGAAGAGGGGTGTGGGCTTTGTCTTCAAGGAGGTGGTGAGGAAGATATGCCCGTTGAAATCTCTTTAACAATGGTGTAGTTATATCATCCACAAAAGTAGCCAATTAGATGAGAGAGAATATTTGAAAAATCAATTGAGAGAGAATTGTGTATTAGCTATATACCTTTGTGTAGAATATTTGTATATGAGGGCCCTCATAAAAAATAGGTATAAAATTGAAAAATAACCATGTAAGGCATTTAATTTTTGTAAACCTTAATCATGCCAGGTAATTAAGGATTTATTTTATCTATGAGATGTAATTTTTCCTAATCTCTAATATATTAAAAGTGTGAAGGTCCTTATAAATATTGTTTGAACTTTTTGTCCTTCATTAAAAAACTGTGCTTTAGACAAAATCGTCTTTTCACCTTTTTCTATTATTTTTATGATATAAAATATTGACTATAATAAACATATTAAAAATTAAATGGAGTTCCAACAAAAATAGGTTTGGTCCAAAAATAATAAAAATTAAAATGGGGCCAACTAAAATAGGTTTGATCCAAAATTTTAAAATTTGTCCAAAAAAGGTCCAAAGATGGAAAAAGAATTGCCCAAAACAACTACTAGCGTATAATATATTATGAGTATTTCTTCTAAGTAAAAAATTATCCTAATTCCATTGAGATCTTTTATAAAAGGAAAATTTGTATTTGGAGCAAAGTAGGAAACAGCGGCATCATCAATTTGGTAATTATAACCAATTAATCTTTTTATTGTTTTATTAATGTAGCAAAAAAAGAAAAGAAAAGAAATCATGCAGAAAGATTCTTACTAGATTTAAGAATTCGTATATAATTATAACTAATTATTTTTTTATAGCTTTATATGGTAAAAAAAAAAAATATTTTAAAAATTAAAAACTCCTAAAATACACGGTAAGAAGAAAATATATTCCTTCCTTATTTGAACTAAATAGGACAATTAAGGATTTTGAATGCCAATAACAATGTAGGTTGCGGAAAAAAAGAATTACAACGTAGGTCTTTTTTTTTTTTTTTTTTACCTATATACGAAAGTCTCTTTTTAAAACCTATATACATATATAAATTTCTTATATATATTAAACTTGTATTTAGGTTTTTGTCTCTCTTCTTCAATATCGAGCAGCAACAATATAATATTATTACATTCGACCAAAACCAAAAGATGGATATTCATGTGGATCACAACCAAATCCAATAGTTTCACCAATTTCAAGCTATATTGTAGATGAATGTTCGGTCGGATTTTAAGAAATTTTTGTGTAAAAGTTATGTTTAATTGTATTATTTTTATTATCTCGATATCTTGATTATCATATTGTTTTGTTGTAGTTTCTATTCTGTTCAAGTTTATGTTGTAGATGAATGTTCGATCGGACTTTGAGAAATTTTTTATATAAAGGTTAGATTTAATAATATTGTTCTAATATATTTTAGTTGTGCAATTAATTAATGATCTAGCTAGATATTTACTTTTTATTTTTTGAGAAATTTGATTGATTCATGCCATAGATGTCATTACTAGATGGAGGAGAGCTGAAAATTGAAGAAGGTAAAAATGTAGATAAAAAGGTAAAAGGTTTTTTTCTTCACCGAACTATTCTTTAAAAACAATATTTACCCTTTTTCCTCTTTTGATTCCTAACTTGGAATTAACTCTCCAGAAAATATGCGGATAACATTTAATATTTGCTTTCTAAGTGCATTAATATTGATTGTATAAGGATGTTGAAGATCGATAAAAATGATAATATGGACACGATATTGCAAAACAGATCTTTGAAGATAGATTATCTTTCAGAGGCATTCTTCTCTTTGAAATCCTTGCAGCCAAGCAAGGTACTTGCTTCTGATCACTTTATTGATAGGACGAACTGATAGGGTCGTATGACTATTTACTTTTTTGTTATAAGATTTTGATTTAGGAATACTATTTTCTTTAACTGCTATTTTTAACCTCTTTAAGTAAACTCAATGTTGTAGGGACCATATACATATATATATATATATATATATGTATATCATATCATATCAAATCTTATCAATAGTTGTATTTTTGAGATATATAGAGTAGTCGTGGGCTTTTGGACTTTAGCACTAGCAAGAAGAGAATTAATGGCAAAATAGTCGCCTCAAAAAGAATGAAAGGTGAAATGCCAAAGCAAAAGCCGAAAGAAATATACTAGGAGAAAATGAAATGACCACATCACTATTTGGTTGCTTTTTACTCCCCCACCATGCTCAAACCCATTCAAATTAAATATTAGATTTTTAGCAGCAGAAAAAGAAAAATATTACTAGCAAAACTGACAGTTTCAACAATATTTATTGTTAACATGGTAGCATATATTTAGTGATCTTCAAAGTTATTGTGAATATCACGTATACAAAAATATAGTTGGAGATATTATACACTAATTTTGCTTAGAATTATCTTTTCTGATGAAAAATATTTTCTTATTGAAAAAGATCTCCACGTTAATCCTTTCTTGATAGAAAAGTTTTATACTTCTATATATTGAGGATCTTTCCTTCCCACAAATAATAGAATAGGATTAACAATGCAGTCGTCGTTAAATAGTTTAGTTTAAGGGAGGTTATTCTCTCAACAGATTTTGTATTATTAATATTAGTTTCTAATATGTAGGTCACTTAACCAAATTACATTAAAATATTATATATATTTTTTATTATTTTCTTTGTCATCTGATTTATCTTCGCTAAGATTTGTTGTTGTTTATTTTCTCGTGTTATTCTGATTCCATCTTTTTTTAGGCTTACGAGTATTTTTTGTGTTATAAAACTTTATGAGTTAGAGCATGACATTGGATATTGCTTTTTAAAAAATATTTACCGTGAAAATATTCGTTTTCTTATTGTTACAACTAAATGTTAATTATTTTTTTATTATTATTTGGTATATATAGTATATCATATTTGGAAGAAAAAAAAAAGAGTAAGACGGCTCACCTTGCGGTTCTTTAAAGAAGAAAAACTCATCACACGGGACTATAAGAAAGAGGTTGATTTTATGCTCTGTTGTCATAAAGTTGATTTATATTTTACCCCCATACCCTCTAACCGACAATGGGATCCCTCTTACCTAAGATGAGAGATTTGCTATAACATATTATCTCTGATGTAATTAATTCAAACAATATCCTGTCTTAAAAAATATGAAATTGTTACATAATTTTTCATTGGTTACCTACCGACACAAACAAACAATAAGGAAGCCGAGGGTGAAGCTCAGTCTTACGAAGCCCATCTATTTGCTTAATCTAGCAAAAAAATAACATACTTTGTTATGAGAAACTTTCATAAAATGACTATAATTTGGACTTAATTCTATATTTATATTTATAGTTTGCTTAATTACAATTTGTAGCTATGAGTTAAAGGGAGGAGGCGAGTGAGATTGGGAGAGGGAGGAGAGAAGCGAGCGAGATTTGGGAGAGAGAGGCGAGAGGCGAGAGAGAGAATGATGTATTCATTGTATCAGGTCGTATTATGAATACAATTGATTTGTATGATCGAATACAATTGTGTCAAATGTAGCAATATGTACTATTTTATTCTTTAGTAGCAATAGCTTAATGTTTTCCATCAATTATTATATGGATGAAATATCACTCTTTTATACACTTATCAAGGACTTCTAAAATATATAGTACAAGAAAAATATATGGTAAAGGTATTAGGAAAATTAAAATATATGAGAAGACTAAGGAGAATTAATGTCAGACTCTACAATAGAAATCTAATTCGAGCACTTTTATTTGAATAAGACTTTATAAGTTATATAAATTCTAGCCATGAAATTTTACATTGTAAAATTTTAATTACAAGATAGTTCCCTTTAAGTTTTAGGAGCCATTTGCTACTAATTTATATTTAGATTTAGGAGTATCTTTTAGGTTTATGAGGGGTTGTTGCCTAAAATTCAAAAAGAAGCAATAGTAATAACACCTTTTTTCCACAACTACGATGCCTTTGATTTTTTTTTTTTCAAATTCAAGTGTATGATTCCCTACCTAATCTCCATGTTTGGAGGGTTTTCATCTCGTTAATGGCTTATGAGAAGCCATTTTGTCATGTTGTTGGGGTCGGGTTCCAGGTCGAGAGTCAAGGTTGGGTTCCAGTTCGAGGTCGGGCGTCGGGTCAAGAGTTGGGGTCTGGTGTCGGGGTTGGGTCTCGAGTCCTTGGTTGGGAGTTGGGGGTGGATTCAGGTCGGGTGTTAGGGTCTGGTGTCCGGTGTCGGGATTGGGTCCCGGGTCTGATTTCGAGAGTCCGAGTCAGGATCGAGGTCGGGTCCCGATTCGAGTATCGGGGTCAGGTCTCGATTTGGATGTCGGGCCGAGTTCTGAGTGGGGATTCGGGGTCGGCTGTGGGGGTTGAGTCAAGAGTTGGGGTCGGGTCACAGGTCGGGGTTTTGGATCGGATCCCTGATCGGTCGTTGGTGTTGGTTCTCAGGTCAGAAACTATTTTGTTAAAAAGAATTTTCTGCTTTCTAGCCAAATGCTAGAAGATATTTTCTGGAAAATACTTTTCATTCACCAACCAAACACTAGAAAATATTTTTTGAAAAATGTTTTTCACTTACCAACCAAACATGAGAAAATAAGTAAGAAACCAACTTATTTTCTATAAAAACATTTTCCTTTGTACCAGACACACCCTCAATGACATATGTTTAGATACTACTTTATCATATATCTCCCAATAAAAATATTGCCATCTCTGCGTGAATGCAGAATATACAAGCAAAACATCAAGTTACCACAAGTTAGCACCTAGGATTGAAAGCAATTGTTCATGATTATGGAACCGGTAAAAGAAACAAATTGTAGCGGTAGACCATCACACTGATTTTTCAGTGTATATAAATGTACAATCTTGATATTAAAAATAACTCTTCGTTAAAAATAAAATGCTTTTAGAATTAGAAAATAAGTTTAATGACTAAATACTATTTAGTGTATAAATTTTGGTTGTCATTTCCATATCAACTTATAGAAAAAGACTAAATAGTATAAATTTAAACGGAACATATATTTTTGGCTACATCTAATTTTGCTCCTTATTTATTAGTGTGGCAGTGATTTATCATGTTCCTCTTTAATTAACTATACTTTTTATCTTCAAAAGTGTACATTATATTTTTAAAATCTTTCCACTTAATAAAATAAAATACAAACAATAATTTATTGTTTATACGCATTTATTCTTAATAGACGCTTGATACACGTACAACACACGTATCCTAAACTAGTATAATAAAAATTAAGGCTTCACTACTATATGAGGGCTACATTCTAACATTTTATTTACTAAGCAAATCGTGCATTATTTTGATTTTATCATAACTTATTGATTAACTTAAAAAAAATAAGCAAATCTGTTTTTTGCCCTGAGATTAAAAGGACAATTATTGGAACTTTAATAAGGAAGCCACAAGATTTACAACAACAACATATCAGTAAAATTCCACAAGTGAGGTCTGGAGAAGGTAAAGTGTACGCAGACCTTACCACTACCTCGGAAGCAGGGGCGGACCCACCCTATGTCAAGGAGTGTCATCCGACACTGCTTCATCGAAATTTTTTATTTTATAGATATGTATAATCTAAAAAAAACAGCATTTGTCTAGAAATATTAAAAATGACATTGCTTAACCAAGTGAGCCTTGTTGGCTCGTTGGTTTGTCCATTTTACCTTGTTATTATATTAGGATAAGACAAACTAGCTTAACTAGGATTCAATTAAGGTAAAACATTAGAAATTGATTTACTTATTCGAAGAGGGACTGAACACAATAGTAAAGCATAAAGCTAAACCTAATGTTTGAAAAAAATCGTCCCCAATTTGAAACTTAGAGCTGGTTGTGTTTTAGTTTATTTTCAATTGTATGTTCATTTTTTATTCTTCCACCTTCTTGGTTTCTTGAATATAGAGTATACAATTTCATAAAATTGTTTGAGGTTATCTTTATAGAAAATGAATAATATATTTAATACTATCTTCAATGAGGCTATTATAAATACATTTCAAAATATGAAGCTTCGTTGAGGAAAGTTGTAGTAATTTACTTGATTTAAGAGTTGTTGTAAGTTTCTTAATTTATGTTTCATTAGTATGCTTTTAAAAAGTTTTTGTTAATAATATTGTTATATCAATTATTTTATTAAATATCGACACCGCTTGCAAAAAGTTCTGCGTACGCCACTGCTCTGGAGGCCACAAGAGTTGAACCAATATAAATTGAGTGGTAAATTCCCTCTAAGATTTTGTTATATACTGGGACAAGATTAGTATTGAAAAGTGATTATTAATGATTATACTGGATTTAGCTCACATTTGTGTATGATACACTTTTATACAAGGTTGACACACTATATATCATATTTGTCTCGTGATATAATATTGAGTAATAATATGTACTCTCTTCGTTTCATTTTATATGACACCATTTTACTTGACACTGTGTTTAAGAAATAAAGAAACACTTTTGAAACTTGTGGTCTACAACAATCCTAGATATTTGTGTGTTGTTGAATTTATCTCGTCAAAGTAACTAGGTAATGTTTTTTTTTTTTTTCCGTTTAATGTGTGACACATGAATTAGTTTTTGTGCACCACGATTACTTCACCGAATAATGGCTATGTTCCACTAACATAAATATCAGATAATTATGTTCATCGTGTTTAAGGTAGATGATAAGAAATCAAATGTCTTTTGCCTCTACTTATAGATGAAGTAGATGAAACAACCTCTCTACTTCATCTGAGATAGTGGTATGGACTGTGTACACTTTACCCTCCTCAGACCCCATTTGGTGGGAATACACTGGGTATGTTATTATTGTTATATTTGAACCTTTCGTTTTCCTCCCTACACCCCTTACCCCAACAAGAAAAAACAATGAAAATTAACTTTTATAGTAAATACTTCCTCTGTCCTAATTTATGTGGCATATTTCGATTTCCGAGATTCAAATAAGATAAGTTTGACCATGAGTTTGGACATGAAATCTTTGATTTTTTGAAATAAAATTTATATATTTGGAAACTATGTAAAAGGTATTACAAGTCTCAAAAATTGACAATTCAAAATATTTGAAACATATATGAAAAAGTTACGGTCAAATATAGATAGACATGTTTGAATCTGGGGAAGCGAAATATGTCATATAAATTGGGACGGAGGAAGTAATAGTTATCACGAGATTATGTAAGAAAACATAAACTTATATAATGAAGAAAGAAAACATAGCAAAAAAGTGAAAAACTTTGTACTCGAATCAACAAAATAAACAACAAATAATGGAGATTAGTGAATAGACTTAATGTAAAAAGTATCGGATTTAGTTATATTATCCCACATCGGCTGTAAACGCGAACAATATTTACTATATAAGTTCAATGTCTTCTCTATGGTACTGCCGAACTTGGCAACGCAAGTTTGTAACCCAAGTGGGGGCAACAAAGTGGTGGGACTTCCATCGACGCAGCCTCGACCGTTGACGGTGCTTTGGGCTTACAGCAGGTACAAGTCCGACTGTGTTGAGGAGAGGAGTAATGCTCTCGTTAGAGAGAGCCCTCCTTTCCGTCCAGTCAAAAGGATGAAGTTTCCGAGACGACTAGTCCAAAGCTATCGCTCGGGTAATGGGTTAGTCGGTGGTTGAACCATCACTTTTTAGGCATAAAAAAATCGGTAATGAGCCCCATCCATGTTCCATATGAAAATGAGATATGCGTCATGTTTAATCACCTCTTCAAATACTTTTTCGGCTACCTCTTTTTAACCTATTCATGACCGATCTTAGCTAAGACTGGATCCATAAGTAGTTTACTCTAACATATGTGTCTCTCCTCATCACATGATTGGATTATCTCAATCTCGTTTCCTTACCTTGATGATTACAGATGCGGCTCCCACCTTATTTCAGATATCTTCATTTTTAATCTTATCTCTTCTAGTATGCCCGCACATCTACCTCAACATCCTCATTTCTATAATTATTTTTTGGATATGAGAGTTTAACTCGACAATACTCTACCCTAACAATATAGTCGAGCCTCCATTTTAATTCTCTGTCATTGTCCAACTTTTAATAACTCGACAAACCCCACCACGCAAAACCTCTGCTAATCCCTCTTTCCTCTACTATTCCGATAGAACCGACAAGAACAACAACGAAACTCCACCGTTGCCACAATATTTGTTTCGATTAGCTTCATTTTTCGATTTCGTTAAGTTTGTCAGTTTTGGGGTTTTCTTCTTCGAGCTTTCGGGTGGATCGAGTTGTTCAAGGGGTTTATTTTTCGGTCAGTTTCGTCGAACAACTTGGGGTTTCGCTGGAGAAGGAGGCGGCGACCGACGAGGACGAGGAAGAGGGGACTGCCGTCATGGGATTTGACCGAGAAGGCGACGACGAGGAAGAGGGGTGTGGGCTTTGTCTTCAAGGAGGCGGCGAGGAAGATATGTCCGTTGAAATCTCTTTAATAATAGTGTAGTTATATCATCCGCAAAAGTAGCCAATCAGATGAGAGAAAATGTTTGAAAAATCAATTAAGTGAGAGAGAATCGTGTATTAGCTATATACCTTTGTGTAGAATATTTGTATATGAGGGCCCACATAAAAAACAGATATAAAACAGAAAAATAACCATGTAAGGTATATAATTTTTGTAAACCTTAATCATGCCAGGTAATTAAGGACTTATTTTATCTATGGGATGTAATATTTCCTAATATAATAAAAATTAAGGCTTCACTACTATATGAGGGCTAAATTCTAACATTTTATTTACTAAGCAAATCGTGCATTGTTTTGATTTTATCATCACTTATTGATTAACTTAAAAAAATAAGCAAATCTGTTTTTTCCCCTGAGATTTAAAGGACAATTATTGGAACTGTAATAAGGAAGCCACAAGAGTTACAACAACAACATACCAATAAAATCCCACAAGTGAAATCTGGAGAGGGTAAAGTGTACGCAAACTTTACCACTACCTCGGAAGGCCACAAGAGTTGAACCAATATAAATTGAGTGGTAAATTCCCTCTAAGATTTTGTTATACACTGGGAGGGTAAAGTGTACGCAAACTTTACCACTACCTCGGAAGGCCACAAGAGTTGAACCAATATAAATTGAGTGGTAAATTCCCTCTAAGATTTTGTTATACACTGGGACAAGATTAGTATTGAGAAGTGATTATTAATGATTATAAAAATAAAATAGTAACTTCCGTCTAAGATTTTGTTATATACTGGGACAAGATTAGGGGTGTGCAAAAATCGGTTTAACCGATAAACTGAATCGATAAAAATGTTATTGATTTATTGATATCGGATTATTGGGTTAACGGTTTTTTAACGGTTTTGTAAATTTTTTTATTGGGCTATCGGTTCGGTTTTCGATTTTAAGGTTTTAGTTAACGGTTAAACCGATAACCCAATAAGATTATATTAAAATTATATTTTTATTCGTAATTATATAATTGTGGCTTAAGATTTTAAATACATACCTTATTGTCTTTTGTAATTTATAGTTGTTGTCTTAGTTCTTATAATTTGTATAGACTTAATACATTAAGTTAGTGTAGAACAAATGAAAATAAGAGAAAGTAAAAAAAATAAGGGGAGTATTTTCTTATCGGTTAAACCGAAAACCGAACCGATAAAGACCGAAAACCGATTAACCGAAAATCGATAACGAATATCTTATTAATTTGGTTATCGGTTTAGCGTGTTTACAAACCGAAAACCGATAAACCGAACTAATAATACACAAAATCGAACCGACCGATGCACACCCCTAGACAAGATTAGTATTGAGAAGTGATTATTAATGATTATAAAAATAAAATAAAATAAGTATGCGTTTTCAGAGTTTTTTTTTTTTTTTGGGAAATTACGTGCTATCTATCACATTATAATGGGTTTAGCTCATATTTGTGTATGATACATTTTTATACAAGGTTGACACATTATATATCACACTTGTCTCCGGATATAATATTGAGTAATAATATATACTCTCTTCGTTTCATTTTATATGGCACCGTTTTACTTGGCACTGTGTTTAAGAAATAAAGAATGATTTTTGAAACTTATGATCTACAACAATCCTAGATATTTGTGTGTTGTTGAATTTATCTCGTCAAAGTAACTAGGTAATGTTTTTTTTTTTTTCCGTTTAATGTGTGACACATGAATCAATTTTTGTCCACCACGATTACTTCATTGAATAATGGCTATTTCCACTAACATAAATATCAGATAATTATGTTCATCGTGTTTAAGGTAGATGATAAGAAATCAAATGTCTTTTGCCTCTACTTATAGATGAAGTAGATGAAACAACCTCTCTACTTTATCTGAGGTAGTGGTATGGACTGCGTACACTTTACCCTCCCCAGACCCCACTTGGTGGGAATACACTGGGTATGTTGTTGTTATATTTGAACCTTTCGTTTTCCTCCCTACACCCCCTACCCCAACAAAAAAAACAATGAAAATTAACTTTTATAGTAAATACTTCCTCTGTCCTAATTTACGTGGCATATTTCGATTTTCGAGATTCAAACAAGGTAAGTTTGACCATGAATTTGGACATGAAATCTTCAATTTTTTTGAAATAAAATTTATATATTTGGAAACTATGTAAAATGTATTATAAATCACAATAATTGACAATTCAAAATATTTGAAACATATATGAAAAAGTTACGGTCAAACATAAATATGTTTGAATCTCGAAAAGCGAAATATGTAATATAAATTGGGACGGAGGAAGTAATAGTTATCACGAGATTATGTAAAAAAACATAAACTTACATAATGAAGAAAGAAAACATAGCAAAAAAGTGAAAAACTTTGTACTCGAATCAACAAAATAAACAACAAATAATAGAGATTAGTGAATAGACTTAATGTAAAAGTATCGGATTTAGTTATATTATCCCACATCGGCTGTAAACACGAACAATATTTGCTATATAAGTTCAATGTCTTCTCTATGGTATTGCCGAACTTGGCAACGCAAGTTTGTAACCCAAGTGGGGGCAACAAAGTGGTGGGACTTCCATCGACGCAGCCTCGACCGCGACGGCGCTCTGGGCTTACAGCAGGTACAAGTCCGACTGTGTTAAGGAGGGGAAGTAATGCATCATTAGCGAGAGCGCTCCTTTCCATCCAGTCAAAAGGATGAAGTTTCCGAGACGACTAGTCCAAAGCTGTCGCTCGGGTAATGGGTTAGTTGTTGGTTGAACCATCATTTTTTTAGGCACCGAAAAATAGGTAATGAGCCCCATATTCCATATGAAAATGAGATATGCGTCATATCATTTCTAATTAGGGGTGTCTACAGAGGTAATGCAGGTACAAGTCTGACTGTGTTAAGGAGGGGAGTAATGCATCGTTAGCGAGAGCGCTCCTTTCCATCCAGTCAAAAGGATGAAGTTTCCGAGATGATTAGTCCAAAGCTATCGCTCGGGTAATGGGTTAGTGTTGGTTGAACCATCATTTTTTTAGGCACCGAAAAATAGGTAATGAGCCCCATATTCCATATGAAAATGAGATATGCGTCATATCATTTCTAATTAGGGGTGTCTACGGTTCGGGAATTTATTTAACATAAAAAAACCTATTTAATTATTTTGTGCGGTCCTAAATTTATAAAAATATCGTCGATTTTATTAAAAGAAACCTAAAAATTGTTTCGGTATCGGTTTAGTTCCGTCAGTTTTTTAAAAATCATCGACACCCCTATGTCTAATCACCTCTCCAAATACTTTTTTGGCTACCTCTTTTTAACCCCTTCATGGCCGATCTCAGCGAAGACTGGGTCCATAAGTTTCCCCTAACATATGTGTCTCTCCTCATCACATGAATGAATTATCTCAATCTCTCTTCCTTATCTTGACGAACCCATATCTTCATTTTTAATCTTATCTCTTCTAGTATGCCCATACATCTACCTCATCATCCTCATTTCTACAATTATTTTCTGATTATGAGAGTTTTTTACTGAATAATACTCCGCCCTAACAACATAGTCGAGCCTCCATTTTTTCCACCTTGTACTAATACAATGTTCGACAATATCGTTGATCGTATCAAGCCTCACTTCCATGTCAACCTCGTAAACATCACTGAACTTACACTCCAAATATTTGATTTTGGTCTTGCTCAACCTAAATCCTTCAGATTTTATGTATGTTTCCAAACCTACAGTTTGGCGTTAACTACATCGCAAGTCTCATCAATCAATACTATGTCATCTGTAAATAATATACATCATGACACCTCACCTTAAATATGACTTATCAATTCATTTAACGCCTTGGTAATAGAAACGGACTAAATCAATCCCTAGTGCAACTCCATCACGGAAACTGAGTCTCCCCTGCTATCCTATCTCTGGTCTTGATCCATCACATGTCCTTAATTGCCATAGTTTGTCACATGTACACTTGTTTTCCCTTTCTTTCGAGGACCCTCCCGCAACTCCCTACGTCGTCCCCCTTAAACCCCACTTTCTTCTTCCTTTTATTTTTGTTTTCAAATTTGATTATTTTGTAGTTATAAATTTATATATTTCTAGCCATAGACGGAGCAGAAGTGAGAGCAAGAAAGTGATTGTGATTTCCATTTTTTTCGGCTATCAAGGTAATAATAATAAACATTAAGGTTTCACTACTATATGGGGACTAAATTGTAAATTCCAACATTTTATTACTAAGCAAATCATGCATTGTTTGATTTTATTCATAACTTGTTGATTAACTTAAGAAATAAGCAAATCTATTTCCCCCCCTGAGATTTAAAGGACAATTATTGGAACTTTAATAAGGAGGCCACAAGAGTTGAACGAATATAAATTGAGTGGTTAATTCCTTCTAAGATTTTATTATATATTGGGACAAGATTAGTATTGAGATGTGATTATTAATGATTACAAAAAAAAAAAGGAGAAAAGATAAGTATTGTGTTTCCACACTATTTTTTGTTTTGAAATTACGTTCTATGTCTACTACGAGAAAATATTATGAACATAGTCTAATATAAATATTATACTCCCTCCGTCCCAATTTATATGGTACTTTTCGCATTTCAAGATTTAAACAAGTCTAATTTTTTACCGTAATTTTTTCATATATATATTTTAAATATTTTGGATTGGATATTATTATGACTTATAGTGCTTTTTACATAGTTTCCAAATATATGAATTTTATTTCCAAAAACTTGAAGATTTCATGGCTAAATTCACGATCAAACTTAAACTGTTTTGACTCTCGAGAAGTGAAAAGTTCCACATAAATTGGACAGAGGGGGTATCACATTATATTCGATTTAGCTCATATTTGTGTATGATACACTTTTATACAAGATTGACACATTATATATCATACTTGCCTCCGGATTTAATATTGAATAATAATATGTACTCTCTTCGTCCCATTTTATGTGTCACCGTTTGACTTGGTACTGTGTTTAAGAAATAAAGAAAGACTTTTGAAACTTGTGGTCTAAAACAATCCTAAATATTTGTGTGTTGTTGTTGAATTTATTTCGTCAAAGTAACTAGTTAATGTTTTTTTCGTCTAACGTGTGACACATGAATTAGTTTTTGTACACTGTGATTACGTCACTAAATACTAGCTACGTACCACTAACACAAATATCGGATAATTATGTTCATCGTGTTAAGAGGATGATAAAAAATCAAATATCTATTGCCTCTACTGATATTTGAACCTTTCATTTTCCTCCCTACACCCCCCACCCTATCAAGAAAAAAAATGAAAACTTTTGTAGAAAATAATAGTTATCACGAGATTAATGAAATATATAGAGGGAAAGTGGTTTGAGAATTGTGATTATTAGTTGGTAGTTGTTCTAGTGCATCTTCTTGTGCATATAAGTTAGTTTTGCATGTGAGGCGAGAGTTCGAGACATTTCAAGAAGTTATAGACAATGAAGATAGTATAATGTGTTGTCTATTGGACCGGAGTTTTAGTTGTATTGACTGGTGAACAATTGAGCAACTCGGACATCGTACTTTAGCCTATGAAGTAGAATTATCAACTGAGCAAGTTCAATATATAACTCTGTCTCATAGGCAAAACTAATTTATTCCCACAACTTATGCCCGATTGGCAACAGAGATCATATTGTAAAAAAAATTGTTAGGCGGGACGAGAAGTTCAAGACCACCCCTTATGGTGGTCATTCTTGCAAATCACCCTATAAGTAGACAAGGGAAGATGGAAACAGTACAAATATCCAGAAATTAGCTAATGAAGCAAGTCAATACAGACAACATGCTATGATTTTACATTCACCAACATTTAATATCGACATGCTTATTGTATTTAGTTAGTCTAATTGAAATTTCTCATGGAATTATCAACAATATCCGGGTTCCTATCTTTGAAAAACAGTCATTGTCATGGAGTCTCAAGGCGTGTGTACAGATAGAGGACTAGTATTTTACAACCTTTGCAAAGATGCAGCAATTTTGTCACAACTCACACTTCATAGAATCAGCCAGAGGGGTAAGGAGGCTCTTGTCATTTGGAAGGGCTCTCTGGTCTATTAGAATGTAGAAGCGAAACTAACAGATCTCATCGGATAATCCCTCACGTACAAGCTAAGAACTTCAGGTCTGGCGTGGTTCCCAACCTATCAAAAATCAAACTTGGCTCGGGCTATTTCTTGACGATCTGTTAAAATCGCTAGTTAGTAAAAGCTGGATTTGTTAAGAGCAGGAGAAAGGCAGAGAAAGGAAAAATATGTAGTAATGCAAGTTATAGGTTATGACTTAGGCTCAACCACCTAGGCTGACCTTAGGCAGGCAACCATCCTAAATGCCATGGAGGTTACCTACATAGGCCACGGGTCTTACTGATCATGCATTGACCCCGTCCAGGATATTCTATTTATAAAATGATGCAAGTCAATCAAACATGACGCGAATCATGTTCCATGAACGACTATGGATACAGATGTGTATAAGTTAATCTGTACAAGTACACGAAGAATCAATACAAAGAATTGACACACGTCACACATGTTCAATACAGGTATGTCCGGGCAAATCAAGAAGTTTTCTTTTTGTTGATCACATAGAATTTGGAAACAAAGTATAATTGCAGTCATCTGCAGTTGCTTATATGAGTAGATATACATAGTAAAAGTACCAAATCCAGAGTCCACGTCCTGTCTGATATATACCAATGTTCAGAGATAAGGAAGTAGTTAAATTGACGAAGTAGTTAATTGACAGGATTAATTAGAACCATTATCATAACGTGTCAAGAGCTCAGAGACCCAAATGCAAAACAAGTAAACATGTCATTCGAGGGGTACATACACCTCCTATATCTAAGGTACTCGGAGGACCTCATAGTCAACATGTCATCCATAAAAAATGTTATTCAGCAGAGCAATTCACCAGAAGCATACGTTCGACATAGACAAGTAACTTGGCATAGGCTTGGTGACAAGTAAAAACAAATACCAATTTTTAGTTTTGTTTGGGATGAGAAGAGTTTTTTTTTTCCAACTTCAGTAAAGAAGCTGAGCAAGTCACTTTTCAACAGCTGATGTGCATACAATTCCATGCGTGGCACATATTTTCAATTTGAGAATGCAAAAGAAAGAGTCAAAGGATAGCTCACTAACGTACCTAGATTAGCACACAAAACTACGTCCCCTTCATAAGATGGTCCTGCCAGCAGTTCTCCTGTTGGTGATATAATCACACTACCACCAGCACAAACAATGGTATCTGGTGAAGGTGGATAATCTCTCCTTGGATAGAATTGATTGGCCGATAAAACAAAGCAACCACCCTCCAATGCAATGTGAGTCATACATTCCTTCACCACATCCCTCAAGCTATCAAATGTAGGTACAGAATAGACTGCAGCAGCTGTAGGTGCACAATAGATTTCAATGCCTGTCATCACAAAAGAGCTTAGAAATTTTATGGAAGTTCAGTAAGGAGCATATTCTTTTGACGAAATAAAGTAATTTATGAATAAAACATACTAACAGCATAATGTAAAAAGTACAGAAGTTCAGGACTTGTTCTTCACTACATATTAAGAGAGTTTGACAACTCGATAATTTATATATACAGGACTTGTATATGTCTATGTTTTACAAAACAAACAAGCTCTTTTTTTCCCTTCAACACAGCTCTTACTCCTCTCTAGGAAAACTGCCCATATGACTCACAAGGAATTTCATAGATAAATTTAATCACCAGATGCACGGGACTTAAAGGCAAAAAGAGAAAAAAGGAAATTTTGTTATGATTCTCGAAGGTGCAGGAACAGAAGAATCTAAGAGATTAGCAACAAATGTCAGACCTTTAGCATACATCACGGCCCTTAGAAGTGGCGTTCTGTTCTCCCTAGATATTGCAGTGCCGATTTTTCCAATGGGAGTGTCAAAGACTGGAATTGTTGATCCATCCCCATAACCCAAAAACATTCGCTCACATGGTGTTGGCATTATCTTCCGATGCTTCCCAAGGTAGTGACCTGAAGAGTTGATGAAAAGAACTGTGCTGTATAGTGTATATCCATCTTTCTCAATAACGCCCATCACTAAGTACACCTTGTATTTTCGAGCCATTGCTGCCAGATGTTCAACCTCAGGACCTGCACCGAATAGCTGTAAGCGAGAAAGACAAAGGGGGAGATATGGGGGAAAGGATGGGAAGCTTATGCAGGGACAAAACTAAAAGATGGAAAGAAAGGTTAGAGAAAAATACAAACAATCCGTATATACATATGTTTAGTGAAATATAAGGGATGTAGAAAATTTTACCATGATCAATTTGTCAGCCAGGAAGTCAAGAATGAAAATTCAAATTTCATAACATGTATGTCGATTCTCTTTATCTGAATCAACAATTTTTAACTTCTGTGTTCTGAGGTCCTTTTCTTCTTGTGTGAATCTTAATATTGGATACCTCCAGTTTTCCTCTAACTACAAAGAACTAGAAAATGGAACTGTATAATAGTTATGCTATTAAACGAATATTTATAACTTAGTCTTAGGAATATATCACAACATGTCTGTATCATCTTCTTTATGTTCATTCTTTTGTAAGTAATCCAGTGAGATATATTCTTTCAAATTTGAAATAACTGAATCACCTCCAGTCACAAAAAAAAAGTTCTGGTTGCTAATTTCATGGTAGAGACTAGAGAGTTAATCGGTCAGGAAATCAAGAAGTGTCTAACCATGCACACTGACAGCAGAAGCATGATATCTTCGTAAGTCCTCGTTCCCTTTGGGAGTTCGATTCCCAATTGAGACACCAAAAGTTGATCCACATGGATAACCACCGATAAATGCTTCAGGAAACACCACCAGCTGAGCGCCAGAAGAAGCCGCTTCACGAAGCAGCTTCTCAGCCTTATCTGGTAAAATGTCAAGCAGTAACGATCCCAGTTCAAGAATTTACAAAACCAGAAAACTTCTAGATGAAAGTCCAGCTTCCAAAACACGGAAGCACCAAACAGAATTTCAGGAGAAAGCTTGATGTCCTTGGCCCTTTTTTGTCTCATGCTCTAGAACAAAACTTTTGCTTTTCATGTGCAAAAGACATAGACTGAAGAAGGCAAAAAGTTAAAGTTATTAATTGACCAAGACATGTTTGATTGAGGATAGGCACACTCCCAACGTTCTAACTGTTTAGAGGAGATAAGACAACAGTGGAAACTTCTACAAGTTACTGACGACATACATGCTTTGAAAGTATAGGAGAGTCTATGTAGTAGAACAATTAATAAGCTTGTTGTTGAAAGGTCCTCATGGCCTTTGTGATTCCTTTCCTTAATAGAATCATGATCTCATCATATGTTTACCCTACAACCCCGCCATCTTCCATCACATTATCGGAAGGAAAATTTTCAGTTGCCCTTACCTACAGTGTCATCCATAGAGAAGGGAACATCCTGGTGCCAAGTTTTCTTTGTTACATGCGATTCTTCTTCATTTTCAGGGGATCAATTCCATGAAGTTCTCAGTGTTGTAATTTTCCATGTTTATTAGTTCAGAAAGATGATGGTGTCATTCTGTTGGTGCATCCAGGTAAACGAATAATGGTGACGATGAATTGGGAAAGGTCAGAATGGAGATTGAAGTCTATAATAGGCTCACCCCTCTACTACCATATTCCACTTAATTAACTACCAGGTTTTGTTTACCCCTGAGAATTCAAACTCCTGAAGTGCACCTAATAGACATCCTATAATGTACCGACTTGTCATTGAACCAACGCCTTAAGGGGCAGATTGCTTCGCTGATTTCAAAGAAAGAACTTCTTGCAGTTCTTTTTTATGGTTAAGTTGAAAGAGAAAAAGACAGTCCATATCCATAACAATCCCATGGAAAAATTGTAGTTCTCAAGCAACTGAATCACCCCAAAAGGTTGGAACTGCATCATTAGAAAATACAAAAGAAAGCAAAAGATTGAAAATGCCCGTTTTTGGAACAAAATGTCAACAGCCCTAACCAAGAACAGACAAGCCTTTCGTGAAAAACCCACAAGCCAAATTTCCAACCCACCGGTAAACAAACAAAAATCAACACAAAATCGTATCAACAACACAAGAAAATCAAAACCCAGAAGCCAAATGTCCAACCCACCAATAAACAAACAAAACCAACAGCAATAAAATCAACTACACAAGAAAATCAAAAGCCACAAGACAAATGTGCAATCCAATAATAAATGAACAAAACCAACACAAAATCGTATCAACAACACAAGAAAATCAAAACTCCACAACAATTAAACCAGCTCAACGGAAGAAGATAGTCAATTGGATTAAAGGGGGCACACCAATCGTATCAACAGTTGAAGAAAATCAAAACCCAAAAAGTAAATTGGAGTAAAAAGGGTCTATTCATCAAGAACAAACAAGCCTTCTTAGAAAACCCACCAATAAACAAACAAATTCCAACACAAATCGTATCAGTAACTCAAGAAAATCAAAACCCCACAATCCAAATATGTGCAACCCGCCAATAAACCAACAAAAATCAACACAAAACCATATAAACAGCTCAAGAAAATCAAAACCCAGATGAAGATTAAACTGACCAAGAGTGGCAGGAGTGTCATAGAAGACGGTGGACACTGCTGGCACCCATATCCACTATTGGGGATTTGCCTGAACCCATTTTTCCTACTTTTTCTTGTGAATTTGCAGATGGGTTTCTCTGTATTTTGAGTGTTACAAAAATGGAGCGGGAATTTTGAATTCTTGTTAGGAGTTGTAACTGACGCTTCCGGAGTTGTACATGACCGTTAAATGGATGGTAGCTAGTTGGGTGAGGAGCCAAAAATTGCCCCCTCAACTATGAAAATAAGACAAATTTGCCCTTCCTTTTGAATTTGTCGTTTGGTATTAGGTATAAGGTATAATATTTCCGGGATAAAATGCAGGATTATTTTATTGTATGTTTGGTTGGAGGTATTAGTTAGTCCCGAGGTTATTTATCCATCATTTAAACCATAGTGATGAGATAAGTTATTCCTAATACATGGTGGGATGATTAGTCTCGGAATAGCTAATCCCGGGATAACTTGTTCCCAACCTAACGACCCTTAATTCAGGGTAAAATTTAAAGAAAAAAGATGATTAATTTTGTCTTGCACTTTTAAAATGACAAAATTTTGAGATAAATATTTTTAATGAGGATCAGAAATATTTTGAGAAAGAAAAAATACTATTAATTTTTATTGTGTAGGATTGGAGGTTAAAAATGAAACATCAAACGAAACTTATTCGAGGATAAAAGAATTTGCATGAAGTTTGGAATTAAGTGTATGTGAAAATATTTACGTGAGGTATTGGTTCCTCTGACTCTAGTAATTTTGGCTTTTGAATTCGGTATATGTAATATACATTTTACTAAATAAGTACAAATAATTGATTCCAAGCTGGTATTATCAAATGTGCTGTGGTAGATTCTCAATCCTGAATTCATAACCATAACAAGGCTCGAAGACCTCCGACAACATATGAAATGGATCAGGTAGGCAAGACCTTCGATGTCTATCTCCATAATTGATATGAAAGTTGAAAAAAGTTAATCACTCAAAGACCGACCACAAAAATTAGTGCGTGACGTCAAATCTTTCTATGAATTGCTTCTTTCTGATTCAAAGTAACAAAAGGAAGGGATTTCTATTTTTTACGAGAAATTCACATGTATGGTGTTTTAGCCATTTTTTTAGTGGCTCCCTTAATTATATACGAGGAATCAAATTCTGAACTGTGTATTGACACCAATAGTAAAATGACAACGTTGGTCTTTAAATTAAACATTAATCACTTCATCATAGTTGTTAAATATGTATTATCGCTTTGACTTGTGAGTTAGACACAAAATTATTCGATTTTGTTCGAATATCGAGTACGAATAAAATTTTTTTTCAAGCGAAGAAGTGTGAGTCCCCACCACTACTTTCATAGGAAACCTAGTTTCACAATTAGTCTACGTCTGCCTTTAACTTGGCTTGAAATCTAGAAAAGGGATAGTGAAAATTTTACAATTTGTTTTTTGATAATTGAGATAATGGCCAGCTTGCACGTAACTCAACTGATTCAATGGAGCACCTTGTTATGTCCTGCCAATACAGGTATCAGATAACTTTGTTCACAAAATCTTGAAAAGATGAGAATCAACCACCTAGTTGTTCTTTTGCCTCTGCTGAAATTTGAAACCAAATCTTCGTGGTATAATAATAACTATTGCGCATAACTACTACAACAACATACCCAGTGAATTCCCACAAGTGGGGTCTGGAGAGGGTAGATTCTATGCAGACCTTACCAGTACCTCGTGGAGGTAGAGAGGCTATTTCCAAGAGACACTCGACCCAAGTGTAACAAATCCAAATACAAAAAGCAGAAAATAATGCAGAAAGCATAATAGTTAATAAGGAAAGTCGTGCAGAGTCTACACCAAAGAAAAAAAATTATAGAAGAAAGCATAATAGTTGTGCATAAATAACAGTTTCAAAAATATTGAAATTTTACTATTGACATTTTGTTATAATAAATTCATAAGAAATACTTATTTAAGTTCTAAGTTGTTTCAAAACATTATCTCTAGGCTTTTTAATCAGTCATAGTAGTCTAAATAACAATAGTACAACTTAGTTGAGGCCATGGTGGTGGCTGTTTTTAGTGCAACTTCTTACACCATGTTTATCCCACCTATGTTGCTCAGATTTTTCAAAAGTACCGCCGAGTGGGTCGGATCCTTCAAAAACTGCGCATTTTTAAAGGATCCAACACCGGTGCGACAACATTTTGGAGGATTCAAGCAACATAGTATCCAACAGCCAAGTGAATGTATAGAAGAGTATGAGCAAGATTTTAGAAAACAACCAGGATTTCATTGACCAGAACTGAATATCAACATGTTTTTCATACAGTTAAAAGACATTGAGTTAGCCAATTGGTTTGTCTCAAGGGATGTACATGGTTTAGAAAATAAAGGACTACTATACAACCTTTGCTGTAAAGGAAGCGATTTGTCAGCTCAAGCTTATTCGATCAGAGAGGAGAGAGGAGGTTCTGACTACTCAGGGACGGCACTCTAATGTAGTAGAAGCAGAGGTAAGGAGGCCTTTGTCATTTGGTAGAGCGCTCTGCTTTACTAGTAGTAGATGTAGAAGTGAAACTAACAGAGCTCACTGGATGATCTTTCACGGTCAAGCTAAGAACTTCAGGTCTCGCATAGTGCCCAACCACATCAAAATCAAACTTGGCTCGAACTATTTCTCCAAGATCTGTTAAAATTGATAGTTAATAAAGGCTGGACTATCATTAATAAAACGTGTGCTAGCGATAACGAGCTTCATAAGAATACAGGAGACAGGAGGAGAAGTGAAAATATGTAATAATGCAAGTCAATCAGGCGTAAATCATGTTGCTGGTTTATGGATACATATATGATATAGGTGTGTGTAAGTATCATTTACAAGTACTGCAGAAAGTGCACAACCTATATGATGCAGATCAAACTTCAGAGAGCAAAATAGCTAGATCGAAAGGATTAATTAGAACAACTAAACTATTGTGAGAAGCATGCTCTCAGGCACTTCGTAAAGCAATTTGTAAAATAGTTTAGTCTCACATGAAGAAACATTTTATTCCGCAGAGCAATTTGTGACAAGCATACATGCCCCGTGGAGAAGTAACTAGGCATAGGATAGGTGACAAGCAAAACAAACACCAATCTTTTTGCACTCTTCTTTCTCTCTTTTTTGGAGATGAGAAGACTTGTTTTTTTCCCTAATTTAACAAAGAAGCTGAGGGAATCAATTTTCAACAACTGATGTATGACAATTCCATGCATGGTACATATTTAATGTCAATTTGAGAATGTAAAATCAGACAGATCGCTAACGTACCTAGATCAGCTGAGATGAGTGCTTCCCCGTCATAATTTGGTCCTGCCAGTACAGCCCCTGATGGAGATATAATTACACTGCCACCAGCACAAACAACGGAATCTGGTGTAAGGTTTTCTTCTGTGCCGGAAAAAACATAATCTGGTGGAGGTGGATAATCTTTTCTTCTACAGAACTGATTGGCCGATAAAACAAAACACCCGCCCTCCAAGGCAATGTGGGTCATTGATGCCTGCCACACTTCCCTAGCATCAGCTGTAGGTGCACAATATATCTCAATGCCTGCAACAGGAAAGAGCTTAGAAATATTTTTGATAACCAAAGAGCTTAGAAATTTTGTGGAAACGCATTTAGGAGCATATTACAAATTACAATAAGAATATCCACTTGCTTTCTGTGACATCTCAAGTAATATCGGTTTCTCAAACAAATAAAAAACCGCAACCCGGAGCATAAAACATCCGCTTTAGCAGGGTCCGGGGAAGGCCGCACCCCAAGGGATGTGATGTAGACAGTCTACCCTAATGCAAACATTAGTGGTTGCTTCCACGGCTCGAAACTGACCTTTAGGTCACACAAAGACAACTTTACCATTGCTCCAACGCCCCCTACCAAATTTCTCAAAAAAAACAAAAAAACAAATGTTACACAAAAAATGAAATAAACAAGAACTCACATAGTTCAAGATACAATCCCCCAACCCCACCATTCTTTTCCGAAAAAGAGCAAGATTAGTGGCTCGATTCTCTTATTACAATACCAATTATCAAACTCTCTTATTAATCATGTCAAATCAAACAGGCCCCCTTTTTAATGACCATGAAAACCTGTTGTTTCAGCTACCAACTCAGGGATAATGGTTCCACCCTGCTATCCTTCCCCACTTAAATACCAAACTAGGTGCAACAACCAGGTTTCAAACTCGTGACATACACTTAATACAAATCCTGTAATGTACTATATTTGTCGAAGAATGAAAGCCACGAGGACACGGAACAGGCCATTGATGGCAACAGTCATTCCAAAAGGCACATCCACAAAAGTAATGACGTATCTTTCTATCTGTGGACAGTGACAATGAAGTTCGGCTTCACGAACTAAAGTATAAAATAAGTATTTAGACGTTAGAAGACAACTGGTATACCACCCCACAAGAAGTCTTGCAACATTCCCCAACAATGTATCAAGTAACTCAGTAGTTTGAAGTTATTACAATCAGAAATAACTGCAGCGTGAATAAACACAGTGAATTAATATGGATCAAAATTTATGCCTTAATTCTATTAGCAGAAGCTGCACCAAGCCAGAAAAGCATCTGATTACCCCGATACTTTGACGCCCTAGGGGTTCATTACTACTTTAATAGCACAAATGAAGCAACCACTATCATTTTTGTCTGTATTGATATATTTATTTGAAACTTGATATATATCCATCTTTACAATATAGTGAAATGAAGCAACCACTATCATAGATGAATTTTTTGGCCAAAGATGACAGGAAGGAGAAAAACCACAGCTACTTCGCAACATCATAGTGTCTCTAAAACCTATGATACTCAAAGGTAAGAATAGATGAACCTAAGAGATCAGCAAACACATCTCTGACCTTTAGCATACATCGCGGTCCTTAGAAGTGGCATTCTGTTCTCCCAACATATTGCAGCACCTATTTTTCCAATAGGAGTATCATAAACTGGAATTGTTGATCCGTCCCCAAAACCCCAGATTATCCGCTCCAACGCTGTTGGCATTATCTTTCGATGCTTCCCAAGGTAGTGACCCTGAGAGTTGAAGAAAAGCACTGTGCAATATAGTGTGTATCCATCTCTCTCAATAACACCCATCACCAAGTACACCTTGTATTTTCCAGCCATTGCTGCCAGGCGATCAACCTCAGGACCTGCAACCAATAGCTGTAAGAGAGAGAAGAGAAGGGGGGAAGATGGGAAACTTTTGCAGGGACAAAATTAGAAGATGGAAGAGAGCTTACAGCAAAGCACATACAAACATCATACATATGTTTAGTGAAATGTAAAGGACCTAGTAAGTTTTAGCATAAGCTGTCTGAGCAACAAAGTCCAGAATGACAATTCAAATTTCATAACATGTTTGTTGGTTCTTTTTATCCCGATTAAACAACTTTTGACTTCTATATTCTGAATTTTCAAGCTAAATCCATTCTCCTTATGCTGACTTAATATTGAATACCTTCAGTTTTCCTATAACTCCAATTAACAAGAAAATGGAACTGTGTTACACAACTTACACTGTTAATAGAAAATATATAGCTTGATCCTAGGAATGTGTCACAAAGTCTTTATAAGCATCTTATTCCTTTTTGTATAAGTAATCTGTTATATATGTTCCTTTGAGTTTTGAACAACTGAAATCACCTCTGGTCAAAAGATTTCATGGTAGAGAGTTAATTGGTCAAGAAATCGAAGACTTCCTGACCTGGCACATCAATGGCAGAAGCATGATATTTGCGAAACTCCTCCTTCCCCTTATCCGTACGATTCCCAATTGAGACACCAAAAGTTGATCCACGTGGATAACCACCGACAAATGCTTCAGGAAACACCACCAGCTGAGCACCATAGGAAGCTGCTTCGGCGAGAAGCCTCTCAGCCTTATCTGCAAAATGGCAAAGCAGTAACTATCTCAATTCAAGAATTTAACAAACCAGAAGACTTCTTGATTAACCAAAAAAAGACAGAAAACTTCTAAATTAGAAAATTCCAGCTTCGCAATGACAAAGTAACCAACATTATTTCACAAAATAAACTCTATGTTTTTGGCTCTTTTCTACCACATGCACTAAAACAGAACCTTTTCTCTTCATGTGCAAAGACAGAGTAACAAAAACAAGAAACCCAGTATAATCTCATAGGTGGGGTCTAGGGAGGATAGTCTGTATGCTGACCTTACCCCTAGTTGTGATGGTAGAGAGCCTGTTTCCGATAGACCCTCGACTCAAGGACAGATGAAAAAGATGCGGTAATAAAAAGTCGTAACAACAGCAAGATAATAAGATAAACAAAGCGAAAGAAACAATCAGGTAGTACTAGAGGTGTAAGAATACGCAAATGTAAAAATAATACTAATACTCCTGGTAAGGAAAAGAAACACTCATGACAACTTACTAACCCTCTACCGTAATTCTTTACCTCCACACCCCCTTATCAAGGTTCCAAAGACAAGAGTAAAAGAGGTTCATAAAAAGGATATAATTTGACTACTTGACAAAGACAAGATTGATTAAGGGTAGTGCACAGTCCCAACAGAGTTCAAACTATGAACTTTCATACTTTCTGCTGATAGCAACAACTACTAAACATATAAAACCTTGCAATACAATCGATCAGTTCACCAACTCTGCTCATCACCGGTTAGAGGACTTAAGTATACTTGATTTTAAATCAAGAGAACCACATGCTAAAGCTTAAAAGATATGCCTTTGAAAAGAGCTGAAATTTTGAAGAACAATAAATCAACGTAAAGCACCATTAACAGGAGATCTTTAAAAGTAAGATGAAATGAGTTCCCAAGTCAGAAGTTTCTTTCTTTAATTAAGGACACATACTTGGGACATCATAGAAATCTCCCTACACTAAACTATTCAAACTCCTTGCTCCATTCATTTTCGCTTACCATAAGAGGCTTCTGTAAATAATACCCACAGTTCTCATCAAAGTCGTCTATGACCTTTGTTGGGGCAAGTGCGCCCAATGATTTTATTTTATTTTCTATTTTGGCTTAAAGTTCCAATGAGTAAGAGCCTATTTGGATGGCTTGTAGCTTGACTTACAAGCCATAAGTTAGGAATTCTAGCTTATGATTTTTTTTGGGTTATTTTGGCTTTAAAAAACAAATGCTTAAAAGCACTTTTTTATCTCAGCCAAACACTTCAAAAGTGCTTAAAAGCTATTTTTGCTTAAAAACACCTAAATAAGCCAATCCAAGCAGGCTCTAAGTCCCATATGAACGCAAGAGCTGAGACAATAGTGAGAAGACTTTGACCAATCTCCAGATGAAGAGGGTGAAGTACTTCTATAATTTACTGAAGACAAACTACATACTTTGGAAGTAAAGGGGGTTCTATATAGCAAAACGAGTTTATAAGCAAGCTGTTGAATAGGTCATCATGCCTCTGTGATTCCTAGACTTACTAAAAAGGATGACGAATCTACCACCAGGGATCACATCCATATGTTTTACCCTTCAACCACGGCACCTCCATCACTTTATCAAAAGGAAAATTTTCAGTTGCCCTTACTTGCAACATTCACTGTGAAGGCAAGATCATGGAGCCTAGAGTTCTTCATTCCATGTGATTCTTTTTTAGCAAGGGATCAATTCACTGATGTTTTCAACATTGCAGTCTTCCAATTTTTATTAGTTCATAAAAATTATAGCATCATTTCTCATATGTCATTCTGTTGGTGTATCTAAGTAGATGATGTTGAGTCCCACATCGGTGGCTCCTTCATACATGTCCTTTATGGCATTTACATACTTAATATGGATTACACCCACCAAAGGACACTGCATGGTACTCTTATCATATTCTTTCTCTATACCAGTAAACAAAATCTGCAGGTCTTTCTTCTTTCCGCGATAGATTTCCATCAATCTTCTTAGTGAGAACATAGCCTTCATTGTAGATCTACCAGACATAAATCCAAATTGGTTTCTCTTTCACTCTTGTTATGGTCCTAAGTCTACACTCTTTCACTCTTTCCCAGAGTTCCATCGTGTGACTCATGAGTTTAATGCCACGATAATTCGCATAGTTTTTAGTATCTCCTTTGTTCTTATAAATTGAAACCATGGTACTCTTCCTCCACTCATTGGGCATCCTACCATTTTTTAACATAGCATTAAATAGCTTGGTGAGTCATTCCACTCCAACATCTGCAAGGCACTTCCAAACCTCTATAGGGATACTATTCAAGTCGCAAGCTTTTCTAATCCGCACATTTGTCATGGCATCTTGTACCTCTGATGTCCTAACTCTTCAAGTATAGATAAAGTTTCTATTCACAAACGTGTGAAGATCTAAAATGTTCTTCTCGTGGTTCGTGTTGAACAATTGACCAAAGTAGTCTCTCCATCTCTCCTTGATCTTTTTATTTCCTATCAACACTTATTGAGAATAGTCCTTAATACACTTCACCTGGTCTAAGTCCTTGGCCTTCTTCTCTCTTAGGCTACTAGTTTAAACAATTCGTTCTCTCCTTCTCGTGTCCCCATCTTTTGATACAAGCCATTAAGAGTTTCCCCCTCGGCTATACGAATAACCTTCTTAGGTTCCCTCTTAGCTCTCTTGTATTCTTCAAAAGCTTCTCCGTCCTCTGCTTTTAGTAACTTCCTACAACACTCTCTTCTAACTTTAGTAATTCTTTGTAACTCCTCATTCTACCACCAGGATTCATGTGATCGAGGTCCTAGACCTTTAGACACACCTAACACTTCTTTAGCCACTTTTAAATGCAACTTGCATTGCATTTCCTTCTATATGGGTCTCCCGTAGTTTTTCTTGAAAAGCTACCTGGTTAGCATCCTTTAATGTCCACCACCTAATTTGCGGTTCTTTCCACGCCATCACATTTCTCACTCTACTCCTAAAATCTTAAAAATTGAACCCATTAAATTTAAATCCTAGATCCGCCTCTGTTTAAAGTAACAATATGATACAATACAATACAAAAGGTAACAACCATCCAAACAAGTACTCCATCCGTCCATCTTTACTTGTCCATTTTTAACTAATTTTACTATATCACCCCGATTAATAATAAATCATCTAAATCTTGGGAAACGGGAAACGAATAGTATTTAATAACAAGAATAAAATAAACACAAAAGGGTAAAATAGACACAAAGGGGTCATTTGGTGGGATGTAATCCCAGCATAACTAATCCCAGTATTACTGCCTGTGTCCAACAATACTAGTCTACTATATTAAAAATAGATGTCCAACAATACTTGTCTAGTTTGGAAACTCAATGAATAATTTACCCTTTTCCACCCATTTTACCCTTGCTATTAAAATATTATTCATCACTCAATGCATTTCCAAGACATTAAATTTATTATATTCAAAAGTTGATATAGTAAAATTACCCCTATTATTTATTGTTTCTTAACAGTGGACAAACATTATTGGACTGAGGGAATATAAATTAGGACAGAGGGAGCAAGGGGAGTAACAAATACCAACAACACCAACTAGTAACAAAACAAGAAAATCAAGAACCAAAAAAGCTGTAAAACTGACCAAGAGTGGCAGGTGTGTCATAGAAGATGGTGGAGGCTTGAACTACTGTAGCACGGATAGTGGTGGATAAAGAATCACCACCCATCTCCACTTCAGCAAACAATGGCCCTTCATTCACTACTGGATTTGGAACCAAAGCCATTTGACTTTTTTGTGCTTCAAGAATTTGCAGATGTGTGTGTGGTGTTTTTTTGGATTGTCCTAATATATTGTTTGCTGTTGTACTTGTTCCCTTATTTTTGAGGGAAAAGAGATTTCTAGAAATGTGGTGTGTGGGGGTGGGAGTGGGGGTGGTGGGTGGGGGATGATGTTATGAGTGATGTGAAAAATATATTCCCTCCAGTTGTCTTATTTGATGTGTCGCCGTTTGACTTGACACGATATTCAAAAAAAAATATGAATTTTTTGTCTAAGGCAATAATTAGATTTTCTATCTATTTCAAAAAGAATAATTTGTTTTGACTTGACATGGAGTTTAAAAAATAAAGAAGACTTTATCTTATGGTGGAAAATTAAAGTTATGTCAAATGTATCAAAATATCTTTTAATCTTGTGGTTTTAAACATGTCACGTGGAAAATTGAAATTAAAATATTACAAAAAAAAGAAAAGGGTCATTTTTTTTTTTAATGGGTTGAGGGGTTTAGATGACAAAGGTCTAAGTAGAAGTGTTTATATTGCAAACTCGGACAAGTATGAGGGTCCAATAGATCATTTTGCCACATTCTTATATTATGTTCTTTTCTAGATTATTGTCCTGAGCCGGGGTCTATCGAAACAGTCTCTCTGCCTCAAGTCTGTGGTCTACACAGGGGCGGCTCAAGTACATCGGTGGTCTAAGACAAAAATAGAATGGAGGCCTTAAATTTTTAAGAAAAAATAATATTTTTTTCTATTAAAGTTTATATTTTTAATTTTTTTGAGTTACAAGGTAGTTAATATTTTTTTATAGTCGAGTTCTTTCAATAATTATTTTTTCCGTTAATATAATTAATGCATTTAATTTTTCTTGAGACATAGTACTTTAAATACATCAAACTTCTTCTAATAATTCCTTACTTTAATACTCGTATAAGAAGTTGAGTTTTTCTACCAATAGTATTTATAGCAATATTTTTTTTATAAAAAACCTATAATGTATTATTATTAAAAAAAATGATGCCCCTTAAATTTGGGGCCTAAGGTGGTTGTCTATTTTGTCACTAGGTAGAGCCGGTACTGAGTCTACGGACACTCTACCCTCCTAAGACCCCATTTCATGATAATATACTGGATATGTTGTTGTTGTTAGTAAAATGGTATCCCTTTTGGAATGAATTAAAAGGCAAAGGGTGCCGAGAGGAAGTATTTCTTTTGCAAAGATTGTGGGTTTGTTCGAGTCATCTTTTTGGTAAAGAAAGTATTTATTGATTACTATGATATAAAAATAAGATAATTGATCTTATTGTTGGTTTCTTTTTGCAGTAGGAGGGATAAAGGATAACTACTTCCGAAATTAATTTTAAGATAAACTTATTCCATATTTGATTGGAATAAAATTCATGAATAACTCATCCCGATTAAAATGACCCCTTTAACGTATCACTCTTTATGGTTTTCGCTTTTTTTTTTTTTTTTTAATTCTTTACCACTCTAACGTTCTTACTTCTCTTCAAAAGAATAAAATCGAATCTTTTATAAATTTACGTAAAGATAAAATAGAAAAAAATACTAATAAAAAATAAAAGAAGTTGCATAAGATTTTTTAAAAAACTCAAGTAAAACACATACATTAATCTCTTTCCGAAGCAAAATTTCTTTATATTGTGTACTCAATATTAGGTGGTTTATTAGTTTTTCGAAAAGATGAGAAATAATCACCTAGTTCTTTTGCCTGTACTAACATTTATGCCTGAATCTTCATGATATAATAATAACGGTTACGCATAACTAATAGTATTGAAAAAGCATAATACATAAATAGACAATTAAACTTTGAAAAAGCATAATACATCTAGACACCTCAATTGGTAACTAAACACGCCAACTCATCCCCACGGTGTCTTCTGGACACCCGATACTTATGTGGCACATAAAATTTTGGAGATGTCTAGATGATCATTTTGTAAGTTGAAGTGTTCAATTGACACAATTGAAACGCGTTGAGATGTCTAGATGTGCATACACAAAATTGGAGAGTTACAAGTTTGATGTTTGTTTATGTATTTTGCCATTTGAAGATGTTAGAATTTTACTATTAACATTTTGTTATCATAAGATATGCATATTAAATTCTAAGTTAATTTGAAATATTATCTCTAGGCTTTATGATCAGTCATAGTAGTCACAATAATACAACTTAGGAAAGACTATGGTGGTGGCTGTTTTAATGCAACTTCTTATGTCGTGTTTATTCCACCTATGTTGCTCGGACTCTTACAAAAAGGTAGCCAAGCGTACTGGATCCTTTCTGTCAAAAGCTATGCATTTTTAAAGGATCCAACACCAATGCAGCAACATTTTGCATTGACCATGACTGAATATCAACATGTTTTTCATACAGTTGAAAGACATTGTGTATGGCCAGAACTATCAATTGAGCAGGTTCACTGTATTGAAATGTTCTGACCCCAACCTCATAGGCAAGACTAATTTATGCCCGAATGGCAACGGGGGTCATTTTCTAATAGAATTTGTTAAGCGGGACTAGAAGTTCAAGACCTTCGCTTATGGAGGTCATTCTTGCAAATCACCCTAAAACTAGATGAGGTAAAATGGAAAGAGTACATTCACATTGTTGTTGATCTGTTGGACAGAAGGAAAACAAAGGAAAGAAAAGTAAAATTTCTATACACAAACAACTTTATCTATCCAATAGCCAAATGAATGTACAGAAGAATAGTAGCTGTAAGATATCCAGAAATCAGCTAATGAATCAAGTCAATACAGACAACGTAGTGTGATTTTTACATTCACCAAGATTGAATATCGACATGCTTATCGTATTTAGTTAGCCTAATAGGAGGAGTTTCTCGTGAAATTATCCACAATTTCCGGTCACTATGTTTGAAAAATAGCCACTGACATGGAGTCTCAAGGTGTGAACATGGCTTACAGATAAAGGACTAGTATTTTACAACCTTTGCAAAGATGCAGCAATTTATCATTTAGGAGGGCTATCTGGAATAGTATATAAGTGAATCGCGCTCAAGTGGTGGTTGACGAAATATCTAATCCTCGTTTTCCTGTTTGGTGTGTTCTTCTGCTGTCCTTTTCTTCTTCACGCCAGAAGCAGAGCTCACAGGGTGATCCGTCACGATCAAGCTGAACACATCAAAGTCAAGCTTGGCTAGAGCTATTTCTCGACGATCTGTTGCTAGTTAGTAAAAGCAAGACTTGTTAATAGCAGTAGATAGGCAGAGAAATGAAAAATTTGTAATAATGCAAGTCATAGATTATGGCATAGGATCGAGCCGACCTTAGGCAGGCACGAAGTGCAATGGAGGTCCACAAACATGTCACACGCATTCAATATGGATATGTCCGGGCAAATCAAGAAGTTTTCTTTTCGTTGAAGGTATAGAATTAGGAAACAAAGTATGATTGCAGTCATCTGCAGTTGCTTATATGAGTAAATGTACATAGTAAGAGTATAAAACACAGAGTCCACAAACATCCTGTCTGATATAGACCAAGGTTCAGAGACCAGGAAGTAGTTAAATTGACAGGATTAATTAGAACCATTATCGTAACATGTTGCAAGAGCTCAGAGACCTAAATGCAGAACAAGTCAATGGGAGCACAACCAATATGCATATCGGGCAGTACATACACCTCCTATATACAAGGTACACGGATGAGAAGAGTTATTTTTAGTTTTTTTTCTACTTCAGTAAAGAAATTGAGCAAATCACTTTTCAACAGATGATGCGCATACAACTCCATGAGTCGGAGCGTCACACATATTTTCAATTTGAGAATACAAAAAAGAGTCAAAAGATAGCTCACTAACGTACCTAGATTTGCATACAAAACTGTCTCCATGCCAAAATACGGTCCGGCCAGCAAAACCCCTGATGGTGATATAATTGCACTACCACCATTACAATCAACGGAATCTGGTTTAAGATCATCTATGCCGGAAAGAAAATGTTCTGGTGGAAATGGACGATCTCTAATTGGACAGGATTGACTGGCCGATAAAACATAGCAACCACCCTCCAGCGCAGCGTGAGTCATACATTCCTTCCACACATCCCTCCAAACTTTACCTGCAGGCCTATGACAGACTCTAGCAGTTGTAGGTGCACAACAGATTTCAATTCCTGTCAACACAGCAGAGCTAAGAGATTTTATGAAAGTCAATCAGGAGCATATTCTTTTTGATGAAATAAAGTACAGTAATTTTTTTTTATGAATAAAACATAATAAGAGGGTACTGTAAAAGGAACAGAAGTTCAGACTTGTTCTTGACATATTAAGAGAGTCTTAAAACTCGATAATTTAAATATCAAATTAGTTACAAAATTTCCCCATGCCAGTAAAATAAATCCTGTATACATCTATGTTTTACAAAACAAACAGGCTCTTTTTTCCCCCTTCAACACAGCTCTTATTCCTCTACAGCCAAACTTCCCATACAACCATTTCCATAGATAAATTTTATCACCAGATGCATGGAACTTAATGTCACCAGAGAAAAAGGACAGTTTATTCCCAATATCAGACCTTTAGCATACATCGCGGTCCTTAGAAGGTGCAGAAACAGAAGAGCCTAAGAGAGAGGCAAAAAATGTCAGACCTTTAGCATACATCGCAGTCCTTAGAAGTGGCATTCTGATCTCCCTAAATATTGCAGCACCAATTTTACCAATTGGAGTGTCAAAAACTGGAATTGTTGATACATCCCCATAACCCCCGAGTATTCGCTCAAGTGGTGTTGGCATTATATTCCGATGCTTCCCAAGGTAGAGACCTGAAGAGTCGAAGAAAAGAACTGTGCTATAAAGTGTACATCCATCTTTCTCGATAACACCCATCACTACGTACACCTTGCAGTTTCCAGCCATTTCTGCCAGACGTTCGACCTCTGGACCTGCACAGAAGAGTTGTAAGAGAGAAAGACAGAGGTAGAGATATGGGGGAAAGGATGGGAAGCTTATGCAGGGACAAAGATTAGAGGAAAACACAAACAATCCGTATACCTATGTTTAGTGAAATGTGATGGATGTAGAGAATTTCACCATGATCTATTTGTTCGGGAGAATGTCAAGAATGAAAATTCAAATTTCATAACATGTTTGTCAATTCTCTTTATCCCGAATCAACAATTTTTAACTTCTGTGCTAAGGTCCTTTTCTCCTTGAGTGAACCTTAATATCGAATACCTCCAGTTTTCCTCTAACTACAATTAACTAGAAAATGGAACTATATTATTGTTATACTATTAAACGAATATTTATAACTTAGTCCTAGGAATGTATCACAAAATGTCTGCAACATCTTCTTATATGTTCATTCTTTTGTGAGTAATCCAGCGAGACTTATTCTTTCGAATATGAAATAACTGAATCACCTCCAGTCAAAAATATTCCTGGTGCTAATTTCATGGTAGAGAGGAAATCAAAATGTCTCTAACCTGGCACATTGATAGCAGAAGCATGATATTTTTGACAGTCCTCGCTCCCTTCGGCTTTTTGACTCCCAGTTGAGACACCAAAATATGATCCATGCGGATAACCACCGATAAACGCTTCAGGAAACACCACTAGCTGAGCGCCATCAGAAGTCGCTTGAATAAGCAGCTTCTCAGCCTTTTCTGAAAAAATGCCAAGCAGTAACTATCCCAATTCAAGAATTTACAAAACCAGAAAATTTCTAGATGAAAGTCCAGCTTCCAAAACACAGAAGCACCAAACAGAATTTCAGGAGAAAGCTCGATGTCTTTGGCTCTTTTCTGTTCCATTGTACTAGAACAAAACCTTTGCTTTTCATGTGCAAAAGACAGAGAATGAAAAAGGCAAAATGTTCATTTATTAATTGACCAAGACATGTTTGATTGAGGATAGGCACATTCCTTGATCCTAAATCAAAGTAAAGATGCATTAACCGGAAACTTTGAAAATATGATGAAATGAGTACCCAGGTCAGAAGCTATTTTCTTTGATTAAGGACACACATTTAATAGGACAAGATGGTCATCTTCAAACCTTAACGCTAACTTTTAAAACTGCTTGCTCCATTGCTACATAGCGAGGTTACTGGCACTGCAGTCTGCAAATATCTCAACTCAACTTCTAATAAGCTATATGGAGTGGGATTTTTAACTATCATTGAGAGACACCACTTAATCTCAACTCTCCCCCTGACTCCCCACCCTTCTTGTTGTTTCAAATTAACTTGGATAATAGGCTCACCCCTCTACTACCATTTTCCACTTAACTAATACACATCCTATAACGTACTGCCTTTGTCATTGAACCAATGCCTTAAGGAGAAGATTGCATCGCCAATCCCGAAAAAAAGACAAGTCCAACATATCCATAACAATTACATGGAAAACTTGCACGCAGTTCTCAAACAACAAGACTTGTCTAAGCAGCTGAATCACCCCAAAAGAGAAGAAAATGCCAACAGCCCTAGCCCCTAGTAATGTAATAATCTCTCATCTTTCAAGAACAAGTAACACTTAATGCCTAAAGTCAGAATCAACTGATGAGAATCTGCTTAGTGTCTAAGATTAATTGCTGGAAACACCCTCTTGTCCCAAGATTTTCCTCAAACACAAAATTCTACAGTAATTTTACTGTCCAAGAAACATGAGCATCTTATTATAACATTGAAGAACAAGTCTATAGTGGAAAACCCATGTTAAATCAACCAATAAAAGAACAACTGCCAACAGCATTCACCAATGGTATCAAAACTCAAGAAATTCAAAACCCATGTTAAATCAACCAATAAAAGAACAACTGCCAACAGCATTCACCAATGGTATCAAAACTCAAGAAATTCAAAACCCATAAGCTAAATGTGCAAATACAAACAAAAACAACCAAAACTCAACAAAAGAACCTGATCAAGAACAAACAAGCCTTTCATGGAAAACTCGCAAACCAAATGTTCAACCCACCAATAAACACACAAATTCCAACACCAATAGTATCAAACAGCTCAAGAAAATCAAAACCCAAAAGGCAAATTGAAGTTAAAAAAGGGTGTCACAGAAGACGGTGGAGGCCTGAACTACTGAGGCACGGACAACACCAATCGTATCAACAGCTCAAGAAAGTCAAGACCCACAAGCCAAAAATCAACACAAAATCGTATCAACATCTCAAGAAAATCAAAACCCAAAAAGTAAATTGGGTCTATTCATGTTCAACCCACCAATAAACACACATATTCCAACACCAATATCAACACAAAACCCAGATGAAGATTAAACTGACCAAGAGTGGCAGGAGTGTCATAGAAGACGGTGGAGGCCTGAACTACTGCGGCACGGAAACTGCAGGGGGCGGAGGAGGAATCCATTCTTTCACTACTCTTCAAATTCTTCTTGTCAGGAAGAGCTTCTGCAAATTCACTACTCTTTGAGTTCTCTTCCAATTTCTTCTTCTTCAACGCATCACGATGTTTTCTCATGTGTCCACCCAACGCTTGTCCAATAGCAAATTCTTCGCCACAAATGGAGCATACATGTTTTTTGTTAGTACCCATCGTCATGAGCTTATTCGTCTTATTCTTGTGACTTGTTCTATGACCACCAAGTGCTTGAAATGAATCAAACTGTTTCTTGCATTCCTTGCATTTGAAGAGACAGAGATTACGTCGTCCTAATGACTCGTTCCTCTTCATTATATCCACACAATTCGCCCTCGCGAATTTCTCGATTGATAGTTCTTCTTCTTCTACTCTTCTTCTCTTCAACGTTAAGGCCATTTCCATGACCATGATAGTGCTAGGTGTGCATGAAAAATTGGAGGGAATTTTGAATTCTTGTTATGAGTTGTAACTGCCGCTTCCTGTGTTGTACATGACTATTAAATGGATGGTAGTTATTAGTTAGTTAGGTAAAGATACAAAAATGTCCCTCAACTATGTTACTCCCTCCATTTAAAAAAGAATGACCTACTTTTCTTTTTAGTCTGTTTCAAAAGAATGACCCTTTCTTTTTTTGGCAATACTTTAATTCCAATTTTCCACATGACATGTCTAAGACCACAAGATTAAAGGGCATTTTGGTACATTTGACAGAACTTTAATTTAAAGCCACAAATTTCAAAAGTCTTCTTTATTTTCTTAAACTCCGTGCAAAGTCAAACTAGGTCATTCTTTTTGAAACGGAGGGAGTATTACTTTTTTAGTTGTCAATATTAGGAGTGTTCACGGGTTGGTTTGGGTTGGTTATTAGTTAAAATCAAAACTAAATCAAGTTTAATCGGTTTTTAAATTATTAAAACCAAAACAAACCATATAAAATGGATATTTATCGGTTTGGTTGTTATCGATTTTGGTTCGATTTGATTTGGTTATCAGAAGGAGAAAGACAGGTTTGTATTCTCTGATACACCTGTATTTGTTGATACAGATATATTGATACAACGCGCAACCCAACTACTTAATTAGGCTACAGATTGTAATTTTGATAAATATTGCTACAGGCGCCAGCTATACTTAGGCTATTTTCTGAAAGTTTCCCATATATAAACTTATGACTGTTTTAAATTTTAAAATATTGAAATCCTACTTTTCAGTAAAATTTGAGATTTGAACTTAAAATTTATCCAAATGTCATAACAAACACTAGTTTCAAATTAAAACATCAAACTCAAATGTCATGGAGTAACAAACATTAATTTCAAATTTGAGCTTCAAATTGCATGATGAAACATCTACTTTGAAGTGTAATGTCTTTTACCACTGTCAAAGAATGTGAATTGTGAGTAGAATAGTTTGAAAATTCTTTGCTAGATAAACATATTACGAAAAAAGGCTAAATATACCCCTGAATTTTTAAAAATGGTATGCAAATATTCTTCGTTATACTTTTAGGCTGTCAATGCCCTTGCCGTCATACTTTTGGATCATATATACCCCCGAACTTTCAAAAAGGATTTGCAAATACCCTTCGTTATACATTTAGCTTGTCAATGCCCTTACTATCATACTTTTGGGTCATATTAAGTTACCTGGAGAGACACGTAGCATTATCACTGTGCATATACCTGATTTTCTTTTATTTTATGCGAAATTTAAAAACCCACAATTCTTTCTACCAAAAGACTCTCACCCTTTGTATAGGACTAGCGACTCATTTGGTACGAGGAATAAGGATCACTAATCTCTGAATTAATTTTAAGATAAGTTTATCTCATATTTGGTTGGAATAAAATTGTGAAATAACTTATCCCAAGATTAATTATCCCCAGATTATAGTGTTATTTTTATCCCACATTGGGAATGAAATAATAATTCCGAGATAAGTTTTCTCGGAATAACTTGTTCCCCAATCAAACGAGTATGTGAGTGAATATTGAGCTTATAAAGTTTAATTCATCCACAAAATGAGTGTCACAAAGATGTGAATATTAATATGAATATACATAAAATAGAAAATGATCATATTAGCAAAAAGATAGCATACATCGAAAATAAAACTGAGAGATAATTTGAGATGATTTGGGCATGTCATGCATCGACTTTTAGATACCTCAACACTCCATCCTCCAGATGAATATGGTAAAAAAGGATCAAATAGACCAAAAAGGGTTTAGACACGATAAGGTTGAAAGAATTTAACAAATTATCTACTGACAAAAATGAAATTACACTACAATCAAAACTACACCAACAATAAAATTTCCATATAAAAGAAAATAACACAAACTATGGTAGTGATCCAACCACCTATGCAAATAGTAATAGTATAACAATAATAAAGACAACTTGATGCACAAAATATCCCGCATTCATGCAGAATCCGAGAAAGGTGACACCACAAGAGCTACACCTCAAGGGTGTGATATAAACAGCCTACCCTAATGCACGCATTAGTAACTGCTTCCATGGCTCGGACCCGTGAAAAAATAATCTGTCATTCACAAGCATAAGATAAGACCAGCTCATACTCAATAACTACAGTATTTTCATACTTGAGACAATTTTCACATATGTCCATCCTAGTAAAATGCTTCAAATTTACTGGTTTAATGGCACCAAGAACAGACCATCCTAATACAGCATGAACAGAAGTTAGGAGGAGCAACTTTTGCCTATTCCTATGCCAAAACAAGAAGCTATCAACAACTATGAGGTGCCTATGCTAAAACCAAAAGAAAGTGACCCCAATTCAGATGAGATTTGACACACTATCTAGTCTAGCTAGATACTGAGACAGGTTCTTTAACTGGTTAGTGCACATCGGAGACGCCTGCCGCCCTATTTGCGTTCCTTCGCCGCAGCTGCGACACAGTCGAGTAGACAGCATCCCATTCTAGTTTTCGGCTTTCAGGAACCATGTTGCCATGACAAAAAGGTGCCCAAGTATCTGCACAACTATCCGTCTGAACCCAGCACACGCTCTGTGGCGGATTCACAGAATCAAAGTAAGAAGAAGTAGTTTTCTTTTTTTCTTTTTCCGAGCTGCTCTTCTTCTGTTTCTTGCTATTGGGGATCTCAGATGGCTGCAAAAGAAATAGTACCATCAAAAAACACAAGATGTATGTTTCTTTGTAGCAAAGGGAAGGCTTGTACAAACATAGAGGTGATAGGTTATTAATGTTTTGATTCATTAATGCTTTGATTCACTCACTGTAGCATCACCGCCAGTGCCCTTCTTGCGCTTGCCACCCGTTTCCAGGAAATAAAGCACCTCAGTCTTTGACCGGAATTTAGTCCCAGAGACCGGATCATAATAGTACTGCAGAATCCAGGACACAAACAATTAGACACAATGCCTAATGATATACAGCTTGGTTTATATGTCAACGACTTCAATTAAACAATAAGAACGCAAATCGAAAGAGCACGACAAAGTAATATTTTCAACTAAACCAACTCAATAATGCTCAACCACCTGCAACTGGAAGGGAAAAAAAGGAAACACAACAATCCCCCACATAAAAGAAAGTGTAAAAACAAAACAGGCAGCAGCAAATCACAGGAGAACACAGAAAAGGGTGGAAGTGAGAAAGCAGAAGAGTTCCTGTCCACCACAATCTACCTAAGAAGTTACTAAGGCTATAGGTACAAACAATTATTTCCTTGATGGCAAGCGACATTATACAACATCAAAAGAAGGAATGCTTTTTCTTTTGGGAATAACGGCAGTACAACTTGGCAGCGTGTCAAATGTTCCTCTGGATACTTCATACTTGCCTCCTCTAACTAGTACAGGTATTGGATAACTTTGCCCATTAGGAGAGATGGACAATTACGCACTTCACCTTTATTGCCTCATATACTTCCAGAAAGTTTCTGTGATTGCCTTCAGTAAACACCTCTTTTTTAAAAAAAAAATTAAAAATAATGATGCCTAATTAAGCACATTATCATCATCATGCTGAACTTTTGGACTACTCTACCTCAATTCCTTCTCATTACTTCAAAGGAAAAGGGCCAAAATTGCCCTCTACTATTCAACGAGCACTTTGCCCTCTGTTAGAAACGTATGAGTTTTAAGCCATCGCCGTGACAAAAGTGAGCCATTTATTCCCTTAATGGACTAACCGCCATTAGCCCCTACAAAAGCAGGTCCAACCCAACTGATTCACGGTTCAAACCCAATTAAACCTAAAGGCACAAGTACCATTTTGGAGCTATAGGAAGGATTTTCTTACATCTAACGGATTAAACAAATGAGAAGTTTGTTTAAAGAATAAAAAAATCAACCAACTACTATGATCATAATTCGTGTTAATAGTTGTAGTTATGATTATGAAGACAAATATTTGCTTATATAAGACACTTTATGATTTACTCGCCAAAAACAAAAGGAGGATCAGACTAGATAGCCAAAAACAGGAAATGACACAGGAACTACTTCAGATATCAAAAACTTATATGTCGTTATCTACAGTTTGTATCTATAGAATAACAAAAACTTAATGTATGCTGTTTTCTACAGTTTGTTAGTAGTCTATAAACTTGGTGGAGAGGCTAACAAATAGTTTTATACAAAATGGTCAGAAAATGCCTTACCTCTTGACCTCTCGTCTTTGGCTTACCATAAAAATAACACCAGAGCACGAAAAAGATTATGGTAGGGTTGAAAAAGTTGAGAAGAGAGTTCTTCCCATACGACAAACGCCAAGGAAAGAAGTCAGTTTTTGCAAGACCTTTAGAAATAACTGCTTTCCAACGAAAGCTATAAATGTCAAATCTTACAGCAATTTAAGGTATCTTGACATACAACAAAAAATCGAACAGATCTTACAATATTTTTCAGTTGATAAGACATTTATACTTTTGTCGCATTCCAGCCACCATTTCAACATTTATCCTTGTGCTATATCTATCATCTACATTCTAATTTTTGTTTTGTTAACCTCCGTATAGGAGTCAAACTAAATTTGCCAAAGGGAGTAATAAATTAATACAAGCCATTCAATCTCTCTACACTAACCACATTCACAAAGGCATTCAGCAACCTCAAGTTCACACTTTTCTTCACAAAATCATGTAACAAATGTGAATTAGGAAGGTAAAAAAAAAGTTACTCAGTTCAACGCATATGCATACAAACCAACTGTTTCTACTTGCCCTATCCACTTGAGAAAACAAGCATTCTTTTCAAAGGAAAATAGTCTCCTGATTTTAATTATATATGAAATGAAATCTACAATTTGAGCCGAGGGTCTGTCGGAGACAACCTCTCTACCTTCACAAAGTAGGGGTAACATAAGGCTGCACACCCATCACTCTCCCCAAGACCCCACTTATGGGATTACACTAGATATGTTGTTATTGTTATGAGATCTACAATTTCATCATACGGTCCTCCAAACCTAAATACTACTAACATAACATGTTGCACTTGTCCAGAAGAAGCTTTTCCTTTCCTCATGTAAATCATCTACGCTAGAAAAGAAAGAGAGAGAGTTAATCCACATAGAGGAGTTGGAGTTCACAAAGGAAGCAAAAGAGTCATTCCGATACTTGCTCACCTTTATATCTTTCAATGGAAAAAACTATTCTCATCACCACAATTACAGTTAGTTAATTAAAGTTCAAACATTCTTGAAACTTTGAAAGGAACATTTTAATCCAGCTTCAACAGAAAATGCTAACAATCTCACTGAAGCGAAGTTCTACAGTTCAGTGTCAAAAGGACGAAACTAATAATTTCATTATATGACAACCTTGTAGAATAACAAGCTTCATAATCAAAACACAACTGTCTCTACTTCTATTCAACACTGCAAACAAAAAAAAAAATCATGCCCTAGTTTCTGAAACAAACTCAAATTCGAACTCCAATGCTGAAAGTAAAAACTAGAGAGGGAAAAAATAACCACATTTTCAAATGCATTTGCTCTATCACACAAGTACCAACAACAACAAGATACCCCGTGTAATCCCATAGATGGGTCTAGGGAGGGTAGAAATAAGTTGTACAGACTCTTCACTTTCGATGTTGCACCCGTGTCAGATTCTCCAAAAATACACTACTTTTTGAGAATCCGACACGCACCTATTGACATTTTGAAGAGTCGAAGCAACATAAGGTAAAATGTACGCAGACCTTATCCCTACCTCCTGAGAGGTAGAGAGACTATTTCCAAAAGACCCTCAGCACGAGTAACACATATCAAAGTAGTTAAAAAAGCACAAACATAAAATACAGAAGTAAAACAGACATAGCACATAATAGATAAATGAGTTATGCAAACTCTTCACTTTCGATGTCGCACCCGCGTCAGATTATCTAAAATTACACTACTTTTGGAAAATCCAACTTGCACCTGTTAACATTTTTGAAGAGTTCAAGCAACATAAGAAAAAATGTACGCAGACTTTATCCCTACATCCTAAAAAGTAGAGAGAGAGATTGTTTCCGAAAGACCCTCAGCTCAAGTAACACATATCAAAGCAATTAAAAAAAAGTCATCATCATCATCATACCCAGTGTATTCCCACCAGGTGGGGTCTAGGGGGGGGGGGGGTAAAGTGTACGCAGTCCATACCACTACCTCAGATGAAGTAGAGAGGCTGTTTCCGATAGACCCCCTAGATTTCTTTTTTTTTAAAACTAGTAACTTTTATAAACCCTAGATTTCTTTTGTTAAAGTAGCACAAAGTAATCAACAATTATATGTATATATATAGTTTAAGAGACGAAAATTTACTCTATCAACAGTTCCAGCAATAGCGCCATCGTTCTGAACTTTCGTTTCGAATTTCCAATCCTCCGGTAACCAGCTTGGCCATTCTACATTCACCTCAACCGATCTATTCACCTTATGCACAGGTGTAACCGTCTCAGCCACCGACTCCGTCGTCTGAACCTCCATCTTACTCTCCGATTCCACCGGCGTCGGAGTAGTTAGGTCGGCCTCCTTTCCTTCTTCTACAACGTCGTCAGCTTTGTTCGGTTCGGTGGTTTCAACCCTAGCATTCGTCTTACTGTTGATGTAGGTTTCCGACTGTAATAGCGGATCCGGCGGTATAACGTCGTCGCCGCCGGTAACGGTAACAGGCGGGATGGTGTCGGTGGCGACGGGGTCAGTCATCGAAGGAAGCATTGAAAGAGTCAAATTGGACTGACAATATATATTTTTGTTTGTACTTTAAAGTAAAATCTTCTTCTTAAACAATCTATATAACATAACATTCCTTTTTACTCTAGAAACGTATTTCATTTTTTTTCTAAAGTAGTACAAAACTCATTAGTCAAAGTGATGTGGCACCGAATAATTGGATAAAAGAAATTTAACTTTTTTATGATTATTCTATAAATAAGTTATACTCCCTCCGTCCCACTTTATGTGATGTAGTTTGACTTGGCACGGAGTTTAAGAAAGAAAAGAAGACTTTTGAAACTTGTGGTCTAAAATTAGTCATAGATGATTGTGTGGTTGTAAATCATTTTATTAAGGGTAAAGTGGGTATTTTAAAGTTAAATTGTTACCAAATATAGAAATGTGTCATTCTTTTTGGGACTGACTAAAAAGGAAAGTGTGTCATATAAATTGGGACAGAGGGAGTAAATATTTATGTGATAATAAATTAGTATGTCAAATATAAAATAAATTTATTTCTAAATAAACAAAATATGACCGTCATTTGAAACTGAAAAAATATAAATTTAATTTGTTTGGCCTATTTTGATTTGACACGATGTTTAGAAAAGTAAATAAGACTTTTGAATCTTATAGTCTTAACTTATAGATATGACAAATGTACCAAAATGTTCATTAATCTTGTGGTATTGAATAGATCATGTGGAAAGTTGAAATTAAAAAAATTGCTAAAAAATGAAAAGAGATATTCTTTTTGAAATGAACTAAAAAGGAAAGTGGGTCAAACATGTCGTTATCTACAGTTTGTTAGTAGTTTATAAACTTGTGGAGAGGCTAACAAACAATTTTATATAAAATGGTCAGAAAATGCCTTACCCTTTTGACCTCTGGTCTTTGGCTTACTGTAAAGTCAACACCAGAGCATGAAAAAGATTATGGTAGGATTGGAAAAATTGAGAAGAGAGTTCTTGCCATAGGACAAACGCCAAGAGAAAAAGTCAGTTTATTGCCAAATTTTTAAAAATAACCGTTTTCCTAATGAAAGCTATAAATGTCAAATCTTACAACAATTTATGGTATCTTGACAGACGACAAAAATCGAACAGATCTTACAACATTTTTCAATTGATAAAGACATTTATACTTTCGTCACATTCCAGCCGCCGTTTCAATATTTATCCTTATACTATATCTATCATTTACATTCTAATATTTGTTTTGTTAGCCTCCGTATGGAGTCAAAGTAAATTTGCAAAAGGGAGTAATAATTTAATACAAGCCATTCAATCTCTCTACACTACCACATTCATAAAGGCATTCAGCAACCTCAAGTTCCCACTTTTCTTCACGAAATCATGTAATAAATGTGGATTAGAAAGGCAAATGCCCAAAGCTTGGAGATGGAATACGATGATTCCATTATATAACAAGGGTGACAATTCAGAGTTGCAACAACTATAGGGGTATCAAGTTGTTGAGTCACACTATGAAGGTTTGGGAAAGGGTGGTAGAGTTGAGGCTGAGGAGGATCGTGACTATTTCCGAGAATCAATTCGGATTCATGCCAAGTCGCTCGACCACCGAGGCCATACATCTCGTGAGGAGATTAGTGGAGCAGTATAGGGAGAGGAAGAAAGATTTACACATGGTGTTCATCGATCTTGAGAAGGCGTACGACAAAGTCCCCAGGGAGGTTCTGTGGAGGTGCTTGGAGGCTAGAGATGTTCCCTTGGCATACACTAGGTCGATTCAGGATATGTACGACGGAGCGAAGACTCTGTGAGGACAGTGGGAGGAGATTTGGAGCACTTGCCTGTTTTGACAGGGTTGCACCAGGGATCGACTCTTAGTCCATTTTTATTCGCCTTGGTGATAGATGTTCTGACACGGCATATTCAAGGGGAGGTGTCTTGGTGTATGTTATTTGATGATGATGTAGTTCTAATTGACGAAATCCGGGGAGGAGTTAATGATAAGTAGAAGGTTTGGAGACAAACCCTAGAGTCTAAAGGGTTTAGGTTGAGCAGGACCAACACGGAATAATTGGAGTGCAAGTTCGGTGATTTGATGCATGAGACTGACGTGGTAGTGAAGCTGGAGTCCCAGGCCATTAGGAAGAGAGATAGATCCAAGTATCTTGGGTCTATGATTCAGGAAAATGGAAAGATTGATGAGGATGTCATACACAGTGTTGTTAATGTCGAGCGTCATGTCGCCAATGGCGAATAGCGAGGAGAGGCAGTGTAGCCACCTGCCTTCGTGGCGATGCGATATGCGAAAGGCGACGCCAAGGAGAGGATGGCGACATGGCGAGGCGAGGCGCTAAAGGCAATGCCTTTTTAATTTTTTTTGAAAAATTAGGGGTTTTGAGGATAAAAGGTAATTTTAGGGCTTTTTTTTTTCATTTTGCTTTGTTCGACTCTTTGCTTGGCGATTGGCGACTGCGGCTAAGCCCTAAGTCTTCGAATGGTAGAGATTCCGGCGACCGGCGGCAAGGACTAGTAAGTATCGTTTCTCTTATTTTTTTTAATACTTTCTTCTTCTTATTTTCTCCACTGGTCAGTACATAGTATACTGATTTTTTTTTCTTCTCCTACTTTCTTCTTCCTCTAAATTTCTTCTCTATTTTTCTTCTTCTATTTCTTCCTCTGTTTTTTTTTTCACAAAGAGTAACACTGTAACAGCCTAACAGTATATACTCTATATGTAAAACCCTTTTTTTTATAACTTATATAATATACTAATTAATATCGTAATTGTTTGATGACTTAAATAAACTTTTAGAGTTTGGCATTGCTTGTTTTATGGATTGTTGAGCCCCGAGTCATTCAAGTTCTAGACTTTTTTAGTAGCTACTATCTATAAATTAAGTTTTTGATTTGAAATATTTGCTAATATATTATTGCTATTGAGATTTTGATTATTTATATATGCAATTAAATATTTTAATTTTTTGGTATTAATTGTCGCAGCACTTTCAAAAGGCGATCGCCTCGCCGCTCGCCTCGCTGCGTGGCGAGGCAGAGCCTTGTCGCCTTTCGCCGTCCAAAACACTGGTCACACACCGTATTGGTGTAGGGTGGTTAAAATGGAGGCTCGCTTCGGGAGTCTTGTGTGATAAGAAGGTGAATCGTAAGCTTAAAGGCAAGTTCTACAGAGTGGTTGTCCATCCGGCTATGTTGTATGGAGCGGAGTGTTAGCCAGTCAAGAACTCCCACATCCAAAAGTTGAAAGTGGCGGAAATAAGGATGTTGCGATGGATGTGTGGACTTACTAGGAGAGATAGGGTTAGAAAAGAAATTATCCGAGAGAAGGTGGGAGTGGCTTCGATGGAAGACAAGATGGTGGAAGTGAGGTTGAGATGGTTCGGGCATGTGATGAGGAGGACACGGATGCCCCAGTATGGAGGTGTGGCAATTACATTCCATATATTAACACATAATACCGACTAATTTACGTTTAGCAGCAAAACAGTACCTCAACAACCACAAATCAAAATAGGATACGCAAATTAAGTACCAAAACTAACCTTGGATCGAGAATTCTGATTGCTCATACTGAAACCATCAGAAGAAGAAGCAACAATTGAGGAAGTTCTTAAAGTTGAAGATTTGTTAAGGAATTTTGTGGAATGAAAACGAAGAGAAGAAAGTGAGGGAGAAACTGCTAGGCGTTTGAAAGGGCGAAGAAGAAGAGGAGAAGTGAGGAGGGAGAAGGAGGAGAAGGTTTCCATTGACAACCACTACTGCTTCTTCTTCCCCTTCTCTCTCTCTGTTGTGTCCTCTTTTCGATCCAGAATAAGGAAAATTGGTATATATCCGACCCGGAGAACAGATACGGTAAACACATTCAAAGGATCTAAATGTGTGGATAACGTCGATTGTTAAAGAAAGAGAGATAGTTAGTCCACATAGAGGAGTTCGCGAAGGAAGCAGAGAGTCATTCTGATACCTTTCTCCCTTATCTCCTTCAATGGAAAAACTATTCTCATTACCACAGTTACAGTTAGTTAATCAAAGTTCAAACATTTTTGAAACTTTGAAAGGAAAATTTTATTCCAGCTTCCACAGAAAATGCAAAATGATACCAATCTCACTGAAGCAAAGTTCTATTGTTCAGTGTCAAAAGGAAGAAACTAATAATTTCATTTTACGACAACCTTGTAGAATAACAAGCTTATTGTTTGTTCATAATCAAAACACAACAGTTTCTACTTCGATTGAACACTGCAAACAAAAAATTTCTTCATGCTCTAGTTTCTGAAACAAATTCCAATTCAAACTCCAATGCCAAAAAGTAAAAACTAGAGAGGGAAAAATTAGACTTTGATGTCCATGCCAGCTTGTGCACACCTTGAACTATTCCACCTCGTACGTACCCACCAGTACAACTACCGAGTAACTCTGCCCATTAAGATTAAGGCAGAAGCGAAAAAATCACTAACTGTTTCATTGTCTCTGGTAGGATTTGAACCTTGGTCTCCCATGGTTTTCACACGCAGCATTAACTGCTAGCTACACTCTTAGGTGCTCATTGAATATTTTTCTTTCTTTTTTACACGAATGCCAGGCTGTTGAGCTCACCTCTGTGCCACACACTGTGAAGCTAAACCACTATGACTAGCCCAAATAAGCTTCCTCATAAGAGAGTATCATATTATCTTAACAAAAATCCAAAATAGCAAACACTCAACTGGAGCAATAAGCTACCATCCAACTCCTCAATCAGTATACAACACAACATCATCAACAACATACCCAATGTAATCCCAGTATGCGGGGTCTGTGTAGGGTAGGGTATACGCAGACCTAACTCCTATCTCGTGGAGGTAGAGAGGTTGTTTCTGAAAGACTCTCATCTCAATTACCGCATAAGAAAGCAATGTTAAAAATAACATTAAGACGCAAGGCAGACATAGCAAATTAATAACGAAATCATTACATAGCATTCAGGAACATTAGCAATTAAAACAACACTTCAAAAAAACTGCACACAATTTCTCATAACTTCATATATGGGGCATCTCTAAATCCACTTCACTACTAGCACACACACAAATCAAGATAAATATAACTACACAGATGAAAAGGCAAAATTCTCCTTGTGGGTATTGATGGTTTGCTAGGAAAAGAGTCCACCACATTAAAAATGAAAACTTTCTCTTCCCATAACTTGATGCTATAGAATCAAATGTCTATAGCATCAAGTTAAGATCTTTTCGAAGCTAACTTGAATTAGATTAATTTGCGATCATTCTCATATGATAGAAATAAAATGTTGGTCAAAGTTCATGCAATTTGACTCTTGAAAAGCCAAACATGACAAGTAAAAGTGAACGGAGTGACTATACATATAACACTTCAATTAAAATTCACTTCACTACCAGCATACACACAAATAAATCAATCAAATCAAATTCTTGGACCCAAAATTGAAAAGGGTATCAAGAAACTTACTTAAAGGCAAAATTGTCCTTGTGGGTATTGATGGTTTGGTAGGAAAAGAATCCACCACATTAAAAAATGAAAATTTTTTCTTCCCATAACTTGATAGTATAGAATTACTCACTCCGTTCATCTTTAGTTGTCCACTTTTGATTTGTCACATATCCTGAAAAACAATAAATAGAGGGTGATTTTATTATATCACCTTCACATATCCTGAAAAACAATAAATAGAGGGTGATTTTATTATATCACCATTTAAATATAAAAATATAAATAAATAATATTTAATATTAAAATTAAAATAGAAAAAAAAAAATTATGTATTGATTTTTCAAACTAAATAAATATTATTGGACATCTAAAATAGAAAAATATATAAGTAAAGATAGACGAAAGGAGTAGTAGAGCCAACCCTGCATTTTTCTTAAACAAAAAAAAAATTGTATATATTTTCTTTAACTATATGGTCATTTTCTTTAACCAAAAATTGAGATAAACTGATGAAGTTACTAGAGGAACAAGTTACTAAACTACTTCGTTTTGAAAGATGTGGAATTGGGCTTTTTTCATCTTGGGCTGGATTGTAAGACTAAGCCCAAGAGAGTTGTTATTTGGAATTTTGAGAGTTCGTCTCAATTTATGTGGAAGTGTGACGTAGAAAGACCGCTTACTGGTCATGCCTTTGAAATACAGTCACTATCGTAGTTTGTAGAGTTTCAAATTTTTTAAGAGGTTTCACATGTGAAATTTGAAAATTCATGACAGTGACTATTTTTCAATTACAAGGGTTAAAAAGTAACTATCTGTGAATTTTAATCGTGTTTGACTGAGTATGGAGTCTAAGAAAGAATGAAATACTTTGACGTCCCACCATGGATAACTTTTGAAATCATGGTTTGTGTGCATATGCACAAATGTGAACTTGAGGTTGCTGAATGTCTTTATGAATGTGGTAGTGTAGAGAGATTGAATGGTTTATATTAAATTATTACTCCCATTTGCAAATTAAATTCCAATTCAAACTCCAATGCACAAGCTGACTTGGGGACTCTAGTATTGTCCCCAAGTCTATGCTTCATGGCATGACTCATAAGTTTAATGTCATGACAGTTCATACAACTTTGAATATCTCTTTTATTTTTATAAATTGGAATTAATGTACTCTTTCTTCATTGATTTTTTAGAAAAACCCTACATCTTTCATCGATTTTTGTTGGGAGAGATGAAGTAAAATGAAAGGTCTGGTCTATCTTTACCCTTTTCTATTTGCCTCTTGGGTCGGATTTTTTGCTTGTTGGGTTGGGTTGAGTAATTAAATCGACAAAAATTGGGCTGATGAATTAAATGGCGGATTTTCCACGTGGACGCTGACATTGACCGGTCATGTAGCCTTTTTTATTCACGTGGCATGTCTGGTGGCATTCCGTTAGAAAGGGGCATTTTTTAGCCAAATATTTAACGGAGGGATATTTTTGAGCCAAAAAACTAACGAAGGGTATTTTTACTCCATTTCAGATAGTTCAAGAGTATTTTTGGCCATTTTCCGTATAAAATTTTAAATTATGAATCATATTTTACCAAATATAAACCTATAAGTCAAATTTTAAATGTTAAAAAATTGAATTTCTATGTTTTAGTAAAGTTTGAGATTTTAACTTAAAATTTCAAGTTGAAGTTAAAATTTATTCAAATATCATAACAAACACTAGCTTCAAACTCAAATGTTATAGGAGTAACAAATATTAATTTCTAATTTAACCTCCACATTGTATGATCAAACGTCTACTTAGAAGTTAGAAGTGTAAGAGTCTTTTATCACGGTCAAAGAATGTGAATTATATTAATAGAATAGTTTGAATTTCAAATGTCAAAAAATACTATGTACTTGTAAAGTGATGTCTGCTAAAGTGAAAAGTAAGTTTTTTTAGTAGAACAACTATAGAACTAAGGGAGCATTTGGTTACTGGATACGAGCATAATTATTCATGAATAAAATGTTGTATAAGTTTACCATATTTGATAGTATTTTTTGTCATGTATAAAATCTAACACACATAATACTATGTTTAGTTGGCAAATTAGAATTCCACATAATTAATACATGTATAAATTATGAGTCAATTTATGTATTATTTTATGTGGGGTAAAAGATGAAATAACTTATGAATAACTAATACATGAATAAAGAGTTAAAATGATAAATTTAGCCTTATCACTTCCAATTAAATACGTACTAGTTTTCCAAATAAAACAATCAGTAGTTACTAGTTTTCCAAATAAAACAATCAGTAGTTCTCCAAAACATTATAAGAGTTGCATTCTGTAAGAAATATGTTTCATGAAAATGGACAGCTATGGTATGTATATATTGTCAAAAAACATTAGCAGAGAAGGCAGCATGGGCATTGGCCATGGACAGAGGAATCAACAGCTATGGCATGCATTGGGAAATAATTTTATTTTTAAGAAGTATACAATGTTTATTACTTTTAATGTAACAAATTAATATTAAAAAGAATTGTGGGGGGAGACTTGGTGCACTTTCCCTTATTGATGGGGTTGCACCAAGGATCGTCCCTAAGCCCGTTTTTATTTGTCTTGGTGATGGATGTTTTGACAAGGCAAGTTCAAGGTGAGGTGTCTTGGTGTATGTTATTTGCGGATGACGTAGTTTTGATTGACGAGATTCGCGGAGGAGTTAATGTGACATTGGAGGTTTGGAGGCAAACCTTGGAATCTAAAGGATTTAGGTTGAGTAGGACCAAGACAGAATATTTGGAGTGTAAGTTCAGTGAGGGGACACGTGAAACGGACGTGGTAGTGAAGCTTGATACCCAGGTCATTCCAAAGAGAGATAGTTTCAAGTATCTTGGGTCCATGATACAGGAAAATGGTGAGATTGACGAGGATGTCACCCATCGTATTGGCGCAGGGTGGGTGGAATGGAGGCTCGCATCTGGAGTCTTGTGTGATAAGAAAGTGCCCACTCAACTTAAAGGAAAGTTCTATAGAGTGACGGTTAGACCAGCAATGTTGTATGGAGCGGAGTGTTGGCCAGTTAAAAACTCTCACATTCAAAAGATGAAGGTGACAGAAATGAGGATGTTGCGATGGATGTGTGGGTTTACTAGGATGGATAGGGTCAGAAATGTGGTTATACGTGACAAAGTGGGAGTGACTTTGGTAGAAGACAAGATGCGTGAAGCAAGGTTGAGATGGTTCGGGCATGTGATGAGGAGGAGCGCGGATGCCCCAGTGCGGAGGTGCGAGAGGTTGGATATGGATGGATTCAGGCGAGGTAGAGGTAGACCGAAGAAATATTGGAGGGAGGTGCTTAGACATGACATGGAGCAGTTACAGCTTACCGAGGATATGACTCTAGATAGGAAGGTGTGGAGGACGTGTATTAGGGTAGAAGGTTAGTCAGATGGGGGCTATTAGTTGTAGCATTTCACAGATAGTATCTTGTTCTTGGAGTTTTTGGGTGTTGTTCGTGGTTTCGGGTAGATTGTTGGTGGTATTATTTGATGGTAATCTTGTTTCTGTTGTCTGTTGTTTTGTTACTACCTTGTGTTTCTTGTTTTTATATTATGTCTTTTCATACGTTGTTTAGTATCGAGCTGGAGGTCTATCGGAAACAACCGCTCTACCTCACCTTTGAGGTAGTGGTATGGACTATGTACATTTTACCCTCCCCAGATCCCACTATGTGGAAATAAACTGGGTATGTTGTTGTTGTAATTAAACCATGCATAACAGAACTCTACATAACTAAATCATCCATTACTAATACATGTATTACTAATATCTGCATAACTAAAACATGTATTACTAATACTTGTATAACTATAACCAGCAACCATTACTAATACTTGTATAACTATAACCAGCAACCAAACAACCCCTAATGTTATATGAGAGTGAATATTGAGCTGATAAAGACCAATTCATCCACAAAAAGAGTAACACAAAGATGTGAATATTAATATAAATACATATATAAAATAGAAAATGATCACATTCGCAAAATGATTCAAATAGCACACATCGAGGAAAAAATGAGAGAATATTTGAGATGATTTGGTCATGTCATACATCGACTTTTAGAAACCTCAACCCTCCAACCCCCCAGATGAATATGATAAACGAGGATCAAATAGACCAAAAATCACATAAAAGAAAATTGCCTTAAAAAAACTACAATTTCTTAATATGGTTTAGACACAATCAGGTTGGAAAAATTTCTACAAATGAGCTACTGACAAATGAAATTACACTACAATCAAAGCTACACCAACAGTAAATTTCCATTTAAAAGAAAAGAACAGTCTATGGGAGTGATCCAACCATCTAGGCAAATAGTAATAGTAGTAATAATAATAATAAAGAAAACCTAATGCACAAAATATCCTGCATTCATGCAGAATCAGAGAAAGGTCACACCTCAGGAGATACACCTAAAATGGAGCAATATAAACACCCTACCCCAATGCAAGCATTAGTAACTGCTTCCATGGCTCGGACCTGTGATAAAATAATCTGTCATTCACAAGCATAAGATAAGACCACCTCATACTCAATAACTACAGTATTTTCTTACTTGAGACAACTTTCACATATGTCCATCCTAGTAAAATGCTTCAAAGTCACTGGTTCAATGGCACCAAGAACAGACCATACTAGTACATCATGAACAGAATTTAGGTGGAGCACCTTTTGCCTATTCCTATGCCAAAAAAAGAAGCTATCAACAACTATGAGGTCCCTATGCTAAAACCAAAAGAAAATGAGCCCAATCCAGATGAGATTTGACACACTATCTAGTCTAGCTAGATACAGAGACAGGTTCCTTGACTGGTTAGTGCACATTAGAGACGCCTGCCTCCCTTTTTGCGTTCCTTCACCGCAGCTGCGATACAGTCGAGAAGACAGCATCCCATTCTTGTTTTAGGCCTCCAGGAACCATGTTGCCATGACAAGAAGGTGCCCAAGTATCTGCAGAAGTATCCGTCTGAACCCAGCACACGCTCTGTGGCGGATTCACAGAATCAAAGTAAAAAGTAGTAGTTTTCTTTTTTTCTTTCTTCGAGCTGCTCTGCTTCTGTTTCTTGCTATTGGGGGTCTCAGATGGCTGCAAAAGAAAAGAGTGGAAGTGAGAGAGCAGAGGAGTTTCTGTCCACCACAATCTACCTAAGAAGCTATCAAGGCTATAGGTACAAACAATTATTTCCCTGATGGCAAGCGACATTATACAACATCAAAAGAAGGAATGCTTTTTCTTTTGGGAATAACGTCAGTACAACTTGGCAGCGTGTCAAATGTTCCTCTGGATACTTGCCTCCTCTCACTAGTATAGGTATTGGATAACTTTGCCCATTAGGAGAGATGGACGATTACACACTTCACCTTTATTGCCTCATATACTTCCAGAAAATTTCTGTGATTGCCTTCAATAAACACATCTCTTTTTTAAAAAAAATAAAATAATGATGCCTAAATTAAGCACATTATCATCCTTTGCTCTTGTTTCTCGAGCACATCAGGGCATCATACTGAAGTTTTGGACTACTCTACCCCAATTTCCTTCTCATTCCTTCAAAGGAAAAGGGCCAAAATTGCCCCTCTACTATTCGACGAGCATTTTTGCCCTCTGTTAGAAACGTATGAGTTTTAAGTCATCGCCGTGACAAAAGTGGGCCATTTATTCCCTTAAAGGACTAACCGCCGTTAGTCCCTACTAAAGCTGATCCAACTCTACTGGTTCACGGTTCAAACCCAATTAAAACTAAAGGCACAAGCACCATTATGGAGCCATAGGAAGAATTTTCTTACATCTAACGGATTAAACAAATGAGAATTTGTTTAAAGAATAAAAATATCAACCAACCACTACGGTCATAATTCGTGTTAATAGTTGTAGTTATGATTATGAAGACAAATATTTGCTTATATAAGACACACTATGATTTACTCGCCTAAAACAAAAGGAGGATCAGACTAGATAGCTATAATAAAGGAGTTCAATTGGTCTATCGATTGGAGTGTAAAACAGGAAATGACACAGGAACTACTTCAGATATCAAAAACTTTTATATGTCGTTTTCTACAGTTTGTATCTGTAGAATAACAAAAACTTAAATGTATGTTGTTTTCTACAGTTTGTTAGTAGATTATAAACTTGGTGGAGAGGCTAACAAATAATTTTATACAAAATGGTCAGAAAATGCCTAACCTCTTGACCTCTCGTCTTTGGCTTACCGTAAATATAACACGAGCATGAAAAAGATTATGGTAGGCTTGAAAAAATTGAGAAGAGAGTTCTTCCCATACGACAAACCCCAAGAAAAGAAAGTTTTTGCAAAACCTTTAGAAATAACTGTTTTCCAACGAAAGCTATAAATGTCAAATCTTACAGCAATTTAAGTTATCTTGACATACGACAAAAAATCGAACAGATCTTACAATATTTTTCAGTTGATAAGACATACTTTTGTCGCATTCCAGCCACCATTTCAATATTTATCCTTGTGCTACATCTATCATCTACATTCTAATATTTGTTTTGTTAACCTCCGTATAGGAGTCAAACTAAATTTGCCAAGGGGAGTAATAAATTAATACAAGCCATTCAATCACTCTACACTAACCACATTCACAAAGGCATTCAGCAACCTTAAGTTCACACTTTTCTTCACAAAATCATGTCATAAATGTGAATTATAAAGGAAAAAAAAATTACTCAGTACAACGCATATCCACACAAACCAATTGTCTCCAAAAGTAGTGTATTTTCGGATTCTCCAAAAATACACTACTTTTGGAGAATCCAACACGCACCTGTTGACATTTTTGAAGAGTCCAAGCAACATAAGATAAAATGTATGCAGACCTTATCCCTACCTCCTGAAAGGTAGAGAGACTATTTCCAAGAGACCCTCGGCACGAGTAACAGATATCAAAGCAGTTAAAAAAGTATAGACATAAAATACAGATGTAAAACAGACGTAGCACATAACAGACAAATGAGTTATGCAGACTCCTCACTTTCGATGTTGCACCCGTGTCAGATTCTCCAAAAATAAACTACTTTTGGAAAATCCGACACACACATGTTGACATTTTTGAAGTGTCCAAGCAACATAAGATAAAATATACGCAGACCTCGAGAAGCAGAGAGACTGTTTCTGAAAGACCCTCGGCTCAAGTAACACATATCAAAGCAGTTAAAAAAAGAGTACGAACATAAAATAAAGTATAAACCCTAGATTTCCTTCTTTTTTTTGGAAACTAGTAACTTTTATAAACCCTAGATTTCTCTTGTTAAAGTAGCACAAAATAATCAACAATTATATGTACATATATAGTTTAAGAGCTGAAAATTTACTCTATCAACAGTTCCAGCAATAGCACCATTGGTATGAACTTTCATTTCAGATTTCCAATCCTCTGGCAACCAGCTCGGCCATTCTACATTCACCTCAACCGATCTATTCACCTTACGCACAGGCGTAACCGTCTCAGCCACCGACTCCGTCGTCTGAACCTCCATCTTACTCTCCGACTCCACCGGCGCCGGAGTAGTTAGGTCAGCCTCCTTTCCTTCTTCTACAACGGCGCTGGCTTTGTTCGGTGTGGTGGTTTCAACCCTAGCATTCGTCTCTTAAACAATATATATAACATAACATTCCTTTTTACTCTAGAAATGTATTTCATTTTTTTCCTAAAGTAGTACAAAACTCATTACGTAGTGAAAGTGATGTGGCGCCGTATAATTGGATAAAATAAAATTAACTCTTTTATGATTATTCTATAAATAAGTTATAAATATTTATGTGATTATAAATTAGTATATCAAATATAAAATAAATTTATTCCTAAATAAAAAATATGACCGTCATTTGAAATTGAACAAATATAAAAAAAATAAAAAAATGCACTCTCTCCGTTTTAATTTGTTTGGCCTATTTTGATTTGACACGATCTTTAGAAAAGTAAATAAGACTTTTGAATCCTGTAGTCTTAACTTAAAGATATGATAAATGTACCAAAATGTTCATTAATCTTGTGGTATTGAATAGATCATGTGGAAAGTTGAAATTAAAAAATTGCTAAAAAATGAAAAGAGACATTCTTTTTTTAAAAAAAAAAAGAAAAAAGACATTCTTTTGGAAATGGACTAAAAAGGAAAGTGGGTCAAACATGTCGTTATCTACAGTTTGTTAGTAGTTTATAAACTTGTGGAGAGGCTAACAAACAATTTTATATAAAATGGTCAGAAAATGCCTTACCCTCTTGACCTCTGGTCTTTGGCTTACAGTAAAGTCTACACCAGAGCATGAAAAAGATTAGGGTAGGATTGGAAAAATTGAGAAGAGAGTTCTTGCCATAGGACAAACGCCAAGAGAAAAAGTCAGTTTTTGCCAAACCTTTAAAAATAACCATTTTCCAATGAAAGCTATCTTGACATACGACAAAAATCGAACAGATCTTACAACATTTTTCAGTTGATAAAGACATTTATACTTTCATCACGTTCCAGCCGCCGTTTCAACATTCATCCTTGTACTATATCTATCATCTACATTCTAATATTTTTTTTGTTGGCCTACGTATGGTGTCAAACTAAATTTGCAAAAGGGAGTAATAATTTAATACAAGTCAATCTCTCTACACTATCACATTTATAAAGGCATTCAGCAACCTCAAGTTCACATTTTCTTCACGAAATCATGTAATAAATGTTAATTAGAAAGGCAAAAAAAAAATAAAAAAAAATACTCAGCTCAATGCATATGCACACAAACCAACTGTTTCTACTTTCCCTATCCACTTGAGAAAACAAGCATTCTTTTCAAAGGAAAATATAGTCTCCTGATTTTAATTATATATGAAATGAAATCTACAATTTGAGCCGAGGATCCATCGGAGACAACCTCTCTACCTTCACAAAGTTGGGGTAAGGTAAGGCTGCATACCCATCACCCTCCCCAAGACCCCACTTATGGGAACTAGATATGTTGTTGTTGTGAAATCTACAATTTCATCATAAGGTCCTCCAAACCTAAAATCCTACTAACATAACATGTTGCACTTGTCCAGAAGTAGCTTTTCCTTTCCTCATGTAAATCATCTACGCTAGAAAAGAAAGAGAGATAGTTAATCCACATAGAGGAGTTCACGAAGGAAGCAAAAGAGTCATTCTGATACCTTTCTCCTTTATCTTCTTTAATAGAAAAACTATTCTCATCACCACAGTTACAGTCAGTTAATCAAAGTTCAAACATTTTTGAAACTTTGAAAGGAATATTTTATTTCAGCTTCAACAGAAAATGCTACCAATCTCTCTGAAGCAAAGTTCTACAGTTCAGTGTCAAAGGAAGAAACTAATAATTTCATTATACGACAACCTTGTAGAATAACAAGCTTATTGTTTGTTCATAATCAAAACACAACAGTCTCTACTTCGATGGAACATTGCAAACAAAAAAGTTCTTCATGCTCTAGTTTCTGATACAAATTCCAATTCAAACTCCAATGCCAAAAGATAAAAACTAGAGAGTAAAAAAAAATAACCACAGTTTTAGATGCAGTTGCTATAACACACCGCTACCAACAACAACAACAACAACATACCCCGTGTAATCCTACAGGTAAGATTTGGGGAGGGTAGAAACAAGTTGTGCAGACTCTTCACTTGCGATGCCGTGCACTCGTGTCGGATTCTCCAAAAATATACTCCCTCCGTTTCAATTTCTTTGGCCTATTTTCCTTTTTAGTCCATTTGAAAAAGAATGAGCCTTTCTTTTTTTAGCAACTTTTAAATTTCAACTTTCCACATTACATATTTAAGGCCACAAAGATTAAAGAGCATTTCAATACATTTAACATAACTTTAATTTAAAAAAGACCAAACAAATTGAAACAGAGGAGTACTACTTTTGGAAAATCCGACGCACACCTGTTGACATTTTCGAAGAGTCTAAGCAACCCAAGGTAAAATATACGCAGACGTTATCCCTACCTACAAAGAAGTAAATAGACTATTTCCGAAAGACTCTCCGGCTCAAGTCACACATATGAAAGCAGTTTAAAAAAGTAGAAACATAAAATAAAGCATAAACCCTAGATTATATGTATATATGTAAGTTTAAGAGACGAAAATTTACTCTGTCAACAGTTCCAGCAGTAGCGCCATTGGTACGAAACTTGGTCTCAAATTTCCAATCCTCCGGCAACCAGCTCGGCCTTTCTACATTCACCTCCGCCGGCGCCGGAGTAGTTAGATCGGCCTCCTTTCCTTCATCTGGTACAACGCCGGCGCCATTATTCGGCGTGGTGGTTTCAACCCGCCGGTAACCGTGGATGCGGCGGCGGCGGCTGCTTCAGTCATCGGAGTCAAATAAGGAGAAAAAAGTCCAATTGGACTGACAGTATATTTTCGGAACAAAGTTATCCCGAGATAATGAATACCAATTAATTATTCATCATGCATATGAAATAAGTTATTCAATTACTATAAGATGGATAAATAATCTCGAGACTAATTATGACAATATATTTTTGTAGCTACTGAAATTCCTCCATTATTTTCAAACTCACTCAGACAAATTTAATAATGAGAGTCCTATCAGTTCATCCTTCTTATACCACGATTAAAATGTATAAAGGAGAATTTGACGTCTTCCTAATTAGTAACGAAAGCAATTGTCTTTAACGTTCTCCTATCCATCGAGAAACTCAAGCTAACGATACACCACTACAATTAATAAAGTATTGGAAGAGGAAAAAGTGGAACTAGAAGACATAACAAAGGTGACCGATAATAAGGAGTCACATATATTTAAAGAGTTTTCTTCATTGAAAAATTACACAGTATAAATAAAAAATATTTTATGTCAATATCTTTTAATTTCATCATATATTTACTTTCATGTTTGATATTCTAGATTAAAAAAATCCAAACTCAGCTACTAATGATTCAGCTTTTAACTTAACTTCTTAGGTAAATTATGCAAAAGTAATAATGTCTTTTGCATAAAATATGATAAAAATCCTAATAAAATTATAAATATCTGATAAATTTATGTTATTCAGATATTATTTAAAGAATTATTTTGAACCTTCTAATAATGATAAGGGGCCATTTTTGCTAACTTAGTAGGCGTTTGGCCATAAAAATTAAATTTTTTGGAGTTGAAGTTGGAATTGGAGTTATGTTTAGCCATGAAAATAAATTTGACTTTTTGTGAGAGAAGTAGAAGTGAAAAAGGTGAAAACAAGAAAAAGTTGATTTCACTTTTCCGGAATTTTATTTCACTTTAGTGAAAAAAAATTCATGGCCAAACACCACGAAATTTCATTTTTTTCACTAAAGTGAAATAAAATTCCGAAAAAAAGTGAAAAAAAATTCCAAAAAAAAGTGAAAAAAAATTCATGGCCACGACAGACTCAGTGGGAAATGGAAGCTACTTGTACGGTCAAACCTTTCTACAGTGATAGTAGTTGTCCGAAGATTTCATAGTTGTTATAGAAAAGTGTTGTTATATATGTATATTGACATTCGACATTCAGATCTAATTTCGCTATTATAAACAAAAGTATACAAAATTAGAAAGAGCATGAATATAAAAAGACAAACACTAGTAACCCTTTTATCGTGAATTTATGAAATAACTGATGTGTGTCATTTAAATATAATTTTTTTCCTTTAAATTACATATTTGTACTTGAAATTTACTATGTGTATGACATTAATAATGATTATCATAAATATTTTGATATTTTATTTTGTACATAATATATTTTCTTATAAAATATCATTACAGCACCGGGCTGCCTTTTTTATTTATAAAATATCCTTATATAATATATAATATAATATAATGTCATTATAGTTAAGTAAAATATAATATAAAAATTAGTTTTGGAAAAAATCAAGTTGCTCTAATGAAACATCGTTATAACGAGATGGGTTTATAAAAAGTTTCGATGATTTGTGTATTAATGGAGTTGCCTTTCTTCATGACATGGGGGACCACGTGATTACTTTTTTCCCTTTTTCAAGGTAAAAAGGGAAGAAGAAAGAAGAAAATTTAGTACGGCGTTTGGTCATAAATATTATTCATAATATTTTAAAATATATTTTTACTTTATTTCGAAATATTTGTTTGATCATGAAAATCAAAAACGTATTCCAGAATACATTTTCACAATTTTTAATTTTTTAAAAAACAACTCAAGAGGTGTTTTCATTTTTTTTTACACTCAATTTTTTCTATCACTTTATAAAAAAATACATTCAAAGTTTAAAATATTTTTTGAAAATACTATGGTTAAACACAACTCCAACTCTATTTTCAATTTTAAAAATACCACATAAAGTGAATACGTTTTTTATTTTCATGGTCAAACGAGTTAGATTTTGTTTGGAAGTATTTCGTTTGGATGTGTTTTTAAATCATGATTTAAAATTGTGTTCATTTAAAGTTGAAATTTTATTATGATATACAATAATAATAATGACATATTCAATGTAATTTCACAAAATAGGGTCTAATAGAGTATAATATATGCAGATTGTACCAAATGAACAAATCATGATTATAAAGAAGGTATCAGTATATCTCAAGACATTTGCATTAAATAATCACATATCTCGATATTTCTTTTATAAATAAATGCTTGCGAGCACAGGTCGTTATAAACTTTCAAACACACGTAATTTTATAAAGATTTACTAATCCAATAAATCAACAATAGTAATGATAATTTATTCTTTAATATAATCCTCTCATATTGTATGAATAATTTCTTCACATCGAGCATAAACTTTTTAAAAAAAAATTAAAGTATTGAATCTTTCTTTGTAACATATAAACTTATGAATCACATTTTAAATTTTAAAAAATTAAAATCCTATTTTATTTTTGTCAAATTTGAGATTTGAACTTGAAAATTTTAACTTGAAATTGAAATTTATCCAAGTGTCTTAACAAATACTAGTTTCAAATTAAAACTTCAAACTCAGATGTCATAACAAACATTAGTTTCAAATTTGAGCTCCAAATTGCTTGATGAAACATCTTACTTAGAAGTGTACGTCTTTTACCACTATCATAGAATGTGACTTGTGAATACAATAGTTTGAAACTTCTTTGCTAGATAAACATATTATGCACTACTTGTAAAGTGGTGTCTGGTAAAGTAAAAAATAGGAGTTGCAGTAGAATGACTATAGGACTAGCGACTCATTTGGGACGAGGGATAAGGGATAACTAATCTTCGAATTAATTTTAAAATGAGTTCATCTCATGTTTGGTGGAGAAAACATTGTGGGATAACTTATTTCAAGATTAGTTATCTCGAGATTATAGAGTTAGTTTTATCCCACGTTAAGGATGAAATAACAATTCCGAAATAAGTCATCTCGGAATAACTTGTCCACAACAAACAAGTATGAGAGTGAATATTGAGCTTATAAAGTGTAATTCATCCACAAAATAAGGGTCACAAAGATGTGGATATTAATATGAATACACATAAAATAGAAAATGATCACCATTAGCAAAAAGATTCAAATAACACACATCGAGAATAAAATGAGAGATTACTTGAGATGGTTTGGTCATGTCATGCATTAACTTTCAGATATATTAACCCTCCATCCTCCAGAAGAATATTGGTAAAACAGGATCAAATAGAGCAAAAATCACATAAAACTAAAAGCAAATTGCTTTAAAAACTACAATTTCTTAATATGGTTTAGACAAAATAAGGTTGAAAGAATTTTCTGTAGGTCTGCATACATCCCACCCTCCCCAAACCCCACTTGTGAGAACCCACTGGATATGTTGTTGTAGGGTTGAAAGAATTTCTACAAATTAGCTACCAACAAAAATGAAATTAAACTACAGTCAAAGCAAATAGTAATAGTAATAATAATAAAGACGACCTGATGCCAAAAATATCACACATTCATGCAGAATCTGAGAAAGGTCACACCTCAAGGCATGTGATATAAACAGTCGACCCTAATGCAAGCATTAGTAATTGCTTCCATGGCTCAAACCTGTGAAAAAATAACCTGTCATTCACAAGCATAAGATAAGACCACCTCATACTCAATAACTATAGCATTTTCATACTTGAGACAATTTTCACATATGTCCATCCTAGTAAAATGCTTCAAAATCACTGGTTCAACGGCACCAATAACAGACCATACTAGTACATCATGAACAGAATTTAGGAGGAGCACCTTTTGCCTATTTCTATGCCAAAGCAAGAAGCTATCAACAACTATGAGGTCCCTATGCTAAAACCAAAAGAAAGTGAGCCCAATTCAGATGAGATTTGACACACTATCTAGTCTAGCTAGATACTGAGACAGGTTCTTTAACTGGTTACTGCACATTAGACGCCTGCCTCCCTATTTGCGTTCCTTCGCCGCAGCTTCGACACAGTCGAGTAGACAGCATCCCATTCTTGTTTTCGGCCTTCAGGAACCATGTTGCCATGACAAAAAGGTGCCCAAGTATCTGCACAACTATCCGTCTGAACCCAGCACACGCTCTGTGGCGGATTCACAGAATCAAAGTAAAAAGAAGTAGTTTTCTTTTTTTCTTTCTTCGAGCTGCTCTTCTTCTGTTTCTTGCTATTGGGGGTCTCAGATGGCTGCAAAAGAAATAGTAACATCAAAAAACACGGGAAGATGTATGTTTCTTAGTAGCAAAGGGAAGACTTGTACAAACATAGAGGTGATAGGTTATTAATGTTTTGATTCACTCACTGTAGCATCACCACCAGTGCCCTTCTTGCGCTTGCCACCCGTTTCCAGGAAATAAAGCACCTCAGTCTTTGACCGGAATTTAGTCCCAGAGACCGGTTCATAATAGTACTGCAGAATCCAGGACACAAACAATTAGACACAATGCCCCTAATGATATACAACTCGGTTTATATATCAATGACTTCAATTAAACAATAAGAATGCAAATCAAAAGAGCATGACCTAGTAATATTTTCAACTAAACCAACTCAATAATGCTCAACCACCTGCAACTGGAAGGGAAAAAAAGGAAACACAACAATCCCCCACAAAAAATAAAGTGTAACAACAAAACAGGCAGGGGCAAATCACAGGAGAACACAGAAAAGAATGGAAGTGAGAGAGCAGAAGAGTTTCTGTCCACCACAATCTACGTAAGAAGCTATTAAGGCTATAGGTACGAACAATTATTTCCCTGATGGCAAGCGACATTATACAACATCAAAAGAAGGAATGCTTTTTCTTTTGGGAATAACGGCAGTACAAATTGGCAGCGTGTCAAATGTTCCTCTGGATACTTGCCTCCTCTCACTAGTATAGGTATTGGATAACTTTGCCCATTAGGAGAGATGAGCGATTACACACATCACCTTTATTGCCTCATATACTTACTGAAAGTGTCTGTGGTTGCCTTGAATAAACACATCTCTTTTTTTTAAAAAAAAATATAATGATGCCTAATTAAGCACATTATCATCCTTTGCTCTTGTTTCTCGAGCACATCAGGTCATCATACTGAACTTTTGGACTACTCTACCTCAATTTTCTTCTCATTACTTCAAAGGAAAAGGGTCAAAATTGCCCCTCTACTATTCGACGAGCCCTTTTGCCCTCTGTTAGAAACGTATGAGTTTTAAGCCATCGCCGTGACAAAAGAGGGCCATTTAATCCCTTAATGGACTAACCGTCGTTAGTCCCTACTAAAGCTGGTCCAACCCTACTGGTTCACGATTCAAACCCAATTAAACCTAAACGCACAAGTACCATTTTGGAGCTATAGGAAGGATTTTCTTACATCTAACGGATTAAACAAATGAGAAGTTTGTTTAAAGAATAAATAAATCAACCAACTACTATGATCATAATTCATGTTAATAGTTGTGGTTATGATTCATCATCATCATCATCATACCCAGTGTATTCCCACCAGGTGGGGTCTGGGGGGGTAAAGTGTACGCAGTCCATACCACTACCTCAGATGAGGTAGAGAGGCTGTTTCCGATAGACCCCCGGCTCAGAACCGATAACAATACCAAATCATAAATCAAAAATCATAGAAAACATAAAACAATCATAAAAATCATAAGGATCATACAAATCATAAGAATCGTAAAAATCATCAACACGAATCATGAAAACCAATAGAGTTGTGGTTATGATTATGAAGACAAATATTTGCTTATATACGACGCTTTATGATTTACTCGCCTAAAACAAAAGGAGGATCAGACTAGATCGGCTATAATAAAGGAGTTCAATTGGTCTATCGATTGGAGTGTAAAACAGGAAATGACACAGGAACTACTTCAGATATCAAAAACTTATATGTCGTTTTCTACATACACTGACCCCATATGCTAGAAAAGAGAGAGAGAGAGTTAATCCACATAGAGGAGTTCACAAAGGAAGCAAAAGGGTCATTCCGATACATGCCCACCTACTGGAAGGAAGTCATTAAGGCAAAATATGCAGAGGAAAACAACTGGATGACCAAAGAGGTGACTATGCCATATGGGGTCAGTGTATGGAGATCCATAAGATCTTTGTGGCCTGAGTTTAAGGCCAATGCAATTATCAAAGTGGGGAATGGAGAGAAAACAGAATTCCGGAAGGATATTTGGCATGAAGTAGGTAGGCTAGATGTTTTGTTTCCTGATATATACCTCTCAAGTATCCCACCAACAGAAGTTCATAGCAGACCACTGGACTCATCAAGGGTGGAACTTCAACTTTAGAAGACAAATGAATGACTGGGAGATTCAGAGGGTAGCAGATTTCTTCAACACCATTGACCAATTTAATGGACTAGAGGGGAATCAAGACATTCTGTGGTGGAAAGGCAATCAGAAGGGCAGCTTTAAGGTGAGTAGTGCATACACCTGGTTGAACCATCCCAATCCACAAAGTCACTGGCCATGGAAAGGAATCTGGAAGTCAAAAATCCCACTCAAAGTGGCTTGTTTTGTCTGGTTGCTAGCCAAAGTAGTTGTATTGACTCAAGACAACTTAATGAGAAGGGGTATACCATTATGTTCTAGATGTTTCTTTTGTGGGGAAGCTGTTGAGACAGTTAAACATCTTTTTCTACACTGCAAGATCACTGGCAAACTATGGAGGTTATTCCTGAATCTTAAGGGTATATCATGGACCATGCCTGCCAAGATCACAGAAGCAATCCAGAGTTGGGAGGAAGCAGGGAAGCAGTCAAAGAACAGAGACAAATGGAGAATTGTCCCTGCTAGAATATGGTGGGCAATATGGAAGAAGAGGAACTCTAGGGTTTTTGATAGCATAGAGAGTAGAATGCAAAAAGTTAAACTAAATTGTCTTGCGCTACTATGTTTTTGGAGTAATCAGATATACTCAAATGATACTATCTCCATAATTGATGTACTAGATTCAATTTAGGAAGAGATAGTAGGATTTGAATTACATGTTATAAATATTGACCAGTACAGTTTCAGTACTGCTTTTGACGAATATACAAAGTTACCAATTTCAACAAAAAAAAACTATTCTCATCACCACAATTAAAGTCATTTAATCAAAGTTCAAACATTCTTGAAACTTTGAAAGGAATATTTTATTCCAGCTTCAACAGAAAATGCTAACAATCTCACTGAAGCGAAGTTCTACAATTCAGCGTCAAAAGGAAGAAACTAATAATTTTATTATACGACAACCTTGTAGAATAACAAGCTTATCATTTGTCCATAATCAAAACACAAACAGTCTACTTCTATTCAACACTGCAAACCAATAAAAAATCCATGCCTTAGTTTCTGAAACAAATTCAAATGCTGAAAGTAAAAACTAGAGAGAGAAAAAATAACCACATTTTCAGATGCATTTGTTACAACACACAACTACCAACAGCTACAACACACAACTACCAACAACAACATATCCTGATTAATCCTATAGGTGGGTCTGGGAGGGTAGAAATAAGTTGTGCAGACTCTTCACTATTGATACTGCACCCGTGTCATATTCCCCAAAAATACACTATTGGAGAATCAGACACGCACCTGTTGACATTTTTGAAGAGTCGAAGCAACATAAGGTAAAATGTATACAGACCTTATCCCTACCTCCTGAAAGGTAGAGAAACTATTTCCAAGTGACCCTCGGCACGAGTAACACATATCAAAACAGTTAAAAAAGTACAAACATAAAATACAGAAGTAAAACAGACATAGCACATAACAGACGAATGAGTTATGCAGACTCTTCAATTTCGATGTAGCACCCGTGTCAGATTCTCCAAAAATACACTACTTTTGGAAAATCCAATATGCACCTGTTGACATTTTTGAAGAGTCCAAGCAACATAACATAAAATATACGCATACCTTATCCCTACATCCTGAGAAGTAGAGAGACAGTTTCCAAAAGACCCTCGGCTCAAGGAACACATATCAAAGCAGTTTAAAAAAAGTACAAACATAAAATAAAGTATAAGCACTAGATTTTTTTATTTTTTTTTAAACTGGTAACTTTTATAAACCCTAGAATTCTTTTGTTAAAGTAGCACAAAGTAATCGACAATTATATGTATATATAGTTTAAGAGACGAAAATTTACTCTATCAATAGTTCCAGCAATAGCGCCATTTGTATGAACTTCCGTTTCAAATTTCCAATCCTCCGGCAACCAGCTCGGTCTTTCTACATTCACCTCAACCAATCTAGTCACGTTACGCACATGCATAACCGTCTCAGCCACCGACTCTGTTGTCTGAACCTCCATCTTACTCTCTGACTCCACCGGCGCCGGAGTAGTTAGATCGGCCTCCTTTCCTTCTTCTACAACGCCGTCACCTTTGTTTGGTGTGCCGGTTTCAACCCTAGCATTCGTCTCAGTGCCGATGTAGGTACCGGACTGTAACAGTGGATCCGGCGGTATACCGTCGTTGCCGCCAGTAACGATTACCGGCAGGATGGATGTGGCGGCGGCGGCGGCAGGGTTAGTCATCGAAGGAAGCATTGAAAGAGTCAAATTGAACTAACACTATTTATTTTTGTTTGTCCTTTAAAGTAAAATCTTCTTCTTAAACTATATATATAACATAACATTCCTTTTTACTCTAGAAACGTATTTTATTTTTTTTCCTAAAGTAGTACAAAACTCATTAGGTAGTCAAAGTGATGTGGCACCATATGATTGGATAAAATAAATTTAACATTTTAATGATTATTCTATAAATAAGTTATAAATATTTATGTAATTGTAAATTAGCATATCAAATATAAAATAAATTTATTTCTAAATAAAAAGTTATGACCGTCATTTGAAACTGAACAAATATAAAATGTTCATTAATCTTGTGGTATTGAACAAATCATGTGGAAAGTTGAAATTAAAAAATTGCTCAAAAATGAAAAGAGACATTCTTTTTGAAATGGACTAAAAAGGAAAGTGGGTCAAACATGTCGTTATCTACAGTTTGTTAGTAGTTTATAAACTTGTGGAGAGGCTAACAAACAATTTTATATAAAATGGTCAGAAAATGCCTTACCCTCTTGACCTCTGGTCTTTGGCTTAGTATAAAGTCAACATCAGAGCATGAAAAAAGATTATAGCAGGATTGGAAATATTGAGAAGAGAGTTCTTGCCATAGGGCAAACACCAAGAGAAAAAGCCAGTTTTTTCCAAACCATTAAAAAATAACCGTTTTCCAATGAAAGCTATAAATGTCAAATCTTACAGCAATTTATGGTATCTTGACATACGACAAAAATCAATCAGATCTTACAACATTTTTCAGTTGATAAAGACATTTATGCTTTCGTCACGTTCCAGCCGCCGTTTCAACATTTATCCTTGTACTATATCTATCATCTACATTCTAATATTTGTTTTGTTAGCTTCCGTATGGAGTCGAACTAAATTTGCAAAAGGGAGTAATAATCTAATACAAGCCATTCAATCTCTCTACACTACCACATTCATAAAGGCATTCAGCAACCTCAAGTTCACACTTTTCTTCACGAAATCATGTAACAAAATGTGAATTAGAAAGGCAAAAAAAATTTACTCAATTCAATGCATATGCACACAAACCAACTGTTTCTACTTGCCCTATCCACTTGAGAAAACAAGTATTCTTTTCAAAGGAAAATATAGTTTCCTGATTTTAATTATATATGAAATGAAATCTACAATTTGAGTTGAGGGTCCATCAGAAACAACCTCTCTACCTTCATAACGTAGGGGTAAGGTAAGGCTGCATACCCATCACCCTCCCCAAGACCCCACTTATGGGATTACACTAGATATGTTGTTGTTGTTGCTGTTATGAAATCGTATAAGGTCCTCCAAACCTAAAATCCTACTAACATAACATGTTGCACTTGTCCAAAAGTAGCTTTTCCTTTCCTCATGTAAATCATCTACGCTAGAAAAGAAAGAGAGATAGTTAATCCACATAGAGGAGATCGCAAAGGAAGCAAAGGAGTCATTCTGATACCTTTCTCCCTTATCTAGGAGAACTATTCTCACCACCACAGTTACAGTCAGTTAATCAAAGTTCAAACATTTTTGAAACTTTGAAAGGAATATTTTATTCCAGCTTCAACAGAAAATTCTACCAATCTCACTGAAGCAAAGTTCTACAGTTCAGCGTCAAAAGGAAGAAACTAATAATTTCATTATACAACAACCTTGTACAATAACAAGCTTATTGTTTGTTCATAATCAAAACACAACAGTCTATACTTCGATTGAACACTGCAAACAAAAAATTTCTTCATGCTCTAGTTTCTGAATCAAATTCCAATTCAAACTCCAATGCCTAAAAGTAAAAACTAGAGAGGGAAAAAATAACCACAGTTTTATATGCATTTGCTATAACACACAACTATCAACAACAACAATAACATACCCCGTGTAATCCTACAGGTGACGTTTGGGAAGGGTAGAAACAAGTTGCACAGACTCTTCCCTTGTGATGCCGTGCACTCGTGTTGGATTCTCCATAAATATACTCCCTCCATTTCAATTTATTTGGCCTACTTCCTTTTTAGTCCGTTTCGAAAAGAATGAGCCTTTATCTTTTTAGCAACTTTTTAATTTCAGCTTTCCACATGACATATTTAAGGCCACAGAGATTAGGGAGCATTTTGATACATTTAACATACCTTTAATTTAATACCACATGATTTAAAAGCCTTTTTTTACTTTCTAAAACTCCGTGTCTAGTCAAAATAGACCAAACAAATTGAAACAGAGGAAGTACTACTTTTGGAAAATCCGACGCACACCTGTTGACATTTTTGAAGAGTCCAAGCAACCTAAGGTAAAATGTATTCCTGAGAAGTAGATAAGTATATATGTAAGTTTAGAGACGAAAATTTACTCTATCGACAGTTCCAGCAGTAGCGCCATTGGTACGAACTTTGGTCTCAAATTTCCAATCATCCGGCAACCAGGTCGGCCTTTCTACATTCACTTCAACCGATCTACTCGGCTTACGCACAGGCGTAACTGTTTCAGCCACCGACTCAGTCGTCTGCACCTCCATCTTACTCCCCTCCTCCGCCGGCTCCGCCTCCGCCGGTGCCGGAGTAGTTAGATCGGCTTCCTTTCCTTCATCTGGTACATCGCCTCCGGCGCCTTTGTTCGGCGTGGTGGTTGCAACCCTAGCATTCGTCTCAGTGTCTATGTAGGTACCGGACTGTAACAGAGGATCCGGCGGTATGCCGTCGTCGCCGCCGGTAACAGTTACCGGCGGATCAGCGGCGGCGGCGGCGTCAGTCATCCGAGTCAAATAGGCAGAAAAAAGTCAAATTGAATAATGTGATATGGACTGACAGTATCCTTTGTTGTTTGTACTTTCAAAATAAAATAAATTCTCCTTCTCAAACTACATATAGAACATCCCTTTTTATTCTAGAAACATTTTCTTGTTATAACCTGATGTCGGAACTAGCTTTCGCGTACCTTAATTAAATATACGAGATATTTGTCACATTTTACCAGTAATAAGTAATATACGAGATATCTGTCATATTCTATCAGCAACAAGTATCACATTTGGTGGCACTATAACACAATTGGTGGCGTTAATTTTCACAATCCGTCTTTGTTAAACACAAGCAATATTTTATGCGATTTCGCACTTTCGTCAGCTACTAACGGCTTTGCAATCACCGGAAACTTCAACCCTTCATTTTCTAAGTAAATTTCAGATACCATTTTCACAACGTAAATTATAGTTTGTTTAGAAATCCTAAACGACGTCATTTCACACTCGATTTCCAATTCTAAACTCTATATATAACATCCCTTTTATTCTAGAAACATTTTATTGTTATAACAGTGGTGTTCGGGTCAGCATTCGCACACCTCGAATAACTACATGAGATACGTGTCGCCTTTCACCAGTAACAAGTATCGTATAGTACAAAACTACCTATTTTTATTCTAGAAATATATTTCATTTTGTTTCTAAAGAAGTACAAAATTTATTACGTAGTCAAAGTGATGTGATACCATATGATTGGATAAAAGAAATTTAACTTTTTTATGATTATTCTATAAATAAATTATAAATATTTATGTCATTATAAATTAGCATATAAAATATAAAATAAAATTATTTCTAGATAAAAAAATATTTATGTGATTATAAATTAGTATATCAAATATATAAAATAAATTTATTTCTAAATAAAAAAATATGTTTGTCATTTGAAACGGAACAAATATAAAAAGAAATGTTTTTTCTCTGTTTTAATTTGTTTGGTCTATTTTGATTTGACACGAAGTTTAGAAAAGTAAATATAAAACTTTTGAATCACGTGGGCTTAGCTTAAAGATATGACAAATATACCAAAATATTCATTAATCTTGTGATATTGAATAGGTCATGTGAAAAGTTGAATTAAAAAATTTCTAAAAAAAGAAAAGAGACATTCTTTTGAAATTGACTAAAAAGGAATGTGGGTCAAACAAATTGATAATATTTTAAAAATAGATTTTCACTTTTACTACTTGTGACTTTTAGCATATCAATAAAAGATAAAAAAAAAGTTGTCATATTTGATCCTAGCATTAATTATTATTCTCCAAGTCAATTTTCATTTTTAACATATCAAGAAAAGATAAATTTTTTGTCATATTTGATCCTAGCATTAATTATTATTCTCCAAATTATTTTTCAAAATCTAGTGTTAAACATCAATTAATACAGATAGTGTGGTAAAACAACCATGTTAATCATTGTTTTCTTTGGGCGTGCCAAATCAAATTGATATCATCATCACCCACAGGATAAGATCAAAAACTTGATTTTACTAAACAAGTGAGAAAAATTCTTAATATCTTATTAGTTAGATGCGTTAGGTGTAATTAAAAAAAAATGCTAATTGAAAATAGAAAGTGCTTTAAAAGACAATGACCATCTTATTGTCAGCACGACTAGGTGTTGGAATTCAATTAGTAGCTCTGACATGTAATTCGGCTCCTCAACTCATTTCGATTGCAAAGCCTTTCTCCTCAGATGCATGCATGTCCTAACAATACCAGTTGAAGATTTCGCTCGTTATAGATTTTGACAAAACATCTCAAGAAAAACTAATGACAATTACTTAACTATATGAAAAAAAACTGAAATATATCAGTTATTATAGATGGAAGAATTAAGCCATGTATGTTAATCATATAAGAATTTACGATTTAAATTTGATAACTTCAATCTTCAAGACTTCGCTATTAAATCTATTACATTTTTAAAAATTATGTGCAATTCAATATTTGTTTACACACACACTTGAGGCAAATTTGAGAAGATCATTGGACTTTTGTCTTCTTACAATTTGATCATTCAAAGCTATTAATTTTATATTAGAAAATGTGCTAAGGTCAAGAACGACTACATTTAAGTATTGTAATGTTGGATTGACTTATGTTAAATACTAGTTTAGTTTAGTGTAGTGTTTCTCGTCAATCAATAAAATTATATATGAAAGAATAAAATTATTAGAAAGTAGATAGTTGATGTTAAAATAAATTTATATCCATTAAAATGATATAATTTGTACAAAAAAAACGACAACCATTAAAGCTTATTATATAAAATAACAACAATATAGTTGTTCATATTAAATTTTAAAAGAGAATTCTAGAGTAAAAATGACTAATCAATTTCTTGTGACGAAATGTATAGATCCAAAGAATCTAATAAAAATTGTAAATAAGTTAATTTTAAATTATTAGAGTAATTGTATATACATAAATAAAAATCACAAAAATCTTCTCAATTAGCAATTATCTATCAAGAATACTTGATAATTTATTAGTTTAAACTTCAAGAACATACTTAAGTCACAAAAGAAAATTTTCTAATTAGCAATTGTCTATCAAGAATAGATGACAATTTATTATTGAAAATTTCAAGAACGTACTAAAATTTTAAAAAATTTACCTCAAATGACAAGTAAATTTGTCTCTTTAATCATAGATACTGTAAATTTGTCTCTTTAATCATAGATTATCAATATTTCACCAAAAACGTTATCAATAAGCGATTGTCTATCAAGAATACATAATAATTTATTATTATAAATTTCAAGAATATATACTAAAAATTTTAGAAATCTTACCTCAAATCACAAACAAATTTATCTTCTTTAATCTTAGATACTATCAAGATTGTAAACATGAAGTACTAACTAAAATTTTAGAAAAGTTACCTCAAATCATAAGCAAATTTGTCTCTTCAATCATAAGATATATCAAGATTTGACAATTTTTTTTTTAATTAACAATTGTCTATCAAGAATACATGATAATTATAAATACAAGAAATTTATAAAAAAGCAACAAAAAGGATGATGCTAATGACGCAAAAATACAACTCAGTCAAAATAAGAAGAAAACATAGAAGTAGAAAAAGATGTATATGTTTGTAGAAGAAGTCCTATGTTTCTAGGAAAGTTTGATTAAAATATTACTTAAATAGAATTATAGAAATTCCTTTTTTATATAAAGTAAAATTTTAATTGATTTAAAAGTGTTAAATATTATGATTTCTTGGGATTTAATTTTCTAACATAAATTAATAAGAGAAAAATTAAGTTTTTAAAGGTAATTTATAAAAGAAATAACTTAGTGGTTTCACAGCTAGTTAGTTCACGTATAGGTTTTTTAAGGTAATTTAAAAATTAAGTTTATTAGCATTAGAACTTCAAGAATATAATTTAAAAAGTCACGTAAATTTGTACTCTTTTTTCTTATTCTTAATGTATATTTTAGGACTTCTTTTTCACGTACACAAGAAAAAAAGAAAACCTACTAACATTAATTCTCTATATATTTTAGGATTCTTTAATTTTTCAATAATTAATAATAATTTAAGAAAATAAGTGAAAATATGATTTTGTTTAAAGCAGAAACTTTTAAATCACTTTTCTAAGAGTCTCGACACTTTTAATAGATTGTTGATTTTTGAGTCAAAATCGTTTTTAAATATTTTGTAGTGTTCGAATAAGATAAAAATATATGTTTAAATATTTGTGTTTAAGTCATCCAAAAAATAAGTTTAAAATATTGCCATCTATAAAGTGAGCTACGTACAGTTTTTTCCATTTTCTTAACATCACCCATCACCTTATCCTGTGTAAAGTCTGCGTACACTTGCCCTTATCAAATTGCATTACAATTATATTCTTTCTAGAAATCTTCACCTTATTTTTAGGCAATATTAGAAGAGTCCAAAATACACAAAACACTCATGCAAATTCCCAAGTAGTACAAAATATAATGGCATTGGTTCCAAAGGCATTATTGAACGAAGGGTCATTGTTTGTTGAAGTTGAGATGACTGGTGATTCCTTTTCCTCCACTGTTCGTGCTACTGTTGTTCAAGCCTCCACCATATTCTATGACACCCCTGCCACTCTTGGTTAGTTTACATCTTTTTTTCCTAGTCTATCGGAAACGAACTCTCTAAATTCACAATATACTAAGGCTATGTAGAGTGAGGTATCAGAATTTTTACTAAGACGTTTGAAAAAATAAAACATGTAGTGTCAAAGTTGGTGTACTTATTTGTCGGCCAAGTTTGAGTGTTTATTTTATGTTACGACCTCAGTTTATGTGATGCACTCTACTTTTTAGTCTGTCCAAAAAGAATGATATCTTTCTATATCAAGAAATAACCAAGTTTGAGTGTCTAATGTTTTATTACATCCTCAGTTTATGTGATGCACTCTACGTTTTAGTCTGTCGAAAAAGAATTAATGATACCTTTCTATATCAAGAAATAAGTTAACTATCTGCTGGTGCTCTATGTGTCCAAATAGTGTCAGCTTTGATGTATATATATATATATATATATATCCCATGCACCCATTCATCCACAAGGGCTCCTTGATCACACCTAATTGCCTCAATAGCTTGCCTAGAAGCTGCTGTGTGAAACCAGTGGTGTCCAGAAGCTGCTGTTTCACATGATCAGTCATGCCAACTGATAAGATGGGGTTCTCGGATGGTAACCACCCTCCACTTCCAACGCTGAGGTTGTAAGCTCGAGTCACCAATGGAGCAAAAAGGTGGGAGCTCCTAGGGAGGGGTAAAAAGAAAAGTCATGCCAACTAAGAATAAGCTAGATTTATCTACGTTAGCCACAAGTCCAGTACTACAACAACAACAACAACATACCCAGTAAAGTTGGCCCAACAAAGGTCAGAGAAGACTTTGATGAGAACTGAGGGTATTATTTTTCAGAAGCCTCTTGTGGTAAGAGAAAATGAATGGAGCTAGGAGTTTGAAACGTCTGTCCTAAATATTCGTTCTTAATTAAAGAAACTTCTGATTTGGGAACTCATTTTCATCTTACTTTCAAAGCTCTCCTGTTAATGATGCTTTACGTTGATTTATTCTCCTTCAAAAGTTCAGTTCTTTTCAAAGGCATATCTTTAATATTTAGCATGTGGTTCTCTTGATTTAGAATCTAATATACTTGAGTCCTCTAACCAGTGATGAGCAGAGTCTGTGAGCTGATCCGTTATATTGTAAGGTTGAATTACATGTTTAGTAGTAGTTGCTATCAGCAGAAAGTGTGAAAGTTCAGCGTTTGAATGTTGTTGGGAGAGTGCACTGCCTTCAATCAATCTTGTCTTTATCAAATAATCAAATTCTATCCTTTTTATTTACCTTCTTTGTTCTGTCTTTGCACATGAAGAGGAAAGGTTCTGTTTTAGTGCATGCAGCAGAAAAGAGCCAAAAGCATCGAGTTTACACCGTGAAATTATGTTTGATTACTTTGTGGTCGCGAAGCTGGATTTCTCTAATCTAGAAGTTTTCTGTCATTTCTTTAAATCAAGAAGTCTTCTGGTTTGTTAGATTCTTGAATTGAGATAGTTACTGCTTGGCATTTTTTCTAGATAAGGCTGAGAGGCTTCTTATTGAAGCTGCTTCCTATGGTACTCAACTGGTGGTGTTTCCTGAAGCATTTATCGGTGGTTATCCACGTGGATCAACTTTTTGTGTCTCAATTGGGGATTGGACAGACAAGGGGAAGGAGGAGTTTCTCAAATATCATGCTTCTGCCATTAATGTGCCAGGTTCAGTAACTCTTTGATTTATTGACCAATTAACTCTCTACTATGAAATCTTTTGACTGTAGGTGATTTCAATTGTTCAAAACTCAAAGGAACATATATAACAGATTACTTATACAAAAAAGAATAAGATGATCATAAAGACTTTGTGACACATACCTATGATCAAGCTATATATTTTCAATTGTTCAAAACTCAAAGGAAAACTGAAGGTATTCAATATTAATTCAGAGCTTGAAAATTCAGTCAAACATGTTATGAAAATTGAATTGTCTTTCTGGACTTCATTGCTAAGGTATCTCATGCTAAAATGGACTAGGTCCTTTACATTTCACTAAACACTGTTTGCTGTTTGTATGTGCTTTTCTGTAAGCTCTCTTCCATCCTCTAATTTTGTCCCTACAAAAGCTTCCCATCTTTCCCCCTTCTCTTCTCTCTCTCTTACAACTATTGGTTGCAGGTCCTGAGGTTGATCGCCTGGCAGCAATGGCTAGAAAATACAAGGTGTACTTGGTGATGGGTGTTATTGAGAGAGATGGACACACACTATATAGCACAGTGCTTTTCTTCGACTCTCGGGGTCACTACCTTGGGAAGCATCGAAAGATAATGCCAACAGCGTTGGAGCAGATAATCTGGGGTTCTGGGGATGGATCAACAATTCCAGTTTATGACACTCCTATTGGAAAAATAGGTGCTGTAATAAGTTGGGAGAACAGAATGCCACTTCTAAGGACTGTGATGTATGCTAAAGGTCGGAGATGTGTTTGCTAATCTCTTAGGTTCATCTATTCCTACCGTTGAATATCATGTTTTAGCCATACTTTGATATTCACAATAATTTATAATTTAAAATACTTAAAGATATATGAAAAAGTTAAGTTACAATAATCAACAATTGCCACTAAGTTCCTGGCATCTTTGTCGATAAAATTTATCTATGATAGCGGTTGCTTCATTCCATTATATTGTAAAGACGGTTATATATATCAAGTTTCAAACAAATATATCAATACATAAGAAAAAATGATAGTAGTTGCTTCACTTGTGTTATTAAAGTAATGAACTCCTAGGGCATCAAAGTACCGGTGTGGTCAGATGCTTTTCTGTCTTGGTGCAGCTTCTGATAATAGAATTAAGGAATAAATTTTCATCCATATTAATTCACTGTGTTTATTCACGCTGCAGTTTGTTTCTGATTATAATGTCTTCAAACTACTGAGTTACTTGATACATTGTGGGTGAATTTTGCTAGACTTCTTGTAGGGTGGTATACCAGTTGTATTCTAATGTCTAAATACTTATTTTATACTTTAGTTCATGAAGCTGAATTTCATTGTCACTGTCCACAAGTAGAAAGATACATCATTACTTTTTGTGGATGTGCCTTTTGGAATGACTGTTGTCGTTGATGGCCTGCTCTGAGCCCCATTGGGTTTCCAAATTTTCCGGCCATCAACGAGCTTTACAACGTCGAAGTCGATCTTCCCCCTATCGGAGGAAATGGCTTGTTGAATTTTGTAGGAAGAGTCATTAGGGCTTTTTCTAATACTGGAAATGATTTCTTGCTCTTTCAAACTCCTGATATGATTGAAAGTAAGTACTCAAAACCTACAATTTATATGTTAGGTCGGACTCACTCTGTGTTAAATATCTATAGATACGTACCTATATGGATGTGGTGGTATTTTTAGAGGATCTGAGAAACATTGTTGAGAATTGCAACGTATGTTGAAACCTGTATGTTGTTCAGATCCACCAAAAATGTCACCACATCCTTTTAGATCCATTTTTATGAATAACATTTGTTTGAGAAATGGATATTACTTGAGACGTCACAGAAAGCAAGTGGATATTCTCATTTGCAATATGCTCCTAACTGAGTTTCTGCAAAATTTCTTAGCTCTTTCCCGTTGCAGGCATTCAGATCTATTGTGCACCTACAGCTGATGCTACGGAAGTGTGGCAGGCATCAATGACCAACATTGCCTTGGAGGGCGGTTGTTTTGTTTTATCAGCCAATCAGTTCTGTAGAAGGAAAGATTATCCACCTCCACCAGACTATGTTTTTTCCGGCACTGAAGAAGACCTTACACCAGATTCCGTTGTTTGTGCTGGTGGCAGTGTAATTATATCTCCATCAGGGGCTGTGCTGGCAGGACCAAATTATGACGGGGAATCACTCATCTCAGCTGATCTAGGTACGTTAGTGAACTGTCTTATTTTGCATTCTCAAATTGACATTAACTATGTAGCATGAATGAAATTGTCATACTTCAGTTGTTGGAAAGTGATTTACCTCAGCTTCTTTGTTAAAGTAGGAAGAAAACAAGTCTTCTCATCCCGAAAAAAAAAAAAGGAAAAAGAAGAGTGCAAAAAGATTGGTTTTTGTTTTACTTGTCACCAATCCTATGGCTGGTTACTTCTCCTCGCAGCATGTATGCTTGATGCTTCTCACAATTGCTCTGCGGAATAAAATGTTTCTTCATAGGAGACTATGAGGTACATGTATATCTTAGATATACACGTATATGCCCCAAAATGTTTCTTGCTTTGTATTTTAAGTCTCAGACTCCCGCAACACTACTTTTATGATAGTCGTTCTAATTGTCGATCTAACTATTTTGTAGTCTCTGAAGTTTGATCTACATCAGACTGGTTGTGCACTTCCTGCATTTTGTTGTTTTACTTTACTCGTATAAGCAAAGTGCGGTTGACCGCAATTATACTCTGATTTCTATATGCTACATATAATCAATGAAAACACAAATTACGAGTCTATTCACACACTATGTTGGTTCATTTGCCATGACATACTCATTGAACATGGGTGGTGTGGACACACTGAACAGATTCTTTAAAGCATCCGAAAAATTAGTGAACTGCAATTACTTTTGCAGGATACTTGTACACACCTAATATCATAGATGTATTAATAACCGAGCAACATGATTCACGCATAATTTACTTGCATTATTACATATTGTTATCGCTAGCACACTTTGTTAACTATCATTTTTGACAGATCTTGGAGAAATAGTTCCAGCCAAGTTTGCTTTTGATGTGGTTGGGCGCCATGCAAGACCTGATGTTTTTAGCTTGATCTTGAGGGATTATCCGCTGAGATCTGTTAGTTACACTTCTACATCTAGTACTAGTAAAGCAGAGCGCTCTACCAAATGACAAAGGCCTCCTTACCTCTGCATCTATGACGTTAGAGTGTCGTCCCCGAGTAGTCAACCTCCTGGCTGATCGCATAAGCTCGAGGGCACTAATTGCCACCTTTACAGCACAGGCTGTATAGTAGTCCTTTATTTATATGTCATTTACATCCCTTGGAACTTTACCAGTTGGCTAACTGAATGTCTTTTAACTCTATGAAAAACATGTTGATTCATTGGCTGTTTTTAAAAATCTTAGACATACTCTTCTATACATTCATCTGGCTGTTGGATACTATGTTGCTTGAATCCTCCAAAAATGTTGCCTAAGATTGTTAGGCGAGCCCCCATCGTTGGGCGTTAGGCGTGCTTAGGGCGTACAATCGGGCGCTTATGGCGTAAGCCTCACAGGACTAAAGCCTTACTCCTACGCCTCGAAACGTTTTGTCAGTGCCTTGCCCCGGGGCGAGCCCCAAAACTGCCTTTTAAAACACTGATTTTTGTTGGGTTCGAAATCGATTGGGCGTCATGCGGAAGCTAATAGTTGCAAATCATAGAGGCGATAAATCAGATGACACATAAAACTATACTAAAAAGACATATTATTGATAGGTTTGGTCAATTGGCCTACATATTATGAAAACTAATATCAAAAACATAAAATCGAGACTACATTGTGGACATTATTGTGTTGTGATATGAGAATAGGAGTCTTCTATTTATAAAGGTCCAAAACCTTTCCTCTAAGCAAGAAATAAATCAAATATGGTAGAGTTTTATATTTTCTTTTTAGGAATAGTAAAAGTAATTATGGTATTACTTTTATTTTCCTTTCAAGAAAAGTAAAACTTAAAGTTGATAAGAAAGTCAGGGCAAAAATCCTAACAAATCTCCCCTTTTTCGCTTAATTTTCTTGACAAAAGTTGATCCATTTTCTTCATGTCACGTGCATGATTTTTATTCTTCACATAATCTCCATCACTGTTGTTTGGCATGCTTAAAAATGGAGTCCTTTTGGGTTAAAAAATATATGAGCCCTTTCGGGTTAAAATTATTGAAGCCCTTTTGCAGGGTTAAAAGTGAGCTTTATTTTCATATATATAACTGCAGGATTGTTGAAAATATAATTGACAATTGTCTCCACATGATTTTTTTTTGACAAAACAATAGCCTTCATTATCGTCAAGTTGGCAGCAACTTTAATCTTAATTTGTCATCAATCTGAACCATCAGACCATTGAACCATAGACTCTGATACCACTTATTGGGTTCGAAATCGAGAGGGACTGCAAACCAAGGTGGTGATAATTCAGACGACAAAGAAAAACATACTAAAAATATATTATTGATAGGGTTGGCCAATTGACCTACATATGAAAAACTATTATAAATAAATCATAAAAAACTATGTGAGAAAATATCTCCCTAAACAAGACTTCTTTATTGAACTACATTGTGGATGTTATTGTGTTCTGGTATGAGAAGAGGGGTCTTCTATTTATAGAGGTGTAAAATATTTCCTCCAATAAAGAGGTTAGCCAAATATGGAAAAGTTTTATATTTTTCTTTTAGGAAAAGTAAAAATAATTATGGTATTACTTTTATTTTTCTTCAAGAAAATTAATACTCAAATTTGATAAGAAAATCAGGGCAAAAACTCTAACAGTTTTCAGGAGCAAATTTAACGATAGAATGCATTTGCGACCAAATTCAAAAGGAGTGGTAAACTTGTCCTACCTCTACCCCTCTTTGTGCCTACTATATCCAACCCTCATACCTCCTCACTGGGGTGTCTAAACCTCGCCTCATCACATGTCCAAATCATCTCAATAACGTTTCATCTTATCCACCACGGAGGCCACTCCCACCTTATCTCAAATCAACTCATTCCTGATTCTATCACACCTCGTATTTCCACACATCCATCTCAACATCCTCTTCTCTGCGACATGCATCTTCTGAACATGGAGTTTTTGACTGTCCAACACTTCGTCCCATTTAGCAACGTCGGTCTAACCACCACACTCAAAGACTTACCTTTAAGTATCAGTGGTATCTTTTTATCACACAAGACTCCGAAACCAAGCCTCCACTTCATCCACGCCGCACCAATACGATGAGTGACATCATCGTCTATGACCCCACTATCCTGGATAATATAGCCAAGATATTTAAAACGATCGCTCTTCGGGAGAACCTGTGTGTCCAAACGCACTTTCACATTTTTCTCATGCAATCTTTTACTAACGGTGCATAAAATTTAAACTCTATGAAAAATATTATAAGTGGGTCAAATATATATCGTTGATCTAAAAAAAAAAAAAAAGAAAATTATGACAAATAAAAAGAATGAAAAGAGTAGTTGAGGGGCCAGTTTGGATCTTTACCTACCTAACTAAAATAACTACCATTAACAGTCATGTCCAACCCCGGAAGCGTCAGTTACAACTCGTAACAAGAATTCAAAATTCCCGCTCCATTTTTCTAACACTCAAAATACAGAGAAATCCATATGCAAATTCAGAAAAAATAACCAAAAAAAGTAGTATGAAAACAGGAAAAATGGGTTCAGGCAAAGCCCCAGTAGTGAATATGGGTAGTGATTCCTCCTCCGCCGCCGCCCGCGGTTTCCGTGCTGCAGTAGTTCAGGCCTCCACTGTCTTCTATAACACCGCTGCCACTCTTGGTGAGCTCCCTTTTACTATAGAATTTACTTTTTGGGTTTTGATTTTCTTGAGCTGTTGATACGATTTTGTGTTTGTTAATTGGTGGGTTGCACATCTGGTTTGTGGGTTTTCCATGAAAGGCTTGTTTGTTCTTGATGAATAGGCCCCTTTTACTCCAATTTACTTTTTGGGTTTTGATTTTCTTGAGATGTTGATACGATTTTGTGTTCGTTTATTGATAGATTGCACATATTTGGCTTGCGGGTTTTTGATTTTCTTGAGTTACTGATACGATTGGTGTTGGAAATTTTGTGTTTATTGGTGGGTGTTCTTGATGAATAGACCCCTTTTACTCCAATTTACTTTTTGGGTTTTGCTTTTCTTGAGCTGTTGATAAGATTGGTGTTGGCATTTGTTAAAACCCCTTTACTCCAATCGACTATGTTCTTCCGTTGAGCTGGTTTAATTTTGTGGGTTTTGATGTTCTTGTGTTGTTAATACGATTTTGATCTAATTGGGTTGCACGTTTGAGTTGTGGGCTTGAATTTTCTTGAGTTACTGATACGATTGGTGTTGGAATTTGTGTGTTTATTGGTGGGTTGAACATTTGGTTTGTGGGTTTTGATTTTCTTGGATTGATTCTTGTTTGTTTATCGAAGGGTTGGACAGTTGGTTTATGGGTTTTCCACGAAAGGCTTGTTTGTTCTAGGTTAGAGCTCTGTTTGCTCCAGTTTATTTTTTGAGTTTTGCTTTTTTTGAGTTATTGATGCGATTGGTGTTGGCATTTTAGCCCCCACGAAAGACTTCGTTCTTGAAATGGAATAGTAAAATGGTTATGTTTCTTGCACAGTATTTGGGCTGTAAAATTTGTATGGAATAGTAAAATGGTTATGAAATTTGTATGGGTTTTGATTTTCTTATGTTGTTGATACGATTTTGTGTTCGTTTATTGGTGGGTTGCACATTTGGCTTGTGGGTTTTGATTTTCTTGAGTTACTGATACGATTGTTGTTGAATTTGTGTGTTTATTGGTGGGTTGAACATTTGGTTTGTGGGTTTTGATTTTCATGAGTTTTTGGCATTTGTTTGTTTATTGGTTTATTTAAACATGTGTTCTTATGGGTTGTCCAAGAAAGACTTGTTCTTGAAATGGAATAATAAGATGCTCTTGTTTCTTGCACAGTATTTGGCTGTAATTAATCTTAGAACTAAGCAGATTCTCATTATTTGGTTCTGAATTTAACTGTGGTGCCAGCATTAAGTGTTACTTGTTCTTGAAAGATGAGAGATTATTACATTACTAGGGCTAGGGCTGTTGACATTTTCTTCCCTTTGGGGGTGATTCAGCTGCTTAGAACAAGTCTTGTTGCTTGAGAACTGCGTACAAGTTTTCCATGTAATTTTTATGGATATGTTGGACTGTCTTTTATCTCTTTCAACTAAAAAGAACTACCAAGAAGTTCTTTCTTTGAGATCGGCGATGCAATCTTCCCCTTAAGGCATTGGTTCAATGACAAAGGCAGTATGTTATAGGATGTGTATTAGTTAAGTGGAAAATGGTAGTAAAAGGGTGAGCCTATTATCCAAGTTAATTTGAAACAACAAGTGGGGCGGGGAGTCGGGGGGAGGGTTGAGATTAAGTGATGTCTCTCAGTGATAGTTAAAAATTCCACTCCATATGGCTCTACTATAAATTAGTAGTTGAGTTGAGATATTTGTAAACTGCAGTGCCAGTTTAATTTGATTTGTTCTCCTAAACTTCAGTTCGCTTCAGGATCAAGGAGTGCCTATCCTCAACCAAACATTTCTTGGTCAATTAATAAATGAACTTTTTGCCTTCTTCACTCTCTGTCTTTTGCACATGAAAAGCAAAGGTTTTGCTCTAGTACATGGAAAAAAAAAAAAGAGAGAGCCAAAGACATCGACCTTTCTCCTGAAATTCTGTTTGGTGGTTCTGTGTTTTGGAAGATGGACTTTCATCTAGAAGTTTTCTGGTTCTGTAAATTCTTGAATTGGGATAGTTACTGCTTGGAATTTTTTCAGAGAAGGCTGAGAATCTGCTTATTGAAGCGACTTTTGATGGCGCTCAGCTAGTGGTGTTTCCTGAAGCATTTATCGGTGGTTATCCGCATGGATCATATTTTGGATTCTCGACTGGGAATCAAACACCCCAAGGGAACGAGGACTGTCGAAAATATCATGCTTCTGCTATCAATGTGCCAGGTTAGAGACCTTTTGATTTCCTGACTGATTACTCTCTACCATGAAATTAGCACCAGGAATTTTTTTGACTAGAGGTGATTCAGTTATTTCATATTCGAAAGAATATGAAATAAGAAGATGATACAGACATTTTGTGATACATTCCTAGAACTAAGTTATAAATATTCATTTAATAGTATAACAATAGTATAGTTCCATTTTCTAGTTAATTGTACAACAACAACAACATACCCATTGTATTCCCACAAAGTGGGGTTTGGGGAGGATAAGTGTACGTAGTCCATACCACTACCTCGGATGAGGTAGAGAGGCTGTTTCCGATAGACCCCCGGCTCAGGACAACCAAACTATAAAAAGACATCGTAAAAACTGAAACAAAAACACACACAAAAAAATAATAGTATAGTTCCGTTTTCGAGTTAATTGTAGTTAGAGGAAAACCGGAGGTATTCAATATTAAGATTCACACAAGGAAAAGGACCTCAGAGCACAAAAGTTAAAAATTGTTGATTCGGGATAAAGAGAATCGACAAATGTTATGAAATTTGAATTTTTATTCTTGACATCCATCCTAACAAATAGATCATGGTGAAATTTTCGACATCCTTCATATTTCACAAAACATAGGTATACGGATTGTTTGTGCTTTTCTCTAATCTTCCTTTCCATCTTCTAATTTTGTCCCTGCATAAGCTTCCCATCCTTTCCCCCATATCTCTCCCTTTGTCTTTCTCTCTTACAGCTATTCGGTGCAGGTCCTGAGGTTGAACATCTGGCAGAAATGGCTCGAAAATACAAGGTGTACTTAGTGATGGGTGTTATTGAGAAAGATGGAGGTACACTTTATAGCACAGTTCTTTTCTTCAACTCTTCAGGTCTCTGCCTTGGGAAGCATCGGAATATAATGCCAACACCACTTGAGCGAATAAACTGGGGTTATGGGGATTTATCAACAATACCAGTTTTTGACACTCCAATTGGTAAAATTGGTGCTGCAATATCTAGGGAGATCAGAATGCCACTTCTAAGGACCGCGATGTATACTAAAGGTCTGACATTTTTTGCCTCTCTCTTAGGCTCTTCTGTTTCTGCACCTTCTAAGGACCACGATGTATGCCAAAGGTCTGATATTGGGAATAAACTGTCCTTTTTCTCTGGTGACATTAAGTCCCATGCATCTGGTGATAAAATTTATCTATGAAAACGGTTGTATGGGCCATATGGCAGTAGAGGAATAAGAGCTATGTTGAAGGGGAAAAAAGAGCTTGTTTGTTTTGAAAACATAGATGTATACAGAATTTATTTTACCGGCATGGGGAAATTTTGTAATCAACTTGATATAAATTATTGAGTTTTTAAACTCTCTTAATATGTCAAGAACAAGTCTGAACTTCTGTTATTTTTACAGTACTTTCTTATTATGTTTTATTAATAAAAATAATTACTTTATTTCATCAAAAAGAACATGCTCCTGATTGACTTCCATAAAAGTTCTAAGCTCTTTTGTGTTGACAGGCATTGAAATCTATTGTGCACCTACAGCTGCTAGAGTCTATCGTATGCCTGCAGGTAAAGTTTGGAGGGATGTGTGGAAGGAATATATGACTCACACTGCGCTGGAGGGTGGTTGCTTTGTTTTATCGGCCAATCAGTTCTGCAAAATTGGAGATTGTCCATTTCGACAAGAACATGTTTTTTCCGGCAAAGAAGATCTTAAACCAGAGTTCGTTGTTCATCATGGTGGTAGTGTAATTATATCACCATCAGGGGCTGTTCTGGCAGGACCAGATTATGGCAAGGAAGTGATTTTGTGTGCTAATCTAGGTACGTTGGTGAGCTATCTTTTGACTCTTTTTTGCATTCTCAAATTGAATATGTGACGCATGGAATTTGAGTCCTAGTCCAGCTGTTACTAACTAGCAATTTTAACAGATCGTCGAGAAATAGCCCTAGCCAAGCTTGATTTTGATGTGGTTGGGAAGCATGCTAGACCTGATGTTCTTGGCTTGATTGTGAAGGATCACCCGATGAGCTCTCTTAGTCTCGCTTCTGGCATGAAGAGGGAAAGGACAGTGGAAGACCACACTAGACAGGAAAACGAGGATTAGATATTTCATCAACCACCACTTGAGCGCGATTCACTTATCTACTAGACCAGAGAGCCCTCCCAAATGATAAATTTCTGCATCTTTGCAAAGGTTGTAAAATACTAGTCCTTTATGTTGTAAGCCATCTTACACCCCTTGAGACTCTATAGTAGTGGCTATTTTTCAAATATAGCGATTATTTTTCAACTAATCTTGGTGAATGTAAAATCACAGCATTAGCTGATTTCTGGAAATCTTACAGCTACTATTCTTCTGCACATTCATTTGGCTATTGGGATAGAAAAAGTTGTTTATAGAAATTTATACTTGTTTTCATTTTCCCTTCTCTAGTTTTAGGTGTGATTTGTAAGAATGACCTCCATAAGCGGTGGTCTTGAACTTTTGACCCCACTTACTAATATCTATAAAACATGACCTTTGTGGTCCATAGGCATAAATTAGTTTAGTCTAGAGACCGAAATTCGGGACATTTCAATGCAGTGAACTTGCTCAATTGTCAGTTCTATCTCATATGAGACTGTTGGACACTATGTTGCTTGAATGCTCCAAAAATATTGCCGCATCGGTGTTGGGTCTTTTAATAATGCACAACTTTTGGAGGATCCGACACACTCGGTGATACTTTTGAAGGGTCCAGTGTCGATACTTTTGAAGAATCCGATCAACATAGATGGGGTAAACATGGCACAAGAAGTTGCACTTAAACAGCCACCACCATATTCTCAATTAAGTTGTACTAGTGTTATTTGAACTCTACTATGACTGATCATAAAGCCTAGAGATAATATTTTGAATTAACTTGGAACTTAATAAGCATATCTTATGATAACAAAATGTTCCTAGTAAAATTTCAATATTTTCAAAAATGTTAGTTATCCGTAACGGTTTTATTATACCATGAAGATTCGGGTTCAAATTCAGTGGAAGCAAAAGAACAACTTGGTGATTATTTCTCATTTTTTCAAAATTTGATAAACAAAGTTACTTTGTTACTTTGTGCTGGTAGAAGGTAGCAGGTACTCCGTTTGAATTAGTCAAACTACGTGTAAGCTGACTCGTCACCACAATTATCGAAAAAACAAATTATAAGATTTTCATCATCCCTTCTCTAGATTTCAAGCCAACCATCTTCCTTATAGTGCAATAAAAACACACATCTTTCATCAAATAACAATATAGGTAATGTTGAGAGCTGATCAATATACTTGATCCTATACATGTTGGGTTCGAAATTGGTGGGGTGTTATGCGAAAGCTTATAGTTTGCAAACCATAGAGACGATAAATCGGATGACAAATAAAATTATACTAAAACATAATATTATTGATATGGTTTATATGAAAACTAATATTAAAGAAAGCATAAAAAACTGTTGGGAGAAAATCTACATTGTGGAAGCTATTCTATTTATAGAGGTACAAAACCTTTCCTCCAAGAAAGAGGTTAGCCAAATATGGAAGAGTCTTGTATTTTTCTTTTAGGAAAAGTAAAAATAATTATGGTATTACTTTTATTTTTCTTCAATAGAAAATTAATACTCAAATTTGGTAAGAAAATCAGGAAAAAATCCTAACAATACACTCACCCTAATTAAGGTGGTGTTTGATAGGGAGGACAACCATTTCTGAAAAATGTTTTTGAATCTTTTTTTCATATTTGATTGATTATTATGTTTTGAAAAATAATTTCTAGGAAAATATTAAAAATTTATAAAATGACTTCTCCAGTAAAAATAGAAAAAACAAGTTTCTTAAATGACATATTACACAAGTTGTCTCTTCTCATCCTTGAAATACCCCAATCCACTCCAACCCTCTCCCACCATGCACCACCCCCATGCCCATGCTCATAGCATTTATTATATGTGTGTATATATATAGAAATGATCTTGAGATAATATTTTCTGCTTATTTAGTTTTAGGAAAAATATTTTTAACACCTTACGAGGCATCAATTTTTCAACACCTTAAGAAGTATGATTGACAACAACAAACTTAGTTGTACCCGTTGTTTACACATCAATCAGGGGCGGCTCAAATAAATCAGTGGCCTAAGGCCAAAATCAAACGGAGGCCTTGAGTTTTTAAGAAAAATTAATTGTTTTATAAAGTTTATTTTTAAAACTATATGATCGATTTCTTCTAATAATTCTTTTTTAATTAAGTGCATTTAATCTTTCTTGAAACATAGTACATATCAAGCTCCTTCTAATAATTTTTTCCTCTTATATAAAAATGTATTTTTTCTACAAATAATATTTAATATTTTTTAAAAAATATCTACAATCTATTATTACTAAAAATAAAATAAAATGAGGCCCCTCAAATTTGGGGACCTAAGGCGGCCGCCTTTTTTCCAAAGCCCGTGACACCAATGAACACAAAATATGTGTTTTTCATACACACATTTATCAATTTATATGGTCAAAGTATGCATTATAAAATTTTGATTTATTACTACTAATTGGCAACAACAACATCATACTCAGTGAAATCTCATAAGTGAGGGTGAGGTTTTGAAAGAGTAGAATGTATGTGGACCTTACCTCTCCTCGTACCTACTATATCCAACCTCTCACACTTCCTTACCTACACCTCGCTTCTTCACATCCATTAGTTTTGAGGAGCAATACGATAAGAACACATTTGAGACCAAATTCCAAAGGAGTGGTAAATTTGTTTTACTTTCATAGTTGAGGGGCATTTATGGATCTTCACCGAACTGCCCAACTAAAATCAATTACGGCCACGATTGAAATTAGATTATACTTTGCCTCTATACTATACTAGATGAATATATAGCCATCATTAGTATATACAAAAAAGAAAATAATTAAATAAATTAAATTAAATTGTGTGAATTTACATCACTCAAGCATTCAAATACAAGTCATATGATCATATAAGAGTCCATATCTATACTCGGAGAAATTTAGTGGAGATTTTTTTTTTTTGTTCCTTTAGAAATAAAAAATCAGATATTTGTAGGATGAGGGGAACTTAGTATTAGTTAGGCATTTTCACCTAACTAACTAACTACCTAACTAACTACCATTAACGGTCATGTACAACTCCGGAAGCGTCAGTTACAACTCTTAACAAGAATTCAAAATTCCCGCTTCATTTTATAACACTCAAAATACAGAGAAACCCATCTGCAAATTCACAAGAAATAACCAAAATGAGTTCAGGCAAAGCCCCAATAGTGGATATGGATAGTGATTCCTCCTCCGGCGACACAGAGACTATCAAGGTCGCAGTAGTTCAGGCCTCCACCGTCTTCAATAACACCGATGAAACTCTTGGTGAGCCCCCTTTTACTTCAATTTGCTTTTTGGGTTTTCATTTTCTTGAGCTGTTTGATGCTATGGGTGTTGGGTTTCACATTTTACCAATGGGGTTTGATTTTCTTGTGTTATTGATACAATTGGTGTTGGTTTTTGCTTGTTTACAGATGGGTTGAACATTTGGGTTGTGGGTTTTGATTTTCTTGAGTTGATTCTTCCTTGTTTACCAATGGGTTGGACATTTGGTTTCTGGGTTTTCCACGAAAGGCTTGTTTGTTCTTGGTTAGATCCCCCTTTGATCCAGATTATTTTTTGGGTTTTGCTTTTCTTGAGTTGTTGATGCGATTGGTGTTGGCATTTAGCCTCCCTTTACTTCAATCGACTATGTCCTTTTGTTTGAGTTGGTTTAATTTGTTGGGTTTTGATTTTCTTCGATTTTTTGTTGATTTTTGTTCGTTTACTGGTGGTTTCACATGCTTGGCCTGTAGATTTTCCATGAAAAGATTGTTCTTGGTTAAGCCCCCTTCACTCCAATTTAAGTTTTGGGTTTCAATTTTCTTGACTTATTATGCTTGATGTTGGCGTTTGTTTTGTTTATTATTGGTTGATTCAACATGTGTTCTTATGGGTTTTCCACGAAAGACTTGTTCTTGAATTGTATAGTAAGAGGCTCATGTTTCTTGCATAGTAAAATCGCTATAGCATTCTGTTTTGTGGGAAATTCTTGAATATGAGAGGGTGTTTCCTGTAACTAATCTTAGACACTAAGCAGATTCTCATCAGTTGATTCTGAATTTAGGCATTAAATGTTGCATGTTCTTGAAAGATGAGAGATTATTACATTACTAGGCCTAGGGCTGTTGACATTTTCTTCCCTTTGGGGGTGATTCAGCTGCTTAGAACAAGTCTTGTTGCTTGAGAACTGCGTATAAGTTTTCCATGTAATTGTTATGGATATGTTGGACTGTCTTTTATCTCTTTCAACTAAAAAGAACTACCAAGAAGTTCTTTCTTTGAGATCGGCGATGCAATCTGCCCCTTAAGGCGTTGGTTCAATGACAAAGGCAGTATGTTATAGGATGTGTATTAGTTAAGTGGAAAATGGTAGTAAAGGGGGTGAGCCTATTGTCCAAGTTGATTTAGGATCTAGGAATGTGCCTATCCTCAATCAAACATGTCTTGGTCAATTAATAAATGAACTTTTTGCCTTCTTCACTCTCTGTCTTTTGCACATGAAAAGCAAAGGTTTTGTTCTACTACAATGGAACAAGAAAGAGCCAAAGACATCGAACTTTCTCCTGAAATTCTGTTTGGTGCTTCTGTGTTTTGGAAGCTGGACTTTCATCTAGAAGTTTTCTGGTTTTGTAAATTCATGAATTAGGATAGTTACTGCTTGGCGTTTTTTCAGGCAAGGCTGAGAAGTTGCTTGCTCTAGCGGCTTCTGATGGCGCTCAGCTAGTGGTGTTTCCTGAAGCATTTATCGGCGGTTATCCGCATGGATCATTTTTTGGTGTCTCAATTGGGAATCCTACACCCGAAGAGAAAGAGGACTTTCTACAATATCATGCTTCTGCTATCCGTGTGCCAGGTTAGAGATTTTTTGATTTCCTGACTGATTAACTCTGTAACATGATTTAGTTATTTCATATTCGAAATAATATATCTCGCGGAATTATTTACAAAAGAATGAACATATAAGAGGATGATACAGCTATTACGTGATACATTCCTAGGACTAAGTTATAAATATTCGTTTAATAGTATAACAATAATATAGTTCCATTTTCTAGTTAATTGTAGTTAGAGGAAACTGGAGGTATTCAATATTAAGATTCACACAAGTAGAAAAGGACCTCAGAGCACAGAAGTTAAAAATTGTTGATTTGGGAAAAAGAGAATCGACAAACATATTATGAAATTCGAATTTTCATTCTTAACTTCCTCCCTAACAAATAGATCATGGTGAAATTTTCTACATCCTTTGCAATTCACTAAACATATGTATACGAACTGTTTGTGCTTTCCTCTAATCTTTATTTCCATCTCCTAATTTTGTCCCTGCATAAGCTTCCCATCTTTCCCCCATATCTCTCCCTCTGTCTTTCTCTCTTACAACTATTCTGTGCAGGTCCTGAGTTTCACCGTCTGGCAGCAATGGCTAGAAAATGGGAGGTGTACTTAGTGATGGGCGTTATTGAGAAAGATGGATATATACTATATAGCACAGTTCTTTTCTTTGACTCTTCAGGTGACTACCTTGGGAGGCATCGGAATATAATGCCAACACCACTTGAGCAAATAACTTGGGGTAGTGGGGATGGATCAACAATTCCAGTCTTTGACACTCCGATTGGAAAAATTGGTGCTGCAATTTCTATGGAGAACAGAATGCCACTTCTAAGGACTGCGATGTATGCTAAAGGTCTGACCATTTTTGCCCCTCTCTTAACGTTCATCTGCTTCTGCAACTTCTAAGGACTGATATTGGGAATAAACTGTCCTTTTTCTCTGGTAGCAGCAAGTCCCATGCATCTGGTGATAAAATTTATCTACGGAAACGATTGTATGGGCAGTTTGGCTGTAGAGGAATAAGAGTTGTGTTGAAGGGGAAAAAAGAGCTTGCTTGTTTTGTAAAACATAGATGTATACATAATATATTTTACCGGCATGGGGAAATTTTGTAATCAACTTGACATAAATTATTTAGTTTTTAAGCTCTCATAATATGTCAAGAACAAGTCTGAACTTCTCTTCGTTTTACAGTACCCTCTTATTATCTTTTTTTCATAAAAAAAAAGAATTACTTTATTTCATCAATACGAATAGGCTCCTGATTGACTTCCATAAAATTTCTAAGCTCTTTTGTGTTGACAGGCATTGAAATCTTTTGTGCACCTACAGCTGCTAGAGTCTGTCGTATGCCTGCAGATGGTAATCGGAGGGATGTGTGGAATGAAATTATGACTCACACTGCGCTGGAGGGTGGTTGCTTTGTTTTATCGGCCAGTCAGTACTGCCGAAGGGGTGATGATTCTCCACTTCCACCAGAACATGTTTTTCCCGGCACAGAAGATCTTACACCAGATTCCGTTTTTTGTAATGGTGGTAGTGTAATTATATCACCATCAGGGTTTGTGCTGGTAGGACCAAATTATGACGGGGAGGTAGTTTTGTCTGCTACTTTAGGTACGCTAGTGAGCTATCTTTTGACTCTTTTTGCTTTCTCAAATTGAAAATATGTGCGACGCATGGAACTGTACGTGCATTAGCTGTTGAAAGTGATTTACTCAACTTCTTTACTGAAGTAGAAAAAAAAAAAAAAATAACTCTTCTCATCCCAAGTAAAGGAGCAAGGAGTATGCAGAGAAAAAAAAATTAAAAATGGTGTTTGTTTTTTACGTGTCACCAAGCCAATGCCAAGTTACTTCTCAATGTAGAACGTATGCTTCTCACGAATTGCTCTGCTGAATAACATTTGATGGATTAAATGTTGACTATGAGGTCCGTGTACCTTATATATAGGAGGTGTACGTACTACCTGATATGCATATTGGTTGTGCTCCCATTGACTTGTTTTGCGTTTAGGTCTCTGAGCTCTTGCAACACGTTACAATAATGGTTCTAATTAATCCTGTCATTTTAACTACTTTCTGATCTCTGAACCTTGGTCTATCTCAGACAGGATGTGTGTGGACTCTGCTTTTGATACTCTTACTATGTACATTTAGTCATAAACGCAACTGCAGATGACTGCAATCATACTTTGTTTCCTAATTCTATACATTCAATGAAAAGAAAACTTCTTGATTTGCCCGGATATACCCGTATTGAATGCGTGTGACATGTTTGTGAACCTCCATTGCACTTCGTGCCTGCCTAAGGTTGGCTTGATCCTATGTCATAATCTATGACTTGCATTATTACATATTTTTCATTTCTCTGCCTATCTACTGCTATTAACAAGTCCATCTTTTACTAACTAGAAATTTTAACAGATCTTCAAGAAATAGGCCTAGCCAAGCTTGATTTTGATGTGTTTGGGAAGCATGCTAGACTTGATGTTCTTGGCTTGAGCGTGAAGGATCACCTGATGAGCTCTGTTAGTTCCGCTTCTGGCATGAAGAAGAGAAGGACAGCGGAAGACCACACCAGACAGGAAAACGAGGATTAGATATTTCGTCAACCAACACTTAGAGCGCAATTCGCTTATCTGCTAGATCTGAGAGACCTCCCAAATGATAAATTTCTGCATCTTTGCCAAGGTTGTAAAATACTAGTCGTTATTTCACGAGAAACTCCAATTAGGCTAACTAAATACAAGAAACCCGTCGATATTCAGTCTTGGTGAATGTAAAAATCACAGCATGATGTCTGTCTTGACTTGATTCACTTGCTGATTTCTGGAAATCTTTACAGTTACTACTCCTCTGTACCTTCATTTGAATATTGGGATAGAAAAAGTTGTTTGTGAATGTACTCTTTCCATTTTCCCTTATCTAGTTTTAGGGTGATTTGCAAGAATGACCTCCATAAGCGAAGGTCTTGAACGTCTAGTCCCGCTTAACAAATTCTTTTAGAAAACTGACCCCGTTGCCATTCGGGCACAAATGTGGGCATAAATTAGTTTTGCCTATGAGGTTGGAGTCGGATCATTTCAAAACAACGAAGGAGTTCAGGACATTCAATATAGTGAACTTGCTCAATTGATAGTTCCGACCATACACAATTCTTTCAACTGTATGAAAAAACATGTTGACATTCAGTTATGGTCAATGCAAAACGTTGCTGCATTGGTGTTGGATCCTTTAAAAATGCATAGCTTTTGACGGATCCAGTACGCTTGACGGCGTTTTTGAAGAGTCCGAGCAACATAGGTGGAATAAACAAGACATAAGAAGTTGCATTAAAACAGCCACCACCATAGTCTTTCCTAGGTTGTATTATTGTCACTCTACTGACTGATCATAAAGCCTAGAGATAATATTTCGAATTAACTTAGAACCTAATAAGCATATCTTATGATAACAAAATGTTAATAGTAAAATTCCAACATTTTCAGATGGCACAATACATAAACAAACGTTCAAACTTGCTTCAACTGACAAGTAACACTCCAATTTTGTGTATGCACATCTAGACATCTCAATGCATCTCAATTGTGTCAGCTGAACACTTCAACTTACAAAATGATTATCTAGACATCTCCAAAGACTGAATTTGGCTGCCAACCGCAGGCAGCTAGTTTAAAAACTTTTTCCTTTCTCCCATGCTTTCCGTTGGTCAACAACCAATCAAAGTGCTCTGATCTATAAGTGTTGGGTGTCCACAAGACATCATGGGAACGAGTTGGAGTATTTAGTTACTAGTTGAAATTAAGTTGAGGTGTCTAGATGTGCACTTTTAAAGTTTGAGTGTCGATTTATGTGTTATGCTTTTTCAAGACTATTAGTTATGTGTAACTGTTATTATTATATACTAGTCCAGTGTAAGTGCGTTGCACGTGTGTTCAATGTCAAAGAAGAAAGTTGCATGTATTTGTTGTCGAATGTTTATTAGTTACTAATAACCTGTTTGGCTAAACTTATAAAATCAGGTTATTTTGAAAAGTGTTTTTGGTGAGAAGCAATTTGTGTTTGGCCAATAAATTTAAAAAGTATTTTTGAGCAGCAATTAGTATTTGGCCAAACTTTGTAAAAGTGTTTTTAAGTGTATTTTTCTCAAAAGTGCTTTTCAAATAAGTGTTTTTAAGGAGAAACTACTTTGTTTAGCTTATGAAAGATTATTTTGGAAAAATAACATAAACATACACTTTACTTACCATATTTAAACAAATCCCAACCCTTACAAAGTAATTACAAAAATTTCAACTAATTATGCATCTTTGTTGGATGTATCGGGAGCTAATTATGTATCTCGACATACCCAAAATCGGGAAAAATATATCGAGAGCTAATTATGCATCTTTACAAAGGAAAAATGGTATCTTCGTTGGATGTATTATGTATCTCGACAGACCCAAAATCGAAAAAAATGTATCGTGAGTTAATTATGTATCTTCGTTGGATGTATCGGGAGCTAATTATGTATCTCGACAGACCCAAAATCGGGATATTTAGTAATTATGCAAAATATCGGGATTTTTGTGATCAAGCTCCAAACTGTCGGGATTTATGTTGTTTGCCCTATTATTTTTTCGATCCCTAGAAGCACTTATTTTCTTTCAAAAGTTTGGCCAAACACCTCATTTTTTTAAAAATAAGCACTTTTGAGGGGAAAAAAACCGTACTTTTGGAGAAAAATAAGTTTGGCCAAACAGGCTATAAATTATGTGATATCATTCGCATGAGAACATCATTTATATGAAATAATTAATATTTTAATTTATTTAAAGTAGATGGTAAGATTTTTTTTATTTCAAGATAAAAAAACAAAAAAGAGAATTGGATGAGCAATAAGAAAGAAAAGACTTAAATGAAAAATAATTCTTCAAACCATATAAAAATATTTAAAACAAAAGTAAAAGTTATCAAAAGCTATAACATAGCATAAATAAAGCTCGAAGAACTCACATATTAAGGAGCAAAAGAATGCAAAAATATAGATGTCTTCCTTACCCTTCTCCGTTGAGTTCCAGGTTTCCGATGACTAAAAGTAGCCTCTCATTATTGTTCATCATTCACCAACCTAAAGTCCAAACAAACAATATCATCTCCTATCTCGATCATAAAATTTATTCAGCTATAGATTTCAATTGTAGATCCCATAGACGTTCCGAGCATGAAAAACTACATTGATTCGCGTTTATCATAAGACAATAGCCGAGCAAGTGTAGTACAAGAAGGAACTAAAGTCTTACCCAAAAGTTCCACCATCTACTACGAACATCAAGAGTAAATTTGAATACACTTCTAGCCCTCAATGGGAATTCAACATAAATCTTCTTTCACTGTGATACCCTATTGACTTCTAATATGATTCATTAGATGACTTTTTTAAAATTCCACTTTACAAATTAATTAAATAAAGGATTAATACAAATAATATTTTAAAATATAATTTAAAGAAAATTGTAAATGACGGCCTCGTTTATTGATTTACCTTATGAACAAATCTAACTGAATGGCTCTAAGATAGGATCAAAAGACAATCTTTCCTTTATAGTTATCCAAAGTTTTCTTCTCTGCAAGACATGGTCAAAGCAATCAAAAACAGGAAATCTTTGAGAAATAATAGAATGTATTTTGTCAAATTTATATGAAAAAAATAGTATTAAAAACTGAGAAGATAAAAGAGATAACGATATTACAATATGGCAATTAAGAGAAACAAAAGACACCAATTTCTGTTGAAGAGAAATTGTTGATTTTTCTGTTGAATAGAAATTGTTGATTTTTCTGACTACTTCATTCGGTGACAAATGCTTCTTTCGTACAATTTTTCAGTCAGAAACTTTCAGTTCAAAGTGAAACACGATCATTAAAGCTATTAACTAAAGAAATTAAAATAAGCAAAAAAGATGATGCTAATGATGCAAGAAGGCAACTCAATCAAAATTTGAAAGCATACAAACAAAAAAGAATCAAATTTTAGGTTTAGATTTAAACCCAAAACAATAAAGAATCAAACTTTACATCTTAAATATTCATATCTAAAGCATAAATAATAGGGGGAGATTTTATGACCAAAAAAAAAAACTTGAAATTGAAAAACACAAAATTGAGACAAAAATTAACGTAGAAAAAGTTAGTCGAAGAAGAGAATCTGAAATTATAATGCTTTTTATAGAAGCAAACGATTCATAAATTAAAAAGGACACTAATTAATATTATAGTAGGTTTTTATATTTCCATATATTTTAGCCAATATTTTTTTTTCTTTTTTGGAAAAGTTATGTAACCAAAAACAAAAACAGTACCTTTTGTTTTTTGGAAAAGTAAACGACCCCTTTTTGTTTTACAAAAGCGAGCTATTTTTTAGGAAAAATAAATGACCCTTTTCTTTTTTGAGGAAAACACACTAAAACACCAAATAAAAATATTATCAGAAATTTATCAATGCATTTATTTTTATTTGTTTATTATATAGTCAATATTCAATGAAAAAAAAGGTGAAAAGACGATTTTGTCTAAAACAGAAACTTTTAATGAAGGGCAAAAAGTTCGAATCACTTTTCTAAAAGTTTTCACACTTTTAATATATTATAGAATAGATTATTATATATATAGATATAGAATATAAATTATAAATTATAGATTATAGATATTTATAATGAAGATTCGGGTATAAATTTCAGTAAAGGCAAAAGAACTAGTTGACTATTTCTCATTTTTTCAAAAAACTAATAAACCACCTGATATTTAAAAGAGATATAATAGAATAATTTTTAATCATCTCATAGTTATCTGGTTGTACAGCTGTAATTAGTTATTGTATCACTTTAGGATTGTAATTAGCTGTTGTATTACTTTAGGACTCGGTGTTGTATCAGCCTATATATATTCTTCATTAGCCTATGAATAAACGTGTGCTCTTCTCATTCTCTGTCCAGCATTAGTTGTTTTATGGTATCAGGGCTCTAAAAGCTCACACGAGTACGATCCCAATTTTTTTTTTTTCTCTCCAACCCTAACTACTGCCTCACGCAAAAATGGCCACCACCGCCACTGTTGTTAATGCAGATAACACTGCCAGCAGCACTACCATCGTGCAGTTTAATCCTGCATCTCAACTACCCATCAAACTTGCAGGCAGCCACAACTTCACTACTTGGAAGGCGCAGGTGTCAATGCTCATGCACGGACATAACCTTTTCAGTCACCTTGATGGCACAATTGCTGCTCCTCCGACCACACTTACAGCAAACAATGAAAGCACTCCTAATCCAGCTTATCTGAACTAGTTTCGCCAAGATCAGCTTGTTCAGAACGCCATCTTGGCATCGGTGGAACCTACACTTGCATCTACTGTTGCAACAGCCAAATCGGCAAACGAAGCATGGGCGTCCCTGCACACTGCCTTCGCCAACAAATCACATACTAGAATTATCAGTCTCCAAGATCAATTAGCCCGTATTACCAAAGATTCTCGGCCTGTCACTGACTATCTACGCGACATACGTTCCATTGCTGATGAACTTGCAATCGGTGGAGCGCCAATCACAGATGTGCAACTTACTGTGAGAATCCTCCAAGGCCTTGGCCCCGAATATAACGCTATTTCTGCGGCCATCCGGTCGCGTGAAACAATGATCACCTATGAAGAACTCTATGAGAAACTTCTTGATCATGAGATCTTTCTTAAGCATGAAGAAGCCAAACGGACACCACCAATCACTGCTGCAATTGCTCAACGAAACAACCAAGCAACTTCAAGAAACAACAACAATCGAAAGCAAGGAGGTAATACCTCACAAGGTAGCCAACCATGGCGTTCCCAGACAGCCCGAGACTCATCAAATACCCAACAATGGCGCTCTCGTCGAAATCAGCAGCCCCAAAATACTGATAGTTTTCTTCGCTGTCAACTCTGTGATCGCCCCGGTCACTCTGCCAAAGTGTGTAGATCCCAGTCTCACAACCACTTTCAAGCTCGTGCTAACTATGCTGCTCAGTTTCCACAGCAACAAGATCCATGGATTGTTGACTCTGGGGCTAACCATCACATCACAACTGATGCTCGCAGTTTAGCCACTTCTCAGGACTACAACGGACCAGACGAGATCTCGATGGGAAATGGTAATACCATTCCAATTTCTCACACTGGTAACACTCACTTATGTGCATCAAATAAAAGCTTCAAACTAAATGATACCCTTTGTGCCCCAGCTATAAAAAGAAATCTTCTCTCTGTCTCTAGATTTTGTCATGATAACAAAACATCCATTGAATTTTTTCCATTTAATTTTCTTGTGAAGGATCTGACTACGGGGGCGCCTCTGGTGTGCGGGCAGAATAGACATGGGCTGTACGAGTGGCCGCAAGAGACAACACGTATTTTCCCACCTCAAGTAAATTTGGTAGCTAGTCGTCTTCCTATTGACCTGTGGCATCGACGATTGGGGCACCCAAATCGTCAAAGTTTACATAAGCTGTTAAGAAAGTTTTCAATTCCATTTTGTGATTCAAAAACTTCTTCAGTTTGTAATTCTTGCAATTCAAATAAAATGCACAGGTTACCTTTTTCTGAAAATTCTCTGCAAAGTCAACGACCATTACAAATTATTTACAGCGATTTATGGGGACCTTCCCCGGTGTTGTCCATTGATCAAAAGCGTTACTATGCACTGTTTGTTGATCACTTTTCAAAATATATGTGGATATATACTCTGAAAAATAAAAGTGAAGTTAAAGATGTTTTTAAAAGTCTACATCCATTACTCGAACGTCGCTTTAACACAAAAATTCTCTCATTTTACACTGATGGTGGTGGTGAATTTGAAGGATTATCTCCTTATTTAAAAACACATGGTATTGAACGTCTTGTGTCACCTCCTTATACACCTCAACGTGTAGCTTTAGTTGAACGACGCCATAGACACGTTGTGGAAACAGCCAAAACCTTAATTCATCAAGCCTCCCTTCCCTCAAATTTTTGGAGTTTTGCTTGCCATCAAGCAGTTTATCTTATCAATAGGTTACCCTCAGCTACCCTAAAAGATAACAGCCTTCATGAAATACTTTTTCAAGACACCCCCAAATTTGATTCCATAAGAACTTTCGGGTGTTTATGCTATCCTTGGATGCGACCATACACCAAAAATAAACTTGAGCCTCGTTCAACACCATGTGTATACCTGGGTTTTTCCAACAAATATTACTGCCATCAGTGCTTTGATCCAATCTCTTCAAAAATATTTTTATCGAGAGACGTTCTGTTTTTTGAGAATGATTTTCCTTTTCAAAATATTTTCTCTCATTTATCAAATTTCCAAATTAAATCATGGGAAACAATTGAAAATAAAAACAATCAAATCACCTGTGAAGCTCAAAAGTTAAACATGGAACTTCCTCCTGCTATTGCGTGTGCACCTTGCCCACAAAGTTCGCCCATGCCAATCGCCACAACCAGAGAGCAATCTCAAGGTTCAGGTATGATCTTCAACTCTTCCCAGAGATTTTTATCTGATGAAGCTGTAATTTCCTCTCCAAATTCTAGGCAGCCACTCAATCCTTCTGCACCTTCTTCAGACAACCAAACCACCCATCTTCAAACAAACAATCCGCCCCTTTTAACTTATAAACGACGGAATCCACCTTCAGCTCCTAAGTCGTTGCCTTCATCTAGTCAAAACACACATTTGCCTCCTTCAGCTCCTTCTACTCCAAATTTGTCGGCTATCCTCACACCCCCAAACACACAACCCAGCCAAATCACTTCAGCCGCACCTTCCACCACAACGCCGAGTCACCCGATGGTTACCCGTTCCAAAAATAATATCCTTAAGCCCAAACACCTCACTAGCTTTCTTGCTCATTTTCCAAGTCCGGTAACGCCCTCTTCCTACAAGAAATCTCAGTGTGACCCCCACTGGAATGCTGCTATGAAAGCTGAATTTGATGCCCTTGTGAGAAACCAAACGTGGACTTTGGTTCCCAATGATCCTTCGAAGAATGTCGTAGACTGTAAGTGGCTATTTCGCATTAAGTATCGTCCTGATGGCTCTATTGACAGATATAAAGCTCGATTAGTGGCCAAAGGCTTCACTCAGCGGCCTGGACTTGACTACCATTCAACCTTCAGTCCGGTAGTCAAGCCTACAACTGTCCGCCTAGTTCTCGCCATCGCTGTTCAATATAATTGGCGTTTGCATCAACTTGATGTAAATAATGCATTCTTGCAAGGTCATTTAGAGGAACAAGTTTATATGAGACAACCTCCTGGCTTTGAGCATACAACTTTGTCCAATCATGTCTGCAAACTTCACAGAGCCATTTACGGTCTCAAACAGGCACCTCGAGCTTGGTACACCGAGCTCAAGAACTTTCTGGTAACACAAGGTTTTTTCAAATCACAATCTGACTCGTCCTTGCTTATCTTACATCATTCAGGATTCACTGTTTATATCCTTGTATATGTGGATGACATTATTGTTACTGGAAATCAAGAACATGGTGTTCGACAAATTATCAATGCCCTTGCTCAACGTTTCTCTCTCAAGGACCTTGGACACTTAAACTACTTTTTGGGTGTTGAGGTTCTGTCGTATCAAGGTGGCCTACTGTTGTCTCAACAAAAATATATAGCAGACCTTCTCCAGGAAGTCAATATGCAAAACAGCAAAGGCGTATCCACTCCTATGTCCGTCGCTACTGTTCTTAGTGTAAATCAGGCTGATCCTATTGTTGAGGGCTCTTTCTTTCGGAAAATTGTTGGCAAGCTACAATATTTGTCCTTCACCAGACCTGACATCGCATTTACAGTAAATAAACTCTCCCAGTTTATGCATTGTCCTCAAGCTAATCATTGGAAGGTTGTTAAGCGATTGCTTCGATATCTCAATCAAACCTCCTCTTTTGGGCTTCAAATAACCCGTGAGACTGATAATCGAATTATGGTGTACTCTGACTCTGATTGGGCTGGTGACCCTACAGACAGAACTTCCACAACTGGCTATGTTATATATCTTGGAAGTACGCCAGTCTCGTGGTCCTCCACAACTTCCACACCTCCTCTTTCTAAAAGTTTTCACACTTTTAATATATTATAGAATAGATTATTATATATATAGATATAGAATATAAATTATAAATTATAGATTATAGATATTTATAATGAAGATTCGGGTATAAATTTCAGTAAAGGCAAAAGAACTAGTTGACTATTTCTCATTTTTTCAAAAAACTAATAAACCACCTGATATTGAGTACACAATATATAAAGTAATTTTGCTTCGGAAAGAGATTAACGTATGTGTTTTATTTTGTGTGTGTTTTAATTAAAATCTTATGCAATTTCTTTTATTTTTTATTTATATTTTTTTTATTTTATCTTATGTAAATTTTATAAAAGAACGATTTTATTATTTTGAAGAGAAGCAAGAAGGTTAGAGTGTAAAACAATTAAAAATAAATAGACTAATGCACGAATTCATATTTAGTCGGGCTCTAATGCGGGAACAAAAAAAAGTTATCAAATTGCATTACAATTATATTCTTTCTAGAAATCTTCACCTTATTTTTAGGCAATTTTAGGAGAGTCCAAAATACACAAAACACTCCTATGCAAATTCACAAGTAGTACAAAATATAATGGCATTGGTTCCAAAGGCATTATTGAACGAAGGGTCATTGTTTGTTGAAGTTGAGATGACTGGTGATTCCTTTTCCTCCACTGTTCGTGCTACTGTTGTTCAAGCCTCCACCATATTCTATGACACCCCTGCCACTCTTGGTTAGTTTACATCTTTTTTTCCTAGTCTATCGGAAACGAACTCTCTAAATTCACAATATACTAAGGCTATGTAGAGTGAGGTATCAGAATTTTTACTAAGACGTTCGAAAGAAAAAATAAAACATGTAGTGTCAAAGTTGGAGTACTTATTTGACGGCCAAGTTTGAGTGTTTATTTTTATGTTACGTCTCAGTTTATGTGATGCACTCTACTTTTTAGTCTGTCCAAAAAGAATGATACCTTTCTATATCAAGAAATAACCAAGTTTGAGTGTCTATTTTTGTATTACGTCCTCACTTTATGTGATGCAGTCTACTTTTTAGTCTGTCGGAAAAGAATTAATGATACCTCTCTATATCAAGAAATAAGTTAACTATCTGTTGGTGCTCGATGTGTCCGAATAGTGTCAGCTTTGATATATATATATATATATATATCCCATGCACCCATTCATCCACAAGGGCTCCTTGATCACACCTAATTGCCTCAATAGCTTGCCTAGAAGCTGCTGTGTGAAACCAGTGGTGTCCAGAAGCTGCTGTTTCACATGATCAGTCATGCCAACTGATAAGATGGGGTTTCTCGGATGGTAACCACCCTCCACTTCCAACGCTGAGGTTGTAAGCTCGAGTCACCAATGGAGAAAAAAGGTGGGAGCTCCTAGGGAGGGGTAAAAAGAAAAGTCATGCCAGCTAAGAATAAGCTAGATTTATCTATGTTAGCCACAAGTCCAGTACTACAACAACAACAACAACATACCCAGTAAAGTTGGCCACAAGTCCAGTGGCAACACTAAAATGAGTCAAAGCTTCCTTAACTCTAGACTCAGATTTGATATCTCCTTTGCAGAAGATCATTAGATAAAAAGGCAGTCTGATGCACTAAAGCTCCCACTATGCTTAGGTTCTGGGGAATGGCCAGACCACAAGGGTATATTATCCGCAGTCTTACCTTGCATTTTTACAAGAAGTTGTTTCCAAGGTTTGAACCTGTGATCTCCTGGTCACATGGCAGCAACTTTACCAGTTAATCCAAGGTTTCCTTTCTAAATAAGGTGGTTCAACCTGAGAGCTACACATAGGAACTTTAGACAAATAGAAAGTAAAATAAAATTGTTGGGCGCAGTTGCCCCAACAAAGGTCATATAAGACTTTGATGAGAACTGAGGGTATTATTTTTCAGAAGCCTCTTGTGGTAAGCGAAAATGAATGGAGCTAGGAGTTTGAAACGTCTGTCCTAAATATTCGTTCTTAATTAAAGAAACTTCTGATTTGGGAACTCATTTTCATCTTACTTTCAAAGCTCTCCTGTTAATGATGCTTTACGTTGATTTATTCTCCTTCAAAAGTTCAGTTCTTTTCAAAGGCATATCTTTAATATTTAGCATGTGGTTCTCTTGATTTAGAATCTAATATACTTGAGTCCTCTAACCAGTGATGAGCAGAGTCTGTGAGCTGATCCGTTATATTGTAAGGTTGAATTACATGTTTAGTAGTAGTTGCTATCAGCAGAAAGTGTGAAAGTTCAGCGTTTGAATGATGTTGGGAGAGTGCACTGCCTTCAATCAATCTTGTCTTTGTCAAATAATCAAATTCTATCCTTTTTATTTACCTTCTTTGTTCTGTCTTTGCACATGAAGAGGAAAGGTTCTGTTTTAGTGCATGCAGCAGAAAAGAGCCAAAAGCATCGAGTTTACACCGTGAAATTATGTTTGATTACTTTGTGGTCGCGAAGCTGGAGTTCTCTAATCTAGAAGTTTTCTGTCATTTCTTTAAATCAAGAAGTCTTCTGGTTTGTTAGATTCTTGAATTGAGATAGTTACTGCTTGGCATTTTTTTCAGATAAGGCTGAGAGGCTTCTTATTGAAGCAGCTTCCTATGGTGCTCAACTGGTGGTGTTTCCTGAAGCATTTATCGGTGGTTATCCACGTGGATCAACTTTTTGTGTCTCAATTGGGGATTGGACAGACAAGGGGAAGGAGGAGTTTCTCAAATATCATGCTTCTGCCATTAATGTGCCAGGTTCAGTAACTCTTTGATTTATTGACCAATTAACTCTCTACTATGAAATCTTTTTGACTGTAGGTGATTTCAAGTGTTCAAAACTCAAAGGAACATATACAACAGATTACTAATACAAAAAAGAATAAGATGATCATAAAGACTTTGTGACACATTCCTATGATCAAGCTATATATTTTCTATTAACAGTTCTATCAGGTTAGAGGAAAACTAAAGGTATTCAATATTAATTCAGCATAATTCAGAGCTTCAAAATTCAGAAAATAGAAGTAAAAAAGTTGTTGATTCGGGATAAAAAGAACCGACAAACATGTTATGAAAATTGAATTATCTTTCTGGACTTCATTGCTAAGGTATCTCATGCTAAAATGGACTAGGTCCTTTACATTTCACTAAACACTGTTTGCTGTTTGTATGTGCTTTTCTGTAAGCTCTCTTCCATCCTCTAATTTTGTCCCTACAAAAGCTTCCCATCTTTCCCCCTTCTCTTCTCTCTCTCTTACAACTATTGGTTGCAGGTCCTGAGGTTGATCGCCTGGCAGCAATGGCTAGAAAATACAAGTTGTACTTGGTGATGGGTGTTATTGAGAGACATAGACACACACTATATAGCACAGTGCTTTTCTTCGACTCTCAGGGTCACTACCTTGGGAAGCATCGAAAGATAATGCCAACAGCGTTGGAGCTGATAATCTGGGGTTCTGGGGATGGATCAACAATTCCAGTTTATGACACTCCTATTGGAAAAATAGGTGCTGTAATAAGTTGGGACAACAGAATGCCACTTCTAAGGACCGCGATGTATGCTAAAGGTCAGAGATGTGTTTGCTAATCTCTTAGGTTCATCTATTCCTACCGTTGAATATCATGTTTTAGCGATACTTTGATATTCACAATAATTTATATTTTAAAATACTTAAAGATATATGAAAAAGTTAAGTTACAATAATCAACAATTGCCACTAAGTTCCTGGCGTCTTTGTCAATAAAATTTATCTATGATAGCGGTTGCTTCATTCCATTATATTGTAAATACGGTTATACATATCAAGTTTCAAACAAATATATCAATACATAAGAAAAAAAGATAGTAGTTGCTTCACTTGTGTTATTAAAGTAATGAACTCCTAGGGCATCAAAGTACCGGTGTGGTCAGATGCTTTTCTGTCTTGGTGCAGCTTCTGATAACAGAATTAAGGCATGAATTTTCATCCAAATATTAATTCACTGTGTTTATTCACACATCAGTTTGTTTCTGATTATAATATCTTCGAACTACTGAGTTACTTGATATATTGTGGGGGAAATTTGCAAGATTTCTTGTAGGGTGGTATACCAGTTGTATTCTAATGTCTAAATACTTATTTTATACTTTCGTTCATGAAGCTGAATTTCATTGTCACTGTCCACAAGTAGAAAGATACATCATTACTTTTTGTGGATGTGCCTTTTGGAATGACTGTTGTCGTTGATGGCCTGCTCTGAGCCCCATTGGCTTTGGTTCTACAACAAATATAGTACATTACAGGATGTGTGTTAAGCATATGTCACATGTTTGAAACCTGGTTGTTGCACCTAGTTTGGTATTTAAGTAGGGAAGGATAGGGGGGTGGATCCATTATCCTGAGTTGGAAACTGAAACAACAGGTTTTAGTGCTAGTTTGATTTGACATGATTAATAAGTGCGAGTTTGATAATTGATGGTGTAACTAAGAGAATTGAACCACTAAGCTTGGTCTTTTAGGAAAAGAAAGGGAAAAAAAGTTGTATCTTAAATAGCTTTACTGGGTGCTATGTGATTTCTTGGTTTATTTCATTTTTATGAATAACATTTGTTTGAGAAATGGATATTACTTGAGACGTCACAGAAAGCAAGTGGATGTTCACATTTGCAATATGCTCCTAACTGAGTTTCTGCAAAATTTCTTAGCTCTTTCCCGTTGCAGGCATTCAGATCTATTGTGCACCTACAGCTGATGCTACGGAAGTGTGGCAGGCATCAATGACCAACATTGCCTTGGAGGGCGGTTGTTTTGTTTTATCAGCCAATCAGTTCTGTAGAAGGAAAGATTATCCACCTCCACCAGACTATGTTTTTTCCGGCACTGAAGAAGACCTTACACCAGATACCGTTGTTTGTGCTGGTGGCAGTGTAATTATATCTCCATCAGGGGCTGTGCTGGCAGGACCAAATTATGACGGGGAATCACTCATCTCAGCTGATCTAGGTACGTTAGTGAACTGTCTTAATTTGCATTCTCAAATTGACATTAACTATGTACCATGAATGAAATTGTCATACTTCAGTTGTTGGAAAGTGATTTACCTCAGCTTCTTTGTTAAAGTAGGAAGAAAATAAGTCTTCTCATCCCCCCCAAAAAAAAAGGAAAAAGAAGAGTGCAAAAAGATTGGTTTTTGTTTTACTTGTCACCAATCCTATGGCCGGTTACTTCTCCTCGAAGAATGTATGCTTGATGCTTCTCACAAATTGCTCTGCGGAATAAAATGTTTCTTCATATGAGACTATGAGGTACATGTATATCTTAGATATACACGTATGTGCCCCAGAATGTTTCTGCTTTGTATATAAGTCTCAGACTCCTGCAACACTACTTTTATGATAGTCATTCTAATTATCGATCTAACTATTTTGTAGTCTGAAGTTTGATCTACATCAGACAGGTTGTGCACTTCCTGCATTTTGTAGTCTTACTTTACTCGTATAAGCAAAGTGCACTTCACTGCAATTATACTCTGATTTCTATATGCTGCATATGATCAGTGAAAACACAACTTACGAGTCTATTCACACACTATGTTGGTTCATTTGCAGTTACTTGTGCAGGATACTTATACACACCTATATCATATATATCCATAACCGAGCAACATGATTCACGCATGATTTACATGCATTATTACATATTTTCACTTCTTCTCCTGTCTCCTATTCTTATGAAGCTTGTTATCGCTAGCACACTTCATTAACTATCATTTTTAACAGATCTTGGAGAAATAATTCCAGCCAAGTTTGATTTTGATGTCGCTGGGCGCCATGCAAGACCTGATGTTTTTAGCTTGATCGTGAGGGATTATCCGCTGTGATCTGTTAGTTTCACTTCTACATCTAGTACTAGTAGAGCAGAGCGCTCTACCAAATGACAAAGGCCTCCTTACCTCTGCATCTACTACGTTAGAGTGTCGTCCCCAAGTAGTCAACCTCCTGGCTGATCGCATAAGCTCGAGGGCACTAATTGCCACCTTTACAGCACAGGCTGTATAGTAGTCCTTTATTTTATATGTCATTTACATCCCTTGGAACTTTACCAGTTGGCTAACTGAATGTCTTTTAACTCTATGAAAAACATGTTGATTCATTGGCTGTTTTCAAAAATCTTATACATACTCTTCTGTACATTCACCCAATTTATTTGTCCCATTTATAAAATCAAGAAAATTATATTATGCTATTCCAATATGACTACATAAAGTATATATACTCAAATTTATATTTTTAAAGCATAATTAATAAGATTAATTTGGTAAAATAAGCTCCTAATAAATTTTTTCTTAAGGGGAGTGCAAAGTAAACAAGGGCTAATTATTTTGAAACGGATAGAGTATCTAATAAACCAATTTTAAAAAAATAATTTTTTTGAAATCTGCTATAACTTGCAATTAATTTCATAATTTAATAATTATACAAAAGCACAGTTACAAGTTGCAATAAACAGTCTAAAAAGTACATATAAGATAATTTTCACAATTTAAAAGGGCCAAATGATTCAAATTTAAAAGGGAAACTTTCAAAAAATAGCCTAAGTATGACATATAGCAGGCACCTGTAGCAACAGTTATCAAAATTACAATATGTTGCCTAATTAAGTAGCTGAGTTGCACGTTGTATCAATGTATTTGTATCAACAAATACATGTGTATCAGCGAATACAAACCTGTCTTTCTCCTTTTTTTTTAATACAAAATTGGAAGGTTTTTTTTTTTAAAAAAAAAAGAAAGAGAGCGAGATAGAGAGAGGGGGGGAGAGAGGAAGAGGGGGTGAGAAAGGGAGGAGAGTGGCAACGCAAGAGAGGGTTAGGAGAGGAGAGGCTATGGATTGTATTTAAGTAAGAAGAGAGGCTATGAATTGTAATTAATAGAAACTTAGGCTAACTATGTTAATTAGAGGCTTATGTTTGCTAAACCTTGTAGTTTTCTCTTGATATATTGCAAAGAAAGATTCATAATTTAACATTTTATTTTTTTTTAAAAAGTAGCCATGTTCGACATGAAGAAACTATTTGTACGTGTGTGAGGATTATATTAAAAAACCAACTAGCTATTGTTGTTGTTGATTTATTGGCTCGTTGCATCTTTATAAAATTTTGTATGTTTAAAAGTTTGTAATGACATGTATTTGGAGTAAATTCCTCAAATTGTCACTTAACTATTACAAAGATCCCACTAAAGTCACTTATGATTTTTTTTTGACAATATTGTCATTGAACTCTACAAATTATTCCAAAAAACCTAATAGTCACAAAATAGTTAAGTTTTTAACGGAGGAGTCTTTTTCCTTTTTTTTTTTAATTTATTATGATCCATATTTCACCCAATACCCACTTTTGAAGTGATTAAAAGATATGTAATCATTGATGATTAGCAATATACACAATGCATGCAGGAGCTAATTAGTTTTCCTAAATAGGTCGTTTTAATTTTCTTCTTTGACTTTTGGACTCTTGGAGCCTCTATATATTTGTTCATATCTATAAATCTTTTTGGATTTAATTTGTCTTTATTGTAAAATTTAGTGGCGCAAGCAGAATTTTGGGTAAATGGTGTTGGTTATTATCCCAAATCAATTTTATATGTGAGTTAAGGTCTGAAATAACTTTGTTCAAAGCCTTATTTCTCCATAAGTTCTAAGACTTTATTGCTTCCAAATTGATCAAGTATTCAAGTATATGAAAAAAAGAAAGAATTTGAAGACAGAAGAAGCTACAACACAAACAACATATATACAATCATTCAAGAAAACTGTTCTTCATTTTGATCTTTGAGAGAAAAAGATCGCTACGAAATTCATTGCTAATTCATCGCTAAATTGCTGACTCATAGCAAACAAACTTTTATGATAATTTATTGTTGATTAAGATTAACGATGAATTTTGTTATTTAGTTAGTATAATTTTTTCATCATTAATTTATAAATTTTTCGGGAGTAGTGGTACGGGTACCCCATGCATTTCACTATTTAGGTCTTATTCAAATTTTTGACACTATATTAATCTACTTGATCAATTAAGTTCAAGTTGATAAAAAATTCTTTACAAATATAACTTTACACATTTTAATTTAATCCCACGTACACTTGTCTTAGATATATATTCCTATGGTCTTATATATGTAAATTTTATTGTATTTATACCAAATCTTTTCACGTAATTATAATTACGTGAATTAATAAAGTAAAATATATTAATTAATTATAATTAGATAATAGCTATGTATATTCAAATAAGTATTATCTATTCATTGATTTACTGTAAACATTCGATATGCATAAATTTTTACAGTGATTATAGCCTTAGAGATGTTTAGACTAGAGTAGGGTAGCTAATGGGGCATATTTTTAAAATTTTATAGAGCTATCATTAAAGTTGGGTATTGGGTGAAATATGGATCATAAAAAATAAAAAGAAAAAAAGAAAAAAGACTCATCCGTTAAAAACTTAACTGTTATGTTTTTGAGTTTGTTTAGAATAATTTATACAGTTCAATGATAATATTGTCTAAAAAAAATCATAAGTGACTTTAGTGGAATATTTATAATAGTTGAGTGACAATTTGAGGAATTTACTGCATGTATTCGCAAGTATTTATTTATAAAAGAAATATCGAAATATATGATTATATTTAATGCGGACATCATGGAATATAGTGATATTTAATCTATGAATCGTAATTTACATTTGATAAGATTATAAAAATCGTAGAAATTTTGATAACTTTTACAAATTATGAAGTTGTCATTTTTAACTGAAAAGAGCCATTTTTTAAAATTCAAATTATATAGTTAACAAAATTTTAACTTCAAATGAACGTAATTTTAAATCATGATTTCAAAACATGTCCAAACAAGATCTAAGTAGGCATTTGGCCATGAATTTTTTTTCACTTTTTTCAGAAAATTATTTCATTTTAGTGAAAAAAGTAAAAATAGTAATGTTTGACCATAAGAATTATTTCACTTTACCAAATGTTATTTTTATTAAAACTTGTTTTCACTTTTTTCATTATTATTTCTCTCCTAAAAATTCAAAAACAATTCCAATTTATATTCATGACCAAACACAACACCAACACCAACTCCAACTTCAACTCTAGCTCTAGCTTTAAGTAGGCGTTTGGCCATAAATATTAGAGTATTCACAACAACAACAATAACAACAACAACAACATACCCAGTGTATTCCCACCAAATGGGGTCTGAGAAGGGTAAAGTGTACGCAGTCCATACCATTACCTCAGATAAAGTAGAGAGGCTATTTCCGATAGACCCCCGACTTAGAGTATTCACAATATTTAAAAATACATTTTTATTTTATTCTGGAACACTTGTTTGACCATGAAAATCAAAAACGTATTTCGGAATACGTTTTTACAATTTTTAATTTTTTAAAAAAACACCTTTTTAAGTATTTTCATTTTTTTTTGACTCAATTTTTTCTATCACTTTATAAAAAAATTACATACAAAGTCATGCTCTCCCATGTCATGAAGAAAGGCTCCATTAATACACAAATCACATAAGATGGAGAAATAGTTAAAATGAATAATAGTAGTAGTAGTAATATACTGTCAGTCCAATTTGACTTTTCTCTCCCTGTTTGACTCCGATGACTGACGCCGACGCCGCATCCATCCCGCCGGTCACCGTCACCGGCGGCGGCGTCGGTATACCGCCGGATCCACTGTTACAGTCCGGTACCTACATAGACACTGAGACGAATGCTAGGGTTGAAACCACCACCACGCCAAACAGAACCGCCGGCGGCGATGTAGCAAATGAAGGAAAGGAGGCGGAGGAGGGGAGTAAGATGGAGGTGCAGACGACTGAGTCGGTGGCTGAAACGACTACGACGACAGTGCGTAAGGCGAGTAGATCGGTTGAGGTGAATGTAGAAAGGCCGAGCTGGTTGCCGGAGGATTGGAAATTTGAGACCAAAGTTCGTACCAATGGCGCTACTGCTGGAACTGTTGACAGAGTAAATTTTCGTCTCGTAAACTTACATATATACATATAATCTGGGGTTTATACTTTATTTTATGTTAGTATTTTTTTTAACTGCTTTGATATGTGTTACTTGAGCCGAGGGTCTTTTGGAAACGGTCTCTCTACCTTTCGGGAGGTAGGGATAAGGTCTGCGTACATTTTACTTTAGGTTGTTTAGACGTGTACCTTAGGTTGCTTAGATGTGTGCTTAAAGGTATGTTAAATGTATCAAAATGTCCTTTAATCGTGTGGCCTTAAATATGTCATGTGGAAAGTTGCTAATAAAAGAAAGGGTCATTCTTTTTGAAGTGGACTAAAAAGGAAAATAGGTCAAACCTATGTTGCTCGGACTCTTCAAAATATCGATGGGTGCGTGTTGAATCCTCCAAAAATAGTGTATTTTTGGAGGATCCGACACGGGTGCGGCAACATTTTGGAGAGTCCGAGCAACTTAGGGCCAAACAAATTGAAACGGAGGTAGTATATTTTTGGAGAATCCGACACTAGTGCACGGCATCTCAAGTGGAGAGTCCGCACAACTTGTTTCTACCTTCTCAAAACCTCACCTCTAGGATTACACGGGGTATGTTGTTGGTAGTTGTGTGTTATAGCAAATGCATCTGAAACTGTGGTTATTTTTTCCCTCTCCAGTTCTTACTTTTTGGCATTGGAGTTTGAATTGGAATTTGTTTCAGAAACTAGAGCATGAAAAAACTTTTTATTTGCAGTGTTCAATCGAAGTAGAGACTGTTGTGTTTTGATTATGAACAAACGATAAGCTTGTTATTCTACAAGGTTGTCGTATAATGAAATTATTAGTTTCTTCGTTTTGACACTGAACTGTAGAACTTTGCTTCAGTGAGATTGGTAGCATTTTCTGTTGAAGCTGGAAATAAATATTCCTTTCAAAGTTTCAAAAATGTTTGAACTTTGATTAACTGACTGTAACTGTGGTGCGGAGAATAGTTTTTCCATTCAAGGAGATAGGGGGAGCAAGTATCAGAATGACTCTTTTGTTTCCTTCGCGAACTCCTCTATGTGGATTAACTCTCTCTCTCTTTCTTTTCTAGCGTAGATGATTTACATGAGGAAAGGAAAAGCTTCTTCTGGACAAGTGCAACATGTTGTGTTAGTAGGATTTTAGGTTTGGAGGACCTTATGATGAACTTGTAGATTTCACAACAACAACAACAACATATCTAGTGTAGTCCCATAAGTGGGGTCTTGGGAAGGGTGATGGGTATGCAGCCTTACCTTACCCCTATTTTGTGAAGGTAGAGAGGTTGCCTCCAATAAGACCCTCGGCTCAAATTGTAGATTTCATGTATAATTAAAATCAGGAGATTATATTTTCCTTTGAAAAGAATGCTTGTTTTCTCAAGTGGGTAAGGCAAGTAGAAACAGTTGGTTTGTGTGCATAGGCTTTGAACTGAGTAATTTTTTTTGCCTTTCTAATTCATGTTTATTACATGATTTCGTGAAGAAAAGTGTGAACTTGAGGTTGCTTATAGGCCTTTATGAATGTGGTAGTGTAGAGAGATTGAATGGCTTGTAGTAAATTATTACTCCATTTTGCAAACTTAGTTTGACTCCATATGGAGGATAACAAAACAAATATTAGAATGTAGATGATAGATATAGTACAAGGATAAATGTTGAAACGGTGGCTGAAACGCAACGAAAGTATAAATGTCTCTATCAACTGAAAAATGTTGTAAGATTTGTTCGATTTTTGTTGTATGTCAAAAGACATAAATTGCTGTAAGATTTGACATTTATAGCTTTCATTGGAAAACGGTTATTTTTAAAGGTTGGGCAAGAACTGAATTTTTCTCTTGGCGTTTGTCCTATGGCAAGAACTTTTTTCTCAATTTTTCCAATCCTACCACAACATTTTTCATGCTCTGGTGTTGACTTTATAGTAAGCCAAAGACCAGAGGTCAAGAGGGTAAGGCATTTTCTGCCCATTTTATATAAAATTGTTTGTTAGCCTCTCCACAAGTTTATAAACTACTAACAAACTGTTGATAACGACATGTTTGACCCACTTTCCTTTTTAGTCCATTTCAAAAAGAATGTCTCTTTTCTTTTTTAGCAATTTTTAGTTTCAACTTTCCACATGATCTATTCAATTCCACAAGATTAATGAACATTTTGGTACATTTGTCATATCTTTAAGTTAAAACTGCAGGATTTGAAAGTTTACTTTTCTAAACATCGTGTCAAATCAAAATAGGCCAAACAAATTAAAATGGAGAGAGAGCATTTTTTTTTATGTTTGTTCAGTTTTAAATGATAGTCATATTTTTTTATTTAGAAATAAATTTATTTTATATTTGATATACTAATTTATAATCACATAAATATTTATAACTTATTTATAGAATAATCATAAAAAAGTTAAATTTCTTTTATCCAATTATACGGTGCCACATCACTTTGACTACGTAATGAGTTTTGTACTATTTTAGGAAAAAAATGAAATACGTTTCTAGAGTAAAAAGGAATGTTATGTTATATATAGAGTTTAAGAAGTAGATTTTACTTTAAAGTACAAACAAAAATATATACTGTCAGTCCAATTTGACTTTTTTCTCCTTATTTGACATTTTCAACGCTTCCTCTGATGACTGACCCCGCCGCCGCCGCCACCACCACCATCCCGCTGGTAATTGTTACCGGCGGCGACGACGGTATACCGCCGGATCCGCTATTACAGTCGGGAACCTACATCGTCAACGCTGAGACGAATGCTAGGGTTGAAACCACCACACCGAACAAAGCCGGCGGCGTTGTAGAAGAACGAAAGGAGGCCTATCTAGCTACTCCGGCGCCGATGGAGTCGGAGAGTAAGATGGAGGTTCAGACGATGGAGTCGGTGGATGAGACGGTTACGCATGTGCTTCAGGTGAATAGATCGGTTGAGGTGAATGTAGAAAAGTCGAGCTGGTTGCCGAAGGATTGGAAATTTGAAACGAAAGTTCATACCAATGGCGCTATTGATGGAACTGTTGATAGAGTAAATTTTCATCCCTTAAACTATATGTATACATATAATTGTTGATTAATTTGTGCTACTTTAACAAAAGAATTCTAGGGTTTATTAAAGTTACCTGTTTTTTTTTAAAAAAAAGAAATCTAGCGTTTATTCTTTATTTTACGTTTGTACTTTTTTTAACTGCTTTGATATGTGTTACTCGTGCCGAAGGTCTTTTGGAAATAGTCTCTCTACCTTTAAGGAGGTAGGGATAAGGTCTGTGTACATTATTTTATCTTATGTTGCTTCGACTCTTCAAAAATGTCAACAGGTACGTGTCGGATTCTCCAAAAGTAGTGTATTTTTGGAGAATCTGACACGGGTGCAGCATCGATAGTGAAGAGTTTTCACAACTTATTTCTACCGTCCCCAGACTCACATGTAGGATTACATGGGGTATGTTGTTGTTGGTAGTTGTGTGTTATAGCAATTGCATCTGAAAATATGGTTATTTTTTCTCTCTCTAGTTCTTACTTTCAGCATTTGAATTTGTTTCAGAAACTAGGGCATGGATTTTTTTTTTTGGTTTGCAGTGTTGAATAGAAGTAGAGACTGTTGTGTTTTGATTATGAACAAATGATAAGCTTGTTATTCTACAAGGTTGTCGTATAATAAAATTATTAGTTTCTTCCTTTTGACACTGAACTGTAGAGCTTCGCTTCAGTGACATTGTTAGCATTTTCTGTTGAAGCTGGAATAAAATATTTCTTTCAAAGTTTCAAGAATGTTTGAACTTTGATTAACTGACTGTAATTGTGGTGATGAGAATAGTTTTTTTTGGTTGAAACTGGTAACTTTGTATATTCCTCAAAAGCAGTACTGAAACTGTATTGGTCAATATTTACAACATGTACTTCAATTCCTATTATCTCTTCCTAAATTGAGTCTAGTACGTCAATTATAGAGATAGTATCATTTGAGTATATCTGTTTACTCCAAAAACATAGTAGCATAAGACAATGTAGTTTAACTTTTTGCATCCTATTCTCTATACTATCAAAAACCCTAGAGTTTCTCTCCTTCCATATTGCCCACCATATTCTATCAGGGACAATTCTCCATCTGTGTCTGTTCTTTGACTGCTTCCTTGCTTCCTCCCATCTCTGGATTGCTTCTGTGATCTTAGGAGGCATGGTCCATGATATGCCCTTAAGATTTAGGAATAACCTCCATAGTTGGCCAGTGATCTTGCAGTGTAGAAAAAGATGATTAACTGTCTTTAGCAGCTTCCCCACAAAAGAAACATCTAGAACATAATGGTATCCCCCTTCTCATTAAGTTGTCTTGAGTCAATACAACTTCTTTTGCTAGCAACCAGACAAAACAAGCCACTTTGAGTGGGATTTTTGACTTCCAGATTCCTTTCCATGGCCAGTGATTTTGTGGTTGGTTGGCATGGTTCAACCAGGTGTATGCACTACTCACCTTAAAGCTGCCCTTCTGATTGCCTTTCCACCACAGAATGTCATGACCCCGCCTCTAGTCCATTAAATTGGTCAATGGTGTTGAAGAAATCTGCTACCCTCTGAATCTCCCAGTCATTCATTTGTCTTCTAAAGTTGAAGTTCCACCCTTGATGAGTCCAGTGGTCTGCTATGGACTTCTGTTGGTGGGATACTAGAGAGTATATATCTGGAAACAAAACATCTACCCTACCTACTTCATGCCAAACGTCCTTCCAGAATTTTGTGTTCTCTCCATTCCCCACTTTGATGATTGTGTTGGCCTTAAACTCAGGCCAAAAAGATCTGATGGATCTCCATACACTGACCCCATATGGCGTAGTCGCCTCTTTGGTCATCCAGTTGTCTTCCTCTACATATTTTGCCTTAATGACTTACTTCCAGTAGGAGAGCAAGTATTGGAAAGACTCTTTTGCTTCCTTTGTGAACTCCTTTATGTGGATTAACTCTCTCTCTCTTTCTTTTCTAGCGTATGGGGTCAATGTATGTAGAAAACGACATATAAGTTTTTGATATCTGAAGTAGTTCCTGTGTCATTTCCTGTTATACACTCCAATCGATAGACCAATTGAATGCCTTTATTATAGCCTATCTAGTCTGAACCTACTTTTGTTTTTGGCGAGTAAATCATAAGGTGTCTTGTATAAGCAAATATTTGTCTTCATAATCATAAATACAAGTATTAACACGAATTATGATCGTAGCAGTTTGTTTTTTTATTATTTAAACAAACTTCTCGTTTGTTTAATCCGTTAGATGTAAGAAAATCATTCCTATAGCTCCACAATGGTACTTGTGCGTTTAGGTTTAATTGGGTTTGAACTGTGAACTAGTAGGGTTGGACCAGCTTTAGTAGGGACTAACAGCAGTTAGTCCATTAAGGGAATAAATGGCCCACTTTTTTCACGGCGATGGCTTAAAACTCATACGTTTCTCTGCTCGTCGAATAGTAGAGGGGCAATTTTGGCCCTTTTCCTTTGAAGTAATGAGAAGGAAATTGAGGTAGAGTAGTCCAAAAGTTCAGTATGATGACCTGATGTGCTCAAGAAACGAGAGCAAAGGATGATAATGTGCTTATTGAAGGCATCATTATTTTATTTTTTTTAAAAGAGATGTGTTTATGAAGGCAATCACAGAAACTTTCTGGAAGTATATGAGTCAATAAAGGTGAAGTGTCTAATCGTCCATCTCTCCTAATGAGCAAAGTTATCCAATACCTATACTAGTGAGAGGAGGCAAGTATCCAGAGGAACATTTGACACGCTGCCAAGTTGTACTGCCGTTATTCCCAAAAGAAAAAGCATTCCTTCTTTTGATGTTGTATAGTGTCGCTTGTCATCAAGAAAATAATTGTTTGTACCTATAGCCTTAATAGCTTCTTAGGTAGATTGTGCTGGACAGAAACTCTTCTGCTCTCTCACTTCCACTCTTTTCTGTGTTCTCCTGTGATTTGCCCCTGCCTGTTTTGTTGTTACACTTTCTTTTATGTGGGGGATTGTTGTGTTTCCTTTTTTCCCCTTCCAGTTGCAGGTGGTTTAGCATTATTGAGTTGGTTTTGTTGAAAGTATTACTACATCATACTCTTTCGATTTGCATTCTTATTGTTTAATTGAAGTCGTTGACATATAAACCGAGTTGTATATCATTAGGCATAGTGTCTTAATTGTTCGTGTCCTGGATTCTGCAGTACTATTATGAACCGGTCTCTGGGACTAAATTCCGGTCAAAGGCTGAGGTGCTTTATTTCCTTGAAACGGGTGACAAGCGCAAGAAGGGCACTGGCGGTGATGCTACAGTGAGTGAATCAAAACATTAATAACCTATCACCTCTATGTTTGTACAAGTCTTCCCTTTGCTACAAAAAAACATACATCTTCTTGTGTTTTTTTTTGATGGTACTATTTCTTTTGCAGCCATCTGAGACCCCCAATAGCAAGAAACAGAAGAAGAGCAGCTCGAAAAAAGAAAAAAAGAAAACTACTTCTTTTTACTTTGATTCTGTGAATCCGCCACAGAGCGTGTGCTGGGTTCAGACGGATAGTTCTGCAGATACTTGGGCACCTTTTTGTCATGGCAACGTGGTTCCTGAAGGCCGAAAACAAGAATGGGATGCTGTCTTCTCAACTGTGTCGAAGCTGCGGCGAAGGAACGCAAATAGGGAGGCAGGCGTCTCTAATGTGCACTAACCAGTTAAAGAACCTGTCTCAGTATCTAGCTAGACTAGATAGTGACCTCATAGTTGTTGATAGCTTCTTGCTTTGGTATAGGAATAGGCAAAAGTTGCTCCTCCTAAATTCTGTTCATGGTGTATTAGTATGGTCTGTTCTTGGTGCTGTTGAACCAGTAAATTTGAAGCATTTTACTTGGATGGACATGTGTGAATATTGTCGTAAGTATGAAAATACTGCAGTTATGGAGTATGAGCTGGTCTTATCTTATGCTTGTGAATGACAGATTATTTTATCACCGGTCCGAGCCATGGAAACAGTTGCTTATGCTTGCATTAGGGTAGGTTGTTTATATCACATCCCTTGAGGTGTAGCTCTTGAGGTGTTACCTTTCTCGGATTCTGCGTGAATGCGCGATATTTTGGCATCAGATTGTCTTTTTTTATTATTATTATTACTATTACTAGTTGCATAGATGGTTGAATCACTCCCATAAATTGTGTTATTTTCTTTTAAATGGAAATTTATTGCTGTTGTGTCTTTGATTGTAGTTTAATTTCATTTCTGTTGGTAGCTAATTTGTAGAAATTCTTTCAACCTTACAACAACAATATCCCGTAGGTTCCCACAAGTGGGATTTAGGAGGATAGGGCGTATGCAAACCTTAGAACTATCTCGTAGAGGTATGGAAAATTCTTTCAACCTTATTGTGTCAAAACCCTATTAAGAAATTGTAGTTTTTTAAAGCCAATTTGTTATGAGCTATATGGATGTCATGTGAATTTTTATCACATTGTCAATATTGATGGTTGTACCACCGCCTCACTATACCCAAGCACCATTATCAAATGGTCAACATTGGTGGCTAAGTACCACCGCCACACAACCTACACTACCATCTCCACACTATTGATTTAGTGATGGCTAAGCAAATGTGTCTATATATATGTTCATTCCCATCCTTTGAGAAACATATACGAGAAGTGAAAATAAGTACTACTATTTCATTCTCTAAGTTGTCTCTTTCTTTATTAAGTTTGATATTTTGTCTTTATTTTATAACACGTTATCAACATGAAGCTTTAACCAATTGGGCAATAAGGTAAAGTCGTGCAACTTTTTCCGTCGGCTTCTTGACGTTCCTATGTTTAGATAACATGTTCCAAGTAATGTTCTTATTTCTGCCGACTTTAACAACTATGAATAACAACTTTGAAAATTTTAAATTGATTATACAACAATATTTAAAAGAGTTTTGCTACCAAGCTATACCACTGCTTGTGATAAAGTATCGATCTTTTCATATATTTGATGGGTTACTTTTAATCTTCAGAGAAAAGTAAATTTCGGTTACTTTCAAAGGATTCATGTGATCTTCCTAGTTGTATGGTCAGAAGACACAATCGTTCAAGTAAAATTATCAGACGGTATGATGATAAATATAATTTTCATCTTATTTAGAGGCCAAGACATCAGATTAAAGTCTTGGTATATCATGATGATAAGATGTTGGGTTCAAGTCCCATCGATTTATTACCTAAAACACCTTTATATGGATAAGACATTGAGTTTGAATCTCAATGCACCATATTGATGATATAATGATGGCTAAGGTAAAATAATGTGTTTTGGTGAAAAACATGAAATTTGTTCCATTGAATATGCTTCATTCCTGAAGTGAATATGGTAGCAGCATAATATGTTTGAAAGAAGACAAGTGATTGAATGTACGAATATAAGCGTGGAGGACAATATGATAATAATCATCAAAAGTGATAATATTTTCACATGCTTATTATTATTATAAGATATGCTAGAAAAACTCTCTACATTATATGTATGCCTCAATTTGCTCCTGAAGTAGCAATATCTTAAAAGAGGCAATAAGCTATCATAATTTGATAGGCTTAAGGTACGATTATATTCTATTCCCGGGGAATGAGAATTTTGATTGTTATAAGTACAAATCCATTCTCTAGGGTGAATGTGATAGGAGTAACACCTCCAGAAGAGGTAGAATAATCGAGAAAAAATATTCTGAAATTTACTCCAAAGTACTAAATCTGAAAATTTATTCATGTAATAGTAAATCAGAAATTTACTAAAGCAAAAGGCACATGTCATGGTAAACTTGGAGTTTACTAGTATAATAAGCTCATAAGTTGGCATAAATGATTGCGACATCCCGAAGATGTGCATATTGAGTATTAGACATGTATCGAAGAACTAGAAGATTCTTCAAGAATTATTTATGTTGCTTGTTCTCATGATGAGTTGTTTGGACCAACTAATATTGGGATTGGATCCCTTAAAGTCTGAAAAGTATAAAAAGGTGAATAAGGGCTCGTTCACCTGTCATGTGATCTATTAAGATGCATCGATGTAAAATGATCACATCCGCGTTTATTGTCAACCTGCAGTTTGACATTCTTAAAGTTACTTGCTCAATCTAAATTAAGTTAAGAGCATAATTTTCAGATTATGTAATCAAGACAATTCATCTTGATAATGTTGGTTTGGCGTTAAATGCCCCTGATAAATAGCTGAACCATTGCTTATGAGAACAAAGCTTCATGTATTGATCTGAAATATGATATATTACATAGAATAGCACTTGTATGCATTAGGCCAATAAATTATGATTAATTCCTCCCTCTCAATTGGTTCAAGGTTAGGAACCAAATATTCCATCTAATATTTTCTGATGTGCGGTATACGATTAATGCATATACCATTCTCAAAAGTAAATTGAGACGTATGTTAGTTTCCTAACATAAGGGGGAGATAATAAGCAGCTAAGAAATATGTTGTAAATTATCATCCATATGATCCTCATTCAAAAATAATTCAAGTCAAATGCTAGGAGAATTTGCTGACCCCAAATTGAATTCATATTTAGTTGCGGATGCTCCCATTGTGTGTCCCTGAAGGACAAAGTCTACAACATGCATGAAGTGTGGTAGACCATAATCAGTTCCAAATGAAATAATTCTTGAAAAGGATAAGGAGCAAATGATCATAATAAGGAGACAATGTGCTCTTGAAGAGCCTACGGCATAACACTTCATAAAATCTCATGAGAGGTTTAGGTACCTAAATAATTGAAGTGATGAGATCTCAAAATGTATGTCACATTACGAACCGATATAAATGATATCTCGTCGACGATATCTTTGATACAATATGGCGCAATATTGTAAAAGATTATGAGGATTTGAATTCTACGTTTATTTAAGCATGCTGACGTAGAAATATCTATCAAGTGACATGGAAGGATGCATCTTGGTAAGCGTAAAGCTTATTTAACTTGCAGTCTAGACATTAAAAGATGTCACACATTTAATACTGGATGTTGTCACTTGACAAAATCTATATGAAAATTTTTAAAGGATTCAAAATGTTTGAAACATATAAAAGTTTCTAGGAAACTTATCTATAATCCTTATATTGCATAAATTGATAAGTTGAATATCATTGGAACTCTTGGAGAGTTCTCGAAAGCAATAGATTATCTATTGAAATGAGAAACATGCCGAATTGAATTGGTCCCAATGTACCATATCTTGTGCAATTGATGCATTTACACATCTTGCTATAACTATGATCATGACATAGTTTTACTCCTATATGGAGATAATGAAATAAGATCACTTGCATATTGCAAATAACTGTGCTAGGAATGTGTTTGTCCTAACAAATATTATCAAGTTTTTGAATATACGGGATATTCATATGATTGACATAAAGTTCGATACATACATATGTCACTAAGGGGACTGTCGTACCATGCTGTTTTACATGATAGTCAAATCATGTTGAGGTAATGACTACTCATGAAGCAAGCCAAAAATATGCATGGTTAAGGTCCATGATACATCTCATTCGAGAAAATTATTGTTTGAAATGTGACAAAATACCCATAATCTTATATGAAGATAATGCAGCATACATGACTCTACTAAAGAGAGGATTCATAAAAGGAGATAGAACGAAGCACATTTCGCCAAAACTTTTCTACACACATGAGCTCCAAAAGAATGGTGATATCGACCTGCAACAGATTTGTTCAAGTGATAATATTGCTGATTTATTCACCAAGTCTCTACCAACTGCAACTTTCGAGAAGATGGTACACAAGATTGGGATGCGGAGATTCAAGTCATTAAATTGATGTTCTCATTAGGGGGAGTTAATACGCGATGCACTCTTTTTTCCTTGTGAGGTTTTGCCCCACTGGGTTTTCCTTGTAAGGTTTTTAATGAGGCAACACATAATGCATATTATGAACAACTATGTATACTTTCTCCTTCTCTAGAACTTTTCATTTACATGGACATCCAAGGGGGAGTGTAATGAGTATATGGAAATCATGTGAATTTTTATCATATTGTCAATATTGGTGGCTGTACCACCGCCTCACTATACCCAAGCACCATTATCAAATGGTCAACATTGGTGGCTAAGTACCACCGCCACACAACCTACCCTACCACCGCCACACTATTGATTTAGTGATGGCTAAGCAAATGTGTCTATATATATGTTCATTCCCATGCTTTGAGAAACATCTACAAGAAGTGAAAATAAGTACTACTATTTCATTTTCTAAATTGTCTCTTTCTTTATTAAGTTTGATATTTTGTCTTTATTTTATAACACAATTTTCTTTTATGTGATTTTTGGTCTATTTGATCCTCTGTTACCATGTTCATCTGAAGGGTTGGTGTATCTAAAAGTTGATGCGTGACATGATCAAACCCTCTCAAATAATCTCTCGTTTTATTCTCGATGTGTGCTATTTGAATCTATTTGCTAATGTGATCATTTTCTATTTTATATGTGTATTCATATTAATATTCACATCTTTGTGACTCATTTTTATGGATGAATTAAACTTTATAAGCTCAATATTCACTCTCATACTCGTTTGGTTGGGGAATAAGTTATTTTGAGCTAACTTATCCCGAAATTATTTTTTCATCCCTATGTGGGATAAAATAACACTATAATCTCGGGATAACTAATCCTGGGATGAGTTAGCCCACAATTTTATTTCAATTAAATATGAGATAAGCTCATCTTAAAATTAATTTAGAGATTAGTTATCCCTTATCCATCAAACCAAATGTGTCGCTAGTCTTATAGCCGTTCTACTACAACACCTACTTTTTACTTTATAGGTCATCACTTTACAAGTAGTACATAATATGTTTATCTAGCAAAGAATTTTCAAACCATTGTATTCATAAGTCACATTTTTTTTACAGTGGTAAAAGACGTACACTTCTAAGTAGTGGGATTTTTAATTAAGGGTGACAAAAAAGTTTGAAAATTAAAAAAAGGTGACATAAGTTTTAATTATTGAGTAGAGGTGACAATTTTGTCATTAGTTTTAATGACATGCAGCAACTATCGAAGTTGCTGCAGCAACTTACAGCAACTTCGACTGTTGCTGCAGCAACTATCGTAGTTGTTGTAGCAACTTCGAAAGTTGTTGCAGCAACTTCCTAATCACTAATTAACAAAAATTTTGACTTGGGTTGGTCAAACTTGTCACCAATTTTAATTTCAACACTTTTTTGTCACCTCCTCCTCAATTTTCTCTTCTAAGTAGACGTTTCAGCATGCAATTTGAAGCTCAAGTTTAAAATTAATGTTTGTTACTCCATGATATTTGAGTTTGAAGTTTTAATTTGAAACTAGTGTTTGTTTTGACATTGGATAAATTTCAACTTCAACTTAAAATTTTTAAGTTCAAATCTCAAATTTTTACTAAAAAGTAGGATTTCTATATTTTAAAATTTACAACAGACTCATAAGTTTATATAATGCAAAGAAAGATTCATAAGTTAACATTTTATTTTTTTTTAAAAAAGGAGCCATGCTCGGCGTGAAGAAACTATTTGTCCGTGTGTGAGGAATATATTAAAAAAACAACTAGCTATTGCTTTTGTTGATTTATTGGATCGTCGCATCTTTATAAAATTATTTATGTTTAAAAGTTTGTAATGACATGTATTCGCAAGTATTTATTTATAAAAGAAACATCGAGATATATGATTATATTTAATGCAGGAGCCATGGGATATACTGATATTTTATCTATAAATCATAATTTACTTAGGCCTCATTTGTTTGCACTTACTGAATGTCTGAATCTGAGTTGTTCAGACTTCAACCTATTAAGTGTATTTGTTTTTATTTAAATTTAAGCATTGATTTGGTCTGAATATATCTTAATCATTAAAATCTAGAACAAAGTCTTAATATCAATAAGATACATTTTTTATGTGTAATTTCACCATCACTCTCTATATATCCACAATCACCCACCACCACCACTACCACCTCTATCATCTTAACCACCGCCATCATTATCATCATCAACCACCAGTCACCCGCCACCACCAAGTCACCAACCATCTCTGCTATCACAACCACAACCACTAATGCTTTCAATCACTTACAACACCTATCATTTCATCATCACAATTGTATCTACTACCACCAGCACCACCACCATTAGCATCGTGAACCACTAACAATCTCTATCATCACAACCATCACTGGCAACCACCACCGTCTCTAATTACTACTATCAGTCGCTACCACACATACCACCTCCATCATTATAATAATATCTAGTACTGCAACCACCATCGCTTACACCGCCACCACCTCCATTTTCCACTACCACTATCAGTCACTACCATTACCGCGGTCAATTCATGCTACCAACCACCTCGACCATCAGAACTAGCATCAGTTCCAACTACCACCAGAACATCTTCAACCACCAAATATTTTTCAGTCACCACCGTCAATACCGCCAACAACTAACATCAACCTATATCACCATCACAACCACCATCAATACCAACCGCCACCATCACATCAATCACTAAAACACCAACCACCTCTCCCATCACAACAATCACCACTACCATTATTAGCTACTAACACAAACTATTACCACAATCACCACCACTACTATAAACCATCTCCACCATAATTACCAAATATAAATACTTTATTTTTATCAAATAATAATTTTATTTTATTAAGTTATATTTTTCTAATATTTAATTAGTTTTTATTTGAATTGTAAATTTATTATATTTACAAATAAATAAATTATGAATATTCAGACGTTGAAAAACAAACAATCTTAATCATTTAGTGTTCAGTTCTAGAGACAACATCTTAATCATTTAGATATATACATATATTGTTAATTCTGCAGAGTATATCTAAAAAGTTAGGTTAAAGTTGATTATTAGTAGCGAAGTTAGGATTTTCTATCTAGAATGTCAAATATAAAAATAAATATATGAAGACATTAAAAGATATATACATAAAATATATTTTTTTAATTATTTATGTTGTGTAACTTTTTTAAGCAAAGAATATTCTTCGAATACATGTGACTCTACTGTTATCGGTCAACTTGCTATGTCTTGTAGTTTCACTTTTTCCTCTTCCAATACTTTCTTTGTTGTAGTGGTGTGTCGTTAGCTCGAGTTTCTCGATGGAGGTAATTACTTCCGTTACTGATAAGAAAGACGAGAAATTCTCCTTTATATGTTTCAATTGTAATACAATAGGAAAGACGAGCTGATACAACTCTTATTATTAAATTTAACAAAAATTATAAAGAAAAAATTTTCACCAAAAACATCAAAAAATTTCATCAAAAGCCCAAAAGTTACAATATAAAAAAATTGCACTAAACACAAGAAATAGGCCAATGATATGTACCTCAAGTAATTATATCAAACTCTAAAAATAGATAAAAAATAACATAGACTACATAAATTAAACATCCAAATATGAGTCCTCATCAAATATTTTGTATTTTCACAATTTCGATTAAATTTAAAAGTCATATTTCTTTTTTTTTTTTCTTTGGTGAAAAGGATACTTCATAAACATAAAAACATAATAGTATGTATGGTTACAACAAAATAAGAACTAAAGGTTAAATTAGAACAAGAGTTTGTTTCTCTAGTAAAGATAGTTCTGGCTATGTCTGCCCAAACTGATTTCACAGCATACACAGGTGGAACTGCCAAAAAACATGGGCCTTCAAAAAGTTGTGATTTTACTCCTTCCTTTGCAAGTGCATCAGCAACACTATTCAGTTTCTTATAAACGTGTTGCACCAGTGGGCTTTCTAGCCTTCGGAGTATCAACCTGCATTCCTCAATTAAAGGGTTATAAAGGAGATTGCCTTATTTAAGCATACAAATGATTTTCAAGGAGTCAATATTTATTTCAATCTGAACAAAGTTGTTAAGTTCCATCATTTTGAGTCCTTCAGTTAGAGCAAGTAGATCCATGTGATTGTTGGTGGTGAGATGGTAGCTTTTGTAAAAGCCCATAACCCAGCCACCCCTATCATTCCTAACTACTCCATCAATGCCACCCCTTCCAGGGTTGCCAAGCCAAGCTCCGTTAGTATTGGGGTTGAAAGGGCCCAAAGGTGGGGGGGTTCCATTTAAGGTTTAGAGTGATTTTTGAAATCCTAACATGATGGGAACCGAAGACACTAAACTCAATGGCCTCACAATAGGCTTGTTTGAAGCTAGGGTGGTCCCTTTTATTGTTGAACAAGTTATTGTTCTTGTTTTTCCAAATAGTCCAAAGACAGAAGGGAAGAAGAGTTTTCCAAGAGATAATGGGATCAAAGATTTTATCCTCGATGAAGTTCCAAGTGATGCTCCAATTAGTAGGGTGGAGCATATTGTGAGTGATGGTGGTGTTCCCATTGTGGTGTTGAAGGAGATCAGTCTAGAAGTCCAGGGTGTTAGGGCATTCATAGAAAATGTAGTTAGTGTCCTCACAAGCATAGTTGGAAAAAGCACATGCTTTTGAGATATCTATGCCTCTGTTAGCAAGGTTAGAGTTGGTAGGGAAGTTGTTGTGTTGGATAAGCCAAAGGAAAAACTTAATCTTGTTTGGGATAGGGCTTTTCCAAATTCAATTGAAAGAGTTTGGGTGGTTGTTGGGTATGGTGTTGGAGATGTGGGAGTAGGCACTTTTACAGCTGAAAATTCCATTACCATTGAGGTTCCAGATGAGAGTATCCTGATGGGAGTTTTGGTTATGAAGAAAAGTGTTGTTGATGGTCTGGATGATGGAGTTTGGGTTCTCAAAGGGTAGGTTTGTGAAACCCTAAGAATTATTGGTCCAGAGTTGAGATAGTTTTAGGCTTGCCATATCAGCAGTGAGAGGAACATGAATGATATGATTAGGGAGAGGGGGAGTGTGGGCAAGCCATCTCTCTCTCCAGAAGTTTACTCTGTCTCCTTTATGGACTATCCATTTGTAAGCATCTTTACAAGCCTCCTTTCCTCTTAGGATTGCTTTCCAAGTTCTGGAGGAAGTATTATGGATATTGGAGGTTTAGTTACCATAGTTAGAGTGGAGAACACTAGCCCAAAGGGAGATATGATTTGAATGGAATCTTTATGCTAAGCTGGCATGCAGAATAAGGTTTTTGAGGCTAGATTTTTGTATGTTGAGACCCCTTTCCTTTTTAGGCTTGGTGATGGTGTCCCAGCTTACTAGGTGCATTTTTCTCCTAGTATCAGTGGTACCCCAAATGAAATTCCTCTAAATTCTATCAATAAGCTTGAGGGTTTTGCTAGGAAGAAGGATGTATTAAATTACATGGTTTGGCATACTACTTAAAGAAGCTTTTGTCAGAGTGGATCTGCCAGCCATGTTGAGGAATTTTATCTTTCAACCAGCTAATTTGGAATTCACATTATCAAGGATAAATTAAAAATCACTATTAACTGATTTTTTGTGAAAGATGGGAAAACCCAGGTATTTTCCAAAGTTGGATTTTGCAGGGATAGAGAGAAGGTTGGCTAAATTGTTCTTCTTTTCTCTATTACAGTTTTGGTGGAAGATAACTTTGGATTTCCTGCTAGTTATTTTTTGACCAGAGTGAAAGCTAAAATTGGTCAGGGTATTCATGATGGTATTGCAGTTTTCCGTATTAGTTTTGGCAAACAAGGTAAGGTCATCAACAAAGAAAAGATGGAAAATGTTAGGCCCTTTTCTGCAGATGGACATTGGAGTCTAGTGTAGGATATCAACCTCATGGTTAATATATTTGGAGAGGAGTTCCATGTAGAGGATAAAGATATAGGGGGATACGGGGTCCCCTTATTTTATGCCTCTAGAAGGTTTAAAGAAATCAGTCTTACTACTATTGACAATGACAAAGATGGTAGAAGATGATATGCAAGACATGATCAGGTTGGTTAGGCCAGCAGGGAAATTGAAGAAATACAGCGGCTGTCTAATAAAAGTCCATTTAAGCCCATCAAAGGCTTTTTCAAGGTCAATTTTGAGGATCATATTGGCTTTTTTTCCTTTCATTTTGGAGAGATGGCTAATGAACTTCTGGACAATGATAGCATTGTCTGTAGCTCTCTTTTTAGAAAGGAAGTTAGCCTGGCTGGGGACAGTAATATGATTGGGATGGCTTTTAGTTCTGGAGGTAATAATCTTAGTGATGATTTTGTATTGGGTGTTGTAGAGACCTATGGGTCTAAAGTTCCTAAGACTAAAGGAATTTTTGCATTTAGGAATGAGACATAGATAAGTAGAGTTGACTCTACTATCCATAGTGTAATTAGTCAAAGTGTCAGTGCTGAATTTGATGAGGGCAGGGCTAATAGAATCCTAATATTTTTGGAACATAATGGAATAAAGGCCATCAGGGCCAGGAATTTTTATGGGCTGGAAAAAGAAAACAACCCTTTTAATCTCATCCACAGTAGGGATGACATCCTAAATAATGTGGTCATTACTGTTTATGGATCCATGAGCAGAGGGGTTCAACTGGTACTTGATAGGGGATTGAGTGTGATCAGTAGTGAAGAGGTTCTTGTAGAAGGAGTGAATGAAAGCCACAATATCCTTTTGGTCATAGATCTAGTCTCCATAATCATTTTGGAGGGTATTGATTTTGTTTCTTCTTCTTCTATTGAGGATAGAGGTGTAGAAGAACTTAGTATTTGAATCCCCCATCCATTAGCTAGTTTATTCTGGATTTCAGCCTTCAGAAGTCTTGCTCTTGTTTGAGGATAATATTGTAGTCCATGGAGAGGGTTCTCTCGAGATTTTGAAGGAAAGTGCTAGTGAGGTAACTGGTGGATTTTTGAATACTAGTTAGCCTAGAAAGGATGTGGTTTTTCCTATGAAAGACATTACTAAAGACCTTCTTGTTCCAGATGGTGATAGCATTTTCAAAAGTGTTGATGACTTTTTGAAGGTCATTTCTCTCATGGAAAGAGGTGTTGACTATGTTAAAGAACTCAGGGTGGGAGAACCACATGGTTTGCACCCTGAAAGGTATTTAGAGGTCTTCTAGCCAGGCTAATAAAGAGAGGTCAGTGATCAAAATGAGTTCTAGGGAAGTGGGTGACAGTGGCCTCAAGGTAAAGGTGGATCCAATGATCATTAGTAAGGCATCTATCAAGTCTTTCAAGAATAAGGATTTGTCTATTCTTATACCTTTTATTAGTCTAGGTATATTTACTCCCTTTAAACCCAAGATAAACAAGCTTGCAATGATTAATACAATTCCAGAAAAGAGAAGCTCTATTATTGTTAATGTTATTGCCTCCAAATTTTTTAGAGGCTCTAAGGATTTCATTAAAGTCCCCTCCTACTAGCCAACTACTATTATCAGGGTTGATAAGAGTGTCAGTTACGAAGGTGAGTTGGTCCCATAAAAGCATTCTATTATTCAGATCAGTGCTAGCATAGATGGCACTAAAACTCCAGAGGGAAAGAGGGGTTACTGACCTTTACAGACACATGGATAGCTTGTTGAGAGATGGAGATGTCAGAGATCTTGATGGAGGCATCATTCTACATTATGACATTTACCCCAGAGTTACCAGTTGCACTGGATTAGATTTTATTGGAGAAACCTAACTTATCAATGAGGGAACTATGGTCACTCATTCTAGTTTCAAGTAAGGCAAGAAGAACAGACTGGTGGATGCCAATCATAGCCTTATAATGCCTTCTAAATTCAACAATATTAGCCTTAGCCCCTCTAGCATTCCATATTAAGCAATTCATCATCACGTTTTTTTTGTTTCCCAGGGGTTTCCTCATGATTTTCTTCCCCTTTTCCTGTGGAGTGGATGTCTCTGCTAGTTCTAGAGCTTTCCTCTTCCCTGAGAGAGGTTTCATCTTTGCTACAAAGAACTCTTCTATTATATGGTTTGGTATATTGATGGCTACTTCTAGTTTTTGGAGCTTATGGGGAAGAGAACTATCACCATATCTTGAATGAGTTTTGTGAACTCTAAAGTCAGAGGCTTGTCCAAGGTTGTTGCATCTATCTTGGGAATCCTCAGGTTTGCAAGGATATTTTTTATTTCCTTTTTGTTTTCTCTTAAGAGCTTCATTTTATTTTCTCTTTCTATCATTTCCAGGGCTAGAGAGGGTTGGGGAATCACAAGAGGGATTTCCTGGAGTGGGAGTGTGAGGTTTTCCCTACTGAGCTTCACAAAAACTTGTCCTTTTAAGAGGAATTTTTGGTTTGGAGGTGGGAAAAAGGGGAGGGATACGATCACTTGGTTCATGGTCTCCATGAAACTTTAAGGTGTTAAAGTCTCCTGGTTCTGTTCGCTGAAGAATTGCATGAGAGTTATGAGCCATATGTTCTGGCCAAAGTTTGTCAGGCCTTGGTTGACAGCCTCCATGGCTACTAGAGCTAGGTAAGCAGGATTTTAGATTTGAACTCTGTATAGGCGACCCTCTATCTCAAATTGCAGTGGTATTGTTAGACTCATTAGTCCCATTTCCAGCCATGATGATGAGATGTGATCGGGTGGTAGTGGTTCTATTCACAGAGTTAGTGGAGCAAGGTTCGAGCTTGAGGGTGGAATTGCTTATTTTTTTGAGTTCTTCAGGAGTAGGAAACATAACGATGATGGAGGTGTTAGAAATGGAATTTTGACTAGTTTCACTAGTTAAACTCCCGCGCAAGCTGGTGGTATTTAATGCTGATTTGATAGGAGTGACTACTTCCATCATATTAATGGTGTCAGAAATGCAATTTTCAGCTGACATTTCTTTGGGAAAAGCCAGAGACGTTTGGATGCTAGAGGAAGTGTTTCTTGGGAGTTGAGAAACATCTAAATTCTTTTTGCTTCCTCCTTGTGTGGAGTTAAAGGTGGGGTCAGAAAAATCCTCTTTAAAGGGATGGCTGACCCGGTGTTAGATTAGAAAGTAGATTTGGGCTTGTCTACTGAATTAAACGATTAGCCCACGCTGACTTGGTTGTAATTAAAAAGTTGTCCAATTCTAAATCTATTATTATCATAAGAGTTGGGCCTTTTCCTGTTGGATTTCTAATTTTGCCCTTCTAAAGGGTTGAGTTTTCTCTGCCCTGAGAATTTAGGGCTTTCTACCGATGCGTCGTAGCCACCGGGAGGCTGGGTCTTACTATATGGGTTTGTCAATCGATTGCAAGAGAAGTGTCGGGTTTCCAAAAACTTACTCGAGTTCGCATCAAATAGTTTTACCTTGATGTTCTGATTGGCCTTACTTGGTTAGGAGGCGTGGTGTTTTGTGTTGTTTTCTTCCTCTTAGTGAAAGGAACTGTTTTCCATTCTTTTTCTTCTTCTTTCATTGGTGCCTTCTCTTGCGGGGGGTTTGTTGATGGGGGAGTGCTTTTGAGGTATGTGCATTTACCTATGGTATAACCCAATCTACTACAACTCGTGCATAGTATCCCATCCCCTTCATAGCAGATAGGTTGTTTGTGACTGCAGATTGTGATGTATGCTCTTAATAGACTTTCAATGGGGACTTGGACACATATTCAGGCGTACCTTCCTCGTAGAGTGGAGGAGGTATAAGAATAATTTTAACTAATTTCCTGATTTTTCTAGGATAGATTTGTCGTAGAATTTTGTTGGGAGTTGGGGTAGTCTTAGCCAAATAGCTGTGGAGGAGATACTGTTTTCTTTGGAAACAAAGTTGGGTTTCCAATTTCGAACTGATAGGAAACTATCAATAACGAACCAGGGCCCTCCTGCATAGCTTTGTTATGGCTTTCTGGTGTGTTGAATTTACTGTATAGAAATCGAGACCTAGATCTATGAGATGGAAAGTTTCTTTCATTTTCCAAAGATCCGTTAACTTGGTCTTGAGGTATTGGTGGTTCAATTTTTTGCCAAAAACCTTGACAATCACAGGGAACTTCCAGGGTTCATAGAGCCCTTGTTTGTCCTCGAGGGATAGGGAATTAAGTCTAATTCGAGGTTCGATTCAGAATTATTTTGCTCCTTTGAACAATCATGATTGGAGATAAAGGAAGTTTGGGTTGAGTCATTTATGACTTCCTTGTAGGAGAGTTTTGGATGAGGGTTGTCTGTCATTTGGCAATCATTTAGATCAAGTAATTCCAGTGGAATCAAAATGGGTTGGGCTATGTCTGGTAGTGGAGGGTGGGTCATTACCTCCGATAGGTGGGTGGTCGGGTTAAGTATTTTAGAGAGAGGGTGGTCTTTCTCCCTCTAAAGATTGTAACAAAATTGATATCTTTAATGTCAAAAGGTCATATTTCAATAAATATTGGAGACCAAAAATCTCACTTTCATCAAACTTAAAAAACCCAAACAACTCAAGACTTAGGGGTCGTTTGGTTGGGAATAAGTTATTTCGAGATTAGCTATTCCGAAATTAGTTATCTCACTATATATATATATATATATATGATAACTTATCTCATCACTAAGATATAGATGGTGGGATAAATAATCTCTTGACTAACTAATACCTCCAACCAACCAAACATAGGATAACTTATAAATAATCTTATATTTTATTCCAAAACTATTATAACTTATGCATCACACCAAACGACCCTTGAGGTACAACTTTAAACCTATAACCAAAAGCAAAGGACCATTTTTGTTACACACTTCTAAACTTGTTTATTCCGCCTTAAAACTAATCGGTCCTAACTAATCAAGGTGGGTGACCTTATACAAACTTCTACATAAAGGGTGAAGAAATTGGAGAAGAATTTTATTTTATTTTTGGTTATCATGGAAAATGATTAATCTCTACCGCCGCCGCATCCATCCCGCCGGTAACCGTTAGCAAATGAAGGAAAGGAGGCCTATCTAACTACTCCGGCGCCGGCGCTGGCGGAGGCGGAAGCGGAGAGTAAGATGGAGATGCAGACGACTGAGTCGGTGGCTGCGACGCCGGTTGAGGTGAATGTAGAAAGGCCGAGGATTGGAAATTTGAAACGAAAGTTCGTACCAATGGCGCTACTGCTGGATCTGTTGACAGAGTAAATTTCCGTCTCTAAACTTACATATATACCTATAATCTAGGGTTTATACTTTATTTTATGTTTCTACTTTTTTTAACTGCTTTGATATGTGTGACTTGAGCCGAGGTCTTTCGAAAATAGTCTATCTACTTCTTAGTAGGTAGGGATAAGGTCTGCGTACATTTTACCTTAGGTTGCTTAGAGCCTTAGACTCTTCAAAAATGTCAACAGGTGTGCGGTTGGATTTTCCAAAAGTAGTACTCCTCTGTTTCAATTTGTTTGGTCTTTTTGACTTGATATGGAGTTTAAAAAGGTAGAAAAGGCTTTTGAATCTTGTGTTTATTGAATTAAAGTTATGTTAAATGTATCAAAATGCTAGATTTCTTTTGTTAAAGTAGCACAAAGTAATCAACAATTATATGTACATATATAGTTTAAGAGATGAAAATTTACTCTATCAACAGTTCCAACAACAGCACCATTTCGTTTCAAATTTCCAATCCTCCGGCAACCAGCTCGGCCATTCTACATTCACCTCAACTGATCTATTCACCTTACGCACAGGCGTAACCGTCTCAGTCACCGACTCCGACGTATGAACCTCCATCTTACTCTCCGACTCCACCGGCGCCGGAGTAGTTAGGTCAGCCTCCTTTCCTTCTTCTACAATGCCGTTGGCTTTGTTCGGTGTGGTGGTTTCAACCCTAGCATTCGTCCCTTAAACTATATATATAACATAACATTCCTTTTTACCCTAGAAATGTATTTCATTTTTTTTCTAAAGTAGTACAAAACTCATTACGTAGTCAAAGTGATGTGGCACCGTATAATTGGATAAAATAAAACGGAGAGTAAAAAGGAATGTTAACTTATTTTATACAATTATACGGTGCCACATCACTTTGACTATGTAATGAGTTTTGTACTACTTTAGAAAAAAAAATGAAATACGTTTCTAGAGTAAAAAGAAATGTTATGTACTTATGTTATATATATAGTTTAGGGGACGAATGCTAGGGTTGAAACCACCACACCGAACAAAGCCAGCGGCATTGTAGAAGAAGGAAAGGAGGTTGACCTAACTACTCCGATGCCGGTGGAGTCGGAGAGTAAGATGGAGGTTCATACGTCGGAGTCGGTGGTTGAGACGGTTAGGTCTATGCGTAAGTTGAATAGATTAGTTGAGGTGAATGTAGAATGGCCGAGCTAGTTGCGAGAGGATTGGAAATTTGAAACGAAAGTTCATACCAATGGTGCTATTGTTGGAACTGTTGATAGAGTAAATTTTTGTCTCTTAAACTATTATGTACATATAATTGTTGATTACTTTGTGCTACTTTAACAAAAGAAATCTAGGGTTTATAAAAGTTACTAGTTTAAAAAAAAAAAGAAGGAAATCTAGGGTTTGTACTTTTTTTTAACTGTTTTGATGTGGGTTATTTGAGCCGAGGGTCTTTCAGAAACAGTCTCTCTACTTGTCAGGATGTAAGGATAAGGTCTGCGTTCATTTTATGTTATGTTGCTTGGACACTTCAAATATGTCAATAGGTGCGTGTCGGATTTTCCAAAAGTAGTGTATTCTTGGAGAATCCGACACGGGTGCAACATCGAAAGTGAAAAGTCTGAATAACTCATTTGTCTGTTATGTGCTATGTCTGTTTTACTTCTGTATTTTATGTTTGTACTTTTTTAACTGTTTTGATATCTGTTACTCGTGCCGAGGGTCTTTTGGAAATGGTCTCTCTACCTTTCAGGAGGTAGGGATAAGGTCTGCGTACATTTTACCTCATGTTGCTTTGACTCTTCAAAAATATCAACAGGTGCGTGTCGGATTCTCCAAAAATAAATACACTACTTTTGGATAACAGTTGGTTTGTGTGCATATGCGTTGAACTGAGTAATTTTTTTTTCCCCTTTCTAATTCACATTTATTACGTGATTTTGTGAAGAAAAGTGTGAACTTAAGGTTGCTGAATGCCTTTGTGAATGTGGTTAGTGTAGAGAGATTGAATGGCTTGTATTAATTTATTACTCCCTTTGGCAAATTTAGTTTGACTCCCATACGGAGGTTAACAAAACAAATATTAGAATGTAGATGATAGATGTAGCACATGGATAAATGTTGAAATGGTGGCTGGAATGCGACAAAAGTATGTCTTATCAACTGAAAAATATTGTAAGATCTGTTCGATTTTTTGTCGTATGTCAAGATACCTTAAATTGCCGTTATTCCCAAAAGAAAAAGCATTCCTTCTTTTGTTGTTGTATAATGTCGCTTGCCATCAAGGAAATAATTGTTTGTACCTATAGCCTTGATAGCTTCTTAGGTATATTGTGGTGGACAGAAACTCTTCTGTTCTCTCACTTCCACTCTTTTCTGTGTTCTCCAGTGATTTGCCCCTGCCTGTTTTGTTGTTACACTTTCTTTTATGTGGAGGATTGTTGTTTTTCCTTTTTTCCCCTTCCAGTCGCAGGTGGTTGAGCATTATTGAGTTGGTTTAGTTGAAAATATTACTACGTCATACTCTTTCGATTTGCATTCTTATTGTTTAATTGAAGTCGTTGATATGTAAACCGAGTTGTATATCATTAGGCATTGTGTCGAATTGTTTGTGTCCTGGATTCTGCAGTACTATTATGAACCGGTCTCTGGGACTAAATTCCGGTCAAAGACTGAGGTGCTTTATTTCCTGGAAACGGGTGGCAAGCACAAGAAGGGCACTGGCGGTGATGCTACAGTGAGTGAATCAAAACATTAATAACCTATCACCTCTATGTTTGTATAAGTTTTCCCTTTGCTACAAAGAAACATACATCTCCTTGTGTTTTTTGATGGTACTATTTCTTTTGCAGCCATCTGAGACCCCCAATAGCAAGAAACAGAAGAAGAGCGGCTCGAAGAAAGAAAAAAAGAAAACTACTTCTTCTTACTTTGATTCTGTGAATCCGCCACAGAGCGTGTGCTGGGTTCAGATGGATACTTCTGCAGATACTTGGGCACCTTCTTGTCATGGCAACATGGTTCCTGGAGGCCTAAAACAAGAATGGGATGCTGTCTTCTCGACTGTATCGCAGCTGTGGTGAATGAACACAAATAGGGAGGCAGGCATCTCTAATGTGCACTAACCAGTCAAGGAACCTGTCTCCGTATCTAGCTAGACTGTGTGTCAAATCTCATCTGAATTGGGCTCATTTTCTTTTGGTTTTAGCATTGGGACCTCAATAGTTGTTGATAGCTTCTTGTTTTGGCAAAGGAATAGGCAAAAGGTGCTCCACCTAAATTCTGTTCATGATGTACTAGTATGGTCTCTCCTTGGTGCCATTGAACCAGTGACTTTGAAGCATTTTTCTAGGATTGACATATGTGAAATTGTCTCAAGTATGAAAATACTGTAGTTATGGAGTATGAGCTGGTCTTATCTTATGCTTGTGAATGACAGATTATTTTTATCACAGGTCCGAGCCATGGAAGCAGTTACTAATGCTTTGCATTAGGGTCGACTGTTTATATCACATGTCTTGAGGTGTAGCTCCTGAGGTGTGACCTTTCTCGGATTCTGCATGAATGCGCGATATTTGGCATCAGATTGTCTTTATTATTATTACTATTACTATTATTACTATTACTATTTGCATAGATGGTTGAATTACTCCCATTGATTGTGTTATTTTCTTTTAAATTGAAATTTATTGCTGTTGTGGCTTTTATAGTAGTTGTATTTCATTTTTGTTGGTAGCTAGTTTGTAGGAATTCTTTCAACCTTACAACAACAATATCCAGTAGGTTTCCACAAGTGGGGTCTAGGAAGGGTAGGGTGTATGCCAACCTTAGAACTACCTCATAGAAGTAGAGAAAATTCTTTCAACCTTATTGTGCCTTAACCATATTAAGAAATTGTAGTTTTTTAAGCCAATTTTCTTTTATGTTATTTTTGGTCTATTTGATCCTCTTTTACCATGTTCATCTGGAGGATGGAGGGTTGGTGTATCTAAAAGTTGATGCATGACATGACCAAACCATTTCAAATAATCTCTAGTTTTATTCTCGATGTGTGCTATTTGAATCTTTTTGCTAATGTGATCATTTTCTATTATATATGTGTGTTCGTATTAATATCCACATCTTTGTGACATTCATTTTATGGATGAATTAAACTTTATAAGCTCAATATTCACTCTCATATTTGTTTGGTTGGGGAACAAGTTATTCTGAGATAATTTATCCCGGAATTGTTATTTCATTTCAATGTGGGATAAAAATAACACTACATCTCGGGATAACTAATCTTGGAATAAGTTATCCCACAATTTTATTTCAACCAAATATGAGAGAAACTTATCTTAAAATTAGTTCAGAGATTATTTATCCCTTATCCTTCGTGCCAAACGATTCGCTAGTCCTATAGCCGTTCTACTACAACACCTACTTTTTACTTTACCAGACATCACTTTACGAGTAGTACATAATATGTTTATCTAGCAAAGAATTTTCAAACTATTGTATTCACAAGTCATGTTCTTTGACAGTGGTAAAAGACATACATTTCTAAGTAGATGTATCGTGCAATTTGGAGCTTATATTTGAAATTAATGTTATGACATTCGAATTTGAAGTTTTAATTTGAAACTAGTGTTTGTTATGATATCCGGATAAATTTTAACTTCAACTTTGAAGTTTTAAATCCATATCTCAAATTTTACTAAAAAGTAGGATTTCAACTTTTAAAATTTAAAATTTGACCAGTAAGTTTATAGCTTGCAAAGAAAGATTCACAATTTAAAACTTTATATATTTATATATATATATAAAAAGATCCATGCTCATCGTGAAGAGAATATCCGTACCAAGGATAATATTTAAAAATAACTAGTTATTACTATAATAATATTATTGATTTATTAGATCAACAAATCTTTGTAAATTTGTGTGTGTTTGAAAGTTTATAATAACATATACTCGCAACCATTTATTTATAAAATGAACGTTGAGATATGTGATTATTTAACGCGATGCCTTGGGATATACTAATACCTTATTTATGAATTATGATTTGCTCAGTTGGTACGATCTGTCTGATAGGTCCTATTCTGGAGGTTTTCTGAATAGTCCAACTGGCAATCTAGATGAGAACCTTTTCATACACCGAGAGAACTCTTTACCATAATACATGATGGCAATGAGTCCTAACTGTGAATAGTAGTACATAATAATTTAATAAGTCTGACATTCTCATATAAAGTCCTGTTTGTGTTAAGCTATGTCTGCTTTTTGAACAAAAGATACTCCACAATATGTGGGGCAAAATGTCATGAGGCAGAGAACATTTTGTTTACCTTTGAGTGATGATAATTGATGTTTTATCATAGAAAAGTTTGATAACAGAAGCATTCAGGCAACATGTGAAGTCGTTTTAGTGTTGATAGTGCTTTGTTGCTACAAGTGTATAGAACCTCTTTTTTACTTCTTTGGTTGTCATGTTCACTTCTTGTGGTGGATTTATCTTACCACATAGCATACATGTCTTAGCGTGTAATGGGGTTGTTTCTAAGTGTATAATATGGAATACAGACCCTTCATTTTTGTTTTATGAATTTCACCTCTTTGCTGATTTGAATGAAGACAACTGTTGTAATTATAACTTGAATATGCATTAATTTTATACTACTTATTATCAATCAAGTATTTTTGTTGGAAATTGAGGTATTGTATGATTTGCATTACCAAGACTTAAAGGTAAGATCTATAAAGTGATAGTTAGACCAATTATGTTATAATGAGCAAGAGCTCGCACGTTCAAATGATGAAAGTAACGAAAAAGAGGATATACTACGATGGATGTGTGACCATACCAGGAGAGATAGAACTAGGAACGATGATATTCCAGAGAAGGTGGGAGTGGATCTTGTGATGGCCAAGGTGAGAGGCGAAATTGAGATGGTTCGGACATGTGAAGAGAAGATGTTTAGATGCCGAGTAAGGACGTGTGAGAGATTAGATACGGGGGGGGGGGGGGGGGGGGGGCGGCTGAAGAGAGTTATAGATAGGGAAAGAAACAATCTCTTACCTCATAAACGTAGTAGTAGTAGGGTAGGGATAAGTTCTATATGAACATATGTTGTTGTTGCAGATATTAGATGTGCTTGTAGGATGCTATAATGGTTGGGGTTTTACTTGAACGTCTGCCTGCACATTCACTAATATTAAAAAGATAGGCATCTCATGCTATCCTTTATTATATTCTCATCGCTGTTAATTTAATTATTCAGGATGTGTTATTGCCTCACATAGTAGTGAAGTATTATTTTTTCTTAAGATTCAATGTTGTTATTGTACACAGATTATATCTACGCTATTGTCTATCGATGATCGATCACAAGAAAATCATTACTGTAAACCGATTAATTTGAAGAAATATGGCAACTAGAACCTAAAATTATTTTGGTATAAAAGGTAAATTCTCAAATTGCGGATCACTAAAGTTATGGTGAGTACTCCTTCATCTCAACCCCGAGTTTTACTGGTTATCAGAGTCGCTTCAATAGAGAATTGGTTCTCTTTATGTTTCACTAGGCACTAGAAACATCATGTCAATCTAAGAGTTTTTATCTCTAAAGTGAATTTTCTCGACGACAATCTGAGTAGATCGGATACCATAGCGATTACGGATCAAAAATCTAAAAAAATTATAATGCTATATTTGTTAATTAGTATAATTACTATAGTATAGCTTATCATATTCCTTTTGCTTTAAATTCTCTCGAGCAATATTTGATATTACAATCTACGTGTTTACAGGTTAATTGGTAATAATAATAATTCTTTATTTGAACACTAATTGATTATTTGAATTACTCTATTGTGTATCCAATAATTACTATTAAACAATATATTTCTTATCAAATAGGGGTAGAAGTTTATTTATAATAGTATTAGTCATTTCCAGCTTAATTATATAGTCTTATCCTGAATATTGATATTTATAATTCTTCTATATAGAGATCATAGCATTTTAAATTATTTATAAGGTAGAGTATAAGAAATTACGCCATAAATATTAATTAATTAAACTCAATCGATTTTAAAAATACAGTTAGAAACATTTTTTAAAAAATTGACTAAACACTAATTGCTTTTCAAAAGTGCTTATTTTTTTAAAAAAATGAGTGTTTCACCAAGTTTTTGAGAGAAAAGCTTTTCAGATCTAAAAACATTTTTTTAAAAAAAATATGCACTTCTAAAAAAACACATAGAAACACTTTTGAAAAATTTGATCAAACAATAATTGTTGTTCAAAAGTATTTTTTTTTAAAAAAATTTATTGGCCAAACACATTAGTTTTCACCAAAAGTACCTTTTTTGAAAGAAACATTTCAAAATAAATCGATTTTAGAAATTTGGTCAAACATGTTGTTGGAAACATTTTAAATTTTTTTGGTAAACACTAATCAATATATTCCCTCCATTCCTTTTTTTTTTTTCTATTTGGGTTGGACACACCCCTTAATAAAGCCCTTACTCTTATAAAGTAATTTTATTAATATGTGCCTAATTAAATTTTATACCTCTTTCCAAATCAGTAATTTTTTTATTTTTTGATAACCATGGTGTCCGGGCCAGTTTTCGCGCACCTCGACTAAATCCATGGAATACCTGCCAGCTCCCACCAGCAACAGATACCAGGTAACTCTGTCCACCTAGTGTTTTTTGTCTCTGCTGGGATTCGAACCTGAGACCTCAGGCTTTCAACCCACTTCATTGACCACTAGGCTACACCCTTGGGTGTCAAATCAGTAATGATTACATTTATTGAACAAGGGCATAATAGAAAGATTTTGTTCAAACTATTCTTGAAAGATTCAAGGAGCAAGTATTTAGGAATATAAACACAACCTAAATGGAACAAATAAAAAAGGAATGGAGAAAGTATCATTTAAATAAATATTTATAACATTTATTTCAACCTCGATTGCTACTTCTAATAATTTTTTTCTTGTATAGTTTATATACATCTATTATTAATTAATATAATATACACATGCAAAGCACGTACATTAAACTAATTTCAATATTTGGAGACCAAATATCTCACTTTTATCAAACTTGAAAAACCCAAACAACTCAAGGCTTAAAGGTACTACTTTAAACCTATAACCAAAAACAAAGGACCATTTTTGTTATTTTCTCATTTTTTAACTTATAACTAATCAAGGTGGGTGACATTATACAAACTTCTTCATAAAGTGTGAAGAAATTGGAGATTTTTTGGTTTTTTTGGTTGTCATGGAAAATGGCAAGTTATTAATTACTACATGTGAGAATAAAGATGGAGAAATAGTTAAAAGGAATAGTAGTAGTAGTGATGGAGGGATTTCAGTAGCTACAAAAATATACTGTCAGTCCAATTTGACTTTTTTCTCCCTATTTGACTCCGATGACTGACGCCGCCGCCGCCGCATCCATCCCGCCGGTAACAGTTACCGGCGGCGACGACGGTATACAGCCGGATCCGCTGTTACAGTCCGGTACCTACATAGACACTGAGACGAATGCTAGGGTTGAAACCACCACCACGCCGAACAAAACCGCCGCCGGCGATGTAGCAAATGAAGGAAAGGAGGTGGAGGAGGGGAGTAAGATGGAGGTGCAGACTACGGAGTCGGTGGCTGAAACGGTTACGACGACTGTGCGTAAGGCGAGTAGATCAGTTGAGGTGAATGTAGAAAGGCCGAGCTGGTTGCCGGAGAATTGGAAATTTGAGACCAAAGTTCGTACCAATGGCGCTACTGCTGGAACTGTCGATAGAGTAAATTCTCGTTCTCTTAAACTACATATATATATATACACACACACACATATAATTGTTGATTAGTTTGTGCTACTTTAACAGAAGAAAGCTAGGGTTTATACTTTATTTTATGTTTGTATTTTTTGAACTAATTTGATATGTGTTACTTGAGCCGAACGTCTTTTGGAAATAGTCTATCTACTTCTCAGGAGGTAGGGATAAGGTCTACGTACATTTTACTTTATATGTTTGGGCTCTTCAAAAATGTCAACAGGTTTGCGTAGGATTTCCCAAAAGTAATACTCCCTATGTTTCAATTTATTTGGTCTATTTTGACTTGACATGGAGTTTTAGAAAGTAATGAAGCTTTTGAATCTTGTGGTACTATTAAATTAAAGGTATGTTAAATGTATTACAATGCTCTTTAATCATTGTGGCCTTAAATATGTCAGGTGGAAAGTTAAAATTTAAAAGTTGCTAAAAAGATAAAGGCTCATTCTTTTTGAAATGGACTAAAAAGGAAAGTAGGCCAAACAATTTGAAATGGAGAGAGTATATTTATGGAGAATCCGACACGAGTGCACGGCATCGAAAGTGAAGAGTCCGCACAACTTGTTTCTACCCTCCCCAAACCTCACCTCTAGGATTACAGGGGATATGTTGTTGTTGTTGTTTTTGATAGTTGTGTGTTATAGCAAATGCATCTGAAACTGTGGTTATCTTTTCCCTCTCTAGTTTTTACTTTTAGGCATTGGAGTTTGAATTGGAATTTGTTTCAGAAACTAGAGCATGAAGAAATTTTTTGTTTGCAGTGTTCAATAGAAGTAGAGACTGTTGTGTTTTGATTATGAACAAACGATAAGCTTGTTATTCTACAAGGTTGTCGTATGATGAAATTATTAGTTTCTTCGTTTTGACACTGAACTGTAGAACTTTGCTTCAGTGAGATTGGTAGCATTTTCTGTTGAAGCTGAAACAAAATATTCCTTTCAATGTTTCAAAAATGTTTGAACTTTGATTAACTGACTGTAACTATGGTGGTGAGAATAGTTTTTCCATTGAAGGAGATAAGGGAGAAAGGTATCAGAATGACTCTTTTGCTTCCTTCGCGAACTCCTCTATGTGGATTAACTATCTCTCTTTCTTTTCTAGCGTAGATGATTTACATGAGGAATGGAAAAGCTACTTCTGGACAGGTGCAACATGTTATGTTAGTAGGATTTTAGGTTTGGAGGATCTTATGGTGAAATTTTAGATTTCATAACAACAACACTAACAACATATCTAGTGTAATCCCATAAGTGGGGTCTTGGGAAGGGTGATGCGTATGCAGCCTTACCTTACTCCTACTTTGTGAAGGTAGAGAGGTTGTCTCCGATAGACCCTCGGCTCAAATTGTAGATTTCATATATATCTAAAATCAGGAGACTATATTTTCCTTTGAAAAGAATGGTTGTTTTCTCAAGTGGATAGGGCAAGTAGAAACCGTTGGTTTGTATGCATATGCATTGAATGGTTGTTTTCTCAAGTGGATAGGGCAAGTAGAAACCGTTGGTTTGTATGCATATGCATTGAACTGAGTAAATTTTTTTTTGCCTATGTAATTCACGTTTATTACATGATTTTGTGAAGAAAAGTGTGAACTTGAGGTTGCTGAATGCCTTTATGAATGTGGTAGTGTAGAGAGATTGAATGACTTGTATTAAATTATTACTACTTTTTGTAAATTTAGTTTGACTCCATACGGAGGCTAACAAAACAAATATTAGAATGTAGATGATAGATATAGTACTAGGATAAATGTTGAAACGGCCGCTGGAACGTGACGGAAGTATAAATGTCTTTATCTACTGAAAAATGTTGTAAGATCTGTTCGATTTTTGTCGTATGTCAAGATACCATAAATTGCTGTAAGATTTGACATTTATAGCTTTCATTGGAAAACGGTTATTTTTAAAGGTTTGGCAAAAACGAACTTTTTCTCTTGGCGTTTGTCCTATGGCTAGAACTCTCTTCTCAATTTTTCCAATCCTACCATAATCTTTTTCATGCTCTGGTGTTGAATTTACAGTAAGCCAAAAACCAAAGGTCAAGAGGGTAAGGCATTTTTTGACCATTTTATATAAAATTGTTTGTTAGCCTCTCCACAAGTTTATAAACTACTAACAAATTGTAGATAACGACATGTTACCCACTTTCCTTTTTTGTCCATTTTAAAAAGAATGTCTCTTTTCATTTTTTTGTCAATTTTTAAAATTTCAACTTTCCACATGATCTATTCAATGCCACAAGATTAATGAACATTTTGGTACATTCGTCATATTTTTAATTTAAGACTACAGGATTCAAAAGTCTTATTTACTTTTCTAAACATCGTGTCAAATCAAAAGAGGCCAAACAAATTAAAACAGAGAGAGCATTTCTTTTATATTTGTTCAGTTTCAAATGACGATATTTTTTTATTTAGAAATAAATTTATTTTATATTTGATATACTAATTTATAATCACATAAATATTTATAACTTATTTATAGAATAATCATAAAAAAGTTAAATTTCTTTTATCCAATTATACGGTGCCACATCACTTTGACCACGTAATGAGTTTTGTACTACTTTAGGAAAAAAATGAGTTACGTTTCTAGAGTAAAAAGGAATGTTATGTTATATATATAGTTTAAGAAGAAGATTTTACTTTAAAGTACAATAAAAAATATATACTGTTAGACCAATTTGACTCTTTCAATGCTTTCTTCGATGACTGACCCCGCCGCCACCATCCCGCCGGTAACTGTTACTGGCGGCGACGACGGTATTCCGCCAGATCCGCTGGTGAACGCTAGGGTTGAAACCACCACCTCAAACAAAGCCGTCGGCGTTGTAGAAGAAGGAAAGGAGGCCGATCTAAATACTCCGGCGCCGGTGGAGTCGGAGAGTAAGATGGAGGTTCAGACGACGGAGTCGGTGCCTGAGACTGTTACGCCTGTGCATAAGGTGAATAGATCAGTTGAGGTGAATGTAGAAAGGCCGAGTTGGTTGCCGAGGGATTGGAAATTTGAAACGAAAATTCATACCAGTGGCGCTATTGCTGGAACTATTGATAGAGTAAATTTTCGTTTCTTAAACTATATATATACATATAATTGTTGATTACTATGTGCTACTTTAACAAAAGAAATCTAGGGTTTATAAAAGTTACCCGTTTCAAATAAAAAAAAAAAAGAATTCTAGGGTTTATACTTTATTTTATGTTTGTACATTTTTTTAATTGCTTTGATATGTGTTACTTGAGCCGAGGGTCACTTGGAAATAGTCTCTCTACTTCTTAGGATGTAGTGATAAGGCCTCTCTATCTCACCTCTGAGGTAGTGGTATGGACTGCGTAAACTTACCCTTCCCAATCCCCACTCTGTGGGAATATACTGGGTATGTTGTTTTTTTGCTTGGACTCTTCAAAAATGTCAACAGGTGCATGTCGGATTTTCCAAAACTAGCGTATTTTTGGAGAATCTGACATGGGTGCAGCATCGAAAGTGAACAGTCTGCACAACTCAGTTGTCTGTTATGTGTTATGTCTGTTTTACTAGTGTATTTTATGTTTGTAATTTTTTAGCTGCTTTGATATGTGTTACTCGTGCCAAGGGTCTTTTGGAAATAGTTTCTCTACCTTTCAGGAGGTAGGGATAAGGTCTGCGTACATTTTACCTTATGTTACTTCGACTCTTCAAAAATGTCAGCAGGTGCGTGTCGGATTCTCCAAAAGTAGTGTATTTTTGGAGAATCTGACACGGGTGCAAGAACGAAGTCTGCACAACTTATTTTTACCCTCCCCCGGCCCACCTATAGGATTACTTACACGGGGTATGTTGTTGTTGGTAGTTGTGTGTTACAGCAAATGCATCTGAAAATGTGGTTATTTTTTCCCTCTCTAGTTTTTACTTTCAGAATTGGAGTTCGAATTTGAATTTGTTTCAGAAACTAGGGCATGGTTTTTATTTTTGTTTGCAGTGTTGAATAGAAGTAGACTGCTGTGTTTTGATTATGAACAAATGGTATGCTTGTTATTCTACAAGGTTGTCGTATAATGAAATTATTAGTTTCTTCCTTTTGACACTGAATTGTAGAACTTCGCTTCGGTGAGATTGTTAGCATTTTCTGTTGAAGCTGGAATAAAATATTCCTTTCAAAGTTTCAAGAATTTTTGAACTTTGATCAACTGACTGTAATTGTGGAGATGAGAATAGTTTATTTTTGTTGAAACTGGTAACTTTGTATATTCCTCAAACGCAGTACTGAAACTGTACTGGTCAATATTTACAACATGTACTTCAATTCAACATGTACTTCAATTCCTACTATCTCTTCCTAAATCGAATCTAGTACATCAATTATGGAGATAGTATCATTTGAGTATATCTGATTACCTCGAAAACATAGTAGCATAAGACAATTTAGTTTAACTTTTTGCATATTATTCTCTATGCTATCAAAAACCCTAGAGTTCCTCTCCTTCCATATTGCCCACCATATTCTAGCAGGGACAATTCTCCATCTGTCTCTGTTCTTTGACTGCTTCCCTGCTTCCTCCCATCTCTGGATTGCTTCTGTGATCTTAGCAGGCATGGTCCATGATATACCCTTAAGATTCAGGAATAACCTCCATAGTTGGCCAGTGATCTTGCAGTGTAGAAAAAAATGATAAACTGTCTCAGCAGCTTCCCCACAAAAGAAACATCTAGAACATAATGGTATCCCCCTTCTCATCAAGTTGTCTTGAGTCAATACAGCTTCTTTGGCTAGCAACCAGACAAAACAAGCCACTTTGAGTGGGATTTTTGACTTCCACATTCCTTTCCATGGCCAGTGACTTTGTGGTTGGTTGGGACGGTTCAACCAGGTGTATGCACTACTCACCTTAAAGCTGCCCTTTGATTGCCTTTCCACCATAGAATGTCTTGACCCCCCTCTAGTTTATTAAATTGGTCAATGGTGTTGAAGAAATCTGCTACCCTCTGAATCTCCCAGTCATTCATTTGTCTTCTAAAGTTGAAGTTCCACCCTTTATGAGTTCAGTGGTCTGCTATGTACTTCTGTTGGTGGGATACTAGAGAGCATATATCAGGAAACAGAACATTTAGCCTACCTACTTCATGCCAAACATCCTTCCAGAATTCTGTTTTCTCCACTCCCCACTTTGATCATTGTATTGGCCTTAAACTCAGGCCACAAAGATCTGATGGATCTACATACACTGACCCCAGATGGCGTAGTCACCTCTTTGGTCATCCAGTTGTCTTCCTCTACATATTTTGCCTTAATGACTTCCTTCCAGTAGGTGAGCAAGTATCGGAATGACTTTTGATTCTTTTGTGAACTCCTCTATGTGGATTCACTCTTTCTTTCTTTTCTAGCGTATGGGGTCAGTGTATGTAGAAAACGACATATAAGTTTTTGATATCTGAGGTAGTTCCTGTGTCATTTCCTGTTTTACACACCAATCGATAGAATAATTGAACTCCTTTATTATAGCCTATCTGGTGTGATCCTCCTTTTATTTTTGGCGCGATTAAATCATAAAGTGTCTTATATAAGCAAATATTTGTCTTCATAATCATAACTACAAGTATTAACACGAATTATGACTGTAATAGTTGGTTGACTTTTTTATTCTTTAAACAAAATTCTCATTTGTTTAATTCGCTAGATTTAAGAAAATCCTTCCTATAGCTCCAAAATGGTACTTGTGCCTTTAGGTTTAATTGGGTTTGAACCGTGAACCAGTAGGGTTGGACCAGTTTTGGTAGGGACTAACGGTGGTTAGTCCATTAAGGGAATAAATGATCCACTTTTTTCACGGCGATGGCTTAAAACTCATACGTTTCTAACAGAGGGAAAACGTGCTCGTCGAATAGTAGATGGGCAATTTTGGCCCTTTTCCTTTGAAGTAATGAGAAGGAAATTGAAGTGGGGTTGTCCAAAAGTTCAGTGTGATGACCTGATGTGCTCGAGAAACAAAAGCAAAGGATGATAATGTGCTTAATTAGGTATCATTATATTTTTTTTTTTTAAAAAAGAGGTGTTTATTGAAGGCAATCACAGAAACTTTCTGGAAATATATGAGGCAATAAAGGTGAAGTGTGTAATCGTCCATCTCTCCTAATGGGCAAAGTTATCCAATACCTATACTAGTGAGAGGAGGCAAGTATCCAGAGGAACATTTGACACGCTGCCAAGTTGTACTGCCATTATTCCCAAAAGAAAAAGCATTCCTTCTTTTGATGTTGTGTAATGTCGCTTGCCATCAAGGAAATAAGTATTTGTCCCTATAGCCTTAATAGCTTCTTAGGTAGATTGTGGTGGACAGAAACTCTTCTGCTCTCTCACTTCCACTCTTTTCTGTGTTCTCCTGTGATTTGCCTCTGCCTGTTTTGTTGTTACACTTTCTTTTATGTGGGGGATTGTTGTGTTTCCTTTTTTTCCCTTCCAGTTGCAGGTGGTTGAGCATTATTGAGTTGGTTTAGTTGGAAATATTACTACGTCGTGCTCTTTCGATTTGCATTCTTATTGTTTAATTGAAGTCGTTGGCATATAAACCGAGTTGTATATCATTAGGCATCGTGTCTAATTGTTTGTGTCTTGGATTCTGCAGTACTATTATGAACCGGTCTCTGGGACTAAATTCCGGTCAAAGACTGAGGTGCTTTATTTCCTGGAAACGGGTGGCAAGCGCAAGAAGGGCACTGGCGATGATGCTACAGTGAGTGAATCAAAACATTAATAACCTATCACCTCTATGTTTGAACAAGTTTTCCCTTTGCTACAAAGAAACATACATCTTCTTGTGTTTTTTGATGTTACTATTTCTTTTGCAGCCATCTGAGACCCCCAATAGCAAGAAACAGAAGAAGAGCAGCTCGAAGAAAGAAAAAAAGAAAACTACTTCTTTTTACTTTGATTCTGTGAATCCGCCACAGAGCGTGTGCTGGGTTCAGACGGATAGTTGTGCAGATACTTGGGCACCTTTTTGTCATGGCAACATGGTTCCTGAAGGCCGAAAACAAGAATGGGATGCTGTCTACTCGACTGTGTCGAAGCTGCGGCGAAGGAACGCAAATAGGGAGGCAGGCGTCTCTAATGTGCAGTAACCAGTTAAAGAACCTGTCTCAGTATCTAGGTAGACTAGATAGTGTGTCAATCTCATCTGTATTGGGCTCACTTTCTTTTGGTTTTAGCATAGGGACCTCATAGTTGTTTTGGCATAGGAATAGGCAAAAGTTGCTCCACCTAAATTTTGTTTCTTTCCTTGTTGCCATTGAACCATTGAATTTGAAGCATTTACTAGGGTTGGCATATGTGAAAATTGTCGCAAGTATGAAAATACTGTAGTTATGGAATCTGAGGTGGTCTTATCTTATGCATGTGAATTATTTATCACAGGTCCGAGCCATGGAAATGCTTATATTAGGGTCGACTGTTTATATCACATCCCTTGAGATGTAGCTCTTGAGGTGTGAGGTTTCTCGGTTTCTGCATGAATACTTTGTTTTGGTATCAGTGCTAGTAGTCTTAGTGCTATGCTTGTAGCGTCTTGTTTGCGGAGTTCCGGTAGTGTTTGTTGTTTCGGATAGATCGATTGGAGTATTACTTTGTGGTAGTCTTGTTTTTGTTATTTATTTGTTGTGTTAATACCTATTGGTCCTATACTATGTCTTTTATGAACTGTTTTTTGTCTTGAACGTCTATTGGAAACAACCTGTCTACATTCACCTTTGAGGTAGTGGTACGGACTGCGTATGCTTACCCTCTCCAGACCCCATTTTATGGGAATATACTGGGTATGTTGTTGTTACTATTAGTATTTGCATAGATGGTTGGATCACTCTCATAGATTGTGTTTTTTTTTTTTAATATGCAAATTATTGTTGCTGTAGCTTTGATTGTAGTGTAGTTTCATTTTCGTCTGTAGCTAATTTGTAGAAATTCTCTCGAACTTATTGTGTCTAAACCATATTAAGAAATTGTAGTTTCTTTAACGCAATATTCTTATATGTGATTTTTGGCCTATTTGATCCACTTTTACCATATTCATTTGGAGTTTGGAGGGTTGGTGTATCTGAAAGTCGATGCATGACATAACCAAAATCTCTCTTTTATTCTTGATGTGTGCTATTTGAATCTTTTTGCTAATGTGATAATTTTTTTTATTTTGTATCGGTATTCGTATTAATATTGGCATCTCTATGGTACTTATTTTGTGGATGAATTAACCCAAAAAAAAAAAAAAAAAAAAAAAGAAACTTTATCAGCTCAATATTCACTCTCATATAGCACTAGTCCTGTAGCCTTTAGGTGTTCTACTATAAAAACTTACTTTTTCACTATAGCAGACATCACTTTACTATTACATATTATATATTATCTATCAAAAAATTCCAAATTATTCTACTCACAAGTCACATCCTTTGGTAGTGGTAAAAAACTCTTAACACTTCTAAGTTGACGTTCGATCAGAAGTTCAAATTGAACTTTTAATCTGAAATTGGTATTTGTTAGTATTATATTTAACTTGAAATTATAAGTTCAAATCTCAAATTTTACTAAAGTTTGTAATGATATGTACTCCCGAGTCCCGACCATTTATTTATAAACTGAGACATCGAGATATATGATTATATTTAATGCGTCATGGGATATATTGATATTTTATTTATGAGTTATAATTTATTCAATTGGTAAGATTATAAAAATCATAGAAGTTTCGTTAGCTTTTACAAATTATGAAGTTCTCAATTTTAACTTAGAAGTACAACTTTTTGACATTTAAATTGCATGTCTAAATAAACTTTTAACTACAAATCAACGTAATTTTAAATCATGATTTGAAAACATGTCACGATTCAATATTTGAGTCATGATGGCGCCTACCGTAACCCACCAATAGGCAAGCCAAATTCTAGCCCGAAGCGACAAGCGACGAGCTAACGGGCGGAATCTCAGAAGAACAGAGATGAGGTGGAAGTAACCATACCAATAAACATGCTAGAATTATAAAAACAGAATCAAAATATATATACATACCAAGACTGAGAAGGAAGAGGACACTATATAAAATCAAGAATCTCTCCCAAGACCTGGTAAGGTCGGTACAAGACCTGGTAAGGTCGGTACAAGAGCCACTACTAGACATACCCAAAATACAAGACAAAAATCAAATATATATAACAAGTACAACAGTCTCGAGAGCAAAAGACTATACAGTAGAAGATGGAGTAGGATCTGCCTCGGACGTCAGTAAGCCCAACCTGCTCCGGAATCAGTGCTGAGAAGAAAGTCACGTCAAAACCGTCGGCTAGTACCCGAATCTGCATTAGGGAAAAAAAATGGAGAAGTGCAGTATGAGTACCGAGCAATGGGTACTCAGTAGACATCATCGGCCGATTGAGCTCAATGTAACATAAGTAGACTAAAATGCGAGGGGGCATGCTAAGTCCGGGGTGTGAGTAATAAACACATAAGTAACTGCCGAGGCGTATAGATATATCCAGTAGATAAATAAATGTGATACCGAATAACGAGTAAATAAATGTGTAAGTAAACACACAAGTCAAACATAACCTATCTGGCCCCCCCATAAATTCGATATGCACACGGAAGAAAACAATAACCCAGCCTGGTCCCCATAAACCGGCGGGACACACAAGAATCGTAAATGCATAGTCACCAATGTCTCGAAGTTGTACCAGTATCCAGTAATCACAATAATCAACGGGGCGCACCGGGCTTGAACCTTCACCAATGGATAATAACAAGAGGCCAGAAGCTGAAATCGAACCGGACACAGTAGGTAATAACAATAGGCCATATATACATTATATCTGTCGGACTCGAACCTGAACTCAAAGAACAACAGTATCATAATCACGGTACCCAATACCAGAACTCATAGTATACCACAATCCGGGACCGGACTCGAACTGGGACACCTAATAGTCAATAATCGAAATCATCATACCCGAATAAGTAGTCGGACTCAAACCGGAGCACATCATAGCCAGTACCTAGAACAGAGCCAAAGGTCACATCATAACCAATAAACGAAGAACATGTTAGTCCCAGGCCGAAGCCGAAGTATAGGTAAAAGAGCTAACCAATCATCTGCTACAAGGTAAGTCCCCGGGTCCCCCTAGGTCCATAGTATACTATCATGCCATATCTAAGTTGGTCTGGGTATCTAGAGTAGCTCATGGCAAGGCAGGTCCGCATTCTAAGTCAAACTAGCCGACCCCGATCAAATACAGTGTTATCAAGGACTAACAAGACTAAACAAGCCAATCGGGTATAATCGGGGTGAATCAATCCCGTCACAAGACTAACAGGTCATATTAGGGTTTAACTATGCCCAAAGATGTCAAAGTTCTGACAAGTTGACAAATAGGGTAACGAGGCCCCACTATCGGGTCCCGAAAACCAAATCTGATTATACCTATCTAAGTCTGGGCTAAGTCTGCCTAAGCCTTAACATTCCGCAACCAGCAATTAACAACAACGATACTATCCAACCCCAAATAGGTCATCTGTGGTACCACAAGGATAACGGGCCTGAAATGTGACCGAATAGCCCTATTCGGCCTAGAAGGCCTAAATCACAACAATCCACCACCAAGTCTATAATACCAGCCCACAACACCAGCACAATAACATGCATATATCACACATAAGCCCAATCTAAGTGTAAATGAAGGTAAACCTAGCCTATCTGGATGCCGCCGAACACCTGCTAAAGCCAGATAAATAGGAGCCTTCCCCTTCCGAGAGGCCTTCGATTGCTACCAAGCTACCAAAATAATAAATTATATATCAAAATATGACTATTGATACCCATATTGCATTAGTTCGAAAATGTCCCAACGGTCCACTTGGGGCCCCCTTGTGGAATCGCAAAACTGAAATCATCACAAATCACCCCGTGTCCAATAGTCACAACTAATACCGCTCAATTTGAGCTCAAAATATAGCTCAACATCAACAACACTCCCAACAATACTTGTAAACAAAAATTATTGTAAAAACAAAAAAATATACAGTAGAAACGACGAGAACGAGTCCATGAATCCAAATCCAACAACCCTCAACCTTGAATCTCACTGACAAGGCTCAAATATGAGCTTTAGATGATAAAAATGGTGAATTCCAACTTGCATTTGAAAATTGAGGACTAATATCCAATGGTGAGTAAAGGAAAAATTTTAAGGGAAAAAATCCATTATATTCAAGTAAAATTGCCATGCAATTTTGTCCACTTACCTTACTTGCTGACACCACTCATAAAGTGGTTTTGCTGGCCACTCCTTCCTCTTCCACGTGGAAGGAGAGGTAATATGGCCTAATCCACTTTCTTTTCTGTATTTATACATTCGAATATTGCATAAGTTTATAGTAAAATAAATATTATAGTTTGAATATATTATAATTAATAGTAAATTATTTCAAATAAAATCTCTATAAAATAAAAATATTCTTTTAATATATCTAAATTTACTATTTCCGCTTAAATTGTTAATAGGTAATAAAACTATTATAAAGTGGTGGACAGAGTTACTGGTATCTGTTGCTGGTGGAAGGTGGCAGGTATTCCGTGGATTTAGTCGAGGTGTGCGAAAGCTGGTTCGAACACCACAGTTATCAAAAAAAAAAAACTATTATAAAGTAGTATAGCTATATCATAACTAAAGAATTTTATAAATTTCAAAAGTATTTTCGAATGGTAATTAACTATATTCTTTTATCAAAATATAATATTTTACAACATGCTCGGTATAAATAATATTCTCAAATAAACTGCTCGAAAATTGAATTGTCAGTTTCGTCAAGTCATAATTAACTTGAGACAGTTATAGAAAAGTTTTAAATATTGAGAATGTACGAAAATAAGGAAAATGATCGGATGGGTGATTACAAAACATGTCGAGATGAGATCTAAATTTTCTTCTTTCTTCTTCCCTTTTTACCTTTAAAAAGGGTGGGAAAAGTAAGCACGTGGTCCCCCATGTCATGAAGAAAGGCAAGTCCATTAATACACAATTCATAATACAAATAGCCACCATTTCCCACGTGAGTCTGTCGTGGCAAAAGTAACCGAAAGTAACAAATCTTACAAGAAAAATTTTCACTTCATTTTTTTCTTCATAGATTCTTTACTAAGTTAACAAAAATGGTCCCCTATCATAGTTTCAAAATAGTTCTTTTAAGGGATCGTTTGGTTGGAAATGAATTATCATGCAATTAATTATCTTGAAATAAGTTATCATATCATGTTTATGTAATAATTTATTTCATTACTATGATATAAATGATGGAATAAATAATTTCAGAACTATCTAATACCTCCAATCAAATGCAAGATAAAATAATCCTACATTTTATTTCAAGATTATTTTTCCTTATTCATCACACCAAACGACCCCTAAGTATTATCTGAATAATATAAATTTATCAGATATCTATGATTTTATTAGAATTTTTATCATATTTTGTACAAATACATTGTTAGTTTTGCATAATTTACCTAAAAAGTTAAGTTAAAAGTTGAATCATTAGTAGTTGAGTTAGGATTTATAAAAAAATCTAGAATGTCAAATATGAAAATATATGAAGAAATTAAAAGATATATACATAAAATATTCTTTTATTTATACTGTGTAATTTTTCAATGAAGAACACCCTTCAAATACATGTGACTCTGCTATTGTCGGCCACCTTGTTATGTTTTCTAGTTCCACTTTTTCCTCTTCCAATGCTTTCTTTGTCGTTAGCTTGAGTTTCTCGATGAATAGGCGAACGTTAAAGACAATTGCTTCCGTTACTAATTAGGAAGACGTCAAATTCTCCTTTATACGTTTCAATTATGGTATAAGAAGGATGAACTGATACACTCTGACTATTAAATTTAATCAAAATTCTAAAAAGAAATTCACCACAGACACAAAAAAAAAATTCACCAAATTTTTCAAAGTCCAAAAAACTACAAAGACACAAGAAATAAATCTAATTTTTTTAAATATAATTATATAGAAATAACCCAAAAATAACATAAAACTACCAAAATTATACCTTCTGATATGAATTCTCATAAAGTATTTTTTATTTTCACAAGTCTAATTAATATCTATCGATATGGTTCGATCTTTCTCTACATTTCATACACAGTGAAAGCTTTACACATCATATTACCCTTCTAAATAAAAGTTTATATTTCAATAAATATCTGACGGAAATCAAAAATCTCATTTTTATCAACCTTGAAAAACCCAAACAACTCTAATGATGATCAAACATATATAGAAAAGAAAACAAAAACCAAACAACTCAAGACTTAAGGTACTACTTTAAACCTTTAACAAAAAACAAAGGACCATTTTTGTTATTTTCTCATCTTTTTACCTTATACACACTTCTAAACTTTTTTTTTCCCCTTTATAACTAATCAAGGTGGTGACATTATACAAGATACAAACTTCTACATAACATAAAAGGTGAAGATTTTTTTTTTGGTTGTCATGGAAAATGGAGATTTATTAGTTTCTACAAGTGAAAAGAAAGATGGAGAAATAGTTAAAATGAATAATAGTAGTAGTAGTAATGTTGGTGGTGAAAATAATGTAGGGATTTCAGTAGCAACAGCTTCTAGTATGTTTCCAGGTTTTAGGTTTTGTCCAACAGATGAAGAGTTGATATCATATTACTTGAAAAAGAAAGTTGAAGGGTCTGATAAATGTGTTGAAGTTATTTCTGAAGTTGAGATTTGGAAACATGAACCTTGGGATCTTCCAGGTATTCCTAACTTTTTTTTTAAAAAAAATAGATCTTTTTATGTGTTATTTTGGATCTCTATACATTTGTGCACAATGGAAAATCTTTGTTTAACGGGTAAAGTTGCTGGCATGTGACTTGAAAGTTGGGTTTGAGCTGTGGAAACAACCTCTTGCAGAAATGCAGGATAAGGATGTGCATAATAAGACTGTGTACAATAGGCTCTAGTGGTCTGGTCCTTCCCTGGACCTGTGCATAGCAAGAGCTGAGTGCACCACGCTTCCCTTTTATACATTTGGTAAAGTTAATGTCATATGACCTGGAAGTCACGGTTCGAGCTGTGGAAACAACCTCTTGTAGAAATGCATGGTAAAACTGTGTACAATAGACGCTTGTGGTTTGGACCTGTGGGAACTTAGTGCACTAGGCTTCCCTTTTATACATTTGTGCACAATAGAAATTTTGGCTACACACCTAGAATTAGGCCTGCAAAAGTAAATGAGACCATGAAAAATATGAGGATTACCACGCATAGCGGGAACTTAGTCCGCCGGGCTGCCCCTTTTATACGTTTGTGCACAATAGAAATTTTGGCTAGAATTAGGCCTGCAAAGGTAAATGAGACCAAGAAAAATATGAGGATTAAAAATACTTGCGGTTCAAATATATTCCAATTGATGTTTGGAAGTGTCGTTGGAGAGGTTGGAGTAGGTTGACTTAGCTATTTAATGTTATTCTAACAAATGGAGAGGTTGTTTCTGTTATTATCTATTGGTGTGTTATTCCATTTTATTTTTGTTTATTATGTCTTTTTTACTGTTTTGTGTCCTGAGCCGGGAGTCTATTGGAAACAGCCTCTCTACCTCATCCGAGGTAGTGGTATGGACTGTGTACACTCACCCTCCCCAGACCCCACTTTGTGGGAATACATTGGGTATGTTGTTGTTGTTGTTGCTAACAAGTGGTAAGATGCTTCAGGAGTGAAGAAAGAGTACATTGATTCCAATTTATAAAAATAAGATTGAAGGGTAAAAACACATCTAAAGTTCTTGAATTTTTGAGTTTACTACTTGAAATATCACCATCATTCAGGTAGGAGAAGTGAACGATTGATAGTTGAGGTGTGTTTTGATAAATAGTTGGTGATAGTTCAGGTAGGAAACTCACACACCTGATATTTCATGAATCTCAAAAATGGATATTTTAGGTGTGTTTTGACCGTTAACTCTAAAAATGAATGAGATATTCAAAGTTGTATGAACTGTCATGGCATTAAACTTATGAGTCATGCCATGGAACTTTGAGAGTAATAGAGCGTAGAATTGGGAACAACATTAGTGTGACAGAGAACAAGTTTGGATTATGCCCTATAGATCTATGATGAAGGGCATATTCTTATTAAGAAGATCAATACAAATTTTTCGCGAGAAGACGAAAAGTCTATGCGTGGTGTTCATTTACCTAGAGGAAACTTGTGATATAGTGCCAAGTAAGGTTCTTTAGTGGGTGTTAGATAAGAAATGAATTCATATTAAATATATAAATGTCATAAATGACATGTATGAAGAATTTATCACTAACACGAGATACATATGAATTCTCATAATTGTGGGTTTATACATAAGGATCGGCATGAGCCTTTACTTATTTGCCCTAGTTATGGATGAGATAGCCAACATAATACAAGATGAGGTCATATGTCGTATGCTATTTGCTGACACTACTGTGTGAATTAACGAAATTAGTTAGAATGTCAACCAAAAGTTTGAATTGTGGAGAAGGTATCTAGAGAGTAAGGATTTTACGGTAAGTAGAAGTAAGGCTAAATATATGCACAAGTTTAGTCAGCATAAGAAGCGTGAAGTTGGAGGTGTGTCTAATGAGATTGCAGTTCCTGTGCAAACAATTCAGATATCTAGGCTTGTTGTAAGGAGAATGGAATGATATAGGAAGATGTTTACATAGAATAAAGATCTGATGGTTGAAATAGTGAAATGCTATTGAAGTGTTATGTGATAGAAGGATGTATGCAAAAAGTGACAGGTAAATTTTGAAAAACAATTATAAGACTAGCAATGATATATAGGAGTGAATATTAGGCTGCTAATATCAAACATATCTACAGGTTGAATGTCGTAGAGATGTAGAACTTAGACGGACGTGTGATACAAGATTAGACAAAATTAAAATGACCAAATTTGTCAAAAGTTGCAAGTAACATAGTCACATGTCAAGGATAAAATGAGAGAAAGCCGTGTGAGATGGTTCGGTCATGTCCTGCATCGACCTCCAAATACACCAGTTTGTAGCTAAGTGCAAAACAATAGAATGTGAAGGTGTTAAACAGGGGACAAGGTAAACCTAATATCACATGGAAGGAAGTTGTCTCGAAAGACCTACAATCTCTTAGAATCCATGTAGACTTGGCGAAAGACGAAGATCTGTATAGGCGGTATCAATTAGTTGGGAATATGTCTTAGTTATATTAGAGGGTTTATTTTAGGTTCTACTCTTCCTAGGAGTCTTTTAGCCTTGTCAGATATTTATATGCCATTTTAGACTGTTCCGAGATTTTTATGCTAGTGGAAAACATATTACTTGTAGTACTTTTTATTTTTATTTTGTATAATATTGCCATGAGATGAACTTAAAACGGAGAATCATGACCAGTTAGGATTCATATGGTCGACTTTTTGGGATTGAGGCATAGCAGTTGTCGTAGTAAATTTGCACATCTAACACATGCTAGTAGCAAGAACTCTTAGCATATCTGTTGGAAACATTTGGCAAATAATCCTAAAACCTTTGGTCTCAGATCTTTCACCTATATGTGTTTACCACAACTTCATTGGCATCACATCTTGTTTATTTCCAAAGCATTGTGAAATGTTAAAAGGGTGTTAAGTAATGGTTTGAATGTATGACAAGAAGTTCAAATTTTTCTAATTTGCTCAGATGTATAACCTCTGTATCTCGCAATTGCTTTCTTGAGAGTTGACAATGTTTTTGTTAGGATTTTATTTGTCTTCCATCATTTTGACATGAGAAATACTACAAATTTATTGTAATTTTCATATTATTACAAATATCTGCTGGCCCTACTAGTACTGATATCAGCAGAAAAATAAATATCTGCTAGTGTAGAATACTGAATCTTCAAGGATGGGAGGATATTAGATACCTTAGAAAAGATCATGCCGAGTCATCAGTATAAATGGTCATAAATGCTGAACGGGATAATAGCAACTCCAGGACCGATAATGGAGTCCATCAGATTTTAAATAATGTTGGGTCACAATTTATTCCCTTTGTTCTATACTCTATGATAATTCAAAGGCCACCAACTGTTCCTCTCATGCTAACTACTTCCTTTGATTATTGGTCTCTATTGTTTGCATATGAAGTATGAACTTTGAACGCTCTATCCCAAAGGAATGAGCTCAGATATTGAATTCTCAAAAATTTGGTCAGTGATAAAATTCAAATGTTTTCTTCTGAATCATACAAGATCTATATGCTTTGCTTCAAAAAATAACAGCAATGTCTAAATCTGTCCAAAGTTTATTGAATCTGATCTACTGGAACTGGATGGAGGGAGAATATTTCTTTTTTCTCATTAACTATTCGGAGAAAAATATTCACTTTTTATTCTCTTAGTTATATGCCTATATGTCTTTGTGCATATACAACTGTATGGCTAGAGAACGGTCATCATAGACTATTTAGTACCAAAATGTTGCCATTTATCACAGTTTCCTTTTATACAAGTTTAGCTTAAGTTTGATTCTATAGCTGTTGAGCGAAAATGCCATTAAAAATGTACTGAAGGGCAGTTGGAAGTCCAGAGAATTGTTGCATTGTCATGCTTCCTTTGCCTCAATATAAATAATGTAGATGACTATGTTTCTTTGTTATTTTCTCGACATCGTTCTTGCCTTTCTTTCTGATTCATTAATTGATCATTCATTTATTCATCTGTTACCAGCTAAATCCGTTGTTCAGTCAGATAATGAATGGTTCTTCTTCTCTCCTCGTGGAAGGAAGTACCCAAATGGCTCGCAGAGTAAAAGGGCAACTGAGTCTGGTTACTGGAAGGCCACAGGAAAAGAACGTAATGTGAAGTCTGGTTCTAATATGATTGGCACAAAGAGAACCCTGGTGTTCCACATTGGTCGGGCACCCAAAGGACAGAGGACACAATGGATAATGCATGAATATTGCATGACGGGGAGCTCTTATTATCAGGTAACAAGGCTTGAACCATCATCCTTTTTTTAAGTATTGCTGGCTTTTGAGCTAGTAAAACTGCAAGCCACCTACATCTCATGATTTTCTTTTGTAGCATTAGTAGTTTTGTTTGGGCTTCTAATGCTGAATGATTGGTCAAAAAGTCAGTTGCTTAGGAAAGTGAAGGTTCTAGGATACAGTAGTCATGTAGTTTTGGTTTTGATGTTTTCTTCTTAATAATGCTATCTGGAAAATAACATGGAAAACTATGATTTGATTTGTGTTTGCAGGTTGGAGAATAATGATATATTCTCTAAAGTGAAAAATGAAACTTGAGGCTGCAATTAGCTTAATTTATAGACTAATCAAATAGTTTAATCTGGTAACTGATTGAGCTTAGTTTCAAGGTGTTTAATAGTATCATACTAGAAAGCATCATAGATAAATCATGAATTACTACTGTTAATCACTAATGGCTAGATATGATTATTAACAATGTCCACGTGGTAGCATTTGTCTTTTAAAAGTGATATATTCCTTCAAAGACCTAACATGATGTTTCGAGATTTCTTCCTCTTACTGCAGTTGTTGGAGATCTAGTAGTCTGAAGATTGTGTTGCAATATTATTTGCTCAATGAAAACAATTTGTTTGCTGCAGTTGCTTAAAATATGTCATTTTCTACATGAAGGAAGTTATTTTAATGCTCTGATTCCATGTGTTGTACAGGATTCAATGGTTGTTTGCCGCCTACGGAAGAATAACGAGCTCCATTTGAATGACACTCGGGGAAATCAAAGGAATAATCTGGCTGTAACTAATGGCACCACTTCGTTGTTTGGGGCAGGACAGTTGGATGGTTTGGGCTTGATAAATGGAGGGGAGTTCTGTTCAAAAGAGGGTAGTAGCAGTTATAGTTCTCATTCTGTCGAGCCGATTGAATCTGGATCAGAATCCGATAAACTGAATAAAGAGTTGCCTCAGCATCATTCCTCTAGTTACTGGAAGGTTCTGTTTCTGCCTCCCTTCTATATAGCTTGCCTTTTAACTAGTGTGAGCCTTTATATTTGCTGCTTTACATATTTTGAGATAGTTTCTCGAGGAACAATATGATGTTAACTCCATTAACAACTTTGTCTTTGTATTTTTTGCCCCCTTTTATCACTACATGTTTATGAAACTGATTCAAGATGTCCTGCCCTTGCCACGACATTGGCATTTCCTCAGTGTCGTAGGAACCGTCATTCCATTTCTTTATCTTTAGAAGTAGGATGAGGTGATAGAGCAGTCATCTCGTTCGAGTTATCTCTAAGTGTTCTTTCTGTTTATCGATCTCTATTCTCTTCCGAACTTGATGAGGTCAAACATGTCAAACTCTCTGGTCCTAATGTTTGCTGTTTCAAATTCCAGGATTGTGATGAAGAGGACTGTTTTGCTGATATAATGAAAGACGATATCATTAAGCTAGATGATTCTTCAGATAAGGCAAGACACAATCTGTTGCCAACAATCACTAGGAAGCTTGAATCCTCTACAGAGTCGCCAAACTCTCAGGAAGCTCAAAATCTGATGCCTCAGTCTCATAGGTTGCCTTTTCAGGGCACTGCAAATAGAAGACTAAAACTACAAACGGAGAAAGTACCACGTCGAGTAGAGAGATTTGAACCACATGAATCTATTAAAAAGAATAGCCATGCTTGGGGCATCAGTAGACGGTTGATCAACATAATTCCAGTTACAATGATGAAGCAATGGACGATACCTTTACTTCTTGTTTCCTTGATGTTACTGGTCGTGTTTCTTTGTTTGTTCGGAGTTCCAGAACAAGTAAAATGGCATTACTCCAGCTGAAGCTAACATCACGCCAGCATAGATGTCTTTTATAGTATTTAGAGTTGCAGTTTAGAGAAAGTTAATTCAACTTTTGATGCATGTAAAGTAGGTTCTGCTTATGTCCAAGATCTGTATTTTACCAGTAATGTACAGGATGACACCTTGTAAATTTTGTAGAGTTGTATAATAGTAACAAAACTTTAAGGTTTTAGTGTCTAACTTTACATAGTTGTATAATACTTTGTAATTTTGTAGTTGTATAATATGGGCGGCGGCGGTTCATTCTTTTCTGCATGAACAATTATCAGTTCTGGTTCACATGTTGGTAAGTTTGGTGATCACACATCGGGTAGAAGGTTAGTTGGTAGTTGTGCGTTCCTTCGCTTCACTTTGAGATAGGTTTGGTAGTTGGTTGAAACTTTGGCCATCTTTTTAGTATCGTTAGCACTATATTTGTAGTTCCTTGATTTTTGATTTCAGCTTTTATTGGTATTTTGTGTGTTAATTATTGCATTATTTTATTTATGTTAGCATTTTTCATTTCGATTAGTTTATACTGTGATTGTCGCATATTTGTATCCCTTTTTTCACACTATTTGACAGATAACAGTTAAGTCGAGGGTCTATCGGAAATAGTGTCACTACCTCTACGAAGTAGCAGTAAGGTCTACGTACATTCTACCCTTCCCATACCCACTTGTGAGTTTACACTAGGATGTTGTTGTTGTTGTTTTTAAGGTTGGTTTAGTGAGCCCTTCCTTGGAAAGAATTCCTAATCTGGACTTGCCAAATGAAAGTTCAAGTTACGTACTTAAATGCACCTACTTAGATACCACAGGAATCAAAATCAAAATGTATTACTCCCTCCGTTTAAAAAAGAATGACGTAGTTTCCTTTTTAATCTGTTTAAAAAAGAATGACTCTACTTTTTTGATATGGCATATTTAAGACTATAAGATTAAATGATATTTTGGTATATTTGACATAATTTTAATTTATGATCACATGATTCAAATTTTTTTTTTATTTTCTTAAACTCCATATCAAATTAAACTAGGTCTTTTTTTTTTGAAACGGAGGGAGTACTATTTGAAGGACTAAAAGTGCTAATTTCCCTTTATAGTACTACAACCTAAAATTTTGCCTCCATAATATCCATTCTCTAATCCCTATGACAATCATTTTTTTTAATGAATCGATCTTTCATGTTATATCATAGAATAAGAATAATATTTTATTATAAAAATAAATAAAATATTGAAAATAAAAAATATTGTTATAAAAAAATTTGACTATTTATCTTTAAAAAAAGAAGAGATGTGCCTAAATAATCTTTTATGGAACTTATGGTTTAACTTGTTATAATTTCCAAAAATCTTTCCTCTTCCAAAGTATAATCCCCCCCCTCTCTCTCTCAAAGTAGTTGAATTTTTCCCAATAATTCTCCAAATTCACCATTATCATAAATTCATAATCTATCATTTTTGCTCTTAAATTTCTTGTATTTTTTTCAGTTGAAGCAGTTTGAGACTCCCAGAAGTTCAACACCAAACTCAAAAAAAGAAAAAAAAAGTAGGGGAAAAAAGAAAGAAAGAGTGTAAACCAAGAAGACCATTTTTTGTTCTTTACAATTATAGGACCTATGGTTAGTTGAGCTACACTTCAAGCTTAGATCTTGTAAGTTATTTGGTTAATTTTTCTGTATTCTTCATTTGGGTTTTTAGGAAATTTGTGGAATTTCAATTTAGAAGTGAAAAAGATCAGTTTTTTTACTTGCTACAGATGATTTTTTTGAGATTGTATCCATGTTTCAAACTGTTTTTTTACTTGTTTTTTTTTGTAGTTATTTGGTTAAGTTTGCTGTATTTTCCATTTGGGTATCCTGGAAATTTGTGGAATTTCAAATTTAATGTGAAAAAGATCAGTTTTTTACTTGCTAAAACTGATTTTCTTGATATTATATCCATGTTTTAAACTGTTTTTTTTAGTTATTTGGTTAATTTTGCTGTATTTTCCATTTGGGTATTTAGGGAATTTGTGGAATTTCAAATTAGAAGTGAAAAAGATTAGTTTTTTACTTGCTATAACTGTCTTTTTTGAGATTGTACCCATGTTGTGAACTGTTAGTTTACTTGGGTTTTTTTTAGGCATGGAGTATCCTAAGTTACCCCAGACCCCACTTTGTGGGAATACACTGGGTATGTTGTTGTTGTTGTAGTATCCTAAGTTATTTGGTTAATTTTTCTGTATTTTCCATTTGGGTCTTTAGGAAATTTGTGGAATTTCAAATTAGAGGTGAAAAAGAACAGCTCTTTATTGCTGGAACTGGCTTTTTTGAGGTTTTATCCATGTTTTAAACTGTTTTGTTTCTTGGGTTTTTAGTCATGGAGCATTCTAAGTTATTTGGTTAATTTCTGTACTCTCTTTTTAGGTTCTCTAGAAAATGTGTTGAATTTGAAATTAAAAAAAGAAAGATTAGGTCTACTTGCTACAACAGGGTTACTGATTTTCTTTAAATTTGTAAATGCTTTGTTACTTGGAATTTTAGTATGGAGCATTGTAATTGTTTTCCCCCCTCTTTTGAGATAAATCTTTCTTTCTCTTTAGGTTCATATGGATTGCCAAAAATGCAGCTTTTATGATGTAAACTTGTAGGTTTGGGAGCACATTAATAATTGAATAAGTGAAGACACTACCTATTGAATAAAATATAAATGAGGATATTACTGCCTAATCTTAGTTAGATTATAGTGAATGTGGGTTCTGTTAATGTTTAGGATGATCCTGTTTTTGAATTTGTTTTGTTTCATTTTTGGAATTGTTGACAGGTTGTGTGAGAGTAGATTGTAATGATGTCAAGGCCAATGCTGCTTGTTTTTCTGTTGATAGTACTCATAATCACATCTCAGTTTGAATGGAAGCAGCAGCTGGTGAGTGACGTCGAACCGAGTCCTAGTATATCTCAGAAGCAGCAACAGATTTCAAAGAGAGAAGAAGCTGTTAAAGAGAAGGTAATCATGTGATCATGTTTTCGTTGCATATTTTTTTTGATAACCAAAAGAATTCTCGTTGCATATTGTATGATAGTGTGAATGAGTTGTTTAGCTTTTTATTTATGGTTTATTGGGGTTTGCTACGTGTGGCCTTGGAAGATGGGTGTTTAAATAAGTCGTCGTGTCTTGCTGATGCATTTTTTGCATCGTTAAATGTTCACCTGATATTTCTCTGACAGATCCCTAGTGAAAAATGGACATAATAGGCATTGGATATTTTTGTTTTATGTCAAAGTTGCAAATTTGTAAATATCATAGTTTCACGTTAAGGCACCTCATTGACCTCTTGCATCTTCATTTTTTAGTTTTTCCGTCGTTTCTTCTCTAGGTTGATTTTAAAGTCCTTTGCAATTGGATACTTTGTTTCAAGGTTCTGGATAAATCACAAGTAAGAAAGTTATAGGGATTCTGTAGCTTACTGAGGTTTTAAACTTGCAAAAGTCATAGCAACAAGATTAGATATGAAGTCTACAGGGCCTAGAGTTAGTTATGTGATTAGGAGTCGGTTGGTTAGAGATAAGATCTGAGTTCCTAAAGGATCATTTGGTTTGTGTAAGATGAAACTATGAACGGAATTGTACTTGCGATTTGATTCCTTCACATATTGCTGTCCAGCCAGTTACTTCCATATTATACTTTCCTTTGGCCGGACATACTATGGCCTTTCCAGTGGATCCTTCTTATCTCCAAGAATGGAATGAACCAAACTATCTGTACGAGGGTGAGGAATAAAATCCAACTTCCAACTTATCTCTCACTCACCAATTTGCAATGCTTCAAGCACCTCAAATGCCATGAAATTCTTGAAAAGACTCAACCCTAACACATAGTCGCGTTGTTTTGGCCTTTTTGTTGCATTGCATGGTTTACTTTACACTTAAAGCTTTTCGCTATGTCGCTTTGAATGAAGTATGCCTCAGTTTTCGTGGATATATCATTACGTGGAGCTTGTATAAAGATAATTTTTTAACCATGTAATATATATGTTATGAAGGTAAAGTATCTGTAAACTGCTCTATTTTCGTAAAACCATTGCATCTTCTTGATGCCAGCTATATATAACATCTTACTTCATAAAAACAAAATTCTGAAACTGTTCATTACTCATCGTTTGATTGGTGGGATAAGGATAATAATCCCGGGATATCCCATGGGATTAATTTATCCTGTGTTTGATAACAAGTATTATTTAGTCCCAGGATCATTATGTACCACCATTTTAGTATAAATGGTGGGATAAGTTATCCCATATAGAGGATGAGATAGAAAATTCCCATCCGACAACCAAACGACCCCGTTGGATTATAGTTATATTGGGTTTGATTCTGTTGTTGTTATTGTTGATCATTACACATCTAGTTACTTCCATGAAGTCCCAAATCCTTCATGTTGGCTTTAAGTAGTTCATTTACCTTTGAGTTGTATCAAAGGAGCATTAGTTTCTAATCTTATGAAGCTTTAGCCAATGGATGTGGCCAATCATTGAAAAAGTACAGAAGTACTGAGGTTGCAAAATTTTTGGGCCTTGAAAGCGATTTTTTTAAAAAGTGCTTAATTAAAGGAAAGAGGATTATAAGGACAAAAACAAGGAAAGACTTGAAGGGTGGTGCGTAATTCCTTTTATGGCATGTAGTGCATCAATTGTTTATAGTCTTACAATTTGCTTTCCAGTTTTATAGCCTCTCTTTCATGTATCTTTTCTAAACCTCCTCCCAACATAGAAATGCATCAAAACAATCTTCGGAGGGGAGCTAGGTGACGTTTTAGATGGTGCCATGTCTTTCTAAAGATACTGTAGTATATTTCTCCACTATTATATCCCATGTGCATTAATAGGTATCCATTAAATCTTTGGGGGTATATTTTGCTATCAACAAGAGGCTCGATGTTTATTGTCCCTGCATAAAATGCACTTTGCGGCAGTCCTTTAGGCATTGTCTGCAGCAAATCTGATCTCCTTAGGGTTTCTAGGTCCTACAACTGAAATCCTTGAATCAATTTTTTGAAAGGCAAAAAATGCAAGGCAATTCGTTCTCCTTGCTGTGCCTCGAGGCTAATAACAACAACATACCCAGTGTGCCTCGAGGCTAATATGGGAAGAGTATTTGTAAAAAACAGAGATAGAACTTGGAAATAGTAAACAGATAAGAAATACATATATTTGTCTCCTTCATTTTGCTTGTCGAATCTCTCTATTGCGTATTTCTTCTGTACTTGTTTTGCATTGTCACTTTGTTATCTTGATACATTGCAATAGCAAAAAAGAAACAATAGAAAAACACAGCAAGAGAAACAATAACTGTGTACCACCAACGGCCAACCAGGTTTATTGATTGAGGATTTTAGGGTAAGAGAGGCAGAAGATGCTGAATGCTATTGTGTGCTTTGGCCTTTTAATATGAAAAAACTATCCCTAATTAATCAAAACCTTCAAGGGGAAACAAAGGGCGTGGCCTAGTGATTCAATGAAGTTGGGTTGAGCACCATGAGGTCTCAGGTTCAATTCCCAACAGAGACAAACACTAGGTGTTTTCATCCCATCTGTTCTAGCCTTGGTGGACAGAGTTACCTGGTACATGTTGCTGGTGAGAGGTGGCATGTATCTCGTGGAATTAGTCGAGGTGCACGCAAGCTGGCCCGGACACCACGGTTATCTCAAAAAAAAAAAAAAAAAAGAATTTTTTTTTCCTGAAAAAATCAGATGAGATCTGTTATGTGGGCAAGGATAAAAAGGCATGACTATATTAAAGCGTCAGTCTCATCTGATAGGCAAAGAGTAGCTACTTCCTGTTAATAGCAGTGTTATCAAAAGCAAAAAGCGCAAAAAAACTCTTCAGGTCCGTTGGGGCTTTAAACGGAAAGCGCAAATAAAGCGTGGGTTTTAATGAGAAAGGTGCAGAGGGAGAAAAAATACAAATATATATGTTTAGTCCATGACTAATAATTGTAAACATGAATGACAAATATATGAACTAGAAATTGAAAAGAAGATTACGATAAAGTGAAATATCAATTTGTCACCTCTTCAGAAAAGGCTCATTGGAAAGGAAAAGTATGTCTTAGAACCTTGATGAAGACAATGAAGCACACATTAAGCGAGGCGAAACTCTCAACATGTCTTGAGCTTTGCTTTAGGGCTTAAACACGCCTTTGATAGCATTGATTAATAGAAGGCAAAAAGTGAATGCCTAGTCCTATGAAGCACACATTAAGCGAGACGAAACTCTCAACATGTCTTGAGCTTTGCTTTAGGGCTTAAGCGCGCCTTTGATAGCACTGATTAATAGAAGGCAAAAAGTGAATGCCTAGTCCTATGAAGCATGGGGCAACTTATGTGCTAGCCATAATGGACGCCTTCGGGCTCGCTTCAGCTTTACTTTTCAACAGACCAATGTATAGCAACTACCAACTGCGTTAAATCTCATGGACAAACTATCTACTGTACTATTTTCTTCCCAAGTCCAACAATTTTTTTCTTAAAAAACTTGCCTTTTTAAGGGATTTCGAACTCCAGACAGTTCTATTTTCTTTTTGTGATAATATGATGTTCAAGCAGCATACACACACATTGACTATTTTGTCAAGTACCTTGGGCCTCCCGCTAGCACAAATATCATGAAACTGTATCCACATTGTTTTGGTAGATGAGATGAAATCACCTAGCTTATTTTTTCACTACTGGAATTTGAATCTTGGTTTCCCGTAATTTTCATTTCACCCACTTTGTGACCACTAATGATTTCCAGGTAATTCTACAAGGAAGATCCTTTCTTGTTTTTATGTTATTTTCTATAAAGCAGCAAACTAAGGAGGATTTATTACGTAAATATGCTTAACATTTTCAATCTCGTATTTTACCCATCATGCGTAGCCATAATCTCGTAGGGCCTTGAAAGAAGCTCCTGGAGTTATCTGATTCCTGACTAGGAATCGCCTTTTAGAACTTGCCCCCAGAAGAACTTTGTAACAACAACAACAACATACCTAGTATATTCCCACAAAGTGAGGTTTGGGGAGGGTAAGTGTACGCAGTCCATACCACTACCTCAGAGGTGAGATAGAGAGGTTGTTTCCGATAGACCTCCGGCTCAAGACAAAAACAGGCCCAAAAGAACTTTATAGCTCTAGGAAATAAAAAAGAATGTTTCTACATGAGAGAACAGCTGCTGAATTGAAAATAATGTCCTTCTCTATACTAGCAATCCCCTAAGACTTAACATAATACCTGGGCCTCGCTAAAATAATCAAAATGGCTCATACACTACAGTGTTAAACAGAAAAAATTTGCACTTGATTTTCTAACTTCAAGGTGGTCATCGTTTCTTCTGCTTGTCTTTGAAATTACTAACAAACTTTCAGAAGTAGTACACTGGTAATAAAATAAATAAACAAAAAGAAATAAAGAAAAAAAAAATAAAGCCTTCTTAATGTAGACTCGGTGGATAACTTTTTTTACCCTAGTGAAGAAATATGAAACATATTTTTACATTAACTGCATATATCCACCCATAGTATATATTTTCTCTTTATTCCCACTAGTAAACCAACTGTTAGATATGTGTCGAAGTATCCTCTCATTATAATGAGGTTCCACCATGACAAAGTGACATGGTAAAAGTAAAAAAAGGAAGTAACGGATTAGTCTGTATTCTTACTTATTTTTTCCAACAAATATGAATTAAAATTATCATCTTAACGCTTGAACATGACGAAAGTAGTAGTATTATCCTCAAATGCATTGAATTGATTTGTGGGTATCATCCGTTTATGGGAGACTTAAGTAGATGGGGAAAATCTGGAGAGATTGGCAGTACAAGTTATAAATTATGGTACTGTGGGATAGATAAACTAGCAGTTATGGTACAAATAATGAAGAAGGGAAAGCTTCTCTGGAGTTCACGTTAGTTTGTGATTTAGTTTTGGCTTAACAAATAATTTTTTAGAAAAGGGTGTCACACTTCATCACATTTAAGAGTGGAAGTCACCATAGCTAAATAAACTTCATTTTTACCAGAAAAGGTGACAGAGTTACATGTCAAGACTTTAGGTTATACCAGGAGAAACAATTGCAACCCGACATAATTTGTAGTTCTGGATGTGAAGCAAAAGATTCGTCTGTATAAGGAGAAGAGGTGCACACAACTGAGTCGGTGGTGGGGACTAAAAGATTTTAAAGACAAGTTATTGAAGGAGAGAGCATGACACTTAAAAGTGACGTGGATATGGAATTGGAAACTTACATTACGCTAGTAGCAGGTGATCGTAAGAATCGTGGTGGTGAAAAGAAGAGGTGTAGAGAGCTACTAAAGCAAAAGGAGAGTGATGTAAAAAAATATCAGAAGTCGAATTTGGAGCTACTTTGAAAGAGTATAAGAAAGTTGAGAGTAAAGAAGGGTGCTAGTAATGCTTAAGATAGAGCACTAGACGACTTGTAGCAAAAGCTAGAAACATAGAAATGAGATAATAAAGTTTATAAATTAGCACACTTTAATAAAAAGAGGGTAAAGACTTAAACCTACTTGCTTATGTTAAAGATTATTTCCCACAAGGCTTACAGGAGATTGAAACTAAAGAGAGATTTTTTGTTGATCAATTGCTGAACTTTTCGCGAGAATGAATTTATATATCTTTACTGTTTGGTGAAATGACTTCACAAATCTCCATGCATCCATACAAAATAGCAACCTTAGCTATATTCGTAGAATTTGACCAGCAAAAGTAAAGGATACCACATAAAATATGAGGGTAAGAAGAACTTGTAGTTGAGATGTTATCCATAAACGTTTGGAATTGTTTTGGAAAGGTTAAAATCAAATTATTCAATGTTATATTAGAATAGGTAAAAGTGAGACTAAATATATCAATTTTAGCCAGCATTAGACAAATGAAGTTGATGTCAAACTAGATAGGATTGCAGTGCTTAAATGCAGACAGGTTAGTCATTCAAGATCTATATATCCCCATAGATGCTCTTTGTACGATGGAGAACAGTAACTCAAAAGCATATGTACCAGAAAGTAATTGTAAAAAGAACCGTCCATGTATAACCATAGAACAACAAAAGTACAGTAAATGAATCTTTGATGAAATACAGTAAATAAATTTTCTTCCTTCAAGAGCAAAAATTATGTGTTGCACCAAAGATACCTGTTTCTTTAATGATGGTGTCTGGGTCATTTTACGTGCACCTCGACTAATCTCAACGGGTATCCGCTACCTCTTACAAGCAAAAATACTCTGCCCACCAAGGCTTGGGTAGATGGGAAGACACCTAGTATTTTTGTCTCCGATGGATTTGAACCCGATACCTTATCGTTCTCCCGCATTTCATTGACCACTAGGTCACACCCTTGGGTGTTAAGGTACATGCTTGTTTTGGCACAAAAAAAGTTTGATTTCTTTAGTTGTTGGTGTTCATAATGCCATTATTTTAATTTTACTGGTTTTCATTTGACATACTTCTTTATTATAGATGTCATTGCTATCGTGTTTAGTTTTCCAATTTTTTTAAATAAGATAAAAAAGCACCCAAGGGTGTGGCCTAGTCTTGTGGTCCCCAGCAGAGACAAAACACTTGGTGATTTCATCCCAGAGTTACCTGGTACCTGTAACTGGTGAGAGGTGGCAGGTATCCCGTAGAATTAATCGAGGTGTGCACAAGCTGGCCCGGACACCATGGTTACAACAAAAAAAGAGATGAGAAAGAAAATTTTGAGATTATATTTGAAGATCAAAGAAATAGCATAAGGTTTTACATTAATCTATATAAATGTTAATATGAAAATAGAACAAATGGTGCACCCAAGGGTGTGGCTCAGTGATCAATAAAGTGGATTGAGAACCATGAGGTCTCAGGTTCAACTCCCAACAGAGACAAAAAACAAGGTGATTTCTTCCCATTTGTCCTAGCATTAGTGGATAGAGTTACCTGGTACCTGGACCTGTTGTTGGCTTGCAGTACGCTCAAGCTAACCCGAACATCACGATTTAAAAAAAAAAGAAGGGGACAAATGACGCAAGAATGTGAAATTAGTAAAGTTAGGCAAAATTAACATTGTACAAATATTTGGTTGTTGTGGCCATAACTCCCCAGACCCCACTTTGTGGGAATACACTGGGTATGTTGTTGTTGTGGTGGTGGCCATAACTCCCCCAATCTTATCCCCAGTTTGAGTGACTGTTCTCATGAGAATGACATGAGCAACAAAAGCAATAAAGGATCTGTAATAGCAGCTTTGACAGATAACTACTAAAAGGATCTGTAGTTATTGTAGGACAGCAAAGAGAGATAGTTGTGACTGAACAAATGGGACTGTAACCAACTTATTGTATGCACCAAGTTGGCCCTGCCCGACACAGTTTTTTGGGCAGCGCAACTTGCATTTTTAATGACTGTTCTATTGGTAAAGCTTGAGGGACTTGTGTCTTAGGTCACAAGTTCGAGCTCTGCACCAAGCGAATTATATTTACATGGAGAAGGGTAGAGGAACGGCCCCATCATCCCGAGTTTCAAAGGCTCTGTTTGGCCCAAAGGATTAGCTCCAGATGGATTTCTCAATTTTATATTTCCTTGATCGCCTGCTACAATCTTGTTCCTCCTTCGCCTATATTATTACTTCAATTTTAAAGCTGATCAGTTTTTTTTTCCCGTCCCCTGCCACTGGATCCTACAAACCACCAGTTGACTTTTCATGGTTGCTGTTAACAACAATAACATACCTAGTGTAGTCCCAAAAAGTGGGATGTAGAGTGTACACAGACCTTACCCTTACCTCAGAAGTAGAGAGACAGTTTCCTATAGACCCTCGACACAAGGAATAAAGAGAAAAAAATAAATCTAAATCCAAAGCAGTCTCGAACAAGAAGTATCGGAAGTACAAGAAACAACAGATAATAACAAAAACAACAGATAGTAATAGAACATAAACTACAATAAAACAATTCGATAATCGAGGTACAAGGAACAACAGATAGTTACAGAAATTGAGGGGCAAGAAATTACAGGGGCAATACTACGACTACTAATATGAATGGACAACAAGACAACGTGCTTTTACTGGGTAATGCCACATATCTTATTGGTCGTAGTAATTATTATCTCAAGTCCAGTTCAGGAACTTTGGAACCCTCTAACAAAGTCACGATGAACTAGTTACAAAGTCTCAATTTTAACTTTCAGTTGATGCAAGCGTGTGAAGTTCTACTCTTCGTTGTTACTGTTAAATGACCAAAAATAAACCTTCCTAGCTAATGCTACATGTATCTCTCTTTGTAATTTCACTTGTTTCTTCTCCATTCGTCTATTCTTTTACTAACCACTACTATTTAGTAGTTAGTTCCACTTTTACATGTAGTAAGTGTCTTTTATCTACACGATACGCTGGGGGGCTACTAATTTTGATCGGAATAGTCAAATTCAAACTCGCTCGCCTTGCTCTGACTACTGTTAAAAAATTTGCAGATTATATTATCACAGGAGAAGAACATCCAGAGGCTTAACGAGCTCGTGCGGAGTCTGAGGGAACAATTGCTTCAATGCAGAAGTAACAATGAAACAATAAACAGCAGTCTTAGCTCATTGGCTGACATTGCTGAATTTGAAAAACAGCAAATTCTTGAGGATTAGACAGTGGCATACATCAATAAGTTTTGTCATTGTCACACTACTAAAATTCTCTGTGCTGTCTGTAACTAACCTTTTTTCTGCTTATTTTGTGTGATTTTATGATTCTTGTAACTTGTAAGTCTGCTGCTGAAATCTTGCAATTTAAGTGTCATAATCCTAATTCATATGGTAATACTAGTGTGAAAAAAGAAGAGGAACTTTCATATTGTCCGAGATCTGAATGTCTGAAAGGAATACCGATACCTCTTCGTTCGAAAATTATACCGTATAGATAAGATCAAACTTTACTTATGTTTATATACTATGTCATGAACCCTTGATAGGATAGGAGGGTGTGGAGGTCAAGGATTAGGGTAAAAGGTTAGTTAGTAGTCAGACGTTTCTTTTCTTTTCCTGCCGTAGCTTTGGATTTCTATTACTCCTTGTTGTTTCGGTATATAAATTCTTGTTTATATTTGTTGCTATTATTTCTTTTTCACTGTTTGTCAGGGTTTCCTAAACAACGCGTGCACATCATCCTCTCTAGGATCCACTTGTGGGAACAACACCGGGTTTGTTGTGGTTATACAATATGATGAATCCCTTTGAAAGGTGTAAATTACATTTCGACTCTTAGTAAAAATTTTGGTTTCGTCTTCTCTCTTGTGAGGATCAATTCTTGGTATTCGTATCTTTGAGCTACTTCAGGGGATTGAAATACATATGATGCTTCAGTTTAAGTTTTTTGAAAATTTTTTGAAAATTATTACATCATTATCATACTAAATCGATATTTATAAGCTCGATTTCAATTTATGCAGTGCTGTAAGTGATTTATTAGGGTTTGTTTGATCTCTATTTACATACAATGGAGAATTATGTTCGATAATGAAGGATACTCTAACACGTTCGAAATGAATAAAAATTATATAGTGATTTGACTATAAATAACACACATCATGTTCGATTGTTTGAAAAAGATTAAATCTTGTTACTTGAGTATATCAATTAGAGTATTATGTTTTATTTGTACAATTTTTCTCAGTACTTCCACTTAAATTTTTTTTTTTTTTTAATATAAAAATGTCACACTGTTTATTATGTTTCAACATACATGCATTTAAACAAGTGGCATACTACATGTATTACACATTTATAACATGTACAATATCCAGTCATGCAAAAGTTTTTTTCCTTTTTTGCAAAAAAATTAATTTTTGTAGTTTTATATATTTGGGACCTAAAGCAAAATTTTCATTTATAGGCTTTTAGCCGCCCCTGCAATAAATATACGAAAATTATTTGGTGAAGTGACCATATACCTGCATATTTGTAGTAATTGTGTATGGCTCCACTTTTGGAAAATCAAGCAAAAATAAAAAAGATAAAATTTTTTGGACCGGCTAATGATTGAAATAGGCCCCTTTTTGTAAAAGAAAAATTATAATAACTTTATTTGAATTTTCCCTTTTAGTTTGTCGTAAGAATAACAATAACAACATATCCAGTGTAATTCTATAAGTGGGTTTCAGAAAGGTAGAATATATGCAGATTTTGGATATAGAGACTATTTTTTATAGGACTTCGGCTCAAAAGAGATGTAACTGACGTAGGAAAGTAAGAAAGAAACAGAGACAACAAAATAACATTGTACAAAACAAGTGTAGCAACATATATTAACTAACACACCGGAGAAAAGGAAACTGCGCGATACATGAATCATGAAACTATAGATTATGACAACATTCGACTACCTACTAACCTTCTACCTTAATTCTCGATTCCATATCGTCTTATCTAAGGTCATTGTCCTCAGTCACATGAAGTTGTGTCATGTCTTGTCTAATCACCTCACCTCAGTTCTTCTTCGGTTTATTTCTACCTCTCCTAACTCCTGGTATAATCAACCTCTCATACCTCCTCACTGGCACATTTTTGCACATCCTCTTCACATATCCGAACCATCTCAAGTCTCGCTTCCTCATCTTGTCCACCACAGAGGTCACTCTCACCTTGTCCCATATAACTTCGTTCTTAATCATCATCTCCACTATCTTCATCTTCTGAACATGGGTACTTTTGAGTGGCCAACATTATGCCCCATACAATAATGCTGTTATAATTATCACTCTGTAGAATTTATCTTTAAACATTGACAACACATTCTTATCACAAAATACCTCAAAAGCGAGGAGCTTTCTAGTTTGTCATGACAAGAATGATATATATTTCTCATGTTGAAAACTTGTAACACCTTTTTTTCATTCCTAATGACACGACTTGTTGGGAAACTTTCAAAGTTTATTCTTTGATTAAAAGAGAATATGAAACACTCCGTCAGAATTCATCAAACTTATTCTGCATATATTTTACTAGCATATTAAGGCGAAAAAGCAGCTTAATGCATGAAGTGTCCTCGTTTATATAGGATTGAGAGAAGAGCTGCATTTTTAAGAGGGTGTTATGTAGGTATTCTATTCTGATACAGATATAATTACTAATTATATTCCACACCTCAAATTTATAATATGAGTGATTAATTTCACGACTCGAATATATGACTATAAGGGATCGTTTGGTAGGGTGTATAGGAATAGTGCAAAATATTATGTATTAGTAATACTTGTATTAGTAATGCATGCGTTAGTTATACTTACATTAGTTATGCTTGCATTTTTCTTATGCAGTGTTTGGTTTGGTGTATTAAAAATAATATGAATTGTATAATTTCTAAAAAAAAATATTTTTTTACAAAAATACCCTTCATACTTATGGTAGAAAGGATGTGGAAAAGATTTTGAGGGACAATTATGACTTTAATCATGCTAATGCATGCATTAGAATCCATTGCATTACTAATACCATGAATTTTCATGCATTAGTAATAGAGTGTATAACCAATGCAAACATTAGTAATACATAAAATAAAAAAGTGTACCAAACAAAATATTAATAATACACAAAATTAATACAAGAATTATTTTTTTAATACAGTCTACCAAACGACCCCTAAGTGAAAAGAACCCCTTCGCTTTAATTGAAGGTACATACACTCAACAACTTCAGCTTAATCAGTCTTGTCAGCTGGTTGGCACAATTTGTTTGCAAAGGACAAAATGATATTATTTCTCATGTATACAATATTGACTTGTTGGAGTACTATAATGATAAAAAAGAATAGTAGTGTCACGTTGGAGAGTTCTATTAGGGGTGGACATAAATACCGAAAAATTAAAAAAATCGAACCGAATCGAATTAATTCGGTTTTTCAGTTTTTCGATTCGGTTTCGGTTTGTTTTATTATAATTTCGGTATTTCGGTTCGGTTTTCGATTATTGGGTTCAGGTAATTCAATTTTTCGGTTAAACCGAAATTTAAAATATAATTCTATTTTTTTTAATTTATATATATATATATATAATGAAATTTTTTAATTTATTTATATACAACACCAACAATCCACTTAAATGAGTTAAATCTAAGGCCAACACCAACAGCCCACTTAAAACATAAACCTAATTAATTACCTAAGTCCTAATTCAGTGAATTCACTACACACGAAAAACTCACCAACAATCGAACAACGGCGATTCCAAACTCACCTACACTCGAACAACGGCGATTTCAAACTCACCAACACTCGAACAACCACGCAACCAGTGGTGATTCCAACCATTTCCAGATACCGTTTTATTTTTTCTGTTTTTCCTCTTCTTCTTCAAAAACCGAAAAAACCGAATTTATAAACCGAAACCGAACCGAACTAAATCGGTTCGGTTTTTGGTACACACATACCTATAACTGAAAATCGAGAAAACCAAAATAAATAAACCGAAATCGAACTGAATTACCGAACGCCCACCCCTAAGTTCTATGATACCCAACAACAAATTATTCGCTTATATATCATTTGGTACATCGGATAAGGAAATAATTTCGCAATAAAGTTTTAGATTAACTTTATCCCATGTTTTGTAAGAGGTATTAACTCATTTTGAGACTATATTTGATTCCATTATTTGTACAAAAAATGATGAGATCACTATCTCATATGGAGGGGAATAAAATAGTCACCATAGAATATTCTTACTTATTATATCCGATGTACCAAAGACCCCTTAACGTCTTTGGATTTGTAGAATTAAAATAACAATTTTGGGTAAAATATAAGATTATTTATTTTATTCCACGTATGTATGTTTGAATCACATGAACCATTGATCTTGATTTTGAACTTATAATTACAGGAGGTTCATACCCTATGAATCGTTTCTTGGGTTCCACTATCTTTTCAATCCTTCGAATTCCAATAACATTACATTTATTGAAGTAGTTTTATGTTTTAATTGAGGGAATTTTTCTCTAAAAAGTATTTTCATGACAAAAGAATAGCTAAATGTTAATAACTTTTGAATTAGTAGCTAATATTTGATAAATAGGTATTAATTATTAAAGGTGGTTATTTACCCACTCCACCCCTTATAAATCTATTATAAGTAGTACTTATTTGATTTTTCTTGTTTCAACTATATGTGCTCCATTAATGTTATGCTTTAACTAGGTTAGGTTACACATAGAAAATATAGCAAAAGGTATCATTCAAGCCATAACTAACTACATATTTTTCTTTTTGAATTTAAGTTGTATTTACTAACGGTGTAGCAGATTTGACCCTTATCATAAAGGTAAAAGGGTTGTTTCTGATAGACATTCGACTTAAGGAAAAACAATCCAAAATACTTCAAAAAAAGAAGTAACGGAAGTACAAAAAAAATACATACTAACAAAACATAAACTACTACAATAACAATAATCGAGGTACAAGGAATAACAGATAGCAATTAACAGAAATCAAAAAATAATAAACTACTGGAGCAAAACTATGACTACTAATATAAACGGACCGCAAGACAACACACTACTAACTTTCTATCTTAATCTGTGTCCCCAACCCTCGTATCTAAGAGCATGGATATAAATTCTTATGTAATGTGTTTACCACGAATAAAATGTTCAGCATGTTAAAATTAATTTGAGACAACTCCATGTTAAAGCTTCATTATTGTCCAGCTCCAAATTGAGCTCGAACTCCGTTTATATAAAAGAAAGATCTTGTTAATTATTTCTTCAACAATTTCAGATCTCTGGTGCAACAAATGATCGAATTCTAGTGAATCGTGACAATAAGGTCACTCTTCAATACCGCAATGACCTAGCGAACGACACGTGCTTTCCGGGGCGAAAGTGATTTATATTTTTTTTTTCAAGAATTAATGCGGCAATTGTCCCTCATCGTCATCAAAATGATCCGTTAGCGGTTAGACTTTTTAATGAGGTTTTTAATTTTATATACCTACAATTACATCATAAATTTAATGAAAACCTTTTCAAGAACTTTATATAAAGTTGCAAATATTTATTATATTCTCAAAGTAATATATCAAAAATCTGCAAGAAAATATTCAAAGGCATATTTACCTGTCATATATATTTATGAGTTTAAGTTATATACACGTCAATGCAAGGAATTTTTAGCCATTCAATCAACTTTTATATGTTGTAGCGGGAACCATATTTTATTTTCAAGATTATAAATTTCACATTTTAAAAAGAAATACCGAGAAATATCTTTGAAAGAAAAAAAAAGGGCAGTCTTACCTTGCATTTCTGCAAGAGACTGTTTTCAAGGCTTGAACCCGTGAACTGTTGGTCACATGACAGCAACTTTACGGTCATTCCAAGGCTCCCTTTTGATTAATATCTTTTAAATGGCCTGAAAATGTAAAAAATATTACTTTATATACTGATAATGTATATTAACTTAAATTTATATGAAATTTACTATTTTTAACTGATTTACCAAATTGATCTTCTTCATTAAATTGCACTTCATGTTAAATTTTCAACTCCCTCTAAATTGAACAATATATATATATATATCCAAGTTGCAATCACAATTAATTTTGCACTAAATAAACCTCATAACTTCTCCTTCATCCAACTTACTTTATAAATATTGTCCAACTTTGGCTATTTTCCTCCCACTCCAATCTTTCTTCTCTCATTTTTTACACTCTTGTTTGGCTACAAAATTTTGATTTACATAATTAGGCAATTGTCAACTCTTCATCATAGGTAATTTTATATTCTTAATTTTCATGTTCACACCTCTTTCATTTATTTATTTATTTATTTTCAATCTTGATTTTTATTTTTTGGTTAGCTTGGTGGTTTGTGACGGAATTAGAAATTCTAATAAAGGGATTCAAATAGTATTACACCTAATTTTTTAAAAGAAAATATAAAGAAAATTCAACATTTACCTATATAGGATCTATAATTTTATGGCTAGAGAATTCAATTGAACCTATTTCACCCTACATAGCTCCGCCACTACGATTTTTCATCGGAAATTGGCTATTCGAAAACATTTCTTACTGTCTTTTCGTCAAAAATTCCTTATCGACGAGCCAATTTTCGACGGAACGTTGGTATTTTTCAGTAGTAGTTTTATTTATTTGTTTGTTTTTCTAATTTTTATTAATTTATATTATAAATACAGAATTTTGGTGGGGGCAAGTTTCAAGAAAACAAAAAATGAACTATACAAAGGAGAATACACATGCAAAGCTTGACTTGAAGCTAAACTTATCACCACCAAGAAATGAACCTTCACCACCAAGAAGATCATCACCATCTTCTTCTTCAATGGAGATCATCAGATCACCAACCACCTCATGTGTGTCTCGAGAATCGAGCCCTAACGATGACGGGGAATTTTCCGGTTGCCCTAGTAGCTCAGAGACAACCTCAATGATGCTTGTGGGATGCCCTAGATGTTTGATGTATGTTATGTTATCAGTGGATAATCCAAAATGCCCTAAATGCAAGAGCACTGTCTTGCTTGATTTTTTCCATGAGGAAAGAATCAAGAAATCAAAGTGATAATGAAGTATTCAAGAAGGAACCAAGGACCAAACATGTTGCCACCAGAAGCCGAATCCTGTATTTCTTGTAGTGAATCTCCTAACTGTTCTGGAGCAATTAGAAAGAGATTCATGAACCGAAAAGAATGCAGCTCAAATTTTAAGATATACTTATCTAGAAGTTTTCGTAACTCAATCAAATTTTGGCTTAGCTTTTATTTATGATTTTTATTTAATTTAGGTTTTATTTGGTTTTGATTTTTTTGATATTACTAAAGGAGAGTCTTGGCATAATTAATGGATAAAGTTGTTGTCATGTGACCTGCAAGTCATGAGTTCTAGCTGTGGAAAGAGCCTCTTGCAGAAATATAGGGTAAGGCTGCATACAATAGACCTTTGTGGTCCGGCTCTTCCCCGGATGCATATAGCTGGATCTTGGGACTGCTTTTTTTTTTAAAAAAAATAAAATCTTTTATCTTGATATTATAGTAGGTCTCAATCTGCAGCCAATGAGACTACGTATAGTATGGGTGTGGTCGATGATCATATTAATATTTTGATGTTAGTAGCTCAAGTATTGCTGTCTTTATGATAAATGCAATTAGATTTTTATTGCAACATCCCTTGTTATTACCTTTATTAATAACAAAAATTAGGAGTTTTATCATTTTAATCTTGTAAATGCTTCACATGGTTTGTTGGATGTTGGAAAGAAATAGTATCTTTGGTTTATATATTATTAGTCTTTTAAGATTTTTGTTCAGTTTATAGAAAGATCGATACTTAATAATCTTAATCATAAAGATATTTGTCTAAATTACATTTAAACATTTTATTTTCTTAAATGTCTCATTTAATTAACATTACACTAATTTGTATAGTAAGGGTAAAATTGAGAGAAAAAGTACATATAGTAAACTAAATGAACTTTTTTGTGTCAAAATATTTTGAAGCAAATTCAATTTGTTAGAACGACTAATTTTTAGGACTTGGAAGGAATAATTCCAACACCCTACTGATGACACATGCAAATTATTGAGATCGATCCCTATCCTTTATGTTGGATATCGGGTTTAGATTGTGGATCTCATATGTGAACTCACCCGATCCAATCCATTTAGAAGAAATAAACTTAAGAAGTTACCATCATGTGGGATGAGAATTTTTGTAACTCTCGTAACTTCTTTCCTTCAGATTAAAAAGGCACTCTTTAATCTCTTCTTTTGTGTAGAGAAAAAGATATTGCTTCTCTTCTCTAGATCTCCCGAAAGAACACACTAATGAAAGATATTTTCGTGAATAGAACTATGTTTTCAATAGAGATGAAATTGATTTTGAGCAATTATCTTGATGGTGAGTTTCAACGATTTTCGCTGCAATAGAAAGATATATAATTTATTGTTCTTGCTCAACGATTTATTCTTCACTTTACTGAGTATAGGAAACGAGCACTAAATTATTGATGTACAATTCAATGTCATTATCTTTTAATTAATGAATTGTATTTTTTAGAAGTAATTAATATGAAAGAGTCTTTTTTATATTCATAGTGAATGAGTGATATTACGGCTGTTAGTAAATTAAATGGGAAAATTTGAAAGTTCAACGGGAATTAATTTTATATATTATCAAAAGATCAGTGGCCATTAAATAAGTTGTTTTACATCTTTATCAATGGAGGTTAATAATAATAATTAGTAACAAATGTGCGTGAACTATTTAATATATGTAAAATGCACTCTTCAATGGTCCCTTATTTCTAGTTAAATTAATTTTTCACAATAGAGTTTGTTAAATATTTGATGAAGATTAAAAGTATTTATTTATTGATAGTTAGAAGATCAAAATTACTCAAAAATATATTTAAAGGACCATTTTGAATTTACTCCTAAACAAATATAAGGGACATTTTTGTCATTTTCTCTAAAAATAAAAATAACTCGCATTGCATGTGGAATGTTTATAAGACATAACGATGTTTCAATCTCGAACACTAAAAAAAAAATCCATAATCAAAAGTTATAATGGGATGAATAATATGATTTTTCTGTTCTTAATTAAAGATTTTAGATCGAACTCTTGATATGAAAAGATTATTATGATAGAAAACGGTTTCTCTTTTAATGAGTCTTACACTCTTACTCAACACACAAACTTTGACTAATCGTGATGTAACACTCTAAGTGAATTTCACATCAATAAAATATGAAAGAGATGTTAGGTATATAAGGAAGCAAGTCTTACATCATAGTGACCGTTTAAAAGCAGATAATATTACTAGTGAGTTGGGTTATTACATATGATATACCATAGCACTTAATCCACGTGCAACCTTGAACAATGATGAGACAAAACTTAGCGAGATGTTATGTTCTTAAGAGGGGTGTATGCATGCAACACCTTAAGCGAATCCCACACAAAAATAACATGGGAGAGATGTTAGGCATATACGAAAGCAAGCCTTATCCTAGTGACACATTTTAAAGTTGTGGGGTCTAAATCCAAAATGGATAATAAAACTAATGGATTGAGCTGTTACACGAGATCCCAATACGAATACTGAATACTGCTTGTTTGACCTTTTGAATCCACTTCACATCAACAACTCGACCCCTACCACTTATATGTAATTTTATGCATGAATATCCAGTACTATATACATTAATAGCTAGCTCCCCATTAGTAGAGGGCTCATATCATTGAATGAATTGTACTGTTTTTGGCAATGACTCGCATGAAAAAATTGAAGCTTCCACAGTTAGGTGTTACCTAATTAAAGATCTCATTGAATATTTGACTGTTTAAATTTACTCGCATTTGATATTTACATCAAATTATATCATAATTAACTATATGATTTAGTAATAACAGACTTAACAGTATATATAAATTAGACATATGTTATATACACTTCCATTTTCTCATGAGATTAAATACTCTAAAGAGAATTCTTACACTATCATGCAAATAGCCAAAACACCTTCTACGGTCAAACCTCACTATAGTAGCAGTGTTTGTCCGAAAATTTCATGGCTGCTATAAAGAGGAGTTAATATCTCAAAAGGTCATTGAACTATAAGAAATTATCTATCAAAGTCATTGAACTTTGCTTTCTATCAATAATATCACTCAACTTAAGGTTTTTATTTTCTAAAATCACTAACTACATTTATCATAAAAAAAAAATGACATGACAAAAAAATTATTTTCTATGTCATGTAAACATGAACCCCACATCAAAAAATCTATTTAGTATATTATTATTATTATTATTATTATTATTATTATTATTATTACTATTACTATTACTATTATTATTACTATTACTATTCCTATTACTACTATTATTACTATTATTACTATTACTATTACTATTATTACTATTATTATTATTATTACTATTATTATTATTATTATTATTATTATTATTATTATTATTATACCCATCCACCACAAATTGGGTTTACCTGGTGTATCAGTTACTGAAACTTATTTATAAGAATATCAGTGATTTATGAATCTTTCGAATATAAATTTTTTTTATTATAAATACAGAAATATAGAATCTCATTTAAAAAATAACCTCAATTTTTCTCACTTCCATATCAAAAAAAAAAAAAAGTTGAATATTAAAAAAAAAAGATTTCTGCCGCCCAATTTTTTCCACTTTCTCCCAGAACTATTGCAATATTAAATAGAAAACAACAATTAAATCAATTATTTTTTAAATAAAAATATTTATTTTACAGGTAAGTATTTCTGGTATAAACTACTTTATTCCTAGTACTTTATACAGGTAAGTGGTATACTGTTAATATTATCAATACCTTATACCAAATATTGAAGACGGGTAACGAAAATTTTGTACCAAGTATGCTTTTAGGTAAATAAGTATTATAATATTAATATTACCGGTATAATGATATACATTATGAGTATAATAATATTTGTAATTATACCAATTATATTTTGAGTGGGGTTCATATTTACCAATTATGTTTATTTTGCCATGTCAATCTTTTTATAAATATAATTGAGTGATTTAGAAAATAAAAGCATTAAGTTGAGTGATTTTATTGATAGAAAGCAAAGTTCAATGATTTTGTTAGATAATTTTCTATAGTTCAATGACTTTTTGAGATATTAACTCCTATAGAGAGTTGTTGTTATATACGTATACTGACATTTAACGTTAAGATCTCATTTATATGGTTATAAACAAAAGTATGCAAAATTAGAAAGACATAAATATAAAAAAGGCAAATATTAGTAGCATTTTTCCTCGTGAAGTTTGAAATAACTGACATGCACCATTTAAATATAATTTTTTCCTTTAAATTAGATATTCATACTTGAAACTTATTGTGTGCATGACATTAATGATGATTACCATATATAATTTGGTATTTTAGTTTGTACATAATATATTTTTTATAAAATATCATTACATAATATTTGAGTATGCTATTATAGAGAGGTAATTTTATAAAGAATGTACCGCTATAATAAACGTCATTATTGTTATAGGTAAAATGTTGTTATAGAGAAGTAAAATATAACATAAAAAATCAGTTCCGGAGAAAATCAGACCGCTATAATGAAATGTCGTTATAACGAGGTGACGTTATAGGGAGGTCTAACTTAAGGATCAAATATGATAAAAGGCAAAATTTTTAAATGTGTGTTTGTTTAATTAGTTGGAATGTCAAGTTTAAATGAAGCAATTATTAATAATAAAAAAGAAATCTTCAAAAGATTTTATGATTTGCATAAGTTGGAGTGATATTAATACCTTAAATATATGGGCCCTTTCTATTGAATTTCAGAGTGAATTTTCTAGATAGTCACTCAAGTTTTGAAAATTTCCTTCAAATATCACTTATGTTTCATTTAGGATCATAATATCATTCAACTATTACTATTTTCCTCAAAAAATACTACACTCTTCAAAAGTCCTCTTCTCTCTTAATTGGCATACCATGTCATTAAAATCTTATTTTCTTTAAATACTAAACTATTTAATTCATCAAACTCATTTAATTAGCCAAAATTATAATTTTATTCTTTTAAAAAAAATGCATTAATTTATTGTTCATGCTTTAGGAATATTTTACCACACTTCAATTTTACCATATTATTTTACATGGAAATTAAAATCCTTAGATAACTTATTTAATTTAGTGATATTATTGTCCTTAAAAAACAAGTGATATTTGTAGGCAATTATATATGAAAATATGAATAACCATCTGAGAAAATAACGCAACCAAAAAAAAAAAAAAGCTATAAATACCTAAGTATGAGAATTTCTTGTTAATAAACTAATGTAATTTTTTAAAAAAAAAAAGTGAAACTATAGTTTTGGTTAAATGAGTTTGATGAGTTAATAAGTTTATTACTAAAAAACATTATGGTTTATTGATATGTCATGCCGATTAGAAGAGGATACTTTTGAGGTATTTAGTATTTTTTGAGAAAAATATTGATAGCTGGGTGATATTATTGTCTTAGTAAAAATAAAAGTAATTTTTATAGGTAACTCCAAAAAAATAGATGACCTTCCAAGAAAATAACTTCATATAAAATAGAAAATTTAAGTACCGATAAAAGATTCCTAAGCATGAAAATTTCTTCTTAACAAACTAATGTATGTTTTTTTTCAAGAAAAGAATAAAAATATAATTTTGACTAAATAAGTTTGATGAGTTAAATAGGTCTATTATTGAAAGATGATTTAATGATGTAGCGTGTCAATTAGAAGAAAAAGAGACATTTGGGATTTAGTATATTTTTTTTTGAGAAAAATAATAATAGTTGAGTGATATTATTATCTTAAAAAACCACAATGTGGTATCATGAAACAACACCAAACATGAGTGTGTTTGCCATGAATTTGGGGGGGAAATTTTAAAAAAATATTATCTTAAAAAAAGTAATTTTTGTAGGCAATTTGAAAAATATAAGTAACCATTCAAAAAAATAATCCTTGAAAAAGGATATGTAAAGTTTAAGTACCGATAAAAAGTTTTAATTTCATAATAAACTAATGTATTTTTTTTTTAAAAAAAAGAACATAATATATTTTGGTTAAATGCGTTTGATGGGTTAAATAGCTATTTTAAAAAAAAAAAGATTTTAATGACATGACATGCCAATTAAAAAAGAAGAAGGCTTTTGATATATTTAGTATTTTTTGAGGAAAATAATAATAGTTGAATGATCTTATGATTCTAAATGAAACATAAGTGATATTTGAAGAAAATTCTCAAATTTTAAAATGATTATCTAGGGAATTCACTCTTGAATTTCATTGTACAAGCCAATCTTCTTAATTTTTTCTTTTTTTCAAGTAAGTGCTAATGTGAGCACAAAAGTGAAATTGTCACCCTCTTTTCAATTTGAATGTTTTTATTGTGATTGTTAGGGAAAGTAAATAATTTAAATTGTTTGAATTAAACTTTAAGTTTTGAAGTCAAAATCCTTTTGACGCGTGGAGGTCAAATTACTTTGGGTAATAGATATGCTTTCATAGAGAAAATATGTCCAATAATCTATAGCTATATCTATCTATCTATCTATATATATATATATATATTTAAAATTAAAGAGTCCTAAAATATATGGTAAGAGAAAAATATATTTCTATAATTATGAAATTCTAAAATATATGGTAAGAAAAATTAATAGTTAAAATTGACTACAAGTTATGCACTTCCCAACCCAATTCACGTAGGAAAACATATGGTAGGAAAATTCCGTTCACTTTTATTGGGTTGTTTTTGTTAAGAAAATTTTCAATCTCAATACCATTAGGAGTTAGACTTTATGTATTTTTATTAGTCTAAACAATTGAAAAATAAAATGTAACACCCCAAATTTTAGAACTAAGGTCCGTGCTATTCCTCAAATGCATATAGAATCGAATCCGATAATTTTTAGTTGTACATAAATGTTAAGATCAATTTCTTAGTGTGAAAAGAGCTTTGGTTATGAATTACGGTCGCAAGGAACTCCTAGCTCAAAGTTAAGTTGAAAGTTTCTTTACCGATCGAGTTTTCATATATGATTTTACTAGGGTCAACTTCAAACTAGTATAACTCCTAAAATATAAAGGATTTTGTAGCTCAAGACCCACCAAATTAAAGGTCTTCGAGTCTTCTTTTCAACGCCACTAACCATTTGTCAATCCAATATCAGAGTAGAAAGTTATGCTCAATTTACCAGAAGGTATCTTTCTGCCAAAGTGTGACGGCTCGATGTGACGAACCGTCACACTTGTGACAGTCCGTCAAGGCAAGTCGCCAGGCTTAACCAGTAGGACCGAATTTTGGCCATGTTTTGACGGTTTGGGGTGACGGTTCGTCAAGGGTTTGACGGTCCGTCACCTGAATAGTCTGACGAGAATTTTTTGCACTTTTTAAGAGTTTTATAAGGGATAGTTTGGTCTTTTTCTTACCCCAAAACCTCTCCCCACGACTAAATCACTCAATTAATGTTATTTACTCAATATTTAGTAAGTTTTCATCGCTCTTTCTCCTCCAACTCTCAAGAAAAATGCAAGAAGGGTTTCTCAAACCCCATAACTCCAAAACTCCCAAGTTCAAGGATTTCTCTAAGAATTTTCTTCCTCCAAGTATGTAGGGCTTCAATGGGGTTTTCCGTTCATCCCCATGTCCAAAACTTTAGAGTTTGTTTATAAATTTCAAAACCCCAGTTATGATTACAGACCCATGTTTAATCCTTACATTATTTGAATCAAAACATTAATTTTTAAAGTGTTTATTGATGGTTTTAGCCTTTATGAACATTGAAATAATTTCTATGAATAGAAAAGCTTTAGTTATCATCTTTTTCAATTATGATACAAATTTACATATAATTCTTGTGATTTATGTTGAAAGCATGAAACTAGAACTATAGTGTTATTACAGATGTTTAAGAAATAGATTCAAAACCCGTAAAAGGGTAAAGTTGATAGTTTTCAAGATGAGAATTTGGCAAAGCTTCAATCTTTATAATTAATAGATAGTGATTTAAATCATTTATTGAGCATATGGTAGAATTATTTTGGGAGTAGTATTCAGCACCGAGCGGATACGGGTCTAGAAAATCCAAGTCCTAAAACTAAGTGTCACCGTAGGATTATGTTTCACCTCAATGTCGGTTTATCACTTGCCTAAAAGGCTCATTTAGTGGATCCACATATAGATAGATAGGTCATATACCTTGGCAAAGTATGGAGCAACCCTCCCAACTGGGTTAGATGTTGGACATCATTAGCTCAAATGATGTATGTTAGTTAAAAAACTCCTGCTTAAAATTTTTTACTTCAATATGATAGCCTTTCGATATGATTATATTATGCATTCAAACAGTATGATTTCAGATATGTATTTTTCAGAAAGTTTTATTGTGATTTTGTTAAATTTCGGTCATTTAATATTATTCCTACATCTACACTCAGTACATTCAGATGTACTGATTGCATACTGTTTGCCTACATTTTTCATGTGATATAGATACTGGTGACCAAACTCAGACTTATGGCTAGTTGATATCAGTTCAGCTTCTAGTAGTAGTGAGTCCTCATCATAGTTGTTCCTTTCCGTTCTACTTTTAGACATTGTCTTGTGGTTAGCCGAGGGCCTTGTCCCGACAGATTATGACATTCAGTGTTTAGAGGTTTGCAGACGTTAGATTATGGTTTATGTTGGCCTTTCGAGCTTGGTAGTACTTGCTCATTCAGGCTATTCATTGAAATATTTCAGAACTTATCTTATGATCTCATTACAGCTTCCGCTTATCTTATCTTATAGAGAGTGTTTTACGAGTTTCGAAAAAGGTTTGTTTGAGAATTAACTCGGAGTTCTAGGTTTTTCGTTCGAGATTTGGAGTTTGAGGACCTGAAAGCTGGCTTTGGAAATCTGTAGACTGCATATTACTTTACGTTGTTAATCGAAAAGAATTTGAAGGTACGTTTTCGTTATTACGTACCTTTCTATGGTAATATTTTATGTGAATTTAAAGCTTTTAACATTTAATAGGGTTAAGTGTATTTTAATTACACGTTTAAAAGCTGCATGATTGAGTTCCTCTTTAGATTAAATAACAGTTAAGTTCATGAATATCTTTTGATTCAAGTTTATTATTTTTTTAATCTACTTTTAGTACTATTTGTAAATGTCCCTAAAGTCTATAGTAACATTGGATTCAATGTCAATTAATTAATGTCGGTAAAAGTTTTAGCACTATTTGTTAAAGTGTATATTTTTTACCGCTAAAAGTCTTTATTGTTGTAGTCGATCTTTTGTCTCTTTGATAATGAAGAAGCTAATATCGTTAATCAATTAAAATCAGCCAAACCCTTTCTTCATTAGGTTTTTAAATTGTCATATTAATTTCTTGAGAAGATTAAGTAGTTATTTGTTTTTATATGTGTTGTGTCCATTTTTAATAATTTATATGAATAAAGAGTTTTCGAGATTATGAATCCTTTTTATAGCTATGATGGAAGCAATCAGATCATCAGGTTTATTGCCAGTGTTCTTTATTCTTGATGTTGCTAATCCTTCAAAAAGTAAATTCATAGAGGTACGTTGCTCATAAATTTTCATGGCATGCAAATGGCAAACTCATTAACAACTCAAGAATTTGCATTATGGAATAGTCGGAAGTCTTCGGCATTAATCCAAGTTTCTAAAATATTCTAATTTATCTATGTTCTTACTTCTTTTTATCTCGATACTTGCTATTGCTTGTATTCAACCATAGTTCAAGTGTTTAAATAAAATTTACCTGCAAGTTCAAGGACCCTCAATGTTTTCCACCTAACATGCATATTTGTATCTTATATATTTACAAATACTACTATATAACTAATTCAACCAATTCATATGTACATGTTTAAAAGATATTAAATTCAATCATTGTGTTAATATAATAATATTTATTTTCATTATGTAAACAAATATGAGTACTGTATGTCAATAGCTATTTTTATTATTAAAAGTCGAACGCTCCAAAGTGAAAAGTTGGAAAACCATTTTACCCCTATACTAAATCAAACATCTAATTAACTAAATAATAAAATTGAAAATACTCTTGAAAAACTAAATGTTCATTTTTCCATTTACCAAAAATTAGAATGTAAATAATAAATTTAATTATTCAAGTTCATTCTACTTAATGTGGGTAATGATGAGTTGTTAACCACCAAATATAGTTTTCCAGGATATTCATTGTATCTTAAAGAGAAGAGATTATAAATGAGGAAAACAAATGGACACTTTTGTATAATAGTAGAGAAATGAGAAGGTATTATCAACTTTCAATTGCTAATCCATGCCTTCTTTCTCCATATGCATCATCGAAGTTGGTAATGAATTTTGAGTTAATAATCTCAAGAGTTTTTTTATATGATCAAGTGTCAATATAAAGAATTAGTAATGTGAAAGATCTTTTACAATGAACATATAAGAGTCCGTTTATATTCTTTTCAAATTTTTCTTTTCTATTTTCTTTTTTACCCAGTTTATATAAGTAATATGTATGTTAGTTGTTTGTTATACTTTTCTTGCCAATGATTAGTTATATACTGTTTCTCTAACAACGAAGATTTCTTGCAGTGTAGTCAAAAACATAATTTATCATGGAAGATATGAATTCTGCAATGATAAATTATCAAATCAAATAGTCATATTATATTGTACATGATCAATATTTAATTTTTGGGTGGTTACTTTATCTTCCACATAATTCTAAAATGGATGATATTGTGATTTCCAAATACTATTAAACTTGTCGTGTAGAGTCTAAAATATACTTCATTGGAGAAAATATGAACTTTACAATGATAAATTATCACATCAAGCACCATCATATTGTATTGTACATCTTCACGGGACCTTTTAATGCTATTGTTTTTTTTATATATATAATCTTTTATAAAACTTCTTAAACTGCATTGATTACTCTCTTAATTTTCTATTGTGGTTTAAATACTCTTGACTAGTAAATTCTAGCTTTTCTTATTCTCTCGTGAGTTTTATAATATAATAAGGGACAAATGCGCAACGCACGTTTCCTTAAACTAGTCTTAAAAATGAGTAGTCACTTGTTGATCCCCGCTTATCTATGGACAAACCTTTAAAGTCAAAAAACTTTGCTACACTTGAAATTTAGGTCACAAGACAAGCAAGGTCAAAAGTTCAAGGGTCAATACCATTCTTGTAAATGAACAGCTTTCATATGTAAAGTAGAAATAGGCCCCAAATTGTCAAAAGCCCATCTGATCTTTCCAAGCCTGTGAATGTCAACAATGGAATGGATGGCCTTTTTCACACATATATCTTCTTCTTCTTCTTCTTCTTTAATTCCCACATGGTGCTAGTATTCGCTTTGGACCTTGATTAGTTCAAATTTATGCTAAGAAATTCAACATTGAGGATAAAGTGTTCACTACTAAAGACAACTATACATTCGAAGCTCGATCCTTTAATTAAAAATAAAGATACTTAATTACCATCTCACCACAATCTTAATTCATGACTTTATCTCTAGTTGTCACAGGGTGACACTCACTACTACAAATAAAACATGCGGAAATTAAACAAATAAATAAAATGCTTACTTGAGCTCAATTGATCTTTGTTACGTTGTGTGGCTAAGCTTGATTTGCCTTGACTTGTACTCCGCATTATAACAAAATTTGATTGAGCTCGATTCAGTTCACCTCGACGCCCAAACCTCTACTTGAGCTCAATTCGCCTCGACTTAAACCTCACATTATAGCAAATTTAATTGAGCTCGATTCGGTTCAACTCGACTCCCTAGTGTATTTGAGCTCATGAATTGATCTTTGTTATGTAGTAGCTAAACTTATTCAGCTCGCTTGAACTCAACGTTATAACAGATTCGATTGAGCTCGACTCAGTTCGACACCTAAGGCCCTAAGCCTATGGAGACAATGTGACCATAGTGTACTTTGACATATCTATATATATATATATATATCTTTTTGACATATATATATAAACAATCTGATAAAGTAAAGAAAGAAAACTAAATTAAATGAAGAATTTTACTTGGTCTTCATGAGTGTACAGAATTGACCAGAAGTCGACTACATGAGTAAAAGTCAACATATGTAGTTGGGTCAAATGAGAAGGACAATATAGTAAATTCGTACTAGAAATGTCAATGGTCATAAGAGAGAATGTGTCTTCTAAGAAGCAACATGCAGTTGACTGAGACAACTTATTTTAGTGTTTAGTCACGTTTCCAATAAGATTAATCAATGATTAAACTTCAAAGCCGTCATATTTGTTAGTAATTAATATATTATAGATTATATCAATAACATTCCATCAACGTGTTATAAAAGGGAAACAATTAAAAAAAAAAGGCAGCTTGCGGTGCACTAAAACTTCCACTATGTGTGGAATTTGGAGAAGGAATGAATCACAAGGGTCAATTATACGCAACTTTATTACCATGCATTTCTATAAGATGTTGTGTTTCCGTAACTTAAATTGTGATATCTTAGTCACATGATATCAACTTTACAAGTTACGCCAAGGCTTTCCTTCCTAATAGGTTGACAATTGTAAATTAGCATATATGTTAACCACCTTTTTATTTTTCCATTTTAAAAATAGATTTTACACACACCAAAACCAAAAATTTACCCCACTCATCTAACAACTAATAATATGACGACAAGGAATTCATTTAGTTCCTATAATATTCTCAAATTCCTTATGCTAAATATCAGCTCTCCTACAATATCCAACCCATTGTAGATGTTAAGAATCAATGTGAAGGTATTTGAATCAATAAGTTCTAGATTGAATCTCATCAAATTTCTTTGTTTTTTTTTCCCACGTGGGTGTTAGCTATTGGCTCGGGACTCGACTAATTTAAATGTTTACTAAAAAAATCCAACTTTTAGGGTAAATTATTTCCTACCAATTCAAAATTTCTAATTAAAGAGGTAGGAGCACATTTATATTCTCACAACAACTGCTGATAATCAAAGTTCACATCTAACGTATATGTTGGTCTAATGGTGTTCATCTGTTAATGCATGTAAAATGGGTTTAATGTGTATTGACTAGAGGTGTGAAAATATAGTGTAACAATATACACCTTGGGGGGTGGGGGTGGGGTGGGGTGGGGTGGTGATGGAATGAAGAATAATAATTTCTCTCACTTTGTAGGATTATACTTGATATGTTGTTGTTGTAATAATAATTTCTGAATAAAATGGGAAATTATTTTATCTCGTGTTTGGACAGTCAAATAATACTATTTTTTTTATCATAATTTTTTCAAATATTAATACTTTCTGAATATTTCAAATTGTTAACCATTATGACTTTATAGTACTACTTATATAATTTTTAAATACGTAAAGTTTATTTTGAAAAAACTGAAAATTCTATATCGAAATTCACACCAAACATTAGTTAGTTTACATCGTATTCCGAATCCCGATAATCTTTTTCGGACATAGGGAGTATTAATTACTTCCAAGAATCAACTTTGCACTAAAATAGTGGAATTAGTCATCTTATATCCTAGTCTATCTCATTTCGATAATGAAACGTCCCGTATTAAAGATGAAACAACTAATTATATAGTAAAATATTTCTATCTCATCCCATCCCGAGATAACCAAACGCCTCACGTAAAAAATGAAATAACTAATTATATAAAATATACTTTATCTATTGGACATGATCAAATTGACTCTTTGCAACCTAAAATAGAAAAAAAAAAAAAAGAGTACCCAAGTTGTCTATTATGATGTCAACTTTGCACCCACCATGCCGCCCATGTAACAGAAATTCAGCTCACTACACCAGTCTGTACAACACAAAAATCACACGCAAACAAATGCAACAAATAAACAAGACTTTAGACTAGTAAACTCACACATAAAGCTGCCTTTTGTAGACCAAATTCTCTTGTGCACTCTGATAACCACTATATATTTGTTACTCCCTCTGTCTCAATTTATGTGATATAATTTAACTTGACACGAAATTTAAGAAAGAAAAGAAAATTTTTAAAATTTGTGATCTAAAATGAGTCATAGATGATTATGTGGTTGTAAATTATTTTATTTAAGATAAAGTGGGTATTTTAAAGTTAAATTGTTACCAAATATAGAAATGTGTCATTCTTTTTGGGACTGACTAAAAAGAAAAGTATGTCATATAAATTAGGACAGAGGGAGTATTATAATATCTCTCAAAGTTATGTTCAGTGGCGGAGCAGAATTTTTACTAAGGAATTCAAAATATAAAGAAGTAAATATATGAACAAGTCAATGAGGGTACGACATATACTATATATACATAAATAACATATGAACTAGTTAGAAAGGGTTCGACATATATTATATATACATAAAAAATAATTTCAATTATATATAAATAGTACTCTGTCCATTTAAAAAAGAATGACCCCTTTCCATTTTAGCAATACTTTAATTTCAACTTTTCACGTGGCATGTTTAAAACAACAAGATTAAAGGATATTTTGGTACATTTGATATAACTTTAATTTAGGACCACAAGATTTAAAAGTCTTTTTTATTTTCTTAAACTTCATGTTAAGTTAAAAAATGTCATTCTTTTTTAAATTGAGGGAATATAATTTTTCACTGCTGGGTTCGAATGAATCCCCTTGAGCCAAGCTAGCTCCGCCCCTGATTATGTACAACATGATTTTGATTTCTAAAGAACTTATGTTTTATTAGGTGAAAAATTAATTGCAGAAAAATACAAAATTAAAGACCAACCAATTTAAAAAACAACCCGTGTAATTTCAACCTCAAGTAATATCTAAACGGTTTAATGACCCTCAATTTATTAATTTTTTTTTATTTTAATCTATTCAAATTCAGTTCAACCCCTTCATCTACACTTCTAGTAGCAATTAATTAACCACCAATGTTATATTATGGTAGAGTAAATATAATTTATCAATCTTTAATTAGAGACCTTAAAATTCAAACTCCATAAATAAGAAAAAATTCTAATAGAACACATCTTCTTTAATTAGTCTTCCCTAATATAAATCCAAATCAAACGCAAACTCAAAATAAATATCGAACACAAAGTGAGAAACGAAAAATGTAAATAAACAGTCTAGACACGTTGAACTTAGACCCAAAAAAACAAGAACCTATCCTTATTCTTTTTCCTTTCTCCTTCCTTGTCTAAAAATAACACTTCTTTATTTGGAAAATACACTGAATTAAAACCCATCCTTGTCCCACTTGGTTAATTAATTATTCTAAACTTTTTCTTTATATTGTTCATTGTAAATTTCATTATTCTATTATTCTATTCTCTGTTCTTTTTCTCATACTTTTTTTCTTATAAACGAACCAGTTTCCTTCAATCGCGATTCAAACACACGCAAGTGTATGCTTTTTCTTTCTTCAGATCTGGGTGATTTCACTGCAAACCCATTATTTATTCTCAGTTTTACGACGACCCATCTGAAAATCTTGAAGAATTTCATCTCATGGCTGTTGAATTTGTTGATTCGGATCCGAACCCGATTAAGATTCGAGAAGTATGGTCTGATAATCTTGAATCGGAATTCGAGCTTATACGAACATTAATTGATAAGTACCCTTTTGTATCAATGGATACCGAGTTTCCCGGAGTAATTTTCCGGCAAAATCGCCGGCGGTACGTGCCGCTCTTGCCGTCGGAGCAGTACAAATTGTTAAAATCGAACGTCGACGTATTGAGCCTCATTCAGGTAGGACTCACCTTATCTGACTCCGCCGGAACCCTGCCGGATTTAGGCACCTCCGGAGAGAACCGCTACATATGGCAGTTCAATTTCTCCGACTTCGACGTGGCGCGTGATCGTCACGCGCCGGACTCGATCGAGCTGCTCCGGCGACACGGTATAAATTTCGAGAAGAACAGGGAAATGGGTGTCGATTCTGTTCGTTTTGCTGAACTAATGATGTCGTCGGGGCTTGTGTGCAACGAAAACGTAAGCTGGGTCACGTTCCACAGCGCGTACGATTTCGGTTACCTAGTAAAAGTCCTCACGCGCCGGGAACTTCCCGGCGACTTATCGGACTTTTTGGAAATTCTCAGGGTGTTTTTCGGAAATAATGTTTATGATGTGAAACATTTGATGAGGTTTTGCGAGAAATTGTATGGCGGTTTAGACCGGGTTGCGAAGGTGCTTGAGGTGAACCGGGCGGTCGGGAAGTGTCACCAGGCCGGTTCAGATAGCCTGCTGACGTGGCATGCGTTTAAGAAAATGAGGGATTTGTATTTTGTAAATGATGGACCGGAAAAATATGCCGGGGTTTTGTTTGGATTAGAAGTGTATTAACTGTGTATTATATACTTTAGGAATTACTAATGTTAATTATATTTGATTTGTTGGTGAAATAAATTTGTTTGGTTAATTCTTTTGGTGGTAAATTTGTGATCTCTAATTTCGCTAATAAGAAGTCTAACTATTCATATATATTTATTCGCATAGAGCGTTTATATCATGATTAAATAGTAAAGTCTATACAAAAATGTGTCATGCATAAAATCAATGTTTTGCCCGCGAGGGCATTGTTGAGTGGTTGGGAGGTTGTGGGAGACCTGAGATCGAATTCAGCTTCCGTCTGTCGTTCAGTCGTTAGCTCATCGCATGTGACTTGCCTAGTGCGAATTACATCTTCTGTATGATTTGCGAACTATTGCGCTCGAAGGGTAAAAGTTATGATAGAGATTGTGGATTTTCCTGGAATTCGAAAAAGAATAATCAATGTTTAGCATCTAATAGGTGGTAAAAATTGTGGCCAAATGTCTCAATTTTAGAGTATTTTGATGGAATGAAACATTGTCTGAAAGGTTGTTTTGAGTTGAAGGTTAAATTTTGTAGGAGGCTGGACAATAATTTGAGTTTAAGTTGAAAAAAGAAAATGTTTTAAAATTAAAGTTAACAAGTATTTTATTAAAGTTCCTTGTTATTTAAATTCACATTGGAAATCCTACTAGAAGGTAAAACATTTTTTATTAAAAACAACTCTATATTCAAGATTTTAATTTGAGACCTTAATTAAAAATGGAGTGTGGCAAAAAATCACATTATATGTATAAAATCAAATTTTACTTTATGTATATACAATAAATAATGAATTCTTAGTGAAAATTTTATCTTCACGTACAATATCCTCATTATAATTTTTTATGGTTATTTCTAGTCCATTTGAACTAAGGAGCTATTAGAAATAACCTCTCTACCTCACCTTGAAGGTGGTTGTTGTTGTCCATTTGAAATGCCAAATAAAAGAAAATCACGTTTGTGATTACCTATCAAGGATCTATTAGAAATGATTTCTCTATCTTTATAAAATAAGATAAAATTGCGTACGTATTATCTTTCTCCAACTCCACTTACAAAATTTTGTGTATCAATATGGTTTGTTATTACCTGCATATCATATATTACTACTAGCCACCAATGTTGGCCGACGATTTTTAAAATAAGAACCATAAGTTGACTTGGCATTATTACACTATCTACTATAGTAGACCAATGATAAAGATGTTTACAATTAGTAATTGATTATCAGTCAACTCATAGTAGAACAAAGGTCGATGAATTAAACTATTGTTAAACAAACTAAAAAAATTATTGGTTTGGGAAACTTCAACTTTCTTGAGTAGTTGAGATTGGTACAAGTAAGTTGTTGCCGGCTTGAATTGTCTTTCCTTTTCCCACCACACAATAATTCCGATGATTTAAGTTATTTATATTCATGTTAGGTAATTTGTTTTATTTTTAAGATTACAAATAGTTATTGCTTCATTTTTAGATTGTCAACGTGAACATAGTAATCTCTAATCAGGAAGAGGTATTAATTATGAACCTTGACATGTCAATAATTTTTAATCGTAGGCATTTCGGGGGATTTCGCCCTCCAATCCAAATGTAAGCTAGTGAAGAACTTAGTTTTCCTCTCAATCATACTAGAACTAAAAGGAATATATTTATTTTGATTATTATTTTCTAAGGGATCGTTAAGACACTCAAAATACCTATTTTCTAAGGGATCGTTTGGTTACTGGAACTAAAAGGTTAGCCCAGAAAAAAAACATTAGGAATATATTTATCTAATAGTTGATTATGAGTATTAACTAAAATCAAGATAAAGTTTATTTCAAAATCATAAAATTATCTATTTATATAGAAAGTGATTCAGATTTTGATCTCAGAATTATAATCTTGAAATAACCTTATTTTGAATCAAATAACACATAATGAATTAGTAAAATATCATGGTCTCTTGTTACTCAAGATCGTTTCATGTCTCAATTGCACCTCATTCTTATGAGTCACAAAATACTCGTAAAAATTTATCTGCACATAATATTTGTATCAATTCAATAAATAAATATTGGTATATTAATTAATATGATTTGACATAAACATTAAAATGTGAATGTGTAGTTAAAATTTCATGATCAAATTGGGTTTGATAATGACCCACACTATAGTGACAAGGGTGACATCTCTGCTAGACCGTATAATTCATACACGCAGCGGAAGCATAAATTCATGGATCACAAACTTACATAATAACATGATAACATAATTTTAAAACGAAAATCAGAAAGTTACTTACCTGTTGAAGCTTTCACACAATTCGTTCAACACCTTGCTAGCCTTGCACGCCAGGTCTGAAGTCTTCTACTACTTCCTCACTAACTTTTCTAATTAAAAATTGTGTGGACAGTTTACTTATTTTCTGGAAAAAGATAATCCCTTTTCTGATGAAAAAACGGCCCCATTTTATCCCTATTTCTACTGAAGAAGGGAAGTCAAAAAGCTGGGTAAAACAAACGTTTTCAGCCTTTAAAACCAAAAACGTTTTTCACCATTATTTTCATTATTGTCCAAAATGTTTTTACCATAATTATGTAAAACGTTTTTCTACATAAATGTGTAAACATTTTGCTACGTAAATATAAAAATATTTTGTTGACCTAATGCAAAGTATTTTACTCGTTTCTCTTTTCCAAATTTGATTAGTTAATCAGGCATAGTAGGGACCGTAGATTTATTAACTGGGGCTTCCAATTATGATATTAATTCGCAAATGAATGAATTACCATATCACAACAAATTACAAATTATTTCACTAAAAATATGTAATTGCACTCCTCGATTTAATTTCGAAATCTACCATTACACCTTCTTTAACCCTCCATGTTAGAATTACCGACACCAATCAATTAAATCAAATTTCTAAAAAAAATTAACTCATTGATTAATGTAATCCATTATTATTATACTTAACTTATTTCACACGACGGATATAAAATCCACCTGCAGGGTTTTCACGTGAAAACTTATAAGCAACCATAAAGGGATGCCTTCTATCTCAAGTCTGACGCATGGTTCTATCAACTAATTATTATTTCACTATAAGTGATTTGTCATCGTCCAATCTATTAGGAATATATTGACTCATAAAAGAGTCTCACCTTTTAATAGAGTAAAATAATAAATCAAACTACATATATCATAATAATTATATCAAGATTAAGAGTATAAGTACATGTAATGGACTAGAGAAGTTGTTTATTATATATTCAGAACATAAACGAACATCTCTAATTGGTCCGTTCAATACAGACGAAATATACTAGCACAAAAAGTTGGAATATTATCACTCCCATAATTAATATCAAATTATATTTAATCTTATGCTATAATCATCAAGATGTTTGTCCTACCTCATCTTTGATTGTGAACATTAATTTATAATTTATAAGAACCGACAATTTTAATCTTCCGTGCATGAGTTAAAATACTTCATACACAAAATTGTCTACTATATAAGTAAAGGACACGCATGTTAACAGAATGATCTATTCAAATAAAGATTTTATTAAATTAAGTAAATAAAATAAATAGTCCTTACATGAGATGAAAATATAATACCATAAACCACATGGTTAATAGTATATCCTAACAATCTCAAGTGGTCTTAGCCGACGAGGTAACATATATTCGCTCTGTTTTAATTTGTTTGTCTTAGTTATTATTTATATAGTTAAATAATATTTGATGAGATTTTGTGAGAAATTGTATGGCGGTTTAGACCGGGTTGCGAAGGTGCTAGAGGTGAACCGGGCGGTCGGGAAGTGTCATCAGGCCGGTTCAGATAGCCTGCTGACGTGGCATGCGTTTAAGAAAATGAGGGATTTGTATTTTGTAAAAGATGGACCGGAAAAATATGCTGGGGTTTTGTTTGGATTAGAAGTGTATTAATTGTGTATTAATACTAATTGTAGTATTTTATTTGTTAGTAAATAAATTTGTTTGATTAATTCTTTTTGGTGGTAAATTTGTGATCTCTAATTTCGCTAATCGTAAGATTTAAGTGTTTAACTATATACCACTCCGTTTAATTTTACTTGTCATGTTTTACTTTGCGAGAGACAATTTGACTAATCTTCCTAGCTAAATTGAATTAGATTAGTTCAATAATATTTAGTTGTTTGAAAACTATAGGGAAGATACTATAAGTTTGCAATTCTTCTCATTTTAATCTGATGAAAAAATATATCTTAAAATGTTAGTCAAAGTTCATAAATGACAAGTAAAAGCGAACGGATGGAGTACTTACCTGCACATATTGTTAAGGGATTTGAAGTCAAATGATGAATTAATTAACCATGATTGAATGGTAAAAGCCAATATAGGTTCTTGTGTCATGCATAAAATCAATGTTTGGCATCTAATAGGTGCTAAAAATTGTGGCTAAATGTATACATTTTAGAGTATTTTGATGGATTTCTTGTGTCATGCATAAAATCAATGTTTGGCATCTAATAGGTGCTAAAAATTGTGGCTAAATGTATACATTTTAGAGTATTTTGATGGATTGAAACATTGTCTCTTGAAAGGTTGTTTTGAGTTGAAGTATAAATTTTGTAGGAGGTTGGAGAATGATTTGTGTAGAAGTTTAAAAAGTTAATGTTTCAAAATTAAAGTTAACAAGTGTTTCATTGAGTTCCTAGTTATATTGCAATATTAGGAATTGGCATAATTAGTAAAATGTTCTTTTTCATAATTTTTTTTGGCGTTTCACCTAGTGTGCCAATATTTTGGTTTGATTATTTGATTTCACACCGGAAATCTAGTAGAAGGTAAAATATTTTCTACTAAATATGGAGTGTTGCTTATCACCTACCAAAGGCAAAAAATCACACTATATGCATAAGATCAAATTTTACTTTATGTATATAAAAAAAATGATGAAAACTTTTTTCTCGCCATAGTACCTTCATTATATACGGACTCTCTATCTTTTCAAAGTAGAAGTAAGACTGTTTATATATATTATTTTTTTAAAATTTCACTTATAAAATTACATTTGATATGTTACTATTCGTTTGTGATTACTATAGATCATATACCCACTGGCCACCAATGTTGGCCAACGTTTTGAAATAAGAACCATAAGGTGACTTGGTATTATTACACTATCTACTATAGTGTTCCAATGATAAAGATGTTTACAATTAATGTAATTATCAGTCAACTCATAGTAGAACAAAGGTCAATGAATTAAACTATTGTTAAACAAACTAAAAAAATTATTGGTTTGGGAGACTTCAACTTTCTTGAGTAGTTGAGATTGGTACAAGTAGTTGTTGCCGGCTTGAATTGCCTTGCCTTTTCACACCACACTAAAGTTTCGATGGGCATTTCTACCTCTACTAGGTAACCTCACTTGTGAGATTCTATGGGTGTATTATTATTATTGTAGTATAGTTTCGATGATTTGAGTTATTTATATTCGTGACAGATAATTTATTTTATTTTAAAAATTACAAGTAGTTGTTGCCTCTTTGTTGGATCGTCCATGCGGACATAGCAATCTCTAATCAGGGTCATAAATCAATTTAAATTTGTATCTTGATAAGTCATTAATTTTTAATCGTAGGCGTTTCGAGGGGATTTCGCCCTCCAATCCAAACGTGAGCTAATGAAGAACTTAGGTTCCATCTCAATCATACTACGATCGAAGATACACACTCATTAAGGCACTCAAAATACCTATTTTCTAAGGGATCGTTTGGTTACCGGGATTAAAAGATTAGCCCAGTAAAAAAATGGAATATATTTATCTAATATTTGATTGTGAATATTAACTAAAATCAAGATAAAAGTTTATATCAAAATCATAAAATTATCCATTCATATAGAAAGTGGAATTACTTATCCAGATTTTGATCTCAAAATTATAAACTTGAAACAACCTTATTTTGAACCAAACAACACCTAATGAATAATAAAATGTCACAGTCTCTTGCTACTCAAGATCGTCTTCTTTCTTTTAATGCTTACTTCCTCACCTTAGGAACATGTCTCAATTGCACCCCTTTCTTATGAGTCAAAAAAATGCTCGTAAAAATTTATTTGCACATGATATTTATATCAATTTAATAAATAAATAGTATATTTATTATTATAATTTGACATAAACATTAAAATGTGAATATGTTAGTTAAAATTCTATGACACTCACATGGTCAAGTGGTCTTAGCCGACGCGCAAGGTAAAATATACTTCCTTTTGATTTGTTTGCCCTAATAACTATTTGAATAGTTAAAAATAGTTTTTTTAAAATACTTTATAAATATTTTAAATTATTTATTATTATGATTTATAATACTCCTCTTGTTTCAAAAAAAATGATCTAGTTTGACTTGGCACGAAATTTAAGAAAATAAAGAATACTTTTGAATTATATGGTCATAAATTAAAGTTGAATCAAATGTACCAAAATGCCCTTTAATCTTGTGATCTTAAATATGTCACGTGAAAAGTTGGAATTAAAGTATTGCCAAAAAAGAAAAGGGACATTCTTTTTGAAATAAACTAAAAAAAAAAAATAGGTCATTCATTTTAAAACGAAGGGAATAATACTTTTCATTTAATTTTAAAATATGTAATAATTCAATATTTGACATCACATCGAACATTAATTGATTTAACGATCATAACCACATTAAAATAAATGAAGTATTTAATTGAAGTCTAGTGATACACGTTTTGTATTTTGGAATATTACTAGAGATAAGGTTGACAAAGAAGCACACGGATTCCAACATTATTACATTTTGGAGTTTAGAATATTTCATTTTGATAATTGATGCATTATCAACTTTTTCCCCTTCAAATGAATATTATATAATCATCATATCATTTGATTTAGGATTTGATTAATTTAAATTTATTTCAAGAAGCTTATTTTGAGGGTAAAACGCTTTGTATCTATGGAGAACGTTTTCATTCCGAGTTCCATTCATAAAAGATGCTAGTTAGACTACAATTAACATTCCACTTAAACTCTAATCGATTCCCTATAAATATTATTATGGATGTAGGAGAATAGGAAAAGCAATTTTTCCTAATATTTCTTGTGAAAACCAAGGAATTCATTCATCTTGTGATAATTTCTACCGATTCATAATTAATTGAAATGGATATGCTTTCGCGATAAGAAATCTGTAAATCTGCTAAAATTAGTATTTACAGTTGAAATACTACACTACCAACATAACTTTATTCTTAATCAGAGGTCTCAGATAAGTTCACAGTCAAAGATTACGGTGAGTTAGTAAGTATCCTTTCATTCTTAATTAAAGATCTCAAAAAGGTTCAAAAACTTGGAATATATAGAGTCGTCTTTGATAAAAAGTCCTTCGTCCAAATGATTAGATGAGACCAAAATAATTATCTACTTCTTAAATACCATCAAATTAGCTTGTTAAACTGAAAAATTAAGAAGAAAAACGAAGAGGTTGATTGGGTCCTCACCGGATCAGACTTTGTAAATGGGCTTTTCAATTTCTATTTATATGTGTTTGGGCTTGAGAGGCTCCTTAGGAAAAGCCCAAGGTTTAGTTAATTATCTTTGTGGTCGTGGACAAGTCCAATATTGCACAAAGGCCTAGGAAAAGAAAAGTAGAAATAGCGTTAATTGACCACTTTTCGGCCTTGTTTTTATAATCATTATGTTGAAATTTTCAAAATTTAAAACTTCAGAACAATGACTATTCTCAATTACAAAGATTAAAGAAGAAAGCTATAGCTTGCGGGCCCAACTAACAGTACCGCAATTGCGGGGTAAGGAATGATATCGCAAATGACGGATTGCATACAAAATTAGCGTTCGCGAAAGAGTACTACACTAGCAACGACCACTATCGTGAAATTCTAATGGCGTTCCATTTTACTTGGCCTATATCTTAAAAGTATTTTTTTTTTACTTGTTCGTTTTAGTAAATCAAGAGAGAGATATTATTTTCTTTCAATATTACCTTTATCATTAAATAATTACTCTCTCCGTTCCCATTTATTTGTCACTTTTTTAAGTTGTACACCCCTTAAGAAAAACATTAACTAGAAGAGGTAATTTAACTAAATTACCCTTATTTATTACTCATCTTTATTTAATGTTTCTCTTTTTTACACTATATTAATATCTCTCCATATTTATTACAAAGGATAAAAGTGAAAACAAACAACTAATTATGCCTTGATTTTGTGAAATGACAAGTATTTAGGAACATCTATTTTTAATAAAGACGACAAGTATATAGGAACAGAGGGAGTATGTAATTTGTAAAGCAATAGTTGTCAAACTAAGATTTTTGAAGCATAATTAATAACGATAAATTTGATTTTGTAAAAGGCGCGTCAAGTTAATATGGATCAAGGAAATAAAACAGAAAAAGTATAAATGTTTTCTTTTAATAATGTGCATTTAAGAAGAGATTTTGACATTTTATGGATAAAGAAGAATTGAACCCACCCCCACCCCGAACACATTTTTTCATGGTTAATGTAAGTGACAGTTAAGAATTATAATGAATAGTTGTCAAAAAAAAAAAAGAATTATGATGATATGAAAATGAGATATAACAGCAAAATCAGTCATAATATTTAATTGAAACATCTACACGCAACTTCTACTTATTAATTAATTTAGGACCATAGTCTTCATATTTGGACAGAAGAAGAAAGCGTGTATTAACCGAGTTATGGCAGGATGGTTCGAGATTTCTCTATTTTTAATTTGAGATTTTGAATTTGAATTTTTTTAATTGAAAAAAAATCCTATTGAAATTGTTCCTGAAATTGACTTGAATTTTAAATGTGTTGAATTGTGTTTTGTTTTGTAAAGTTACTACAGTTGAAATTTTATATTACCCAACAATTTTTGCGTAAACCATGTCTTTCATAAATATTCCAAGGTCTTATGTGTTGTGATTAATTATTTGAAATAAAAGGTTACAATTACGAATTTTAATATGAGTTCATATGTTATACGCTATTTCAAAGTTTTAAAAACAACCTGAAAACGTAAATACGTAGGAGGCTTTTTATTCACACAAGATGAATGGTGGTACATTATTTATTTCCTTACCTCAAAATATCAGGAAAATTAGATAGAATATACACTCTGTTTGGTACAAATTTATTGAGTATTTCTATATAACTTTTAAATTTTTGAGAAAACATATGATGGTCGTCCACAATAATAACATATCTCTTATAATTGTATAACTGTGGTCTAGAAAGAATAAAGTGTATAGACTTTATTCCTACCTCATAGAAATAAAGAGGTTGTTTTCGACAGATCCTCAGCTTAAATAAAGCATTTCAAAACAGTTTGAAAAAAAAAAAAGACAGAAATGAAAGCAACAAAAACAACGAAATAATGCGAAATGGAAAGCAGTACAAAACATATAGAAGAAATAAGAATAACAACAATGAAATAAAGCAACAAGCGAAGGTCAAAAAGACACAATTGATAACTAAAACCAAATAGTAAGAGATTATAAGAATAGTGCTAATATTAATGGTAGTAAAAATGATTAAACGCTCAATTACTAATTACTCTTCTATCCTAATCCGTGATCTCTAAACTCAAATATTATTATTAAAGTTACTCATATTTATTTAAAAGAATTAGAGTATTTCTTTAATGCTAAAGATACAGTTGAAAATAATTATCAATTTTAGTCTTGACTTCTCATATAATTATTTTAAACTTAAACGAGAATTAAAATGAAATGTAGAGAGTGCTATTTTTCCGAGAATTCAATATACAATTGTCGAACATTTTTAAAGAATTCAAGTAACATATTCTATAAAGATTTCGTATCACACATTTCAAATTCTCCAATTCCAATACATGTCATAACATTTTTGAAGAATCCGAGCAACATAAACACGACGAGCAAGTGCCCCAAAAAAAAAAGTTAGCTAAGGGTCCTCCTTGTTAGCAATTTTACCATTATTCCAAATCTCCATGAAAGCTTTCACAATAACCTCATGATGAGAAGGAGAATTGAGGTGTAAAAAACAATTCAAAAGCTCATTCAAATCATCATACGAATATATCTCCTTCTCCATTATCATCTGCATCATCGATCGTCGGAAATCCTCATATGGATCATTGGAATCCTTTACAACAGCCACACTTCCAACTATCTTTGCAGGCAAATTAGTCGAAATGGGCTCAGGCTCGGACTTCGGCTTCGACTTTGGCTTCGGCTCGATGATTTGGGATAATTTGGGCTTGGTGCAACCACAACCTGATGTTCCATTGGAAGTGATGCAGTTCCATTTCTTTTTGTTTTTTTTAGACATTGTTGAAGAAGAAGAAGAAGAAGAAATAATAATGTTGTAGTAGTAGAAAATGATGATGATATATAGGAGGAGTAATGTTAGTTAACGTGTGTTTCAATTTGTTTGGTCAAACTAATTAATATTAATGGAATCTTCATTAACGAGGTGAAAGTTAGGTAGTCATCCGATTGAGTTACAGATATTTTAACTGAATTACTAAGATTTTTGAAATTTGTATATTTAGAAATTAATAATTTAAAAGATAATTAAAAAATTATAGTCAAAGAAAGTATTCTTTGACTGTTCAATAATAACTAGCCACGAAAAGGTAGAGATAAGATTTGCATATATTCTACTCTTTCCAGATTCTATTTATGGGATTACACGGAGTATGTTATTATTATTGTGTTCAATTTGATTCTTTTTTAGTTCAGTCTATCAAGAACAGCGTGTCTACCTTCACAAGGTAAGAGTAAGACTATATGTATATTCTACTTTTTCAAGGCTTCACTTATGAAATTACATTATATTTATTGTTGTTGTTCAATAATAACTAAGATAAAAGGAATTAAAATAGAGGAGAGGGGAACCTTAGTAGTTATCTGAACTTCCACCTTATTGGTGATGATTCGATTTCGTACATTATAATCCCCTTTCCATTTTTCTTGTCCCTACCCTCAATTTAAAAAAAATAAATAAAAAAAATAGAGGGAGAAGATAATACTGAATTTTGTGTATTTGTCATATGCATTTGTTTATTTGGTTCCGTGTGAGGAAAAAAGGGGTTATATTGAGGAATTTTTGCTTTTTTTTCTTTTACGTTTTGTCTTTGGAGCCCATGTAGGGCATGGGTGGGGGATCAGGGATATGGAATGAAGGATGGGATTTGATGATGTTAAGGATGATGTGATAGTATACTATTTAGGCATAATACATAAATTGTTTTTTAAAATTTAATCTCAATTGATATTTATTCTCTTCAATATTAGGTATGCACAAGTAGCACTTACAAATAGACATACACATTCTATATGGCAAATCTCACGCTATTTGACATGTAGAACTTGTTCTTACTTTATGATAGTTTAAATATCTATTTGTGAAAATTCAAAGTTGGAAGCTTGGAGAGTATAGATGCTAGTTGAGGCACAGTCTTGAAGGACATAAATGCCATTTGAGGCAAAATTAAAAGACACGTTTACATATTATGCCTAATATCTAGTTTGTTTATCAACTTAAAGGATGATAATTTGGAAATAAAATAATATGAAATTGTCTTTATTATATGCTTGGTTGAACTTCCAATTTTGGTATAAGTAATTGTAATTGTGAAATTATTTTATTATCATATTTTATGTGATATAACAATATTAGGATTATTGATTTGGGACAAAAAATATAATAAAATGACACATTCTTTGTCAAAGCTCCAATCTCTTTCTCTCAAAATATTTACTAAATCATTTTATTATTATTTAATATTTATAATAATTTATAATCCCAACATCCAAATCAAACAAACCCGTGTATAGAAGTTAAATTAATTATTTCTTTTAATTGCTAATGTGTGGAGTGGGAAAGAGGAAATAAACAAGAAGTTAGAAACATGTGGAGTTTTTAGATTTGTGTCAGAGTATTTTGATTAAGTTATGTTATTTGCCGTATATAACAAGGAAAAGAGACGTGTATGATAATTATGTAGAGGTAGTTGACTCTTTAAAGGTAAGATGGAAAATAGTATTTTCAAAATACATATGGCTAGCTAAGCTTATACATGCGTTCCGTCGGGGGCGGACCTATGTGCACTATTGTGATATTTGGCACTTGTTAAATCTGATGCTGGATAAATATAATTATATATAAGAAATATAGAAAAATTGATATATGAATTAGAAAAGCATTCTGAAAATTAAAAAGATAGTTGAGTGTTTTAATTTCCAGGTTGAATCTTAAAGCTTTGGACGTCAATATGTGTTCAAACCTCTCTGAGCACCCACGATTCCTAAATTTTGAGTCCATCACTATGTTCCGTAAATATCAAAGTGCTTATAATAACAACATAGTAGTTAATTAGTGTGATCTTATAAGTTGATCTTCCAAAAGGTAGAGTATATGCGGTCAAACCATATCCCTACCTTGTGTGAGGTTAAGAGATTGTTTCTAACAGACCTTCAGTTCAAGAAAAATATTTTCAAAATAGGTTTAGAAAATACAAAAATACCAAAGTTCTTATAAATCAAAAACTGTTAGTTGAGGCTCAATTTATAACTTTTTAATTTATAAAAACTTTGATTTGATCAAGTATTTTACTTTTTTATCTTTAATATATTTCCTAGTTCTAAAAAAAAAAAAAAATCAAAACAAAACTTCTTACTTCCTCTTTACTCTTTATCAGCTGTTCCTCCTTTTCTTTACACAGATACAGTTTAGATTTATTTTTTTTATAAAAAAAAAATAAGGATATTTTAATTATTCTAACCCAAAAAATAACTCTTAGGAGTTTTTACCAGACACATCAACTGCTTATTAAAAATTTAAAACACTTCTATCCAAACAAGTAACTGTTTATTTATAAAATTAGATTCAACACTTAAAAAATGCTTTGAGAATTTTAAACTTATCAGTTATTCACAATCAGCTAGTCCTAACATACTCAACATCGATAGAGGAAGAGCTAGAAGATTATGCACAAGTTCAGTTAAATCCAATAATTTTAGTCCAGTTTTATTTTTATATTAAGAAATTAATTAAATATATATAAATATTAAATTTAACATCGAATTACTAACAATTGATATCAATATCCAAGAATTTAAAATCAACAAATTTTATATTTTGATCTGCCTCTAATCACCATTAGCTATAATCGGATGGATAAGATTTCACTCTTAATTAGAGATCTCATTTTCTAGTTTTAAAAAGAAAAAACAATCCTACAATAAAATGTTTTTCCTTTCGATAAATCTTACATAACAAATTGAATTAGTTGAGATTTCAAAACGAATACAAACTCTATACGAAAAACCAGAGGTACAAAACAAATTAATGTAAAGATGAAGGTCATGTTAGCTTAAGTTGTGAAAATTTCATTGACCTTAAGAAAAGGAAAGTCAAAATTCAAATTAAGTGTCCTAAAATTAACAAAGAGATTAAAAAAAAAAAAAAAAAAAAGAGGGGGATAATTATAAAAAAAATACACATCGCAAATATATGTTGCAATTTCGTGGCAAAGTACATTATATTTTTATAGCCCAAAATCAGGATTTGATACATTACATTTTTATAGCCCAAAATCAGAATTTGATCATGAAATGAAAAAAGTAACTTTTTTTGTATAACATTGTATACATATATATATTGTATTGTATATTGTTGTATATACAATACAGTCTTTTTATTATATTGCATAAAGTTATATATACAATCATTCAATAATATACATAATTACACAAATATATACATATGTATATATAATGTTTAAACAATGTATCTACATTATATAAGTGTGTATAAAATGAAGAGGAGCAAGAAAATTATCGAAATAAAAAGACATGTATTGTATATACAATACAATATATAAATGTATATAAAAAATAAACTTCTTCTTCTTCCACGAATCTAAGCACCAAATTCATCCAAAAACACTTCAAAACTACACCAAATAATCCAAAACTTCAGATTTGAGCTCCTCAATACATAACCGATCTTTTGCAATCATACCCATTCGAAACAGAGCTTATTTACAAAAATTCAATTTTCAAATTTTGAAGCTTGAAGCTTCAATAATGCCCGAACATCCAAAAAATTTGTGCTATAATTGTGAAATTGTAATGTAAATCTGTTATATGCTTGGTCTACGAATTTTATAAACTTGTATTCCTTTAGATGTTCATTAGTTGTTGCAATAATGAACAACTATGAAATATTTCATGAATTATGCATTAAATGAGCACTGGACTACAAATTGTAAAGTAATATTTTGGGTCTATATAATTGGGTCGTTTTTGATAATATCATGTACAATGGACTATATTTTGTAATGTAATATTGTTGGATGTATGTAATTTTTCCAAAAATAAAATAAAATAATGAGAGACGCAGACGATTAATATCGTGTGAGAATTTAATATAAAGTGTTTAAACCTACTTTGAAAAACACTTTTTTTTGGTATAAAATATAAAATATGAAGAGTGAAGTAAATTACAAGCAATCCATGATTTGAAGAGCCTACTGATAGGCATTTTTATTATTCTATTGAAACGTGCATTTCTTATGGAAAAACAATCTAATGAGAATTGGGGTGTGTTTGGTACTGAGGAAAAACATTTTGATTGGTTGAAATATTTTGAAAAATATTTTTTCATAGAAAATAACTTTCGTAATGAAAGTAAAAAAAGCAAGTTCGATAAGTAATCTTTCAAGTACATTGTCTTTTACCCACCTACCTAATCCCTCCGACCCTCAACACCTCATCCCTTGATCATTTTAATCCTGCTACCAGCGAAGCTTCACTCTCCATCTCATTTATTCTACCCTCATAGTGATTTACTAGATTAATATAATTGCGGGCTATAGCGATAATATTTCTCTCCTTACTTATGATTACTAAAATATAGTTAAGAACCTCATTTATTTTCTAAAAAATTATATTTTAGGAATAAATTTTCGTTTCTACCAAACACACCCTCCAAGCTAGGAAGTCATCCTGTTCATATATCATTAATTAGTAGGAGAATGAGCTTTACCTGTTACCAAAATTTTGCTATAAGGAACAACAGCTATGTTTTCTAAGGTTTTTTTTGTTTCCGATATTCAGTATCCGTTTTGAGGCTCAACTAATTTGAATTCGTGTTTGCAAGTTTCACTTTGAAAGGGAAAACGCTTTCATCAAAGAAACTTCATACGGGGGATTCAAACTCGAGGTCTCTGGTTAAGAAAGGAGGAGTACTTACCACTTCACCACTACCTTTGATGATATGTTTTCAAGATTTGCTTGCTTTCTTAATGGTTAATTTACTTATGTTTAAGGGAATTTTAGATTAGTTTTCATTTTCAATTTCAAGTAATGCATCAATTAAGGAGCTAAATTGTTTTCCAAGTTGCAATCAATTTAGTCATTTAATTGTAGAAAATAAAAGGGAGAAAAATGATTATATAGATAATTTAGTCACTCTAAAAAATTTCCACTTCAAGAAAATAGCCAAATGTATTTTCCCTTCATTCCTACGCAATGTTTGATATTTCTTTAAAAGGAAAAACACAATTAAAATTATCAGGTCCACCGATAATTATGAAAAATAAATTATTCAAAATTGAGTAGTAAGTTATAATAATGAATTGCAAAAATCAAATCTCGGTTTTTAACTTAATTTCTTTAACAATGGAATTAAGTGCTCCTATTAATCATGGCTCCCCTACTTTTAGATTGTTTTTTTTTTTTAATAAAAAGCATTATGCATACCCTTTATTGAGGTAAGAAATATATACGAGTCCACCCTCAATTTATTTTATTTTTAATTTAACCATCTAATATTTGGAGTAGGATTATAGAATTAGCCCGTGAAAAATATAATCTGTTCAAATTTGAACAGGTCAATAACCTGCTCATTAATCAATTACGCTATCAAATATTAGTTGTCAGTATTTTAAAAATGGAAAATGGACGAATATACCTTCGAACTTTGATAAATGATATGTATATACCCTCCGTCATACTGTGGGTACACATATGCCCCTACCGTTAATGAAATGATATGTATATTCCCCTCACACTAACGGTAGGGGCATATGTGTACTCAAAGTATGACGGAGGGTATATACGTACCATTTATCATAGTTCGGGGGTATATTTATCCCTTTTTCGTTTTAATTTTTTTTATCCCAAATAACTAACCCAAACCCACTACCCGACCTAATAAACCCATCGAACCCGATTTCAAACCAACTCGACTCGACCTCTATCTTTTGTTCCAAACCCAGTACTCCCTCTGTTTTTCTTTTAAACGTGAAACTCAATCAAATTGCAGTGATTGGTCGCTGTTGTTAGTTGGTGTTTAATGGTTGGAGGGAGTGGAGATTAGGTCGGAGGTGGCCAGAGCTAGGGGTGCGGCGATGGTTCGCCCGGGGGGTGTTTCTAGTTCGACGGATCGGAGACGATGGCTATGTGGTGTTGATCAATGGTGGGTAGTGTTTTCCCAAAGAAATTTCGCTGGAAATTGAAACGTGAGGGGTTCAATTTATTTGGTGTTGTTTTTAGGTGTTATGGGTTAATATTTTTTTAAAAAAAATAATTAGTAGTAGTGGATGTTACTGTATTGTGTGTATATCGTTATAAGGGTAGGAAAAACACGTCTGTTAAATAGGAGTCTCTTGGGTTTTAATTGGGATCGGGTCGGGTAGTGGGTTTATTGGGTCGGGTAGTGGGCTTGGGTTAATTATTTGGGATAAAAAAATTAAAACAAAAAAGGAATAAATATATCCCCGAACTATGATAAATAGTACGTATATACCTTCTGTCATACTTTGGGTACACATATGCCCCTACTGTTAGTGTGAGGGGCATATACGTACCATTTCATTAACAGTAGGGGAATATGTGTACCCAAAATTTAACGAAGAATATATACGTATTATTTATCATAGTTCGAGGGTATATTTGTTTCTTAGTCGATTCAAAATTTTGTTGGACTTTCTTAATCGAAAAAAGATTCATGAGATTCAAACTTTGATAAGTTCAAAAACAAAAAATGATTCATTGGGTTTAAAATTTGCAAGAGTATCAAAATCAATGAAGAATTCATGGGATTCAGATCTTTATTAATTCAACACTAAGGGACGATTCATGAGGTTTAATCTTTATAAGTTATTTCATGTTTTAAGTAGGGGGTACTTTTGTTTAAATCTTACCCCACAGAAATTCCGAAAACTGGTGATTCTGCTTAGAGGTGGGCATAGTTTGGGCCAACCCAAAATAAAAATAAAAATCCAAACATTTGTATATTTGGTTTGAAATTTTGGATTTTGGATTTCATTTTAAAATTTATGAATTTCGGATTGGATATCAAATTTTGTAACATAAATTTTGGATATCCAAAAATCTAAAAAAAAATGTATACTTTATATTCAGCCCTATAAGTGACCAATACTAATAAGTTAAATTTCTAAAGATCCAATAAATTAGTACCCTACACCTAATATGAAATTACACAACATAACGGCAAGGTGACCTCAATCCTTATTAATTGTAGAAAGTTATACACATTCTAAGGAGCAAACTATTAAATGAATTAAAGTTGTTAATCGTTATGGTCTGCCTTAAAGCTTCAAAAGTCAAAATCGGAATATCCAAACTGAACTTAAAAAATCCAATCCAATCTGAGCTTATTCAAATTAAATTTGATTCAATTCAAAAACCAAAAATTCAAATGGAAATTTTCATATCCCATCCGAACGCCCACTCTTAATTCCACCTAATGATTGGACCATGCCCAATAATGAAATATCTGCCTTTTGGTTTGTTAAACAAAGGCCAGAAATTATGACACTTGTCTCTCTGTCCATCTGAATTTATTTATTTATTTATTATTATTATTATTTTTGTTTTTGTGTAACTCCATTTTATTCCACTCCTCAAGAAGAAGAGAACCAAAGGCAGTGTTTGGATATAAAAAAAATATTAAAAAAGAAGAAATTATGGCTTCTGCTTTGCAGATTTCTTCTCAATACTACTACCATAATAGAATTGCTATTTGTTCTGTATTTCCTGTTTTTCCAAATTTAAGAAAACCAAACAGGGCACTAAATTCAGGTACCTCAAATTCCAATAACAAGTTTAAAGTTAGAGCACTTAAGGAGAAAACAACAGAGGAAATTAAGTCTGCTGAAGAAATTACAAAGAAATTTGGTCTAGAAGCTGGTCTATGGAAGGTAGCTTTTTCATTTTCTTTTCTTTTCTTTTCTTGAGTTGTGTTCATTTTTAACTAACCAACAATAAAGTTTGTTAATTAGTTAATGATAAAGTTATTGACATGTGATCAGAAGGTCATCGGTTCAAGCCGTGGAAACAACCTTTGGTAGAAATGCATAGTAAGGCATGTACAGTAGACCCTTGTTGTTTGGTCCTTACTCGAACTCCATGCATAGCGGGAGCTTTAGTACACGGGTTGCCTTTTGATGTTGTTGTAGATATATATATATATGTATGTATAATAGAATTTTTTTTACATATTTGTTGGAGAAACTAAGAGAATTGGTAAAGCTCCTAACTTTCAGTTATGGATTTATTATATTTCCCCCCTAACTTACTCTTATTGCATCAGGTTTTTATATTAAATTATACCAAATTATCTATGGTTAAATGATAAAAATGTATGTGCAAACCCGTGTCATGCATTTATTGATTTATTGGTTTGGTGTTTGCTTACATCAAACCATATCTGATTGATGTGGTTAAGCGATTTAATGAGATGAAAATACAAGTTAATCAACCATGGTTAAATGAGAAAAAATGCATTTGCAAACACGTATCATGTATTAATAGATGTAGTATAGATATTCGGTAGTCTAAGGCAGAAATGTAAGATAAGGTTGCGTATAATAGATCCTTGTGGTCGGGCCCTTCCACGGACCCTGCGCATAGAGGGAGCTTTAGTGCACCGGGCTGTCTTTTTAGTATAGATATTCGGTGCAAGTAAGTTTTTGCCATGGTTGAATTCTATTCTGCCCCTTTCTTTCCCTTTCGCCTGCCCAAGAACCCCCACAAAAGATTTCCTTTTTTTGTGGAAACTGTCTCTTGCAGAAATGCTGAGTAAGGCTGCGTACAATAGATCGTTGTGGTCCGACACATTACTGGACCCCGCGCATAGGGGAGCTTAGTGCACCGAGCTGCCCTTTCATAATATTGAATTTGATATATAATGATTACTTAAGACTTAAGAGTTTCTAATCTATAAAGCCTTTCTGGTTCAAACATGATTTCAGATATTTAGCTCAAAAGAGGAAGGAGATGAAGAGAACAAGGATAAGAAATCAAAAGGAGACCAAGCAAAAGAGCTTTTAGCAAAATATGGAGGAGCCTATTTAGCAACCTCCATTACTCTCTCATTGATATCATTTACTCTATGCTATGCTTTGATAAATGCTGGTGTTGATGTTCAATCCTTGCTACAAAAGGTACATTTTTTTCCAACACAAAAAAGTTTATTGTATTAGATTGGTTTGAAGGAATTAGTAGAAAAAGGAATGGAGAGGGAAGAAATACATAATGTATTCTTGCACCCCAAGGTATGCGGCCTGGCAGCTATGTTGCTCGAACTCTTCAAAAATGTTGTCGGGATGTGTTGAGTCCTTCAAAAGTAGAGCAATTTTTAGAGGATCCAACATGTGTACAAGAGTCCAAGCAACATAGCCTGGCGATCAATGAAACTGGAACAAGAATTAGGAGAGACTAGAATTTGAATCCCAGTAAAATAACAACATACCTAGCATAGTCCCACAAGTGGGGTCTGGGAAGGATAGGATGTATGCCGACCTTACCCCTATCTTTGGGAGATAGGGAGGCTGTTTCCGAGAATTTGAAATAGAAAAAATTAGGTGATTCCTTCTATCTTACAAGTATTGGTGGGCGGTGTTATCGTGTACTGACGAGGGGATGCATAGACGCATAGACCCTGTGAAACATAGGTTGGCATGTTACAACAACTACCATTACCACATCTCAATGTCAAACAAGTTAGGACCGGATATATGAATCCTTGCCGTCCACATCGCCCCATTTAAACTCATCCGGTCAACAAAAAACTCTAGAATTTCTCTATATTTTCTATCGTCATATAAACCTCTGACTTGATTAAAGACCTTAGAAAACATCATAAAGAGTATATCTTTATGAAAAATTTACAGTTTTGAGTGGAATATGTTATTCATTCATTTTCCTTTCTACTATAAGTAATCACCTTATAATTGCAAGCATTTTGACTATAGAAGCTTATGTATTTTGCAGGTGGGAATTTCTACTGATGCGACTGGTGAGAAAGTGGGAACTTTTGCATTGGCCTATGCTGCTCACAAAGCTGCATCACCTATTAGATTTCCTCCTACTGTTGCTCTAACACCAATTGTTGCTAGTTGGATTGGAAAGAAAGTTGATAAAGAGAAGTAAGCTAGGTTGATCTTGGGCAATTTTGATGCAGATGTAATATATGTTAGTAATACATCAGGTAATCTTACTAGTATCTGATTGTTCTTGCCAATTATGGCAACCCTATTGACAACTACCAAATTCAGCACAGTATATAGCTGCAAATACAGATTTTCATCGACGTTCTATCGTTCTTTTCAATCTTCCAGCTGCTCAGGAGACCAATCTTACAGAAGTAATAACTTTTCTAACTAAACAGTACATTTTAGAAAAAGGCAGTCTGGTCCATTAAGCATTCCGCATTCCACATTCGCACAAGAATTGAAGGGCTGCAACACAAGGGAGTGTAATGCAGGCGCCTATCTTAATGCAAGCATCAGTGGTTGATTTCACAACTCAAACACAGTGACCAATAAGTCACACAAAGACGACTTTACAGTTACTCCAAGGGTCCCTTTCTGAATAGTACAGTTAAAAGATCCAAAACAAACATATGCCACATTGTGTATCTGATGCAATTTGAGAACTTGCATAGTAGAAAAGCCAACTCCAGATACATTCAAATATAAAAAAGACTGCAGCAACTAAATCAAACTTGTCCAAAGTACAAGAATAATCTAAGTTAAAATACATTAGAATCAACCTACTTATATTGTTAAAGCTTAAGATCAGAGAAGGCGATAAGTTAGACAATACACGAGGCAAGATATCGACAGCTTAACCTACTGACTGTTGCTATTATAAGAGCAATCTAAGTATATCTAAAATGTACAATGAACAACAGGCTCGAGTCTTGCAGTTTCTTGGGCCTCAAATGCAACAGCTACTGGATGCACTTGTTCTTTCCTTTCAAATGGCTGTACAGGGGATTGAATCTAATGTAGAAGCTTTTGTTCAACCAAGTATACAAGCATCATTGCGCTGATGGAGCTAAAGAGAGCATCCACATAAATGCCAGCAAATACCATTTAGCACTCGGTAGTATTACCTGCAGAAGGTACTTCAGTTGTAGCGGGTGGTGGGGTTTGGGCTCGTGGAGTACTGACATCAGCGATTGGATAATCCTCTTGAATAACATCCAACTCGTTCCAGTCAATAGCAGCTATTTCCGAGTTATGGATGTTACATTCAAGAAGTAATTTCAATAAAAGTTCTAATCACGAAACAAGAAGGCTAAAAAGGTAACTACCTGTAATCGTCCATAATTAGGCGGATAACCTGGAAATAAGAGTAACCTGCTACAATCGCTTAAAATACATGATAGTGTTGGAATCAATATATATAAGTTAAATCCGTTTGATAATATTGACTTTATCAATACAAGCAAAAAACAGATTTCAGTAAAGCAAAAAACAGATTTCAGTAGGATACATTCTGTCCTCCACATGTCAGTGATGCTAACATCTGCATCTGACAAAAGCCAGTAATCTGCTTCGCTCTGTTTGATCGAAAATAATTAGAAACTGAAAACTGTAGTGGTTCAAATCCTAAATTTTATCATAAAGATAGTCTCTGAGACATCTATTCTTCTAGGAATGGCAAAATGCAAATGCATTACGGTCATACTTTCTTACTTTTGCTCGGCATTCAATAGCACTGCAATTATGTAATGCCCGTGAACAGTTAATTTAATGCTTGCAACGAGAGGTTAATGCAATGCTCGTAAACAACTTACATCAACATCTGGAACAATCTTCATGATTCCAGTCATAAAGTCCTGTGAAGTACCTACGTCTGAGCACACTCTTTGATTTTCTTTTTCCTCCGTCACAATATCAACTTCTCTGTTCTCCTCAGTATCCAATGTTGCAGTTGCATTCTCATTCAGACCAGATGTTGAAGGCACGCTTGGCGGTGCCTCAACAGCATTTACCTCCTCAAACTTCTCCTCAAATTGACTAAATAAAACACAACTCAAGTTTCAATGATAGAAATATATCCATTATACCCCACATAATGTGAAAAACTTAGAAACACCCCCTCCCCTTCTCTATGGCCCCGAATTTATATTGTGCTAAGCAGCAGCAAAAGTACCTGACAAGGTAAACATCAATGGGGCCCATGGTGCTCCGTAACACTATTCTGTATCTCCTTTGTGGATAATCAACAGCCTGTTAGAGGCAAGAAGGACATGCTAAGATATGTGGAAGTGCTAGGGAAAGAAATGGGACAACATATCTGTAATAAAGAGATATCGGTTACCTCGTCAGGGTCTGGGACTTCTAAAGTGGTACCATGTGGAGCTTTAATTGCTATCAATGTTTCATTCTGATCAAACCAATCAATTTTTACATTAGCGCATCAGTCAATTATTGAAGGTTGCATTCAGAAAGAAAGGGAATGGAAAAATTGGAAGGAGGCTTTAAATTTAAAAATATTACCTGGAAACAAGGTAAGCTCTTGATATCATCTTCAGTGACGAAAAGCCATCTTTTGGATAGAAAATTTTCAGGATGTCAGTATTTAAGAATGAAGAAGAAAATGGCAAGAAGCTAAATCCATCAAAAAGAGAATAAGCAGAACGTTGTTCATATTTAAGCCAAAGATGCTACCTTTGATTATTTGCATCTTCACTCAGGTCCCTTAACCTTTCCTGCATTTCTCTGAAAGAAGTCAACAATATCACAATCTCAGCTCGGAGACAAGGCATAGCAATGTTAGATTTTTATATTACAAGAGAAGAAGCTACCTTATCTGGTCATCTAACTTATGCTCTTCAATCGTTAACTTCTCCACTTCTGCCTGCAAGAGGAGTCCAAACTACCGATAAGAGAATACCATGGAGAGAAAAGCATCCTTTCCTTTATTTTTATAACACTCCAATTTCATAGATATTCCACAATTAAAACTGATACTAGCAGGTCAATGTAGGTTATATAATGTAAGCAGCCTTCAGTGGAGGAGGCACAGGTTAAAATTAAGAGCATTGGAATGTTTAGAACTGTTGTTTTGTGAAAACAATTCCCACTCTTTTTTCAAGAGGCTCGAGGATCATTTCATCAGTATGAGCCCCTTTTGCTCGGGCTACTTCACTTTTAGAGGACAGATGTGTAAACTAAAAAAAGTTAAGAAATACAACAGGCATTGGAGTAATGGTTCTTACCTGTAAACTTGCAACACTCTCATCAGCTTCTCCAGGTTTTGAGACATCTAGACCCCTACATAATAATTTAACATCATATTTTAACATTTTTTACTCTGAATGATCCCGAATCACATTAAATATCGATGATAAACAACTGAGCAATTTATTCGAAATGGATGAGTATCTCCTCCCATACTTCCACTGGATCCTGTTCTTGAGTGTCTTCTCTATCAGCCCAATGCCTTCCAGGACATTTGTGATGTCATATATACGCCTTTTCTGCACCTGTTAAAAAAAACCACCTAGCTGGTAAGACCTCATGTAGCATCAAGAATACTGTCTTCTGCATGGTTGAATAAATGGATGAACTTCACCTGTAATGTATCAGCAGCTTTATTTAGATCAAGCATACCGCCTTCTGCATGTTTGATTAGATTGATGAACTTCTTTGTTAGAAGACCTGCATGGGAATTAAGAGATGTTGTCATAAGTACTAGTTTACTATATAGTTCTTCCATTTAACAGGTAATTACGGAGAAGTATACAATAATCCACAAAGATGTACACACTTCAGTGTTCTCAAAAGCAAAAAGCGCAAAAAAACTCTAAGGTCTGTTGGGGCTTTAAGCGCAAATAAAGCATGGGCTTTAATGAAAAAGGCTCAAAGGGAGAAAAGATACAAATATATATGTTTAGTCCAAGACTAATAATTATAAGCATGAATGACAAATATATGAATAAAAACTTGAAAAAAATATACAATAAAGTGAAATATCAATTGTTTAGTGTCGCCTCGCTCCATCAGAAAGTATACTTTAGAATTTTGATGACGACACTAAAGCGCAAATTAAGCAACGCGAAGCGCAACACGTTTTGAGCTTCGCTTCATGGCTTAAGCGTGCCTTTGACAACACTGACACACTTTAGAACAACTCAAAAGTTTTGATTTACCCAGGGAGCTATCATATCGACAAGGACCAACTGGAGTAACATCATTGCCTGAAGGGGATCCTGTAAATTCAATAACCAAATGTTAGAACTAGTAATTCAATAAGGTTGGTCCTAGAAAAAGTGAACAACAAAGATAAGGATTGTGACAGAGATGGAAGAGGAGAGCGAGGGGGAGGAAGAAGAAGCAGATAATTAAGTTACTGGCTTGCAGAAGCAAGATTGCTATACTGGATGCTCCATTGAGAGTAAATAAAGTACATTAATATTTTGAATGAAACCTTTTGGATCGAAAATCCTCACCAACATTGGAGGTAACAGCTTGAGGAGCAGATCTGGCCTTTGAAGTCCTAGGAATTTTCTGTGCATCTTTTCCGGATGTTGGTGTCTGCACGGGACTGTTGACATTACCACATCCAGAAACTGGATTACGGTCACCAACCCCCTGTCCATAATTTGCTGCTGCACTCTTCCGCTTCAGTGGCTGAAAAAGACAATTGAGTACCCCATGTTCTATCATCAAATTATTCAAAAGATTTAACCTAAATTGTGTCTGAAAATGAAATTGATATATAAAGGTAAACTTGTCAACTGCATTCACTCCTTTAAATCAACATAGGCTAATGATAATTTTCATTCTAAATTAACAAGGATTTCGCATAAATGATGGCAGAAATCGGTCACATATTATTAACACTTTGAATAATAAGTGAAAATTAGTCACACTGCACTTATTATTAGGTTAGTCCTACTTAGTGCGAAGATGTTAATAAGACCATAAGTTCATTGGTTCAAACATTACCCAAAACCAATAAAAGAAAAGAGAAAAATGAATTAGAGAATATGATAAATTAGTCTTTCTTGAGTTTAGTGGTAGATTAATACTTCCAAATCTTCCACTAGATCAAGGGGTCAAGACAAGTATCAAAAAGAATATGTTCAATAAGACCAAATCAATAGTATGCTACATCTGAAACATTTCTCAGATACTTGCGCATAGTCTCTTTGAAATGTATGCACTGCATCCCGGTATAACTGCCAGATGAGCTAATCAGATACACATAATAGTGTTTTCATAAAATGGCCAAGGAATAAAGAGACCGAGCACGAAAAGATTGTTGAAAGACTTACTCATGCTCGAAAACATTTGACACGAGGACCTACTGTATATGCTCGATTACTCTGAGAAAACAAGATTAGACTGTCGGAGGTCTCAGGCACCTCTGAGATCAAATGAAAGGAGTGTTCGGAAAATACTAGAGTGAATGAAGAGAAAAGGATATTTCGAGACTGGATAAGGCAGGACCAACATACAATTTACCCTACAAAATATAGAGCTGGTTTTTCTTTTTTTTTTTTTCTTCTAATAAAAATCCCATGAAAATACCACAAGCAATGCAGTAACAACAGCAAACTCACCTACACTGCACTGCAACTCATGCCGGCAGTGATGAGGCTTATCAAGTTACACCGACCAAGGTGGTATCTTTTTTTTTTCCGTAACTTAATAAGTTCTATTCAATTAATTCCAGCACCGAGACAATGCTGGATATTACAACTGTCAAAATATTACAATGCAGCCCAGTTGCAAAGTTTCAATTGAATCTACCCGCTTTTCCTCTCTATACATATCAACAAGATTGCACCAAGTACCTAGATTACACAGACATTTGAAATTCAGCCTCTGGATGAAAATTTATTTGCCTTCAAAACATCTCAAGTTCCTTTCCCTCCATGTAGTCCAAAAAACACTACAAGGAATAGTCCTCCAAATGCTTTTCAGCTTCTTGCTCCCTTTGAAAAACAACCAGCCATAGAGAAATTCTTTTATAGACGCTGGTATGACCCATTTCATTCCAAAAATGTTAAAAGAGATGCCATAGTGACGACCTGTTATCCTTAATTCTATCCTGCACGGGAAGCATCTTTAACACAGCTGCATACATCTTTTCTGCAAATTAGTCTAAGACGAGCATCCTTCATGAGCTATTATACAGCAGAAACAAGCTACTTTATACGGCATTTTGGCTCCCCAAATGATCTTCCGGGGCCACGGGTGAATATTATCTACAGAAACCATGGTTTTATAGCAGGATGAACAGAGAACATATACCATTTCTCTGTCCTTTCCAGATCAGAGCATCCTCATATGCAGCATCCAGAGACACCAAGACTTCCCAGTCAAAATATCCCCTTCTAAAGCTCAAACATCATTCACTATCTCTTCTCAATTGTGCAACAGTGGCTTCTTTATACACAGCAAAATGTGTAGATGTGGAAACCTCAGTTTTAAAGGGGAATTTCCAATCCATACGTCATGCCAAAATTTAGTCGTTACTCCATTTCTTACTTGTATTCTGGTCTTGCCATGCAAGATATTCAGTGGATTTTGATCATTTTCTATATCCCAACCCATGAGATCCATTGACTTCTTTCGTTGTCCAGAATCTTGGTCATCGTAACCCTTTTCCATAATAAGAAATGGAGTTAAGAAATGAAAGGTGGTATCCTTTTTTTTTTTTGATAACCGTGGTGTCCGGGCCAGCTTTCGTGCACCTCGACTAAATCCACGGGATACCTGCCACCTCCCACCAGCGACAAATACCAGGTAACTCTGTCCACCAAGGCTAGGACGGATGGGAAGAACCACCTAATGTTTGTTTGTCTCTGCTAGGGAAAGGTGGTATCCTTTTCATTCTTCTTTTCTTTCTTTCTCTTCTCCTTAAAAAGGGCAGCCCGGTGCATTAAGCTCCCGCTATGCGCAGGGTCCGGGAAGGGCCCGACAACAAGGATCTATTGTACGCAGCCTCACCTTACATTTCTTTCTCTTCTCCTTCTCTTTCTTTTTTATGTTCCCTCCGTCTTATGTTTGTCGTCTTCTAGGTCAACACATCTTACTTGAATGACTTTGAGAAAATTCAACATGAATCTCACACCCACACTCTGTAGTGTTGTATTCACATCAATTGACGGTTCCCATGGAAAGAACCGTGTAACATAGATTGCTTCTGCATAATTGTCATGCCTTCAATTATAGGATGTTTCATAAGAGATCCTACGTATTCATAGTCGAAGAGTTGAGTCTTCTTCTCAACGCACCATCTGATGCTAATAGGTGAATTTGGCCTCTACTTACCTAACTGATTCAGAATTTTTTACCAGCCGTGTGAAATAATAAATGATATAAGGTGTGCCCTTTGGTAGGGCCTAAAAGAGATTATAAGTGTTAAGTAAATAGATCTTGTCTTAACTCAATAGCAAAAGCTAGCCATAAGGTGAGGACTGTTCAAAACCCGTTGACTCAACCAATATGGAACATTTAACACCTATCATCTTACATATCCAAAAGTGGACATCTAGAGCATGGACGACATAACAAAAGGATCCAACATAGGATAAATTAAGAATTGAGATTGATCTAATTCGGGTACCATATAAAAAGTTAGCCTTGGACCGAACTCAAACCTCAAAAGCTAGCGCATGACGAGAGGATTTAAGGAGATAACAGCTCGTTCCCTCAACCAATATGAGACATTTAACAAATCAATTGATTAATGTTTAATTATTAGTAAAATCATTCGATTGATAATCTGATATTATCAAATCAATAGGTTATTGTATAACTATTCGTAAAATTACTCAATTGATGATCGGATATCATCAAATCAGTAAGTTACTACACAAGAACAGTATTATCCAGATTGCAGTGACATGTAAATGACATAAAAGAAACTTCAGAGATCATAAAAGAGGATAAGAACTGTATTCCTAAGATTCATTCCTTCTTATGAATCAAATCAACACCGTATTTGTAAATCATCTTGAAAGTCTTTAAGGCGTGATCAATTTAATTATCAAAGGACAGAGGACCTTAAAATTTCACGAGCAACTACTCAAATGTGATCTATATTTTTCCCACCAAAACAAACTAAATTAGTTTCTTCCACCTCCTTCCAATTGATCTACTTGTGCCTACATAATTATTTATTAAATTAAACGAATCCTATGACATATTTCTTTTTCTATACGTCCATACTTTAAACAGAATAGTGCCAAAACCAAGTTGATAAGACGGCCAAATAAAATTTTGGAGTGTTAGTGTCTGCAAGCACAAAAAAAGTGCAACTTTTTCCATGTGTTATTCATCAAAATCTACAAGATTACAACATCCATAAAACCAAAAGACAAGTTAAATGAGGAAACAATGATCAGGACCTCATGGATAAAATTAAAACTCATATCGCGATCAAGAAAGATCATTGCTTTGAAGGTTTTAACAAGTCAAAGGATTTTCAGCAAACGCATGAACCCTTGTAACCTTAAACATGGCAAAACCACAATTTGTTTTTCCGATTTGGAGAAGTCAAATTGAGCTCAATAAAGCTACTTTGACCACTCGATATCGAAATTTCAACAGCACATTTAACACAGCCATTTCCTTGATTCATTTCTACCACAAGCATTCAACAATAAATTAAACTACATCACAGAAAGATACACAGCATAGCATTGAAGAATTGGAGAGCTTATGAGAGCCTGAATTGTAAAGCAATAATCCCAGTCAAATCCACCTCAAAACTTCACTTAAACAGCACAAAACCTCATTTTTTCCAGTCGAAAATCTTAACCAACGATCAATAAAGCTACTTTCAACATTTAATATCCAAACTCCAACAGCAGATTATACATAAAGCTGCTCATTGATCCCATATACACACCTATATTGCATCAGTAAGGCAATAAAGAATCAGAAAGAAAGCTCATAGGAGTTTCAGTATCCAAAATTCAACAGCACATTTAACACAACCAGTTCCTTGATTCATTTATACCACTGGCATTCAACAATAAAGCAACCTACATCACAAAAAGATACACAGGACAGCATGAAAGAATTCGAGAGCTCACAAGAGCCTCAAATGTAAATCAAAAATTCCGGTCACACCCACCTCAATTTTTCAAGTCAAACATCTTAATCAGCCATCAATAAAGCTACTTTCACCATTTAACATCCAAACGCCAACACCAGATTATACACAAAACTGTTCATTTTATGCCACACGCCTATATTACATCAGTAATGCACCAAAGAATCAGAAAGAAAGCAATTGGAGAGCTCACAAGATCGTTAACGGTAAAGCAAGAATTCAAGTCAAAACCACCTCAAAGTTCCACTTAAACAACAAAAAACCTCAATTTTTCCAGTCTAAAATCTTAATTAATGACATTCACCATTTAACATCCAAACTCCAGAGGCAGATTTTACATAAAACTGTTCATTTTATGAAACACAGTAAGAAAGCTCACCGGAGTCTTGACGACAATTCCAGGTGATTCTTGAGAAGAACAATGAACTGGATCAGTGGAAAACCGGTGGTAGTCACCAAACACCGGCTTAATAGATGAAAACTGAAGCTGACGCTTCAAAGATTGTTGTTGCTGCTGCTGCTGTTGGGGTATCATGATCTGCTAAATCTTTGTTCTTGAACAACCCCACCTGCCAAAAAATCCTAAAAATTCAATATTTTTTACTCTCAGTAACAGAATAAGAAGGAAAATTGCTTTCTTGAAAAACCCCACCTGCTCAAAATTCCCCAAAAAATTCAATCTTTTTGTTTTCAGTCGCAAAAGAAGAGGGAAAATTGCTTTCTGGATCAACCCCGCCTGCTAAAAATTCCCAAAAATCACAAAAAAATGCAATTTTTTTTATTTCCAGTGACAGAAGAAGAAACCCCACCTGCTAAAAATCCCCAAAGATTCAATTTTTTTAATTTTTAGTAGCAAAAGAAGAGTGAAAATTGCTTTCTTGAACAACACCCACCTGCTAAAAATTCCCAAAAAATTCTCTCTTTTTTTACTTTCAGTGGAGGGAAAATTGATGGAATTGAAAACCCTTGTCGGTTCTTGAAGTTTTTGGGTGGAAAAAAGTGGGAATTGAATTGGGTAAAAGGGGGAATTCAGTGGAAAAGAGGAAGAAGATGAGATCTGAAATTGGGAAAAGGGAAAAAAAAAAAAAAAAAAAAGCGGGAAGAGAGAGAAAGGGAAAACGGAAGGGGAAGGAGGAGGAGGAAGAAGAAGAAAGAAAGAGAGGGAATTTTGGATATATATGTGGAGGGAATGTTCACTTATTTGTAAATAAAAATATATATTAAAGTATCATTCTTTAATAATTAATACTAATTGATAATTAAATGGTACTATAGTACTATGTTTTTATAATATTGTATGCAATGATAGATTAATGATATGGTTAAGAAAGTTTGGAATTTAGGTAGCCAAGCTTAACAAAGATCTTTTTGAGCATTTCTATTGTTGGACCAAGAGATTACTTTGTTATTGCGTTTTCGATAATATTTTTATATATGTATTTCATAATATAAATAAGGGTGAAAAAGTTAGTGTTTTTCGGATCCGCTCTTCCCATCTAAGATGCGCCCCTAGATTGAGTTACAAACTTCATTTTCACGTGTTAAATTGAATTCTATGGGCTTCGTGAAATTTTAGCATATAATTTATGGAGATCTTAACATTTTTAGCAAGTTGATAAGAATTTTTACCTGCTTAGTTGTAATCATTTATAATCCTCGCTAATTTATACTCAACATAAGCAAGTGTATCATAAATATGTACACAACGATGACATTTATATGGTTATACAACTTTTCGAAACTCATGAGTCATGACCTTAAATATGTGATAACATTTGTGCGATTAAAAAGTTGCTCATAAGGATAAATTGGATGTGTAAAATTAATTTAATTGTATCAAAATATCCAAATGTATTTTTCTTGGAATAGATTAATAATAAAATAGTGTTGTGATTGAGAAAAAGGAAAGTAAAATGACGATAAAGCAACCATTACTATGGTGGATAGATTAAAGAAGAAGTTCATCCTTAGCCAAGCAATCTTCTACTTTTAATCGACTGCTTAATGACGATAAATTGATTTGAATTGATAAAGTTCTTTGGAGTTCCAAATTGCATAAAAGAAATCAAAATAATGATTGTTTTTTCTTGGCACTATTTGCTCGTTTACATTGTGACCCAGCAATATTGTTGAAAATGGGGTCTCAAGTCATGCAAATATAATTTTTTTTGTAAGAAACGTCTTAGTGTAATCTAAATTAGTCGAGGTCCAAAAGATAGCAAACGGTAAACGAAACAAATAAAGAAAAAGAAAGAATGATGATAAGGTAGAGGGGGAATTAAATGAGCCATTGGCGCCTAACAAATAGCACCGTTAACATGCCCACATCTTTTTGGCGCGTAGAGAGTTCCCACGTTTGTAAATGGGCCTATTTGGTGGGCTGGGCTCATGAAATCAGCCCAATTTAATTTGGAGGAAGTCGATGGAAAAATAGGAAAAATTAGGTAAGTGATAAATATTTAGAATGTATTAACATACATAGCTACAATTTCAAACAATAAGACGAAACCTAGCTACATTTTGAAATTTATAGCAAATACACAATACACACGCACGTTGATGCAACTCTTTTGAGTGTTTTAACTGATATGGTATGTTCTGATAGAACTAATACCCCCACCCCCGCATCTAAATACAGCGCTTTCGCTGATATATTTTTTATTGTTTTTAAATTGGGGGGGTGTTGGAGAAGGGAAGCGGGAGAGAAGACCACAAGATGGGGAATGAAACTTTCACTAACAAGGTGAAAATTCAAGTAGACAACCAACTAAGTTACTAAGATTCCTAGTATGGTTGCTAGTTTTCAAGAAAGAGAGCCCAAGAGTGGTCAAAATAGTTTCAAGCTCATAATGAAGTCACATAGCTCTAGCATTCAAGTGAATAGTTGACAAGATTTCCATTTTATACACAACTGCTCAGCATATGAATCCCACTGTAACAGTACAGAAAAAAACTAAGCATCAACTTGAAGAGAAAATTCCAACTTGCTCAAGATTACATGCACTTAGAAATTGAAAGCTTATTACTTAAGTAAACAAGCAAGGTCAGGATCATCTAAGCTGACATCCAACCATCCTTGCAAGCGCATGTACTCTATGTAACGAGGGGTATATCTACTCTAAATCGCAAAGTTGAGGGGTACATTTGCCCCTTTTCCCTTGTTTTTATATTGGGGGTAGGAGAAAGGGAAATGGGAGAGACGATCACAAGATCGGGAATGAAACTCTCACCAACAAGGTGAGAATTCAAGTAGCCAACCAATTAGGATACTAAGATTCCTAGTACGGTTGCTACTTGCTAGTTTTCAAAAAAGTGCTCAAAATAGTTACAAACTCATAAAGACGTCATAGAGCTCTAGCATTCAAGTGAATATTTGACAAGATTAGCATTTTATACAAAGCTGCTCAACATATGAATCCCAATGTAACAGTACAGGAAAGACAAAAAAGCCAAATTTCCAACTTGCTCAAGTTTACATGCACTTAGAAATTGAAGCTTATAGATTACTTTAGTAAATGAGTAAGGTCAGGATCATCTAAGCTGACATCCAACCATCCTTGTAAGCGCATGTACTCTATGTAATGATCGGGTGGCCTTACAGCACGAGGGTTTCTTGGAGTGAAGCCATAAATTCTCTCGAGGTCACGAGCAAGCCATCGAGTATATGCTTGATCCAAAGGAGGCACAATTTTCAGAAGCACCTCATCTTTCTTTGGCTTCGCTGGCTTGTTTCCCATGACAGATCAACTTCAAGAACCTAATGACTGACGCAAATAAGAGTCAATGTGCTGAGACAAAAAGAGCTATGCAGAAAGTTACACAAACACAAAAACATCTGAAAAAAGTTGTGTCAATACTTTCCAGAGCAGTATAAAAGTACAGATATCTTGGCAGCACATGGTCAATATCAACTTTCTTTTTCTTAACACAACAAATCAAAGGCCTAAAGGGTAGAAATGCTAAAATCTTACAACCCTGGGAAACTAACTCTGTTCAGGGTGATTGGACCAGTACGAATCAGTGACCATGCGGCAACAGTCACTCTATTTTACTTTCAGCAATCAGCATTTTTTTACTGGCTGTGTCGTAGTGACTTTTGAGAACAACTTGATTATGCAAATGTAGCACATGTATCAAACGCATAACAGTGAGAGCAAGATAGGCTTTCAAATATCAGCTTGGATTGCTTGGTGGTCAAACGGTGCTGAGTCACTTTATAGCCAACGGGAACTAGAGATTCATAGTTCAGGGAAATTGAGAGTTTTTCATTCTTATTCGTGCTGTGGAGTATATTTACAGACAATTTTCCATTTTACACTGGGTATGTTTATCAGTAAGCTTTAGAGGAATTCTCTTTGAGCATAAATTGGAAGATAAATGCAGTAGTTAGTCCCTGTTGCAAGTGGAGGAATGTACGAACGAAGATTAAAAAGGAAGACAAACAAGTCCCAAGGTATGTTGCTTGGACTCTCCGAAAATGTTGCTGCACCGTGTTGGATCCTCCATAAATGCACTACTTTTGGAGGATCCGACACACACCCAGCGACATTTTTGAAGAGCCCGAACAACATAGGTCCTAAGTAACAACTTGATAAGTAAGAATCAGTAGGACGATTCTCCATCTTCGTTAAATAATAGTATGAAAGAAATTGCAAGAAAGTATCATTTAAGGTATGTAAGATGATTGGCAATGGCTATATGGCTTCCACTGACTGCATTATTCTGTCCCTCCCAATCTAAATACAAACTAAAATCTGCATCAAACGAATATAAGTACGAACGATGTTAGGACTCGGGATCTGTTCAACCAACATACTGATTTGAGCTATCATCAGTATGGACCCACAGGTTCTGAAGATGTAAGCCACAAAAAACTTCTTACGCCAACAAATTCTACATTTGCATAATTATGTAATACAATCTCAGAAGCTCCTCGTTGAACATTCAAGACTAAGGTTCATTTCTGCTGCACCGTGTTATGATGTGCTGAAATGCATCAAATATGACATGAAAAGGAGAAGAACATAGAACAACTAAAAGCACAAAACTATCATCACAACAACCAATAAAAGTCTTATAAACAATTCAAAATTTCCTCCAATCATCATTTACAAAAAATGGAAAAAGTACATTCTGATAGTAAGTCCAAGAAAGGTTTGATTGTGAATTAGAAGCTGTTCAGTATGAATAGAATCAATCTCCCAGAATTAGTTGCCCGAGATGTTAAAATTGTTAACCTCAAATGCCCTTTTGAGGTGTGTTCGGTAAGATGGAACATACTGAAGAAGTTATTTTATGGTGTTTGGTTACTAGAAATATTTTCCAAGAAAAAATGTTTTCCATCAAAGTAGAAATGAAACTTCTTCGCACTTACGAGATACAAGTCATTTCCTTTTACTACTATTTCAACTCTTACTCCATATCGCTCGCTCCAAGAGCTTAGTATTATTATCAATTCTTAATACTGTATAACTTTATCAAAATATAATCCAATTTCCTGAGGTTATTATCAATCTTTAATAAATACCACACACACCTAACTGTAAAAGTACCTTTAGTCCTCATTACAACTATCTTAACTCCATTCTATATCTCTTGCTCTTATTGATACACATTACTTTCACTCATTGCTTTTCAAGATAACGCCTAACACCATCGACCCTCCACCATAGTCTCATTCACAAACTCTACATCAAAATATGTTCCGCAAATAAGGCCATATGCAAGCAATTTGTGATAAAGGGCCATGATTTAATCAGAAAGGACGAGTCTTTAAACCACAAACAAAAAGAAACCAGAGGGAACCAATATCAACGACAATATAGACTCTAGTGTGTTTATCAGAAATTGCAGTCAGCTAAAATATGGCTAGTGGACAATGAAGTGAATTGAGAATCATAAGGTCTTAAGGTCAAATCCTAGTGAAGCAACAATACTACTCTCTCCGTTTCAATTTCAATTTGTTTGTCGTACTTTCCTTTGTAGTTCATTCGAAAAGAATGTCTTTTTTCTTTTTTGGCAACTCTTTAGTTCCAACTTTCCATATGACATATTTTAGATCACAAGATTAAAGGACATTTTTGTACATTCTATATATTTTTAATTTAGGACCACAAGATTCAAAAGTTTCTTTACTTTCTTAAACTCTATGCTAAGACAAATCCAGACAAACAAAAGTCTCCTTACGCACCCAAGGGTGTGGCCTAGTGGTCAATAAAGTGGGTTGAGAATCATGAGGTCTCAGGTTCAAATCTAGACAAAAATACTAGGTGATTTATTCTCACGTATTCTGGCCTTGGTGGACAAAGTGACCTAATACCAGTTGCTGGTGATAGGTGACAAGTATCACATGGAATTAGTCGAGGTGCGCCAAAGCTGGCCCGGCCCGAACACCACAGTTATACAGAAAAATATTCTTTACTTTCTTAAACTATGTGTCAAATCAAAACCCGACAAGCAAATTAAAACGAAGGGAGTAGATGATTTCTTCTCATGTATCTAAACATTTGATGAACAGAGTTACCCGATACATAGAATTAGCAGCCAGTATACATGGGGAAAAACATAAGAGGGACTAAAGCTCAACAATTTGGGAACTCAATTTTTCAAAATTTACAAGAAAGAGCATTCAATTATTGTATTAACAAGATGAATATTAAAATATCAGAAGACATAGAGAGAGATGAACTAACCAGAATCCCAAAATCCTCTACAGAAAACAACAGAGCAATAGCTGCCACAATTTTATTTGTTTGCACTCTATCCTATTTTTCTTTTTGAAGAAAAAATTACCTACTTAAGTACACATAGTAATATTTAATATACATAATTATAGTTTTAATTATTATCTAACATAGCTATACTTAGGACCCGTTTGGCTATAGATTGTATTCACTATATTTCAAAATATATATTTACTTTATTTCGAAATACTTATTTAGTTATAAATAAACAAGTTGTATTTGAGAATTTGGAAAACATTTCAATAGTTGTTTTTCACAATATTTGGTTTCACTTTTTAATTTATTTTTTTTTTCAAAAAAATTCTAAATTTTTCAAATTTATTTTTACTTTTTAGATTTTTTTTAAAAATATATTTGAATTCTAAATATTAACTCTAAAATATTATGGTCAAACACAACTCCAACTCTATTTTCAACTTCAAAAATTCCAAACAAAGTGAATACGTATTTTATTTTAATGGTCAAACACCTACTTAGGATTTTAATCTTGAGCAATGGTGATTATATAGGGGAAAATAGGATAAGTATTTTATGTATAATTTTTTAAAATTTGTATAATACATATTATATTTTGACACCTATGCTACAAGAAGGTTAAGTGGTGCACTTGGTCGCATTATTTACCCTGAAAATAGGAATTGAGTCCATATAATACTCCCTTCGTTTGGATTTATTTATCCCTATTTTCCTAATTTGATTTTCATTTTTACTTGTCATTTTTGACAAAGCAAGAAAAGACAAAAATTCGTTTTCATGTTTTACCCTTAACATTAATTATTTATTCTCCAAATTATTTTTTAATACTTATAACTAAACATCAATTAATATGGGTAATATGGTAAAGTCAATATACCAATCATTATTTTCTTAATAGATGTACCAAATCAAAATGTGACAAGTAAATTCAAACGAAAAAAGTACAATTTTTCCTTTTTTGTTTTTTAGAGGTGCACCATATTCAAGAAATCCTACATTCACCTATGACTTTTAATTATTTTTAAATATGGAATCATGTGTTTGAAATGTTGGAATTGAGTTTAGATTGTCCGGAATTCTCATTCTCCTGATTATTTTCCTGTTTGAAATCCTAGCTTTTTCCTGATTTTTTAATAGTTTTAGAAACCATAGATATTTTTTTAAAAAAGAAGTGAAACATGTTACGAAAAATATACTCAAACAAACACATTTTGAAACTTCAAGCAAGCTTCACCCAAATTTAATTTTTCAAAAAAATATTTAAAAATTTATGATCAAAGGCTATTCTATTTTTTTTTTCTTCCTGTTTGCCTATTTCTTCAAAGCGAAATAGATTGTTGATGTACTTGAAATCGAATATTTATAAGAGGTATTGATACCTCAGACAAGAACAAGTGGAGAATATTTGATAGTCCATATGAGAATATAATGCCATGAATTCTTTCCAATGAATAAAACATTTCTTGGTTACAACAAATGGATTGGCGATGTATTTGGTGAAAATCTTAACAAGATCGGAATTCAAATTCTAACAGAGATAAATAAATTTATTTTCTTGAAAAATGAGTGAATTTTTTATTTCTTGTGTTCAGTACATATGTATTATCTTAAAAGTAATTGTATATATCGAGACAAATATTATAAAATGTGAGGTTGGGGATAAGGAGATGAGGTAGTGGGGATGGAGGCTAGGAGGGAGTAGGGGTGAAGAGAAGCGTGTTGGAGAATGAGACGAATACAATCAATTTAAAATGACACTTCTTGAACTTGTTTTCCTGACTGCCATTAGAAAGTCATTTTCCTTATTTTTTAAGAATTTGCTAGAGAAAATATTTTTTCAAAATTTTTAACCAAGTCAACATAAAAAAATAAAAAATAAAAAAAATTCCTCCTTACCGACCCCACCATATAGTTTAGGCTTAATACATAATCAACCCCTTATAATTATCAACATATTACATTTTGACACTCAAACTAAGTCATATTCCGGTTGAACACCTCAACTCCTAATGAAGTATTCAAATTAGACATTTTCGATTTAAATTTTAACTTTTTCTTTGTATGCGTTTTCATTCGTTTATTAAGTAGTTAAGTTAACGATATAAAATCTAATAGACAAATGAAAACACGTGCAACTTTTTTCGACACGAGCTTCAACAAAATGTATACAAAATTAGAATGCTTCATCTCCGAGAAATAATGTAATGTTTTCATCAGGGTGATTAAAATACACATTGTACTCTTTAAATTTTTCCTATTGGATTTTCTTGGCAACGTTTTTAGCGAGGCAACAAACAATATGTAAAAGATATGTGTACTTTCATTCTTCAATGAGATCTTTTCACATGGTTTTTCCTAGTAAGGTTTAACGAGGCACATGATCTATGGACATCCAAGGGAGAGTGTTTTAAAATACGAAAAAGGGACAAATATACCCCCAAACTATGTTAAATAGTACGTATATACCCTCCGTCATACTTTCGGTACACATATGCCCCTACCGTTAATAAAATGGTATGTATATACCCCTCACACTAACGGTAGGGGCATATGTGTACCCAAAGTATGAAGGAGGGTATATACGTACCATTTATCATAGTTCGAGGGTATATTTGTTCCTTTTTCATTTTATTTTTTTTATCCCAAATAATTAACCCAAACCGACTACCCGACCTAATAAACCCATTGAACCCGATTTTAAACCAACTCAACCCAACATCTATTTTTTGTTCGAAATCCGATACTCCCTCTGTTTTTCTCTTAAACGTGAACCACAATCAAATTGCAGTGATTGATCGTTGCTGCTAGTTGGTGTTTTTTGGTTGAAGGGAGCAGGGGCGGAGCCACCTTATACCAAGGGTGGTCAGGTGAACAACCTTCGCGGGAAAATTATACCGCGTATATAGGTAAAATGCTATTCTATTTGGTTAAATATAAAGGTTTGAACAACCTTAGCACATCTGAGGGATGTAGCTTAGTGGTCATAGGTGTTCAGCAAAGGCCAAAGGCAACTTGCGCATGGGTTCGATCCCAATCTGCCGCAATCTGTTTTTACCTCTTTAATATTTTCAAAGGAGCTTCTATTTTATTGAACACCCTTCCTAAAATTTCTGGCTCAGCCACTGGGAGGGAGTGGAGGTTAGGCCGGAGGTGGCCGGAGCTAGGGATGCGGCGATGGTTGGTTGGTGAAGTGTTTCCGGATCGACAGAGACGGTGACTATGTGGTGTTGACCAGTGGTGGGTAGTGTTTCCCGACGGAATTTCGCTGGAAATTGAAACATGAGGGGTTCAATTTATTTGGTGTTGTTTTTGAGTGTTATGGGTTAATGATTTTTTTAAAAAAATTGGTAGTAGTGGGTGTTACTGTATTGTGTGTGTATATAGTTATAGGGGTGGGAAAAAACGCGTCTGTTAGATAGACGTCTCTTAGGTTTTAATTGGGACCGAGTCGGGTAGTGGGTTTTATTGGGTTGGGTAGTAGGTTTGGGTTAATTATTTGGGATTAAAATGGAAAAGGGACAAATATACCCCAAACTATGATAAATGGTATGTATATACCCTCCGTCATACTTTGGGTACACATATGCCCCTACCATTAGTGTGAGGGGCATATATGTATCATTTCATTAACGGTAGGGGCATATGTGTACCCAAAGTATGACGGAGTGTATATACGTACCATTTATCATAGTTCGGGGGTATATTTGTCCCTTTTCCGTTTAAAATATTATAGTTAGTGTGGATGTCCACTACTCTTCTCCATCATGTATAGTTAATCCTCAACTACTCCTCACACCATTATCGATTTAACTCTCTCACCTTTTAGCCCCCTCCATAATCTTCATGGTTTATATTTTATTATGACAATATTTTGCATGCATAGAGGCATAAAAACTAATATTGTCTAGACTTATAGGCTTGAATATACTAGATGAATAAGAAGTTTTCCTCTATTGTACCTTTACATTTTATCTACTTTCTTATTTATATTGTTACTGTTAGTCTTGATTTTACAACACTAATTATTAATATCATTCATTTCAAAATCAACCTAATTTCAGATTAATAATCAAATCAACTTAAAACATGAGCAAACGGGCCATCAATAGCGCTAGCTCATGCTTTATCAAAGCGCCGAAAGTTAATTGTCAAAGTGTTTTTTTTCTTTTTCAATTAGCACTCTTCTTGTTTTAAAACACGTAGAGTTTTACGGTTATTCTATGATGTATACAATCAAAATTAGAGTCTTCGAAACTGTTTTAATCATCTCAGTTTCAGTACGATTTGGTGAGTTTTCGGGTTTTTAAACATCTAATAGAGCAGAATACTAAGGGGTCGTTTGATAGTGAGTAAAGAAGTAGCTTATTCATGTATAAGTTATACAACGTTTGATACTAGTTAGAAAATATGTTATTCATGTATAAAATTAATACGAAGTTTCATTTGCGATTTAGAAAACCGCATAACTAATACTTACATAGTTTTAACCAGCTAGCAAACGTCCATAAGTGATTTAGTCGAGCGCAATGAGGTCTCAGATTCAAATTCTAACATAGGCAAATCATCAAGTGATGTAGTCGAGCATCATGAAGTCTCAAGTTCAAGTTTTAACAAAGATAAAAACTAATTAATTTCTTTTCATCTATTCTAACTTTGATGAATAAAATTACTTCATAGGAAATGACACATATTTTGTAAAATTAGCTGAGGTACCATTTTTTCCCTTAAGCAAAAGCCCTAAACAAAACCTCTCCCACTTTCCGAACATGAAAGCACCTGTAAAAACACTCTTTCCTTCAAACTTTGGACTCTACCCAATTAGCCACCCTCAACACTAACACAATATGTTAAAACTAGAAAAAGAAAAACATTTGTTAACAATGGTATCGGAAACAATGGAGTCAATAATCGTGCAACTCCACGACATTTCCGCCGTCAAATTCGGCGAATTCAAACTCAAATCTGCCATACTGTCCCCAATCTACATCAACCTCCGTTTAATTGTCTCATATGTGTCAATCCTCCGTCAAATTTCCCGAACCCTAGTTAACGCCCTTCCATCATCCACCAACTGCAACGTCATTTGTGGCGTACCGCATACGGCGTTGCCTATCGCCATGTGTATTTCGATTACGCATGATTTTTCGATTTACTTGACTCACCATTTAAGAAAACTTTAATCATGGATGCATTATTACTAAATTAACCTTATTAATAAGCATTTGAACTCTAAATTTAACTTTAATTACTAAAATATATCAAATTTTTCTTGTTTTTATAAAATTGATAAAGAAATTGAAAGAACTATTTTTAGTATAGAGGCCAACTAAATAAAATGGAGGGAGTAAATAACAACATAAAACAGTAGTAGTCAAATTAAAAATTTCAAAACATCAATAATAAGGTTAGTTTAGTAAAATGCACGTGTAAAATTTTTTTTTAAAAAAAAGAATGAGTTAAGCCAATAGAGACCAGGTAAAATAAAACAAAGGAAGTATTTTAATCTTGATAGATAAAATTAAGTTACTAGGATGTGACATTTTAATCTTGATAGATAAAATTACATTACTAGAATGTGACATGTATTTCGTGAAATTAGTACTAGAATGTTTTTTTTATAAAAAAATAAAATTAGTACTAAAATGTGACATGTATTTCATGAAATTAGTCGAGTTGTACCATTTTTGCCCTAAACAAAACCTCTCCCACTTTCCCAACATGAGAGCGAACTATAAAAGCGCCATTTTGTTCAAACTTTTGCATTCTACCGACCAACCACAATTTTTTTTTTACAGAAATCAAAAAATGGTATCTGAAACAATGGAGTCAATAATCTTGCAGCTCCACGACATCTCCACCGTCAAGTTCGGCGAATTTAAACTCAAATCCGGAATCTCTTCACCAATCTACATTGACCTCTGTTTAATCATTTCTTATCCATCCATCCTCCATCAAATTTTCCAAACCCTCATTAACTCTCTCCCACCATCAACCAAATACGGCATCGTTTGTGATGTACCGTATACGACGTTACCTATCGCCACGTGTATATCGACTGCGGATGATTTGTCGGTTGTACTTGTTACCTTTCTAAGAAAGCTACTTGTTGTACTTATTTCTTGTTTAGGATAAGAGAATTCTTTGGTGCCTTAATTCTTTCATTTGGTGTTATTGCGTCTTCGGAGAAACTCATTTAGTAGAGTTTTGCGCTATTCTTTTTTCTGAGTGTCACTTGTTTGGTGATTGTTTTGGACAGAGAAAGGAGGAAGGGAAAATTTGACAAAGAATGGAATCACATTGCATTTAATGGTGAAACTGACTAAAATGGTGAGGATCCTACAGAAAAAGAGTAGAGTTTCATAGGAAACAGAAAATATGGTAATTAAATTTTTGGAGGAAAACCGCAAGGTTACGGTTCCTGTTCTAGTGAAGGAAACAAAGGCAGTCTGATTGTTGATGTGGTCACAACTGATAAAGTGCTAGCTATTGCTGTCAAGGTAATGAATAGTACCTTGTAATTCTTTGATCTGTAATTATTGAAAACCACCGAGGAGAAAGCAAGTGATATTAGTGCCTATTTTCCTATTTAATCTTTGTCTATTGATTATTAGTGCTTGTCATGTGTAATATTTTGACAAGTTTATTGTTAATTTTCCTATGCAGGTCGGACATGAAATCTGCATGTTAAAAACACATGTTGATGTATTGCCCGATTTCACTCGCGGCTTCGTTTCTAAGATATTAAAGTTTATTGTTATTTTTAATGCAGTGTTCTTAAATGACATAAAAATTTTAACTACTCTCACATAATAATATAAAATTAAGAACTAATTCTAGGTAACAAGATCTTACTCATCTGTTTGTAGTACTTTACCTTGGATATTGTCGTAAAAACTTTATTTGTTAATATGAAGATTTAAATTAATTATTTCAAAGTTTTAAAATATTTTAGGTAAAAGGTAGATTTTTTTATTTTTATTTTTATTTTTCAATATTTTTTTAAGTGAAAAAAAAAAAATCAAAAAAATTCACGATAAAAAACTTTGGGACCTAAAGCAAACGTTTTACTAGTTTCGTCCTTAGTCGGCCACCCTGAAAACATTTTACATGCATTAGTGGATGAACACCATTACACCAATATATATGTTAGATATGAACTCAGTACATTTTTAACATTTACTAGTCTATGGGAACGTGCGTTGCACGTTTATCCCCAGTTATTTAATACAAAAAACTTAAATTGCTAATGATATATTTTAAATGTTACATATATTTTTACAAAATAAAAATCCAAACAATACAAAAAAGTACTCCCTCCGTCCCATTTTAGTTAGACACATTTCATTTTACACGATGATTAAGAAATCATAAATGGAGTGATATTTTTAATATTTTACCATTTATCCATATTAATAATATTCATTAGGCATAGTAATGGACAATGAAATTGTAATTAATTGAAAAGATAAAGTGGGAAAAAATTAATTAATTCTATCTTGATTTAGTAAGTGATCAACTAATATGAGACATTTATTTTTAGTAAGATGACCAACTAAAATGGGACGGAGGGAGTAACAACTCTTGATTTAAATTAAATATTTTTGTAAACTTAGGATACTTTAGTGTCACAATTAAACAAAGAAAGAAAGAAAAAAGGAAAGAGAAAGGAAAACAAACTACAGTATTATGAGCATAATAATAACATAAATACTTGTAACAAATTAACAATAACAGGAAGTATTATGATAAAACAAAGTCAATCAATAAAAAATCTCTTAATTAAGTGACTATTTTCAATAGATTCTTGGCTCACAAGAAATAATTATACCACAATAACATACTCAGTGTAATAATAGACCTTATCCTTACCTTTGTGAGATAGATGAGTTGTGACTCACAAAAAATAATTATACATATATTTTCCCCATAGACGTTAATTATAATCATATTTATTTTCTGACAACCAATCTAAAGCTACACATACTCTCTCCGTCCCATTTTAGTTGCGCACATTTCATTTTACACGGTGATTAAGAAATCATAAATAGAATGATGAGTTTTACTATTTTACCCTTCACCCATATTAATGATATTCATTGTGCATAGGAATGGACATTGAAATTATAATTAATTGTATGGGTAAAATGAGAAAAAATTAATTAATTCTATCTTGATTTAGTAAGTGATCAACTAATATGCGGCATTTATTTTTAGTAAGATGACCAACTAAAATAGGACGGAGGGAGAGTAAAATTATTATCTATTTTTGGCTATAGATGTACTTCCTTTCACTGTAACCCTCAACTCATATGAATTTGACAAACTAAAAAACATGATGACACTAAAAGAACCAAAAAAAACAAACTATTGCTAGAATTCGTTCTTATTTTTTTTATTGATCAATTGATCAATCAATAAAAAATGAGAGAGAAAAAAAGAAGAGTAATGTGATAAAAAATTTACAGGTTGAAAAAGTTTATATAAAGAAAAATATAATGGCTTAGGACCATAAATTCTACTTGCCTTACTATTACAAAAATCAAACGAATACGGTGTATTACTTCAATTATGATTCAACTTTTTTTAAACAAAGAAGCTTACCCAATAGTATGATTGGGTAAACGACACTTTTAACATATATATATATATATATATATATATATATATATATTTCTTTTATCATATATTGTAGGATTCTTAATTTATAAAATATATTTTTTTATCATATATTTTAGGATTCCTTAATAATTAATTCTTCTAATACTTCTTACCATATATTTTCCTTTTACCGTATATTTTAGAATTCCTCAATTTTAAATACTATAAAAATAATGAATTAATAATTGGAGGAAAAAAGTGAAAAGACGATTTTGTCTATTGTAGAGTCTTTTAACGAAGGAAAAAAGTTCAAACAACATTTCTAAGTGCGAAGATAAAAAAAATGCAAAAGTCATACGCTTAAAAAGGGATGTAGAAATTAATGGATTTATCAAGAAAAGAAAGGTGGCATAAGACATAGAAATCCTATGCCTAAAAGGAACATAGTGTTATACAATAGCGTAAAAACTATCGAATACCTTTGAAAGGAGTAAAACTTGCTGCAACCAAAAAGAAAACCACCATTCCCCTAATATAAACCTTGATTTTTTTGGTGAGATAAATCCTTGAATTTTTCATCTATTTCATCCGACGGCCAACACTTTTTTACCGAAAAAAAAATATGAATTGTTAAAAAGGGAGAATATATTGTCAATTGTTGATTATGTATAATTCATCTATAATCTTTAAATTAATTAAATAAATTTAAAAAAAGACACAAAGGATAATGATAATGAATGAAAGAAGACTTGAATGAAAACCAAAAATAAGAATAAGAAGAAAAGTAAAAATAGAAGAAGGACCATATTTTTGTGGTAAAGCTTGATCAACATATTATTTAAATAGAATCATAGAAATTCTTTTTTTATATAAGTTAAAATTCTAATTGATTTAGAAGTGTTAAATATTATAATTTTTTTTCTAGATTAAATAAAGAGTTTAATTAATTTCTTAATGTTTTCGTGTAATTGGAATTTTACATGAGGAATATAGGAAAAATCAATTGTTTTTGGACTAAAAAACTAAGTAAAAGAAGGGCAGCTTTAGATAGGAAAAATCAATTATTTTTTGAACTAAAAAATTGAGTAAAAAAACGGCAACTTTGAAACTTTAATTTAAGGAGGATTTTATTTTTGGACAAAAAAATTCAGTAAAAATCGGCAACTTTTGGATTTTTAATTTAAGGAAGATTTTATTTTTGGAACTTTTAAATATAATATTATTATTGTTGTAATATATATTAGTATTTATGTATAATTAGAATTTTATTTGAGGAATATAGGAAAAGACAATTTTGTCTATTAGAGACTCTTTTAATGAAGGACAAAAAGTTCAAACAATATTTATAAAAACCTTCACACTTTTAATATAGTATAGATAGATATAGATTAAAACAAACTGATTTTCATAGCTTAACCAAACCGAATCAATCGAGCTTATTGCTCGAATCTCAACTAGGTAAATTAAAGAATTTACTCCATCCGTCCCATTTTAATTAGTCATCTTACTAAAAATAAATGTCCCATATTAGTTGATCACTTACTAAATCAAGATAACATTTTTTATTTTTTTTAATTTTATCCCTATAATTAATTACAATTCCAATGTCCATTGAATATCATTAATATGGGTAAATGGTAAAATAGTAAAAATCATTACTCCATTTATAATTTTTTAATTATCGTGTAAAATGAAATGTGTCCAACTAAAATGAGAAGGAGGAAGTACATCTTTATGTCTGAGCCTATAATATCTTTAAAGTGAAATAAATTGTTGATGTACTTAAATCGAACATTTAAAGGACAAGAACAAGTGGAGGTCAATGTATGAGAATATAAGAGATTCCATGAACTTGATTCTCTCGTGAGAATAACACATTTCTTGGCTACATCAAATGGATTGAAATTATTCATTTTTTCTCTAAATAATTTTCTTACTTCATTTGTTTTTAAACTCAGTTTTCACTTTTCAAATTGTATTTAAGTGGACGTTTGGACATAAAAATAAAATAAAATTTAGAAGTAAAAAATTATTTTCAAGTTTAAAAAGTTATTTGGAAAATGAAAAAGTTGAGTTGTGCTTGGATATGGCCACAAATTGAAATTGTTTCTGAATTTTTGTAAGTGATTTGAAGTGAAGATTGTGAAAACAGTTTTTTGGAGTTTTTCAAATTTCGAAAAATTATAACAACTCTCCATCCAAACAATTTTTCAGAATAAAATCTCAAAAAAAAAAATGAAATTATCAATGATCAAACGGCCTCTTTACTTCATCTGAGGTACTAGTATGGACTGTGTACACTTTACCCTCCTCAGACTCTACTTTGTGGGAATACATTGGGTATGTTGTTGTTGTATCAATGGTCAAACAAGCACTAAATACATTCGAACATGAATATTATTCCAAATTTTCTTTGCAAAAAAATATAACAAAATACAACTTCATTATCAACTCCAATGTCATAAATTTCAAATGAAGTGAAAACTATATGAAATCTCTGACTAAACGCCTACTAGAATATATATTCCATTCTTTTACTTTTACTTGTCTACTTTAGACTTTGCACACAGCTTAAGAAATAATGATTAAAAGTTATTTTCTCATTACTTTGGATCTCTAGTTTTTTTTTTTATTGGCATTACTATAGTGGAATTTAAAAAAAAAAAGTATTTTACCACAATACCCCATATTAATTAATGTTTAATCGTAGGTATTGGGAAATGGCTTACTCCATATAATAAGTAATTAATGTTGAGGGTAAAACATGAAAGAATATGTTTTTCTCTTGAGATGCTAAGAGTGACAAGTAAATATAAAAATATATTTTTATTATAGTGGACAAGTAAAAATGAACAAAGAAAATAACATCCTTTTCAACTGTGAATTTTTAGATCAAGGAAAACGACTATAGGTACGAATTCGTTCTTCAAAAAATTGCTCCTCCCATACCTTCTATCTGTCTCATATGTGTAGAACCTGGTCTTTTTCGATTCCAGCCTCTTCTTCGAATACATAACCAATAAAAAATGAACATAATTAATTTAGTTTAATTTTATTATTTTAAAAGTAAATTTAATCGATTTTCTTTTTAAACTAAAAAACGATTCAAAACGTACCACTAAAGCACCAAGGGATCGTTTGATACATAAAATATTCCAGGATTAAGAACTGGAATAAAATTATATTGTACTTAATTAATATATAAAATATATCATGGATTAAATTTATATCGTCAACTAGATGTAGTATAATTTTTTTTTTAACTTTATTTTATTCATCTCTCAATTAAAATAAATTAATCTAAAAGTTATGATCTTAGGATAATTTAATTCGCACGCAAAAAACATAGGTTTAGGTTTCCCTAAGCAAAACCAGACCTCTCCCACTTTCCCAACATGAAAGCGACTATAAAAGCGCTCTTCCCTTCAAACTTTGGACTCTACCCAGCTAGCCACCCTCAACACTAACACACACAGTGTTTATAACTCCAAGAAATTATGGTGTCGGAAACAATGGAGTCGATCATCCTCCAGCTCCATGACATCTCGGCCGTCAAATTCGGCGAATTCAAGCTCAAATCCGGTATCTCTTCACCAATCTACATCGACCTCCGTTTAATCGTTTCGTATCCGTCAATCCTCCGTCAAATTTCTCAAACCCTAGTTACCTCTCTTCCATCATCAACTATCTACGACGTCGTTTGCGGCGTACCGTATACGGCTTTGCCAATAGCGACGTGTATTTCGACTGCGGGTGATTGTCCGATGGTTATGAGGAGGAAGGAGGTGAAGGATTATGGAACGGCGAAAGCGATTGAAGGTGCGTTCGAGAAAGGGATGAAGTGTTTGATTGTTGAGGATTTGGTTACTAGTGGTGCTTCGGTGTTGGAGACTGCGGCTCCTCTACGTGCTGTTGGGTTGGAGGTTACTGATGCTGTTGTCATGATTGATAGGTGAAACTTCTTTGCCTTTTGCTCGATATGGTGTAATTTGTGCTAGGATTCTCTGTGTTAGTTGATCAGTTTTGTGGCGTTTGGACGACTTCTTAAAAAATGGTTTTTTTTTTCCTTGCTACCTGTCACTGGTGTGTGGGAGGTGGAAGGTATCTCGTGGAATTAGTCGAGCTGAGCTCAAGCTAGTCCGTACACGTGGAATTACTTTCTGCTCCGGACTCGTGAATTAGTCGAGCTGAGCTCAAGCTGGTCCGGAATCCATGGTTATGATTATTTAAAATAATAGTTAAACTTTTTCCAAAAGAGTTTTGCAAAAGTCACATTTTTTTTTCAAAAGATTTTTGACCTTTTCTTAAAGAGTTTTGCAAGTCTCTATTTAGTTGATCAGTTTTCTGGTGTTTGGAGGACTTCTTCCAAAAAAAGTAAAGAAAAGCATACTATGTAGATAAGCAGTTTAACTTGGCCTCAACTGATAACTAAATGCTTCAATTTTGAGTATGCAAGTCTAGACACGCCAACTTGTCTCGACTGTGTCAGTTGAATTGTACTCCAACTTACAAAATGATCATCTAAAGATACCTCCAAAAGTTGAGAGCCATGAAGTTTCAATTGTTTGGTGCTTTAACTCTTACATTTGGTGTTTGTGTGTCTTTGGAGAAATTCAATTAGCACAAATTTGTGATATGTTGGGAGTCTGAACTTTTCTTTTTCCTGAGGGTTTGGTGATTGTTTTGGACAGAGAGCAAGGAGGAAGGGAAAATTTGGCTGAGAATGGAATCACATTGCATTCAATGGTGAAACTGACTGAAATGGTGAGGATCCTAAAGGAAAAGGGTAGGGTTTCGGAGGAAACAGAAAAAATGGTGACTAAATTCTTGGAGGAGAACCGCAAAGTTGCAGTTCCTGTGCCAGTGAAGGAAACAAAGGCCAGAGCCAGATTACCATATGATGAGAGGGCAAAGATTGCAAAGAATCCTACAGGGAAGAAGTTGTTTGAAATCATGGTGCAGAAGGAGACTAATTTGTGCCTGGCTGCTGATGTGGCCACAGCTGCTGAACTGCTAGCTATTGCTGACAAGGTAATGAATAGTGCCTTTTGTTCTTTGATCTGTAATCATTCTCGAATAAGGTATAGGGAACAATATAAATATCATTAGGCAAAATGTAGGTGTAATCTCTGCTAACAAGGAACATGCTTGTGAGATATGAAAATCACCGCCACGCTGTTGTTCTTGCTTGTTATTTTTTAATTTGTGTCACATGAGTTGTAGAGACTTTCTTTTACCCTATCTATGGTTGTCAAATGAACTGACAAAATCACATTTTTGAGGCTTACAAAGCTATTAAAGTTAACTGGCAACTGCATTTAGCATATGAATTGTGATAAATCTCTTTTATTTTGGTGTGACGAAGGGTAAAACAAATGCCTTTCCTACTTTCCTATTTAATCTTTGTCCATTGACTGTTTGTGCCTGTCATGTGTAATATTTTGACAAGTTTATTGTTAATCTCCTATGCAGGTTGGACCTGAAATCTGCATGTTAAAAACACATGTTGATATATTACCTGATTTCACTCCCGACTTCGGTTCTAAGCTTAGATTGGTAAGTTACTAGTGCTCATTGACCTGCTCTGATGGATGATGAATTGATGATGCAGTTTGTGCTTCATTTAGTCTAGTTCAGAAAATTTTGGATCATGCTTGCTGTATTTCTGGGATTCTTTATTCCTTCAACACGTGCATGGGCTATTTTATAAAATATATAAGCTAGCCGGGCAGGATGACAACTTTAATCTTAAAGAGTTCAATCATTGCATCCAAGGAGTAGCTTAAGTTTAGATATTCCTCTGAAAACTGACTTCGTTTCCTAGGCTGATAGCTAGTGACGGTGCCATTATTTTTAGTTTATGGGTTCTGGACCACAATTCTTTCTGCTTATTGGGTTCTGAATAGGTTATTTATACATATTATATGGAACTTTCCACGCAAATATAGGGTTTAAGTCAAAACTACTAGGGTCTGCGAACCCCTTGCCGGCATTGTGGCTCTGCCACTGCAGTGATAGCTAGAGCAGCAGACAAAATGCTTGGTTGTAATAACTGGATATTATGGTGATGGAAGTACGTGTTTACTTAAATAATGTATGCCAATGTTAGGTTAACTTGGCACTTGTTGCAAGTTGAATAGAAAAATGATATTGAACATGGCTTGAAAATAATGCTTGTTTTTGCCATATATTGAGATCTTAAAGGTTATGTGAGTCCTTATTATTGTTTCTTTTCCTCTGTAGATTGCAGACAAACACAACTTCTTAATATTTGAAGACCGTAAATTTGCTGACATTGGAAATACAGTGACCATGCAAGCTGAAGGGTGAGGGAATGCCAGATTTCTTTTTCTTTCTCATATTCATTTTTGCTCAAGTTGATCTCCTAATTTGATCCGTTTGTCTGCAGAGGTATCTTCCGCATTTTAGATTGGGCTGATATAATTAACGCACACATTATTTCTGGTCCAGGAATTGTTGATGGTCTGAAACTCAAGGTTTGTTTGGTTTTACTGATAATCTAAGCTATTGAGCTACAGGAAATTCCCTTTAGACCTGATTTGGATCTCCTGTACTTAGGGCTTGCCACGTGGTAGGGGCCTGCTGCTTCTGGCTGAAATGAGTTCTGCTGGTAACCTAGCCACAGGAGATTATACAGCAGCCGCAGTAAAAATTGCCGAGGATCACTCAGATTTCGTCATTGGGTTCATCTCTGTGAATCCTGCTTCTTGGCGTAATGGACCTGGAAACCCATCCCTCATCCATGCTACACCTGGTGTTCAATTGGTAAAAGGAGGAGATGCTCTAGGCCAACAATATAACACTCCAAATTCAGTAAGTCCCAGTTGGTACCATAAGATTCTCCTTTCTTTTCTTATTTTTCATTTCGTACAGATCAGTCTTAGTACATGTTAAGTACTTTTCTTCCCTACCATGAAGTAGGTGGTTCATTACGGAATGATAGGTTCGCGCAAACTGGCCTGGATACCATAGTTATCAAAATTAAAAAAATAAAATGGAATGATAGGTTCTGTAAGTTAGTCGGAAGAGCTGAAGAGTGCCCATTCCTTTTATTTTTCCTTCTCATTTTCATACGACTAATTGTCCTTTCTTGGAGCGGGGCGGATGAAATGGAAGTTCGCTACTGTATTTGCTTTACACGTGTTTAGATACTTGAACCGAGGGTCTATCTGAAACAGTCTCTCTATCTTCACAAGGTAGGGGCAACTTGGCAAGACTGCGTACACACACCACCCTCCCCAGACCTCACTTGTGGAATTACACTGGGTATGTTGTTGTAACTGTCCTTTCTTGATAAATGATGGTTTCTTAGCAGCTGCTTCTCTTTAACTCCTTTTCATCCTGGAAAACCAAAAGCACTCCCTAACTTTTCGCTTCTAAATCTTCTTTTCTACTTCTCAAACTCTTGCTAGTTACACAACCAACCCACTTTCTTCTTTATTAAGTTTGATTCCCCTGCCTACGTTGACGTATCAAAAATGAAAACAATGAGTGAAGTATGATACATTCTGTTTAACATCTGGCTAAGATTACATTTATGGTTTCAGGTAATTGCTGATAGAGGCAGCGATATTATTATTGTCGGCCGTGGAATTATCAAGGCTGCCAACCCCGCAGAGGTAGCTCGTGAATACCGGCTTCAAGGTTGGGATGCATATTTGGTGAACTGCAAGTAAAGAGTCATTTGTAGGGGCTTGTTTCACTGCAAGCTGTGAGCGTCTTCTCAGCTTTGTTTTCTTTTTCATTTGCCCTAATGTTTCCTTTTAACCCCCGCCTTTTCGCCCTTTCACTCCCGAGTTGTGCCGCGAAGTTTAGCGTTATCGTCAAGCTATGGAAGCGTGTTGAAAACATATGTGCGCTCCAAAAGAATAATTCTCGACTGCTTTCTGCTAATTCAGATGATATTGAATAACTTATTGCTTGTTGTCCTTAAATTCTTGTAACATAACGGCAGCCTCGTAATTTTGGCGAACATTTGTTTTTTTGCTAAATTGATGTTGAGGTAAGTGGTGGTTCTACAGGGTATAAAAAGAAAAAGAAAGATGAAACGATATACATTGACAGTATCAAAGCACTGTTTTTTTGTTGGCTTTTTCAGTGCTGAAGCCTTGATGGGGTAAAACTATACGGGTTCGTTTGGTTGGGGAACAAGTTATCCTGGAGGATTGTTATTCCACCCTCAATGTGGGTAAAAATAACATTATAATTTCAGGATAAGTTATGTAGCGGTTTTATCCAATCAAATATGGGTTAAATTCATCCTAAAATTAATTTCGAAATTAGTTGTCCGTTATCCCTCGTATCAAATGTGTCCTACATGTGTTGATGGGAGAGGTAGCAGTTGTGATAGTTTAAGGTGTGTGCTCATAAAAAAATGTAATAATATAATTACTAGTGTATATTATTGTATTGAAGGTTCAATTCATCACATAAATGAACTGGTTTTAAATTGCATAAAAAGTTATTTCGAGTAATACCTGAGCGTAATCCAAGTAGATGGTTAATATTCAAATACATGCACATTTTAGTCTTGCCTCGCTCATCTTATCCATCACAGAGGTCACATACCTTCTCTTAAAAATTGCAATTATTTTTGGATCTTGAATAAATTTAAAAGTTTTAAGTGACTACAAATTTAATTGTATAAATCTGTGAAAGAGTATCATAAATTAATAACAATTTATTCAGGGTAATTTTATCGGTACTATTTGAAGGATAAAATGTACGAAAACATTATTCCCATCTCATGAAAGTAGAGAGGTTGTTTTTGATAGTCGAGAAGAATGACAATCAAAAGAAAATAATACGTAGCATTCAAGAAAAAGAAACAGTAGCAATAACAAAATAATGCGATAGTCGAAGCACAAGAAATACTAATTATAACAGAAAATTGAAGACAAGAAACTACGATAACAATCCGATATTTGAAGTATAAGAAATATCAATGCTAACAGAGAATTGAAGGCAAGAAACTACGAGAATAATGCTAATATTATTGTAAGAAAGTGAAAACATATATCATGCTCCAAATGACCATTAAACCTATCTTGCCGAAGAGCAAGACAACACTCATCTTCTTACTAACCTTCTACCCTAATATATAATTTTCGTACCCTCTTATCTATGATCATTTCCTCGATAAACTAAAAACGACACCATGCCCTGTCTAATTACCTCTTCCCAATACCTTTTCAGCCTATTTCTACCTCTCCTCACACCCATCAAAGCCAACCTCTCCATCTCTTCATTGGGGCATCCATGCCTTATCTCTTCATACTCAAACCATCTCAATTTCGACTCCCTTATTTTATCCACCACAAAAACTACTCCCACCTTATTTCGAATATTTTCATTTCTAATCCTATCTCTCTAGTCTATTAATATCCCACACATTCATTTCAATATTCGTATTCTTGCAACTTTCATGCCATGTAATCACTAAATGTAATTTGGTAAAAGCTAATTCATCAAATATAATAAGTTTTTTTTTTTCCCTTCTCTTTAAGATTCTTGTTAAAGTTATCTCGTCAATTTTTTATTAGAGAAATAACTATTTAAATTTATGTGTTATAGATTTATTTCAATTTTAGTCCTTACATAATTTAACTAAGTATTATCAACCTTCAATTAAGATATATATGTGATTTTGATCCTTCGAACTAAACGTTTAAAAACTTAAGACATGCCTCAACTAGATAAATTCACTTATTTCACACAATTCTTCTGGGGTCGTTTGGTGTGAGGTATTAGAGAAAATAGTAATGAGATAAAATTTTGGTGTCTTTTAAGCGGGCGTTTGGTGTGAGGGATTGGATTATTTATCCCATCACTTTTGCTTTAATGATGGAATAAGTTATACCACATACATTGTGGGATAGGATTTGTTATCCCGGGATAGTTAATCCCGGGATAAGTTAGATCCCAACCAAACGATAGTTAAAAAACATACTCCTATCTCTTGAAAATTCAGTTTCTTATATCTTATTAATAAGAAAAACCGGTGATCTCACTAGATCCATACCCGATCCATCTAACAATCAGTTGCCCCGGTACTCGATTCCTATATCCTCTCTCCGCCGCCGTCCGCCGGCCGCCGCCACCACCACCACCGCCTCTCTCAGCTGCAATTCAAATTACATGTAAGTAATCAAACAAGCCCTAAAATTTCATAATTCAAATCGAAATTCAGAAAAATTCCTTTTCCTGTATTACAATTGCAGCTGAAGATATTTTTTTTGTTTTTGTCAATTTGAAGTTGATAGGGAGTGATGAAAAAGTCGGGCTACGGTTTACAACTAAGAGTTCCGCCATCACAGCAGAAGAAGCAGCCTGCGAGACCTCCGCTTCCTAAAGCACTTGGTTTTGGTGACGGTGATGATGATGATGTTGAGAAAGAAATTTCTCGTCATGCTTCTAAGAATAAGGCTCTTAAAGATGTAAGTTTTTTTTTTTTTTTTTTTTAGCTCTATTTGACAATTTTCATATTTGTTTTGTAAAATTTTTATGAACTTTTTTTGATAATTATAGTGTTCGAGCCAGCTTGTGCATACCTCGACTAATTCGACTATGTTCACTAAAAGCTTGTTTGAATGGTTGTTACCTATTGTATTGTATTGTATTGTATTGTATTGCATTGTGTTGTTAGTTGAAATATAATATTTTGTTTGATTGTTCTTAAATTGTAGGTATAATATATAAACAAACATTTACTTGGCCTAAACTGATAAGTAAGCAATTCGACTTTGAGAGTGCACGTTTAGGCACCTTAACTTTGTTGCAACTGGCAACTAAGCACTTCAAGTTGTTCTTACCGTGTCTCGTAAACATCTTGACGCTGACGTGATACATAAATTTTGGAGGTGTCTAGATGATTATTTTGTAAGTTGGAGTTTTCAACTGGCACAATCGAGACAAGCTGAGGTGTCTCGATGTGTATACTCAAAGTTGGAGTGTATACTTGCCAACTGAGGCCAAGTTTGAGTGTTTGTTTATGTATTATAACTAAATTTTATTGTATTGTATCGTTAAATCCGTCGTTAGATAATGACGAAAAGTCCCATTTGGTGTAACGACTGATTTGTTGTGATGTTACCTTATTATTTTTTTCTCATTTTGTCTTTACATATTATTTAATAATCCTAATTTATTCTTTATCCTACTTTTTTTTTATAGTAGCTCTACTTTGTATCCTACTTTTCTTGTAGGTTTATACTTCAAATTATTGACGTGTGACATTATGTAACGACGAAAAATAATACAATCTATCCAAACGTTGTATTCATTAAAACAATACAGTACAATACAATACACCACGATGCATTATGAATCTATATGTAACAACCATCCACTACAAAGAATAAGGCATGGACATATGAGTGTCTCTACTAGGAATTGAACCTGAAATCTTATGGTTCTCAACCCACTCATTGACTACTAGGCCGCTATAAAATGGTCTGAACATTTCTAGACTGATTTTTTTAACCCAAAAACGGAAATATATGTATGACTCAAGAAGAAGAAGTGACTACAGTTGTAATTCCATTAATGCATTTTGTTATTGTTGGTTCTTTTGGCAGATTGAAGAACAGCATAAGAAGGCTTTAGAAGAGGACCCTTCAGTATTTGATTATGATGGAGTATATGATGATATGAAAGTGAAGGCTGTCCAACCTCGAGCTCAGGATCGCGAAGAGAGGAAGGTATTGTTTAAGTTGCTTTTTCCCTGTGTATTTTTTTGGTATCCAGAATACAACAACAACAACATACCCAGTGTACTCCCACAAAGTGGGGTATGGGGAGGGTAAAGTGTACGCAGTCCATGCCACTACCTCAGATGAAGTAGAGAGGTTGTTTCCGATAGACCCCTGGCTCAGGACAAATAACAGTATAACAAACAAAAAACATAAAAACAAATAACAAAATGGGATAACACACCAGTAGATAATAAAAGAAATAAGACACCCATAGAGTAATACTATAAACTATTTATCCAAAATCACAAACATTACCAAAACACCAGGAACAAAAAACTACAAGACACATGCATAACACTATTCTCTATTAGTAAGGACACACTCCTACCCACTATTCTCTATTAGTAAGGACACACTCCTACCCACTAACCCTCTACCCTAATCTGCGTCCTCCACACCTTCCTCTCCAGGGTCATGTCATCCTTAAGCTGTAACTGCTCTATGTTATGCCTAATCACCTCCCTCCAATATTTCTTCGACCGACCTCTACCCCGCCTGAAACCATTCCATAGACAGCCTCTCACACCTCCCTCCAGAATGATTTGATGAAACAAAACAGATGAACAGCTCAATAGTTTTGAGAGGATATTCATGATTGTTTTTGCAATTAATTATTGAAACCATGTGAAATTAGTTGTTTTGTAGCATTTTGTTTCCATGGAAGAACTTTCTTCCTTGTTATATTGGCAAGAAAATTCTTGTGTAATAGTGGGTGATAAAGGCATGGTGTTGAATGGAATTCATTTCACAAAGCAGACTGAGTATGAAATCCTGAGTTGGCTAACAGACCTTTTAGCTGGGAATCACTTGGTTGAAGTAATTGTTACAGTATTTCTTGTTGGTAGACTATAGCTGAAACTGGATTTTGGGATATTACTTTTTCACCTCAATTCAACTTGAATTCTTTCGGAAATATATCCCTGTTTAGCTCTAGAACCTTAGGTTGACATGTTCTGGTGGCTTAGGTAGTAGGATGCTAGGATATGGAGCATTTTCCAAGTGCAAAAACTCTGGAAAGTGTTACTTTTTGTGTGTATCTCATTCTTTGATTTGTTATTCGTAACTCGAGTACTTAGCAAGCTACTTGAATTGCTTTTTCCATACTGAGGTAAAACAACTTTCACATTACAGAAGCTAAAGTTATAGGGTATTTCTAAATTATGCGAGAAAAGTAGGAGAGAGCTTTGCTCTTCCCAGAGGTTATACTGATCTATTCAATCTTATCTTTCTTTTGTCAATTGTATCTTCTATCTGAAGGTCTCTTGAAATGTAGACAACCTTTTCCCTCGGATTTTCCTGTGAAAGTGACGCTATATATTATTGTTACCTCTTGTGTCTTTCTTTATTTACTTCCTTTTCAATAATATCTAGAACATGTATCTCTTTGTGCCCTGGATGATAGCTTTAATATCTGCACTTTTAGCCTGAAGGAAATGAAAATTATTGCCACTATTTTGGACCTGTTTTGAACTGTTATAATTTGTTCCAGCCAAAATATATCCAGATGCTAATGGAGAAGGCAAAACAACGAGAACGGGAGCATGAGGTCATTTATGAGAGGAAAATAGCAAAAGAGAGGAGTAAAGATGATCATCTTTTTGCAGACAAAGACAAGTTCGTCACTGCTGCTTACAAGAGGAAACTTCAAGAGCAGGCTAAGTGGTTGGAGGAAGAGCGTCTTCGTGAGCTACGAGAGGAGAGAGACGATGTAAGTGAAATCTTCTCATTTTACTCTTGATTCTTTATCTGTATACTTTAGGTACTTATGCAAAAATTATGGATGGCCTTCCATATATGTTAAAGATCATAATTTAATTTTACGCCTAACTGCTCATTTCATTTGATAACCGCCTGATGACAGAGCCTGTTCTAGCAGGATCTTGAGTTAACCTCTGCTTAAAAGAGTATGATGATTGTCAAGCTCTTTGAAAAGTTTGGGCCTCATGTACTAAAATCTCATAGTGATTTCCTTGGAACGAATATTGAAACTCTTGAAAGGAAACATAATTGAATGACAGAAAGTTACTTTCTCAATATTAAGGGTCCATTTTGGAGTGCATTAGTTTTTAGAGAAGTTACTTTTTCAGATAATTCTCTACTTCTTCGGAGGTAGTGGTATGGACTGCGTACTTTACCCTCCCCAGACCCCACTCTGTGGGAATACATTGGGTATGTTGTTGTTGTTGTTGTACTTTTTCAGATAATAAAAAAATAAAGGGCATCCTAGTGCACTAAAGCTCCCACTATGCGCAGGGTCCGGGGAAGGGCCCCACCACAAGGGTATATTGTACTTTTTCAGATAATTCTTAAAAAATAACATTTCGAAATTTTAGAGAATTACTTCATAAAGTGTTGGGTGTAGAAGTTTAACAACATTTTTCAAGTTAAAAATTAGCAAAATTAACCGAAGATTTCACTTACATTTGATAGTGGGGTTGTTTGTCTTTAAACTAGCACCTGAATTGCAGGTCTAAGAACAGTTCCGTAATTTCCAATTTGGTCAGACTAAATGCATTAGTAAAATTTAACAACTAATGGAAGATGTGTCTTCAAACTAAAAGCATTTATCTTTCAAATACCCACAATTTCAACCGGTCTAATCAAGGCTTGAACAGAAGTACTGAAACCACCCTACAACTTTTGATCTCAAAGGGAAACAATAAAATTGTAAGAACTGCTAATATTACTTTTCCCTTTTTTTGATAACCATGGTGTCCGGTCAGCTTGCGCGCACCTCGACTAATTCCACGGGATACCTGTCACCTCCCGCCAGCACAGGTAACAGGTAACTTTGTCTACCAAGACTAGAACAGATGGGAAGAAATCACCTAGTGTTTGTCTCTGTCGGGAATTGAATCGGAGAACTCATGGTGCTCAACCCAACTTCATTGAACCACTAGGCCACACCCTTGGGTGCAATTGCTAATATTACTTATTTTATGGTCGAAAACTTTTGATCTTACTTTCATTGTTTAGAGAATGTTGGTTTAGCAACACTTTACAAGATAATCACAACTATACAGAAATAGTACATCAGTTGACATTGTTGATCAATAAGAAATAAATAAAAAAGAGCTATGGTTATCTGTTGATGCATTAATCTGAAAGTGACACCTATCAGGTCATAGCTCATATATGTTCTAATAATGTTAAGCGCTGACAGGTTACTAAGAAGACCGACATCAGTGATTTTTACTTTAGTCTTACGAAAAATGTTGCCTTTGGAGGAGAGGGCAAGTCCAAGAAGGCTGTGAATCATCATGAGCAGGAAGCAGTGCAGACAGAAGAAAAGCCTTCATCATCAGCAGATGCACATTCACACATGTCTAGGGAGATAAAGAGGCAAGATCACGAGCCTTCTGTTTCTCCTCCTCGTAACGAAAGGACTGATGGGGCGGCAGATATGAAGCCTCATTCAGATAGTTTATGTGAAGAGAGGACTGAAAAACCAGCTTCTGATAATGGACCATCTGCTGTCACTGAACCTTCAGTAAGTGAACAACCAAAAGTTGACCATCATAAAAGAAGTTTGGATGCGGTTGCCGCAGCTAAGGAACGGTTTTTGGCAAGGAAGAAGGCCAAGGAACAACAATAGGTTCACGTCCCTGATCTGCTAATGGCGTTGTGTTGAAGCTGATCTTTCCTCTTTCTATGATTAGAATTTACTCCTGTTATATATATACACATTGTTGTAACGTCTTTTTCCCGATTTCAGGCTTTGAATTCGCATCTTCTTACATTTTAAATTTAAGACTAGTGCAAAGGTCAAATATCTGAATAGGACTCTGATCAAAGCTACATAACATTGTTTCCATTTTCTGGTAGCTTTCTATGAGCCTGGTGAAAAGGGAATAGAAGACCTTTCTATCATGTAATGAGAAATGCCTCCATTGATAGACATTGTGGCAGCAATATGGATCGTCTTTCTCTTCTGTTTTCATTGGTGCCTCCTGACTAATCTGGAGTCGCCGCGTAATGCTCATTAAAGGAAGAAGCGTTCTCTACTAGGATTTTGTTCATTGGCAGATCTCGAACTCAAGATCTCTAAGTGAGGGTGGATGAATCATATACTGACATCAAGTTCCTTCCCTACTTAAAGGTCATTTAAACGTTCATTAGTCATATTGTTCTTGAAAACTATAAATATCTCAATAAAATAAATATTTAAGTATGAGAAATTATATCTGTAGACAAATAAGAGTAAAATAATCAAAAAAAATCTCTCAATATTTTTTTGAAGGAGTGTTTAAAAAAGAAGCACACCACATAATTTGAGATGGGAGGAGTATATATAAAAATAACGACATTGTACTACATTCAACTTGAGTACCTAATACTCCTAATTTTTAATTTTTTTTGGAAATGGTAGAAGTGCCATAGAATCCAAAAAAGGGAATACTACCAAACAAATACTTGTGTAATGGTCAACATCCAAAACAAAAAATGTGTTGTAAGCAGAAAACTTTCTTGGGTTTTGTCAAACCCCAACCCTTATCACTTGTACTTGCGGGCCAAAAATATTAATTTCTTTTAGAAGTTTGTTGGTTGTTGAATCACATGCTACACTGCCAATTGTTGTACGTATGTAAGAGTGGCACCAAACCCTACTATTCTGCTTTAACTAAAGGCAGTCAACTTTTTCCTTCCTATCTAGTGTCTCGATATTCGTCGATATTCGTTTTAGGGTCGAACTAATCTAAATTTACATCGATAAGTTTGGTTAAGAATGACTCACTAACGACTATCCTACCACATGGGCGAATTTAGTTCTTTAGATGTGATGGTTTTTTTGAATTCTTAACTTTTTAGTCTAAACTTGAATTTATCTATGTAAAATTTACTTAAATTGCTAAAAATACTGAACTATGAACCTAGAACCCAAATTAGGTGATAGGTTAAGTGGTTGGAACCTAAGTCTTGAACAAGTAAATTAAAATTCTGGATCCGCTTCTGTAACCCAACCATATATGATTACAAAAACATTTAATTTTCTTTTTTCCAGTCGGTGTCACTTTGGAGCCCAACTAATTTAGAGTGGCGCTAAGAATTCTCATATTAGAGTAAAGGACTCCCTACTCAAGACAACTTCATTCTCAAAGTTCGAATCAGAAATTTCTAATTAAAATAAAAAGGTAATTATCATCCCACCGCAATCTTTGATATTAAAGACACTCTTAACTTAAGTCTAACATACTATTATGAATACTATTTAGTTTGGCAAATGTCAATTATCTCCAAGGCATGCTTCCCAAAAACCATGGCCCCTTCTTCTTCTCTCTTTTTCCTTTCCATCATTTCTCTACTCTTTCCCTTCATCACTTCATCAAACTCCCCTATAACAATCCCTCTATCATTTCTCAACACCAATCCAAATCAACATTTTTCCACCTTTGTTGAGAGGGGTTGTAGGGAAATGTATGAAATATCACATCACGTGTCTTTTTTCTCTCTCCTTTTTTCCCTTCTAATTTTGATATTTTAGATATTTATTTGGTCGAGTTGTATACAAATTGATATACATTAACTTTCCCGCTTTTCTTTAAGGAAAATAAGACGCTCAAGAAAAACATAAAATTTTGATTCAGTTGTAAAGTACAATATGTAATGTGAAGGTTAGGCTAGCATCATGATTTTGAATAGTATTATATACAATGATATTTAAGTGGAAAGCAGAGACAAATTTATTAAGTAAACGATGGTGCACGTAAATCTATAATTTCTTTGTCAAACTAAAAATTTTCCATTGTTTCCATAACTACATTGTTTCCATTTTCTGGTTGCTTTCTATGAGCCTGCAGATGGTGGAAAGGGAATAGAAGACCTTTCTATCATGTAGAGAAGTGCTTGCATTGATAGACATTATTGCAGGAATATGGGATAGTCTCTCTTTTCTGTTTCCACCTGTGTCCAGTACTCGTTTTAGCCTCCTGATAATGCCCATGGGGGAAGCGCTCTCTACTAGAGATCGAGTCAATGGCTGTATTGCCCCTGTGTGCGTAAACTAGTCACCTTTTAGCCTTGTCTTTAAAAAAATAGATATTGTCATGAAGTTTCTACATTTTCATATAATAGCTTTGCCCACGATGGGATTAACTTTATTTTATATGTTTCAGATTTATTTACTTTTAAAGGTCATTTAAACGTTCATTTTCAAAATTATGGTGAGATATAAAGTAAAGTATCAGGATATTATCATGAAATTTCTCTAGTGTTTTGGTCTACGTACACTCTTACCCTCTCCAGACTCTTCTCGTGAAACTATACTGGAATATGTTGTTGTTTAAAAATAGATGTCTCAATTATTTGTCATTTTAAAGTTCAAGGCATAATTATTTATTATTTTCTTATTCTATACTTAGACATAATAGTTCTTGAAGACTACAAATATCTCAATAAAGTAAATATCTTATGAAGAAAGATCAAGGGTAAAATAATTAAAAATCCTTCCTAACTACATTCTAATTATGCATTGTCGTCTAGAGAATTGTTTTTGTCATAAGGAAAGAATCCACTTCGTATTGCATCACATGGTCTTTGTAATCTTCCTATTTTTATTTTTTTGGAAATGGTAGAAGTGCTATATAATCCAAAAGGGAATACTACCAAACATATACTTGTGTAATGGTTAGCATCCAAAACAAAAATGTGTTGTAAGTAGCAACCTTTCTTGGATTATATCAAACCCCACCGTTCCCTTAGGCCTTATCATTTACACTTGAGGTGCAGAGTATTAATTTCTTTAGAAGTTTGTTGGTTGTTGAATCACATGCTACACTGCCAATTGTTGTACCTCTGTCCCTAAGAGTGGCACCAAACCCTACTATTCTGCTTTAAATAAAGGCAGGCAACTTTTTCCTTCCTATCCAGTGTTTCGATATTTATTTTGGGGTCGAACTAATCTAAATTTGCATCAGAAGTTCGGTTAAGGATGACTCAGTACGGACTATCCTACCACATTTGGGCTAATCTAGTTCATTAGGTGTTGTGGTTCATTTGAATCCATAACTTTTAGCCTAGACCTGGATTTATCGATGTAAAATTCATTTAAATTGCTAAAAATTCCTTAACTATGAACCTAGAACTCAAAAAAGTTGAGATGTTTAGTGGTGGGAACCTAAATCCTGAACAATAAAATTAAAATCCTGGATTCGCCGCTGCTATCGCAATCATCTTTGATGGCGAAGACACTCAATTTTCCTTTTCAGATTTTTCAGACGGTGTCACTTTGGAGCCCGATTAATCTAGCATGGCACCAAGAAGTACCATTTTGGAGAAAAAAAACTCCCTACTCAAGCTCGAATCCGAAATCTCTAATTAAAACTGAAGAGGTACTCATTATCCAAGCACAACCCTTTAATATTAAAGACACTTGTTGTCTGACTCTTCCTCGGACCCTAGCTTAGCAGGAGCTTTAGTGCATCAGGACCTTTTTTTAATTTACTTCAACATTCTATTATGAATACTATTTAGATTGGCAAATGTCAATTATCTCCAAAGGCTTCCCAAGAACCATGGCTCCTTCTTCTTCTTTCCTCCTTTTTCTCTCTATCATTTCTCTCCTCTTTCCCTTCATCACTTCATCAAACTCCACTATAACAATCCCTCTATCATTTCTCAACACCAATCCAAATCAAGATTTTTACCAAAAGCTCACTCATTTAGCTTCTTCCTCTTTAGCTAGAGCTCATCATATCAAGAATCCTCAAGATTCTTCAATTTCCAACATCCCTTTATACCCTCGTAGCTATGGAGGCTACTCAATTACTCTTGCATTTGGTACACCACCTCAAAAAATGCCATTCATCATGGACACTGGCAGTAGCTTTGTTTGGTTCCCATGTAGTAAAAACTACCAATGTTCCAAGTGTCCTATTTCTTCACAAAAAAATCCAACTTTTATTCCAAAATTGTCATCTTCTGTTAGAGTTCTTGGATGTTTGAATCCAAAATGCAGTTGGATTCACAAAAAAACTGGTCCAAAATCTCTTTGCCATGATTGCGAAACGCGTAATGGAACAAACTGTAAACAGGTTTGTCCACCTTATATGATTCTTTATGGTTCAGGTTCCACAGGTGGAATTGGCCTAGTTGAAACACTAGACTTACCAAACAAGAAAATACACAATTTTCTTGTTGGATGTTCTTTGTTTTCCTCCCAACAGCCCGCAGGGATCGCGGGGTTGGGGAGGGGACATTCATCATTGCCAAGACAATTAGGGGCCAAAAAATTGTCTTACTGTCTTGTGTCTCACAAGTTTGATGATGTTCCAAAGAGTAGCATGCTTGTTTTGGATACTGTTTATGTAAAGTCTAAATATTTGAGCTATACACCATTTGTAAAAAATCCTGTAGTTGTTGGAAGAAATGCATTGTTAGAGTACTATTATGTTGGATTGAAAAAGATCACAGTTGGTGGGCAGAAAGTGAACATACCATATCAGTATTTGACACCAAATTCAAAAGGGAATGGTGGAACAATAGTTGATTCAGGCACAACTTTCACTTTCTTGAATCATGGTGTTTTTGAGCCTATAATGAATGCATTTGTGAACCAAGTAAAGGGGTTTTCAAGAATTGAGAAAATTGAAAGATTGACAAAGTTAAGGCCATGTTACAATGTGTCTGGACACAAAACAGTGGCATTGCCAGAGTTGAAGTTTTACTTCAAAGGTGGTTTAGAGATGGCATTGCCATTGGAAAATTACTTCTCTATTGTTGGTGAAAATGATGTGATTTGTTTGACAATGGTGACTGATACTAGGCTCGAATCGTCTACCGGGCCATCGATAATTCTTGGGAATTTTCAAATGCAGAACTTGTTTGTTGAGTTTGATCTCAAAAATGAGAAGTTTGGGTTTAGGCATCAAGTGTGCAAATGAGAAGGAAGTTTGAGGATAAAGGAAATGGTGAAATAATATGTTGCTTGAATTCTTTAAAAATGTTACTGTATTTGTGTTGAATTATGTTGCTTAGACTCTATAAAAATATTGTTTCACACGTGCCAGATCCTCTAAAAATGCACTATTTTTGGAGGATCCAATATGCACATGTCGACATTTTCAAAGAGTTCGAGCAACATAGGTGTCTGATGCACTACTTTTGGTGGATTCAACATGTACCTGTTGGCATTTTTTAAAAGTCTAAACATTATAGGTGAAAAGTGCTTAAAGACTTTCGCTTTTGTGTAATTCTTTTCTTGAACTTTTGGATTAGAGGATAAAAATAACACCAATTGTTCTTTGAGGTATTTATGAGATGATTTGTTGTTCCAGGTTTGTACTGTGATTGTATTTGCAGGAAAAGAAAAGGTACTACTTTCTCTATTTCAATTTATTTGTCTCGTTTTAATTGGATACGAAGTTTAAGAAGAAAAAAAGGACTTAAATCTTGTGATTTTAAACTAAAGATATATCGAATGTACCAAAAAGTCTTTTAATCTTGTGGTCTTAAACATATCGCGTGAAAAGTTAAAATTAAATTATTAAAAAAGAAAAAAAATATTCTTTTTGAAAAACACTAAAATGAAAAGCAAAAAAAAAAAGATTGAAATGAAGGAAGTAATTATTTTAATGGTTCAATAGATAGATGCATCACCATGGGGCCTTATTGGTGGAAGATAAAAGCAAAGTGAACATTCATGTACATTTTTTTTTTTTGGAATTTCTTTTGGGCAGGGGAGTTGGAGAAAGGGGGACAAAGAGAGTCTTGATGTGGTGGTGTAACTCTAGCTCCATGGCAGGGTTAGTCACTGATTAGAGGGCGACCGTGCTACCGAATGGAAGGCAGCCAAGATTTTTACATTAAATGGATCAAGGAGGGATCCTATCTTAAAGGAGAAGAAAGAATAGGAGATAGCTTTAGGAGCGAAATCAAAGTAAAGAAATTAGTTCATGACGGGACAAGGGCAATGGGAAAGTCAAAAATTCATTAAGGGTATTCAAAGTTCAATATATATATATAAGGTGAAATGGTCTACTGGATCCTTGTACTTGTCCGAATTTATAAAGTGATACCTTTACTTAGCACTTTTTCATCTGAAACTCTCAACCCATCAAAACACAATATTTTAAATCTCTCGTACCATATGTGTGGCTCACTCGTCCTAAAATAAATAACACGTCAGACCTACGTCACATAAATCAATGTCATGTCATAATTATCTTTATTAATTATTTTTTAAAATTATTAATCAATTATATTAAATAGAAAGCAAAATAATAAATTAAAAAATTATTTATCTCACCTTCCTCCACCTCTCCCAACCCCAACTACCAGACCACCATCCCCACAACCACCATCTCCACCTCCCCCAACCCACAACCACCGCACCACCATCCCCACAACCACCATTACCACCATCTCCACCTCCCCCAACCCACAACCCACAGCCGTCCCTGTTCCACAACCCATAGCCCACAAACCACCCATAACCTTCCCTGTTCCACAAGCCACAGCCACAAACCACTCACAGCCTTCCACCACCACCGAACTCCCTCACACCATTTTTTTTTTCTTTTTTTTTTTCCACACAACAATTAGAACAACAACCAATGCTCAATCCATTAACAATATCAAAAAACACCCACCTCCAATTTCATCTTCCCCGTTCCACATCAACACCGTCGGCCATTGTCGGCCGGTGAACTAATGCCTCCTCTCTTCCCTTCTTCATCCTCCATCAACAATACCAAAAAACACCCACCTCCGATCCATTACATTTCTCTTCTTTTTTTAAAAAAAATATATAATTTTTTAATTAAAATTTTCGGTAGGTACACGCCCAATATGCGTGAAATCACGCATTTATTCCAACTCACCCATTAAGTTGCCATCTAAGCTTGGTCAACGGTCAGAAGAGTTTAAAATATTGTGTTTTGATGAATTGAGGGGTTCAGATGACAAAGGTCTAAGTATAGGTGTCCACTTTACAAATTCGGATAAGTATAAGAGTCCAGTAGACCATTTCGCTTATATATAACAAAAGTAACCTTTTTACGTAGGGATACAAACTAATATTTTATATATTTGATATAACTTTTTGAATGTTTAACGGGCACCTTTCACTGACTACGCCACTAGGTGAAGATAGTTGGAAACAGGAAGCAGGCTAAAAAGCAGAAAAAGGGAAGGGAATTACATACTTTATGAAGATCTTGTTAGTAGTCATTTTACATAAGGAATAAATTCTCAACAACTTAGAGGCTATTTTCACTTTTTTTTTTTCCTTTTCAGACAACTTTTGCTAGCGGTGGGTGTTTGATATTCGATTCGATATTTTCAATGTTTGATTTCGATAATTCTATAATGTGCAATGAAAAGTAGATATCAAATTTTGATAGTATAATTCAATAATTAGAAGGAAAATATATTTTGACAAAGATAACGATATTTTGGTCCATAAATTTTTATCAAATGAGCAATAGGAGCAAAAATGAAAAACCATCAAATTTAAGGTCAAAAATTTAAAACCACCTCGAAATAGAGGCAATCCGTGCAAAAACTTGATTGTGAAATCAAGGCCATGTTTTAAACAGCAGCTGAAATGGCTATTTATCAAAATAGTTCAAATGTTTGGGCCTTTGGGCTTCTGAGAATTGTAAGGAGTGAAAGCCCACTTAATAAGAAACTTTGAACAGGCTACCTTTTCCTTGGGCAGCCCAAATACAAATCTATTGAGTTATTCTGTTCTATTTTTTATTTTTTTTTGAAAGAATAATATATATTTTTTTTAATTTTTTTGTACCTTTTTCAAATTTCTTACTCTAGTTTTAGATTTTTTAAGAATCATTTTGTATAATATTGCTCAAATGAGTTTAAGTAAAAAAGAAACTATGTTGTGTCATATCTGTCGATCTGCTTCTATTGGTCTAGCTGTAATCCAAACCAATTCAACTGTCTGAAAAAATATATATATCGAAAAAAATATGATTACTTCAACAAGATATTTCATTGATCGTCAATAATCCTAACATTAAGGATGTACCATTGGTAGTTGAATAAATTTATTGTGGAATAAATTTACAATAAATTTATAGTGACTACAAAAACTCTAGTCGCTATACCTTCTTTTAACGACTAGATTATTTCTTTGTTGATTATCATTTGCTAAATCCTTAAAATGACAAAAATAAATCCGGTCATTATAAGTGCATTTATTAACTGAATGTATTAATTATTTATCTTAGCGACCGCAAAAACTCTGGTCGCTATAGTTTCTTTTGACGACTAGATTATCTCTTTTATTGATTATCATTCGTTAAAACCCTTAAATGACAAAAAATAAATTGGATCATTTTAAGTGTATTTACTGACTAAATTTATTAATTATTTACTTTTTACCTTATTTCTTTATACTTTCTGTTCATTTTTATTTTGTCTCATTCAATTTGATTAAATTTCAGAGATAAATTGAAGTAGATTGATTTAATTTTTAATTTAAAATTTAAGTATTTGATAACTATATAAAAAATGTTGTAAGTTGCAATCCTTGTCATATTAGTTTGATAAAAAATATATCTTAAAATATTAATTAAAATTTATAAAATTTGACTATTAAAAAATAAAATATGATAAGTAAAAATAAACAGATGGAGTATTTTCTAAAATACATTTATTGCTTAGATTCTCCTGGACAAGTAAGTCAGTTCAATTATTGACGAGTATTAAACTTGTGTTTGTCAAGTAGCCATCCATTGAATATAAAAATGACACATCCTTCTATTACTTCTGAACACAAAAAAACAAAAGTTTCTGTTCATTTGGCTAAGTGACAAAGGATAAGTTTACTCTCAAAGAGAATTATCTTAGACCAAGTGGATAGACTTCTACATAATATTACATTTTTCTATTCTTGAAATATATATTTTATGAGCTAGAGTTAAAATTTATGTCTGATGGCTATTTATATTGAATATAACAAAGACAGATCCTTCTATTACTTCTGAACACAAAAAAACAGAAGTTTTTGTTCATTTGGCTAAGTAATAAAGGATAAGTTTACTCTCAATTATCTAGACAAAGTGGATAAACTTCTAGATTATACTTGAAAAGAAATAATTTTCTCATGAAACTTGCAAATTATTTGGAAACTTCAACTTCAACTTCAACCATGATTTTATGTGTTATGGTCCTGTGAATGGGTCGTCTCTGATAGAAAGCGTTTTATTTTTAACGATATAATTTGAAAGAGTATATTCAATAATCTTGAAAACAAATGGTGTTGAATATTTATTCTCCGCTTACCTAATGGGTAAATCTTTCAGATTGAAAACTAAAATTATTTAAACATAAAAGTTTATTCGGAATCAAAATTTGAAGACTACTCACCTTTAAAATGAGAATTGTAATAAGTAAAGATGAACAGAGATAGTATTAGGAAACTTCATTCCATTGAACTCAACGATAATGGCACACACACAACTATTAATAATACTAACTTTTTATGGATTTCTTTAATAATGTAGTGCGTAATTAAACAGTCGATTTTTGGGCAATACTGATAGAAAAAGATTGGCCTCAAACATCAAAAGGGAAAAAGGTTTGAAATATACTTAAATTTTAATAAAAATTATTATAATATGTTTGAATTTTGTGGGGGTCTTATAATCTCTCTGTACTATTTATTAGTATATTTTAGTAATATTTATTTGCACAACTGAATCTAAATATGAATATATGTGCACTGAGCGCATGATTAAATTTGTAGTTCAGCTAAGTAAATAAACATCAGAAAAATACATTACTAAATATTATAGCATATTTTTCCAAAATTTGAATATATTTCGAACCCTTTTCTGATTTCAAAATGAAGGTTAGTATTGTAGTAGTCAATATCAAAAATCAACCTCAGAAGTCGGTTATTTTATTATTATTATTTTTTTAAAAAGGAACCCGGGTGTAAGTTTCCATTTTTTCGATTTTTGGTGCTAATTAAAAAAATCGACTCCAGGAGGTCGATTTAATAAAAGATTTAGTCCTAAACTGATGTTTGAAGATTTTTTTCTAAACAATATTTTTGGAGGTCGATTTTTTAGATCGATATTGTTTTTTTAGTGGTGGTAATAATCAACAAAAAACTTGTTCAAAGCATACATCATAGTTTGTAACATGATTGTGTATAAAGTGAGTAGTGAGTACAAGTAGCAGTAGGTAAAAACAAAAAAGGAAGAAAAAGTGGCAGTATGTAGGGAAGTTATAATTCACTTGTCACATAGCTTTCTCAAGCTTTTTCTCCACCACTCAACACCTTTTCACAAGTGGGAATCTAACATTTACTCCTTCTATTCATTTTTATTTATCCATTTTTAATTTGATATATATATTCAAAAATAATAAATAAAACAATAATTTTACTATATTATCTTTTAAATATAATAAATCTTTTACTTTAAAAAATACAATGAATATTAAATAATATTTAATATTAAAAGTAAAATAAAATAAAAAATTATATATTAATTTTTCAAACTAAATAAATATTATTAAACATTTCAAAATAAATAAATAAAAATAAACGAAAGAAATATCTCTCTTTTATTTCACAACCCAATAAATTAAAGTGGATAGAATTTCTTCACCTTTAATTATAGATTCTCGAGTTCGAATAACAGAAGTTCTTGCATGTCCCAAAAGTTCTTGCATGACTCGAACCAAAACAAACGAGAAAAATATATGTATCATTAATGGTGATAAAATTAGACCATCTATTGGAACACATTACGATGCACGGCGCATCCCATAGATATTCACGCTAGATTTGTGAAATCAAATGCTAATACTTACTTATGTATATGTTGTTGAGTTCAAAATCAGTATGACGTTATGTGAAAGTTATTAATTATAAATTATAAAGATAATAATTCAGACGATAAAAAAAAATATATTAAAAAATATATTATTAATATAATTTAATTAAAAGACCTATATATTATAAATTAATATTAAAAAAGTATAAAAATTTCTCACTAAACAACTCTTTAATGATTACATTGTGAACGCTATTGTATTTTGAATAAGAAAAAAAATTCTTAATTTATGAAGGTATAAAACATTTATCAACCAAAAATAAATCTAATATGAAAGAATTTTTTTTCAGTAAGAAAACTTTTTCCATTAATAAAGATAATTCTAATTATGATAAAGAATCAGATAAAATAAAAAATTCAGAATAAATCCTAACATATATATCAATCTCAAAAAAATTCAAAATAAATCCTAAAATATATATCAATCTCAATTTGAAATATAGCTCTTTTTCGAATCCCACGTGAATACGAAATACATTTTTTTATAGTATATAAGAACATGGATTCACTTGTATCTAGGATATATACTCTGTTTGAATCCATAAAATAGTTTTGTGGATACTAGAAAGTTGTTGGTGCATGTCTTGCACACTTGTAACAAGATCCTAAGATCATGCCATATCTAACTCGTGAAAACATGCACAAACATAACATGAATATCTTTAGTTGTTGGTGTGGTACTCCTTTTTTGGATTCAGAATGATGAACATGAAATATTTTGTGCATTAAAATATCTTAATATTTCTCACTTAATTCTTGAACTTTTGCTTCTCACACTAATAAAAAGCTTATACATTCTACAAATATTCAGCACCAAAAAAGTAAAAAAGGAAGAGAGAGAAAAATAAAGTTACAGTAATTAACACCAAAATAAAATAATCCCCAACAAAAACTATGCAGTGGTTCTCATTTATACAACAACAATATACTCAATATATTTCCATCATGTGGGATTTGAAAGGATAAATGTACACAGTTCATATCACTACCTCAAAAGTAAGATAGAGAGATTATTTCCAAAAGACCCCCGACTCAAGAAACAACAGTGTAGAAAAAAAATAGTAAGGAACAAAATACGAAATGTAAAACCACACACAATAATAATATAAACAGAACCCACCAAGTAATTCAACAAATAATAACACACTATGAAATAATACAAATACTCTAATTACAAGCACTACTAATGCAACAAAATTCTCCTATCTACTAACACTGACGCCCCTTTCCTACTAACCTTCTACCCTAATCCGCCTCCTCCACGCCTTCCTATCTAGGGTCATGTCTTCGGTAAGCTGCAGCTACTCCATATCATGTCTAATCACCTCCCTCCAATACTTCTTCGATCTACCCCTTCCTCGCCTGAATCCATCCCTAACCAACATCTCACACCTCCGCACTGGGACATTCGTACCCCTCCTCAACACATGCCCAAACCATCTCAACCTCACTTCCCGCATCTTGTCTTATACCGACGCTACTCTCACTTTATCTCGTATAACCTCATTCCTAATCTTATCCTTCCTAGTACACCCACACATCCACCGTTCCCATTTATCATTGAAAAAAATCTAAAACTATAACAATAAAATTACTAAATCCACAACAAACTAAAAAAAAAAGTGTATTTACACGGTGGATTCTAGATGAAGAAACTGAGTTTAAATCTCTCAAACCCTCTTAACCTTTCAGAAATCTCGGATTCGAAACATTTGAATGACAACTAGACATTATATTTAACTAGTAATTTCGAGTTTGAATTCTTGAATTGAAGAAACCTTTGATTGAAAGCGCTTTTCTCTTTAGTAAGACCAATAGTACTGAGTAACGAATACCACATGATTTCACAAAAGAAAAGAAAAAATAGAAAAAAGAGTTAAGAGAGAGAGGGGAAAGAAAGTTTTGACATTGGAGAAATTCTTCTTCTTCATCATCAAACATCAACATGACAATTTTGCACCAATTGATACTTTATAGCTAATGACTTCCCAACAACAACACCATTCCCCATCATTTTTCCACCAACACCAACATAAGCAGGACAATTTACATACAAATGATATTTCCCTGTAATAAAACTTCCAACTTTCCACCTCACTCTTCCATCAACCCTAACATTCAATAAAATTGTACCAACCATTAAATCTTGACTAATTTCATTACCTAAGTAAGGTGCAATTGGTACATTATTACCATACACAAAAGGTGACCATATCGACACATCTTTGTGACCTTGGTACGTTTGTGGTAACAACGTTGGTAGTGTAACTTGTTGGCCACGGTACGTTGCGTAGACGTCAAGTTTGTCGTAGTAAATTCCAATTTTATCGTTAGGATTTCGAGAGGCAATCGTGATTTGTACGTTGGTCGTGAGGAAATTAAAGGGGGCAGAGGTGTTGAACGCGTAGACGGTGGCATCTTGGAGAATGAAATGTGGTTTTGTTGGACGCAGGATGAGATAAATAAGGAGGATGGTGAAGAGGATTAGGACTACGAAGGCGATTAAGGCCGCGATTAGGCCGCGGAGGAGGGGTTGCCCCTCCTCATCGTGGTGGTGGCCGCAGTCTTTTTCCGTCATGATAATGGTGGATGATGGTGATAGCTAAGAATGGTGGTGGTGAGTTTTTTGTTTTGTTTTGTTTTTGAGAGAGAGAGACTTGAGAGTTTGGAGAGTGTTAGTTGAGTTTTGAGATAAGTTGGTGAAATATGGTTATAGTTTTCAAGATTATGAGAGAGAGTTCTATAAAGAGGGAGAAGGTTTTCTAATATAGAAGAATTTGGTAGGTTTATTATTTATTTATTTTCTATTTTTGGTTGGGGTTATAGGTGTTTGAAGGGAAAAACATAGGGTATATGAAAATCTTTCTTTTTTCCAAAAGATATGATTTTGACACTAAATCTTATGATGGTAACTGTGTCCACTAGGACTGGCTGGATCAACTCGACTCGATAGAATTATTATAAAAAGATAGAATTTTGACTAATAGATAAAGGTCAAATGAGAAAATAATTTAAGATAATCATGTGATATTATTGAATCATTGATTATATAAAATAAGATTTTTTATAGTTATCTAATCATAAAATTAAATCATATCATACTATATATTTTAAGAAATAATCAAAATAAATATGATACTTCTAGCAACGACATCATACTATGCCATGGATAATCACCATCCAAACGAAGTGTGAAAGTGAGTCTCTATCTATTTCTAATCGGACCAATTTCTTATTCAATAATTGAAATTTATCTTGAAATTCAAGTTAAATTAAAGTAGCACTAAAAAATTCACTATAAAATTTATTAAAAAAAATTATTTTTTTAATAATTTGAACTCAAAATTTTTAATCAAAAGTGAATGATTATTTATTACTTCATGGTGCGCGTGCACCAACTAGTAGTACAGGAAATTAAAGTGAAGGATGGAAAATGAAGTTTGGTTTTGGTACAAGTACAACCTTATCTTTTAGGGGTAGATGCTTCTAGACAACAGATGAAAAAGTTTTTTAAAGTAAAAGGGAAGATTCAAGAATTATACCCAAAGGGTCCCATTTCTATATAGTGTATGTAAATGACATGACTAAGCTCAAAATTTATTAGCTCGATTAATTCAAGTAAAAGTGAACGGAGAAGTTCCCAATTAGCATTGAAGGAAGTTGTGGACTAGGAGTTGACTCACCCCACTTTAGTCTTATACATACATGTACCTTAGCTGAGGATAGTTAAAGCTATAGATTTAAATTGCCATTTGCTCTGATTAATGTTTGACTTTAAAGTTATTTATTGTTTCAAAAGTGTTTATATATAATCTAATCGAATATTATAAGGTCGGATGGAGGGAAAAGTGGGGATTCATGGGTAGCGAGGGTGGGAGTTGGGAAGTTGGAAGGAAACAATAGATTTAAAATGCCACTTATAAAATTTGTTATAGATTTATTTTCCTTATTTAAAAAACTTTATTTTTTAAATTTCGACTAATTAATACGAGAAAATTGAAAAATATCTTTTGAAATATATTTTCCTCCACTGCAAACACACCCTAGATCCTTCTAGAGCCCAAACGATAATAATCCATGTGAAATTCGTGGATGTTCATGCAAAAATAACTGTGATACTGTATAGGTAGGGGTCTCGCTAAACCCCCGATATCAAAGGTTAATATAACCTAAGGTGTTAGCTTGAATTAATTTTTTTTTAAAAAAAACAATCCTGATATACTACAATGTAGACACGTCTTGTCAATGTAGACAGTCAACCAACAACAACATACCCAGTGTATTCCCACAAAGTGGAGTCTGGAAAGGGTAATGTGTACGCAGTCCACACCACTACCTCAGATGAAGTAGAGAGGCTGTTTCCGATAGACCCCCGACTCAGGACAGACAGTCAAGCCAAAAAAAATAAAATGTTATTGTATATATTATTTTATTTGGGGTAAGAGGATAAATTTTTAATGTCCTTTTAATCCAAGTAGAGAAGACAAAGAAGCAAAAGGTGTAGGGAACAAAAGAAATAGCTAAAGCAAATAACACTACCTCTTATCTCATCTCTTTATGAAGATTCTAACTTTCTAAGGGATAAACAAAATGACAAAGAGGATAAGAAGAGAATACTTTGAGACTAAAGACCTTGTTACTTTGTAAAAAAACCGAAACCGCTTTGGAGATCAACTAATCCAGATACGTTTCGAAAAGCTGTATTCTCTATCTAAGGCGATTTCATACTCTCAAACTGATTAGGAAAAAAGTTTAAAAGAACAAATTAAAATTTGTAGTCTAACACATTCATGTATACGTTCATAAATCACCTCATTCAAAATAAAATGAGATGTTTATAGCTAAATTGATTCTCTATATATCGTTCTTTTTTAGGACAGACAAAAAATCAATCTTACCCCAGTCTATATGGTGCACTCAAGGTCAAATTAATTAAGTTATGTGAAACAGAAATAACCATATTGGCCTACACATCAAATTGAAGTTTACAGATTCAAAAATTTATGAAGACCCAAATGTTTTCTTATTTTTAGAAAATAAAACGTAAACTCAAAATCCTCGCTCCACCTCTAATATTAAAATAAATACTGGCTTTCTTCATAAAATTGAGGAGAGTGCAGGTTCCTGCTCAAATTTGTTCACTAATAATTTAGCAACATAGTCAGTTAACTAAATACTAACTATACAATTATGAAGATCAAAGTAAATGATCCCCCAAAAGCTTTTAACATTAAAAAAAGCACATCTACAAGCAATTATGTTGAGAATGTAAGCATTTACATTATATGCTGTTTTGGGAGCTTATGATAATTGATACTACAACCAAATTCTAATTGATGAAACCTAAATAATTATCCCAGACGAAGCAACAACAGCAACAGAAGCCTCTGAAGTCTGTCTGGTTGAGACGCGGTAACTAAGACTGGCAAAAACACGCCGTTCCCATGCTTCATAGCTGAAAACAAAAATTAGTTAGCTTCATAAGCAGGACGACAAAATCATCATGTTTCAACAACTCGTCTGATAAAAACTATGTTTGCCTGAACTCTTCAAAAATGTTGCTGCAACTATGTCGGATCCTCCAAAAATACACTACTTCTAAAGGACTAGGCACGTAACCGCATGACATTCTTGAAGAGTTGAAGCAACATAACATAGAACTGTATTGTTTCACAAGCAAATTTCTCAAATAAAACAGAATACACTTAAGTGCATAGCAAAACCTGAACTATAAAATATAGCACCAAATCATGATCAAACAACAGTAAGAAGCCAAGACATCTTTCTGGTTCTGAAAAACATGAACATAAACTATACAAGCTTCACTAGTAAACTGAAGGCTCAAACTAAACTCAGGTACTCCATGATAAAGTTATGGAAAGAGTACGAATGTAATAGGTAGATCTATTTGAAATCTATAATGCAACTTGATACATGTAGAAAATAATCATTAGAAAGTCCAAGCACAACTTAATTCACTTGCAGCTGCAGGTATGTCCATACCACATCTGAGAAACAAAGCTATGCATGTAAACTTCAATCTCTTCTTAATATATTCCTTCAATGTAATCCAAAATCATAATTAGTGATACACAAACAAACAAACAACAATATGTGTAATCCCCCAAGTGGAGTCCCTACCTTGGGAGTAGAGAGGTGGTTTCTAATAGACCCTCAACAGCTCAAGAAAAAGCATTACAAAGCAGTTCGAAAAACGAAAACAACGGGAGTGAAGAAGTCATGACAAAATGCTAAAGAACGCATGACAAAGCATACTAAAAAAGGAACGTATACACAAACCTTCCCCTACCTTGGGAGGTAGAGAGGTGGTTTCTGATAGACCCTCGGCACAAAAAAAGCATTACAAAGCAGTTCGAAAAACGAAAACAACGGGAGTGAAGAAGTCATGACAAAATGCTAAAGAACGCATGATAAAGCATACTAAAAAAGGAACAGTCACCAACAAAATAAGACGATAATCGAAGTGCAAGAAACATTAACTAGTAAACTCCCAGAGTAATACTACGATTACTAGTATGGAAGAATAAGTGGTCATTATTAGTGATACACATTTTAAAAAATTAGGAAGTTTCAAAACCTCATTGCATCATTGTGGGAGCAGTATTAAATGGAACACCTTTATGGAAGTAAGCATGACAGCAAATCTCAAAGTAAGTTTTTTCCTTCCTGACAGAGGATCAGGAAAAGATAACCCTATCTGTTTATGATTATAAGGAAGTATTTTAACTTTTATTTCAGATGCCATGCTACAAACACCACGTGTATATAACGAATTATTCCCAATGACCTACTACTACTACTGCCAACCGTTCAATTAAGTGATCTTGAAATAGAAAATGTGTAAAGAATAATAGCATTACCTATCAAGTATACTTCTCCATAACTTACTAAAACCCAGGGACATTGACCATGAGGATGTAAATATCAAACCAGCGTCTAATTTAATTTTTTAAATTTTATCCTGGATAATTACAAGGACTTGATGCATTGATCTTTATCCTTTTTGGTTGATTGGGTTTGTATTGACCTTTTATCTTCTAAACTGAAATTTCTAAAATAGACTCCAAATGTTTTCTAGGAGAAGTCCCACAATGTACCTTATTATGTCTGAGTTCGTTCTATTCATTGTGGATCATAAGTTTATTCCTTGACACTCACAGTTGTTCCTTAAGTTTTCTGATTACCAAAATTACTGCACAATACCCCCCAAAGTCATCGTTTTTTCTAATTCAGAGTAATTATGATCACAAGTAGAGATTTAGTCTAACATAATACTCCCTCCGTTTCAATTTTGTTTGTCCGGTTTTGGCTTGACACGGAGTTTAAGAAAGTAAAGAAGACTTCTGAATCTTGTGGCCTTAAACTAAAGATTTGTAGAATGTACCAAAATGCCCTTTAACCTTGTGGTCTTAAACATACAATGTGGAAAGTTGAAATTAAAAAGAAACCAAAAAAGGAAAGAGACATTCTTTTTGAAACGGATTAAATAGGAAAGTAAGACAAACAAATTGACATGGAGGGAGGATTGTTTATTGAAACGGAAGCACGTCGATCCCAACCAAATTCAATAATACACAGTGGACGAAGTATGTCTATTTTATTAAACCACGATATCTTCGAAACTTACACAGATCAAAGCAAAGATGGCATTTACTAGGACAGGAATCATGACGTACAACCTGCCTAAACATTTATGGTTAACCCAAACTAGAAGTCCATTTCATCATATCACTCTTATCCCCTCCTCCATACACGGGGCAACTCTCAATACATAATACATTCATACACCTTCTTGAATCCACTTCTTTCAGGCGCTTTTGCCACTACATCGTAAAGAGAGAATATACTGGAACAGATACCTATCAAGTACATTCCCAGATAGATGGTAAATTGGTAAGCATTAGTTTTACAAGCAGCGATAATTCTGCAAATGTAGAAAAAAGCCCTATATCTCAACTGATCTCTTAACCCTTACTACTATCAAGCATCCATATATGCAGCGGGCAAATGCACACCTTGAACTTCTTAAACCACTGAAACTGACTCATCTTAACTCTTATATAAACATCTCTGATTACCAAAATCCTACCCTATATTTACTCTTGTTTCTCAAATACAAGCATCTCCTTAGGTTATCAAGTCTATCTACTATTTCTTGCACTTCAATTAGCACACTATTTTGTTGTAGTTACTTTCTTATTTTTTTTCCCAGAATGCTTTGTCATGCTTTTTTAGTATTTTGTCATAATTTCTTCACTTCTGTTATTTCTTTCTCAATATGTTTTTCCTTGAGCTGAGGGTCTACCGAAAACAACCTCTCTACCTCCCAAGGTAAGGTAAGGTCTTGCGTACACTCTAACCTCCCTAGACCCCACTTGCAGGAGTATTTGGGCATGTTGCTCTTAGGTACCAAGTGTGGAGATCAGGGAGCGTTCAAGAGTAAGCCAAATTCAACAGTAATAGCCAAGGTTGGGTTTCTTTAGGACAAAGAATCTAAACCTTCAAGTTTGTGACAGTGTTGCTCATTCTAAAATTGTAGGTCCAGATTAGAAGAGACAAAGGCATGTCTTATCGGAGTTGTGCGTTACCTAACCCAGATCAGAATGTCTTTTGTCTGAAACAGACACTACGAAAGGTGCTATCCTCTATTTCACCCAGCTATAAGGTTCTATAACACATTGGCAACTTGCCAGTCTACAGTCTACTTATCTAGCAAGAGCAGCACCCCTTTCAAAACTACATTAGTGCTGCATCAAAAATACACAATTGCTGCAGTTCAAGAGTGAACTTCTACCAGCTAGTAGGGAGTAAAGTAATATATACAGAAACTGCACACGAACTAAACACAACTTCAACTCTCCTAACTATTACATATCACTATAAGTTACCTTCTCAAAGAAAAAAAACTATTACATATCACTTTCGAGTAATTTATATTCCACAAGAACTTTGGTGGGACTTGGAGAACACAAAGATAAACTTTATTTTAAACTTTATTTGATAAGGCAAAAGAAAATAACATGACTTTCTAACAGTTTAGAAACCTGAAGGAACATGTCAAAGCACCAGGACAAAAAATTAACTTATATAGTGATGTGATACAAATTAGTCATCATGGATATGGAGACCGTCACCTAGATCCGAAGTACTTTGAAAACCTTAGAAGATGAAAGAAACATAGAAGGTCTACAACATACAAATTCCATTGTGTGAGTTCATTCTCTCCTCTCATAGTTTAATCTAGTAATTAAATTGTTGGATTAACCTTTCTTTCTTCTAATTTCTATTCTCCCTAATCTAATTTCTTCCTTTACTTGCTAATTCTTTGATCTCATCTCTCTCTTATGTGTTGTATTCAACTTTGATGTCTTGAATTACATCATATAAGCTGATGTCAATAAACCGATATGTCTGATGGAATGACTGGTAATAGAATTAGAGGGTCTTTCTAAATCTCGAGTACCTCAAGATCAGTGATGTATATAACTACTCACAATTCATATTTACATTTTCAACATAACATATCAAGCTTACATCCATATCCATTTCGTTCGCTATGCTATGAACTACTAAAAGCAAATGATGAACAGATAAACCCAAGAACAACTAAGGAAAAGCTATTAGCTTTATAACCAATGTAGCTCAAATAAACCCTTAAATAATCAGTCTTTCGCATAATAAATCATCAAACTACTGTTTATTCAATCACAATTAACCACATTGCATTAACCAACAACAAAAACAATAGCTTTTTCACCTTAAACCAAGCAACAATCAACGATCAACGTTAGAGTCCAACACGACACTGCCTTGAACCACCAATCAAGTTCCCCGTTGAATTCTTCGACCCGACCCCAACTGCCAAATCCTTACAATAAACCCTTAAAAACCTCCTCCTTGCTCTCCACGCCCCGGCCTTAAACCTAACCCTAGCTACCATCCTCACATTAAATCCAATTGCACCTCTCCTAACCCTCTCCTTATTCATCTCATCGAATGCCCGGTTATCCACATACGCACCCGCAGTAGCAAAACTCGCTTTCTGCGTCGTCTCCGCCCGTTTATCTTGATAAAATGGAGGAATTGTAGTGTCGGAAAGTGATACGTAATCGTAAAACACACCAGCAGCAACATCGTCGTAGTAAATCGTCATTTTCTTATTCGGATTTTTCACAGTGAATTGGATGTCCCAGTTAGCAATGATCAAGGAGTTGTTGAGGTTGAGTTTCGATACTGAAAATGTATCGATTCGAAATTCGGGGAGTTTAGGACGGAGTATAAGCCACACGATGAAAATGAAAGTACCGGTGATGATCATAGCAGCTATAGCTATGGCGATTATGCGGCGGAGGAAGGTGGTGCGTTGGTGGTCGGCGGCCGCGTAAGGGTGAGGTTGTTGGTAGTACGGGTTGTTGTTGTTGTGGTGGTGGTAGTAGGGTGGTGGTGGTGCGGCAGCGTATGGGTAAGCGGTGGCGGAGGGTGGCGGTGGTGGTGGTGGTTGGGGGTAGCCGTTAGGGTTTGGTGGTGGTTGTCCGGCGGCGGGGTAACCGGTAACTGGCCGATTAGGGTCGTTCATGGCGGAGGATTTTGGAGTAGCAGACGGGGAAAATGGTGGAAGTTTTATAGTGAAAGTGGGGTTGGGTGGGTGGGGTTGCGGGGCGGGGAGGGGCGCAGGACTTAGGGAGTAAGGAATGGAATGTTGAGGAAAGTGGGTTAGTGATTGTATTCTTTTGGAACTAAAAGAGTGTAAGTAGATACTTTGGGGTGGTTTTTGATATTTTAAGAAGTTTGGGGGCTAATATGTAAGTAAAGTTTGCATTGGAGCTCGACTAATTCGGATTTATGTCGGGTAAGGTTGGAGGACAAGGTACAACTATTGGTGAAAGGGTCATGATCAATAGAACCTAGTTAGATTCGGGCTAGGAGAGTGGTGTCCATTCTTAATAAGTTTCGTAAGGGTTAGCTTGTGTCGGAGAAAAAACCTTTTTTTTTTCGAATTTCTATGATGCAATTAGGGCTGATTAGCAGAAACGAATCAATTTTGATAGCCCTTTCTGGCTAGGGGAGGGCGGGGGTTCTCATATGATATATTGGAGCTCGATTGGTTCAAATTTGTGTCGTGTAGGGTTTATTTGGAGGAAGTGTCCCAAATAGAGTGGAAGTTATATAGTGAAGGTGGGTGGGTGATGGGGATGGGAGTGGAAGGGGGGGGGGGAGGACTTAGGGAGTGAGGAATGGAATGTTGAGGAAAGTGGGTTAGTGGATGTATTCTATTGGGACTAAAAGAGTAGAAGTAGATACTTTGGGGTAGTTTTTGATATTTTAAGAAGTTTGGGGGCTAATATGTAAATAAATTTTGTATTTAGGATCGACTAATTCGGATTTACGTCGAGTACAGTTCATTTGGAGGAAGTGTTCCCTAAGAAAAAAAATTTCATACCAAAGACTCAAAATTGAGAATTTTAGTTAAAGGAAGAGCAATTTCATTTGCTATACTATATTCTTTGATAATCACTTCACCTTTTAATTTATTCTTTTACAAATTTATACGAGATTTTGAAGTTTTAAATTTCTCGTTGAAACTTAAAAAGTACATTAAAATTATGACTCGAATAAAACGTAATTAATAGCTATGTTTTTCATTATTATAAAATAATAACTACATATATATGAGTAATATTATTCTAAATAAAATTTGCTATAAAAAGGTAAATATACACTTGAGCAATTAAACATAAATATTTAATGTCAAACGAAGGAGAGTTAGATTACAAGTAAAAGAAAAAGAAGACATGAGGGGAAATAGTCTTCTTAGTTATCGCCAATTATTAAAGATTGTAGTGAGATAAATAAAAATGTTCATTATAAATTTTAAATTTGAATTTTGAGAATAGAAAAAACTTAATAATTGAGAAAAAAAATCTTTCTTACCTATCTTTGGTTAAAATTATCGACAAGGAGTGGAGGCATTTTGTCTTTTACTATAACATGGGACTGTGTATGCTTTTTAAACTAAAATTGATTGATAGAAAGTGAACTTTACTATAAGTTAAAATATCTCAGACAATTTTTTATTTTTTAGCTTTAAATCAGGATATTCAAAAAGAATAATTTGTTCCAGCTTGATAATATCAAGAATTCTTGACTATTTCACGTGAATAGGTTCATCGTCAAAGTATTTTTTTCTTTTCAATATTCTTTTATTGGAGCTTTTCTTATTCCTTTTATCGAATATAATGATATGAATCGAGCTTTAATGAGTTCTAATATGCAACGTTAGTTGATAACCGACCCGTTTTGTTTCCCACTAATAAATCCAAGTCTCCAACTCAATTGCACCTAGCGGTCTTTCTAATGGACAACCCACTGCTTACTCATCTTTTTCTTTAATTTTCCTAAAATATACCGTCAAAACTCTCTATCACGTCACCTTATTATAACAATATTTTACTATAACAATTTGATGTTCTCCAAAATTGATTTTTCATATTATATTTTACTTTTCTATAATGATATTCTACCTACAGCAGCAATGTTGTTTATTATAACGGTACACTCTTTGTAAAATTACATCTATATAACAACATACTCAAATACTATATAATACGAGTAATATTTTGTAAGAAATATATTAGATACAAAATACAAACAACAACAACATACCCAGTATATTCCCACCAGGTGGGGTCTGGGGGGGGTAAAGTGTACGCAGTCCATACCACTACCTCAGGTGAAGTAGAGAGGAGATACAAAATAAAATACCAAAATATTTATGATAATCATCATTAATGTCATGTACACAGTAAATTTTAAGTACGAATATCTAATTTAAAGAAAAAAATATATTGAAATGGTGCACATCAATTAAATCATAACTTCACAAGGAAAAGACTATTAATGTTTATCTTTTTTATATTTATGCTATTTCTAATTTTGTATACTTTTATTTATAATAACTAAATGAGATCTGAATATCAAATATAAGTATATATACAACATAGGTTTGACTTCAGTAGTATTTGTGTGCGCCTTTTTGGTATCAAGGGTAATTTAGTATAATCAATGCTAATAATTGATTTCACCACGTTAAAAGACACTTAAAATAGATCGGAGAAAGTCCCATTTATGTATCATAATTTTTTTTCAACCCATTTATGTATCATTGAAGCAACAAACAATAACATACCCGTAATCATACAAATGAAGTCTAGAGAGAGTGAGTGTACGCAGACCTTATCCTTTCTTGTCGAGGTTAAAAAGATAATACAAAGGAAAATAACGACAGCAAAATAACAAAATAAACAAAGCAATTAAACTAACAAATAATAGTAAGAATAAAAAATAAAATACTAATCTATGCAAACACTAGGTAAACTACAAATATGGAGACAACATTGAGGCATACAGGAAATTGGGAATTGGGATCGGGGATCAAACAAAGACGGATTCAAGATTTAACATTGGTAAATCTCACAACAAAATTCAAGTTAGTACTCCTATACAATAATAAATGAGTCCACAATTAAATATTTGTAGATATTTAATGAATCTTCTAATGCATATAGTACAAAATTTGGGCAAAAATTATTTAATTCATGTTAATCACATAGATTACGAGCTAGATCCGAATCTGGAATCAATCCGAATTACGGCATTTTTAAAATAGACTAAGATCTTTTATACCAAAAAGGACTGAATGTCACATGAGAATTATGACCTAATACTTAATCAAGTATGCCCATAATGATTGAGTTTTGGGTTTACATAGAAGTAGAGCCAAAATTTAGATATGCTGCATAAATTAATTAAATATCATACCTATGACTATAAGATGAGCAATATCATGTGGACAAAGTTTAAGTCCTCAAACTAAGAAAAGAATAACATGAAATAGCATACGATTGAAGTTTAGCCAAGATTCTACTATAGCACAAAGGTAGAGATAAAGCCTGCGTACATCGTACTCTTTCCAAACCCCACTAGTGGGATTTTTTTAGTTTAGAAGCAATTAAAGTGAGAAAAATAGTGAGGGATAACAAAATATTGCAGAAACACACACAAAATCAATATCCCACATCCAAGAAGATTAGCTACAGTTCAACATAAGGTAAAACCAGCAGAGAAAATAAATGTTCACGGTTCAACCAAAAAGATCAATTTTCAGCAGAAGAACAGAATCACATCAACTTAAGTTTGATTCGGAATCAAAATCTTAAAGTTAAAATTAACTTCCAGCAGCATCATTTCGGTAAAACTCAATTTCAAGCAAACAAAGCTTGTGATCAAGCTCTTATATAATCAGTAATCAGAGATGAAGATAAAAACAAAGCAGATCCGTGACAAGATGGCTTTTATTGACCTTTTACTTTCTTTTTTTTTTTTGATAACCGTGGTGTCCGGGCCAGCTTGCGCGCACCTCGACTAATTCCACGGGATACCTGCCACCTCCCAGGTAAATCTGACCACCAAGGCTAGAACAAATGGGAAGAAATCACCTAGTGTTTGTCTCTGTTGGGAATTGAACGTGAAACCTCATGGTGCTCAACCCACTTCATTGAGCCATTAGGCCACACCCTTGGGTGCTATTGACCTTTTACATGAATCAGTCCATATTATAGCCTATTTCTTCAACAGAAGATCATCAATACTTGAACGAAAAGTAAGTAAAGTTCAAACTGAATGAGAAACATCTGTACCTATAACGCAAGAAAACCACATATATTGGAGTAATATGGACATCCTTCAGGACTATCCAATTCAGAGCTAAAAGCATTGCTAAAAAAAAAAAAAAAAAGAGAAGTTGATACAGGGAAACAAAATCTGAAACTAGAGGGAAGGAACTTACGATTTCATGGAGGATTCGATGTATACTTGAAAGCTACAGCAAGCTAAATGAGATCCATCAAAGATCTTCACTCAACTTGAAGAAATTCTAGATCTTGAATTGCTGCACAGTGACCATTACTGGAAAAAAATGATGAAACAACTCCTTGTTGCAACTACTTTAAGCAAACTGTGAAGTACCCTGCAGACCTGAACTGAAAAAAAGAGGTGATACACAATTTGAAGACAGCTATCTCGATTTCAGTAGCCACCTTTCCAGAAAACAACCATAATAGTATGCATTTATTAATAGAGCTATCTGGGAACACAATGTTATGGAAAAGATTGCACTAATGATGGGCCAACATTATGTCAGTGCGAAAAATCCCGAGACCCTAATAGAATACAAGTTGAGCAATGTCGATGATAATAGTTGCATACAATGTAATACAAAATCACTAGCTAGGAATTCTCAGCATATGCAGAACATGCCTAATGCTGTTTGTCAGTTACCTAAATCAGGGCCAACAAGAAATAAAGGCCAGATGATACACAAGTATGTCCTAAGATATCAAAAGGTTAACTTGAGGTGACTTGGTCGACTATGGTGGCTTCTTGCTGCACTGAACTGTTCTCCACAGAGTTGCTAGCACCTGTTGCAGCTGGTTCTGTGCCATTGATCTCCTCAATTGGAATCTCCCTGTCAATCTGCTCCTTTTCGTCTACTTTAGCATCATTAGAATACTGAACCAGTGGATCTGCAGCGGCAGAAGCTTCTTCTGCAGTCTTTTCTTGGCCAACTGAGGTTACCTTGCTGAGATCAGCAGAATGAGATGAGGCATCTTCCCCAGCTGGTTTACTCTCGTTCTTATTTTGCTCGAGCACATTCAGTGCATCTGCAGCGGCAGGAGCTTCTTGTGCTGCACTTTCTTCTTGGCTAGCTGAGGTCGCCTTGCTGAGTTCAGCAGAATGAGATGAGGCGTCTGTCCCAGCTGGTTTACACTCTATCTTATTTTCCTCGAGAAGATTCAGTGCATCTGCAGCGGCAGGAACTTCTTCTGCACTTTCTTCTTGGCTAGCTGAGGTTGCCTTGCTGAGTTCAGCAAAATGAGATGCGGCATCTGTCCCAGCTGGTTTACTTTCGTTCTTATTTTCCTCAAGCACATTCAATGGTAGCGGTTTGTTGAGGCTGTTATCGAGAGGCTTATCTTCAGCTTCTTGAATTTCCATTTTCTCTATAATTCCCTCATCCATTGTTTCTTTTTCTTTCACAATTTCCATCTTATCTTCACTTGCCGGAGGTTCCTCGGGGATAATCTCACCAACATTGGTCTTCTCCTCATCATCCTTTAAGCTGTCTCCATCGGTGAGAACCTTCTTAGCGGCAATCTCTACATCTTGAACTTCTTGATCCTCTGCATCTGGCAAAGCAGGTTCATCACTTCCCTTGGTTTCTTTCTCAGTAGCAGCCTCAGCTTCCTGCTCGTCACCATCCTCCTTAGCTCCTTTTTTGGAACTTGATTTCCTTGGTTTCTTACTGGGAGTATCACTTTCTGGTGTCTCCGTTGCTTTAGATTTTTCACCCAATCTAGTTGATCGTCTAGGAGTGTCACCTGAATAAGTCAGAAAGTAAAGGATTCGTCCAATCAATAAGGAACTTAAACAAAGCTCCCAGACATAAATCTGCAGCATCTCATCCCACAAATTTACTGGATAATTCTCTGGGAGACATGTATTCCAGATATGCACAAACAAACAAAAGGAGAATAGAGAATATATACCTGTACCCCAATCAAATTCAGAAGCAGGAGGTCCTCCTGGATGAGATTTCAGATACTTGTCCAGTTGCCTCTTATTCTTAATTTCATCGCCGTCAGGTGAAACAAATACAATATCATTCCTTCTAGGGGTACTGCTCTTGCTTGGAGTGAACTGGAAAGACAAACAAATACTTACTACCAACAAAATATCAACTGATCTAAATCAAAATATTTCCACAAGTCGGCATTCTAAATACAAACTCAAGTTTTCTATTTAACCCTCTAAGAAAAATTCACTTTGGAATTTTAAGCCACGTCAGATCTCACATGAGATAGACCACATATCCCATCAAAAGGGGATAAAAGTCCAGATTCACTGATATTGCATATCCGTTCCGCACAAGTAATTACAGTAGGCACCACATTCAACAAAGTCAAATGGCAATCAGTAATTCAACCTAAGGCTCAAGGGGGCCTGGGAATCAGGAATCTCAAGCTTCACAACAACAGCTTACTCATGAAATGGCTTTGGAGATATGGACAAACTGACGCTGGGTATTGGAGGGACATCATCAAGGCTAAATATGGCATTCAAGATCACTGGTGTCCAAAGAAAAGCACTGAGCCCCATGGTGTTGGGGTTTGGAAACACATAAGCAGTTTCCAAGATGATTTCTTCCGGGAAGCATACTTCAAGGTTGGTAATGGGCTCAAGATCAGATTTTGGCAAGACAAATGGATAGGGGACTCTATACTAAAAGACTCTTTCCCCTCCTTGTTCCAGATAGCCTCCAATAAAGAAGCAAGTATAGCTCAATATAGAGACAACAATTGTTGGACTCCAATTTTCAGAAGAAATTTTCAGGATTGGGAAATTGATGACTTCATATCCCTCCTAGAAACTTTGGAAAACACTACATTGGTGGCTGAAGATCCAGACGGGATCCTTTGGGGTAATTCCAAGGATAAGACCTTCATTGTGAAAGAATGCTACAATAACTGGTGCTCCCAGAATGGCATCCTAGAAATTTGGCCTTGGAAACATGTTTGGAGAACTAGGCAACCTCTCAAAGTATCTTGCTTCACCTGGACAGCACTAAAGGAAGCATGCCTAACACAAGACAATCTCAGGAAAAGGGGTGTAATTCTCATCAACAGATGTGTCATGTGCAAGCAGACCAATGAGAGTGTTAATCACCTATTTTTGCACTGCCCTGCAGCCGCTAGCTTATGGCATTTTTTCTACTCTATGCTTGGCCTCCAGTGGGTAATGCCCTACAACATCAAAGACGCCTATGCTAGCTGGATAATGTGGAGAGTTGACAAATCCATCAAAAAGATCTGGAGAATGATCCCAGCAGTCATATTTTGGAGCCTATGGAAGGAGAGAAACAACAGATGTTTTGATGGAATATCAACCTCTTTTTGCACTCTCAAAGCTAATTGTTTAGTTAGTTTATTTAGTTGGCACTTTCTTGCCCCTGTAAACAGTGTGGATAGCTATTTAGATTTTGTTTGTTCCCTTTCTCTAGTACAGTAGAGTAGCAGGGACCCTTTTGACTGTTTTACAGGTTTTTGCCAAGCTAGCTCCATATATCTCTGTTTGGAGCAGCTTCCCTTGCACACTTGTGCCTTTGTTACTCTGCATCTTCTTGATGCTTATCTAATATCATTTAATTACTTTACCAAAAAAACAAAAAAAAAACAACTTAATAAACCTTCAAAGTTGAAGTTGATTCAAGCTTCTGACAATCTTAAGAAATATTTCAAACGACATCAAAATTTATGTACTAGGGCATACATTAGTTTCCAAGGAAATCCTAAATACTGGTATAAATAACTTTCCTAAATAAGCATCTATTAGTACTCCAGATGTTCATGGTCAATACTGGAGCAGCTTGCACCCTCGATAAGATAAAGAGCTGTTCAGTAACTATTTTAAGTCTTTCGAATAATGGCTTGGAAGTCATATGAGTTAAAAGAGATGACTAAATCAACCAACACCACAGCCTCTTAATTGTGATATCATACAGATTAGCTAGGAGACCATTCTGCCAACGTCCTAAATGCTGGTATAAGTACCTTTCCTAAATAAGCATTGATATCAACAGATTAGCCAGGAGACCATTCCGCCAACATCTTTTATGCTGGTATAAATACCTTTCCTAAATAAGCATTCATGAGTAGTATAGATGTATCTCGTGGTCAATACTGGAACAACTTGCCCCTCAATAACATAAAGAACTGTTCAATAACTATCTTATCCCTTTCAACTTATGGCCTGGACGCTATATAACTAAAGCATAATGTACCTACTTGTTTGAGTTACATGATACGTCACTCAAAATTTTTCATTCAGATTCAAAAGAAAGGAAAACCTATGTCAAAAAATAAATTCTACTAAGCTCATATAAGACAAATCTGCATATACATACTGAATATACCTAAATTGCGTAAATTTTTGCTAGGAAGCTAACTAAGGCATAATGAACCTACTTGTTTCAGAGTTACACGTCACTCATAATAAAAAACCTAGGTCACAATTAACGCTTAACAAGAAATACAATCTGAAACAACAAAAACAGCAAATCAAAATTTAATCACCAAATCATAGCCTCTTAATGTTAAATTCACTCAAATGAAAGCCTAATCCGTACATTAACAATAGCAAAAGTTATATGTCCACTTTCAACGACAAACACGCACCTAACAAAGACAATTTCCATTACTATAAACTCAGATTGTTTCAGAGTTACGCGACATGTCACTCATAATTAACACCTAGGTCACGGTTAACGTTTATAACATATCACTAATTTGATACAAAAAACATTGAAATAACAAAAACAGCTATTCAAAATTTAATCACTAAATCGTAGCCTCCTAATGCCAAACATAACACAAACAACTCAAAAGAAAACCTAATCCACACACTAACAGCAGCAAAAGTTATACCTCCACGTTCAACAAGAAACACGCAACTAAGCAAAGACAATTTCCATAACGACCGTCACTCATAATTAATGTTAACATATCACTAATTCAAAACAAGAAATACAATCCTAAACCTCAAAAAACAGCTAATTCGAAATTTAATCACCAAATCTTAACCTCCTAATGTCCAAATTCAACTCAAACAACTCAAATGAAAACCTAATCCACAACTAACAAATCACTATTTCAAAACAATAAATATAATCCGAAACCAAAAAAAAAAAAAAACTAACCCGAAATTAAATCATCAAATCATAGCCTCTTCATGTCAAATTCAACTTAAACAACTCAAATTATTACCTAAATCCAAACCACTCCACCGAAAACCTAATCCACACGAACATATCACTAATTCAAAACAAGAAATATAATCTGAAACAACAAAAAACAGCTAAATTGAAATTTAATCACCAAACCATAGCCTCTTAATATCAAATTCAACTCAAACAACTCAAATGAAAACCTAATCCGCACTAACAAGAAATATTTACATTACTATAAACCAGATTGTTTCAGAATTACACGACATGCCACTCATAATTAACATCTAGGTCACAATTAACGTTTAACACATCACTAGTTCCAAACAAGAAATATAATCCGAAACAACAAAAAACAGCTACAATCGAAATTTAATAAGTAAATCATACCTTCTTAACGTTAAATTCAACTCAAAAGAAAACCAAAATCGCACACTAACATCAGCAAAAGTTATATCTTCACTTTCAACCACAAACACACAACTACACAAAGACAATTTCCATAATTATAAACTCAGATTGTTTCAGAGTTGCATGACATTAAAACTTAACATATCGCTAATTCAAAACAAGAAATACAATCCAAAACAACAACCCAAAAAAAAAACAAAAAACAAGCTAAATCATAACCTCTTACTGTCAAATTCAACTCAAATGAAAACCTAATCCGCAATTAACACAACATGTCACTCATAATTAAAAACCTAGGTCACAATTAACACTTAAACATATCACTAATTCAAAATCAAGTAATATAATCCTAAACAACAAAAATATAACCTCTTAAATGCTAAATTCAACTCAAAAAACTCGAATGAAAACGTAATCCGCTTGTGACCTAGGTGTTTTGTTCACGATTAAAACTTATAACATATCAGTAATTCAAAACAAGAAATACAATCCTAAACAACCAAAAAAAACAACTAAATCAAAAAATTAATCACCTAATCACAACCTCTTAACATCAAATTCAACTCAAACAACTCAAATGAAAAAAACCTAATAATCACACAAACAATTTCCGTAACTTTAAAAAGCAAAGTATTAAAGGAATACGAACTCTCTTCTTCCAGTCAGGCGGCGCCGGTAATTCAATCAAAACGACGTGATCCGGAAAAAAACTAGCTCACAATTAACGCTAAACATATCACTAATTCAAAACAACAAATATAATCCTAATCCTAAACCTCAAAAAAACACCTAAATCAAAAAAATTAATCACCAAATCACAACCTCTTAACATCAAATTAAACTCAAATGAAAAAAAAAACACTAATAATCACAAAAACAATTTCCACAACGGCGAAGAAAGTATATTAAAGAGTACGAACTCTCTTCTTCCAGCCAGGCGGCGCCGGTAATTCAACCGGAACGACGTCGTTTTTCTCCATTTCCGTTCTTTTTCTTTGAAAACTTTGAAGATTTTCCCGCTCTGAGAGTGAACTTTCTAGAACTGAAGATAAAAAAGGGGAATTTTTCGAATTGGGGCAAATCAAATAGGGATAACTACGGACGTCAGATTTTTTTCCTTAATTATATTGGATTTAATATTCAGTTGAAGTCCGGTCAGGTCAACTAACTTTTGTAATTTCAACGAAGATTTTGGATCTCTTTGTATTTATTGCTAAATTTGGGTATTGTTTACTTGTCTTCAACAAGAGTTCGTTGGAAAAAGTTAATGTTACAAATCGACCCCTTTTCTTCTTCTTCTTTTTTTTTTTTTTTACCCCAATATGCATAAATCCACGAGCTATAAAAACAACCACTTGTAGAAATATATACGTTTAATAGACACTTAGGGGTTATTTGGTAGCTGGTTTGAAGTGAATTATGTATGTATTAAATTCTGTATAAGTAATACTCCCTCCGTTTAAAAAAGAATGACATGTTCTGACTTGATACGGAGTTTGAGAAAATAAAGAAAACTTTTGATTCATGTGGTCTTAATTTCAAGTTATGTTGAATGTACCAAAATGCCCTTCAATCTTGTGGTCTTAAACATGACACGTGAAAAGTTGGAGTTAAAATATTGTCAAAAAAGAAAAGGATCATTCATTTTTAAACAGACTAAAAAGGAAAGTAGGTAATTCATTTTTAAATGGAGGGAGTATCATGTTTGGTAGCTAGTTAGGAGGGTAAGTTATTCATATATAAAATTAATACGGTGTTTGATTTGCAATTGACAAACCTACATAATTAATACATACATATATAATTATGAGGGAATCTATGTATTATCTTATGCAAGATAAAAGGTGGGATAAGTAATACATGTATAACTAATCCATGCATAACTAATACCTGCATAAATACATAGATACCCTCATAACTATCCTTCTATTACTAATACCTGCAGAACTCTAACTAGTTACCAAACGACCCCTTGAGGGTCATTTGGTTATTGGTTAGATTATACAAGTATATTTAGTAATGCAGGTATTATACGGATATTAGCTATTTCATTTTCTACCCTACATAAGATAACATGTTATGTGTGTTTCTAAATTTCAAACCAAATATCATATTAATTTTACACATGAATAACTTACTTCATAACTAGATACGAAACGTTGTATAACTTGTATAAAAATTAATACATTGAATAAGTTATTAGCTACCAACAGGCAACAACCCCATGTGGCTCAATTCTTCTTCAATCCCCGCGCATAGCAATAACTTAGTGCATCGATCTGCCATTTTTAAGTCCACTATTCCAATAATACAATTTCCAATTTTAAGAGTGGTTCTAAGATGCTTATATATAATTGATCTGTTCATATTAATTTGTTAAAAAATTTCATGTAAAAGGCTTAAACTGATGTTTAGGATCTGTTTGTATTTATTGCTAAAAATGGGCATTGTTTCCTTTTCTTCAACAAGAGTTCGTTGGATGTACCAAATAAGAAAAAAAACAAAAAAAACAAGACTTCGTTGGAAAAAGGATCACAAATTGACATATGAATAAATATACTACTTCAATAAAGACAATTTACTATTTTAAGCATGGTTTCTAATATGCTGATATATGTAACTAATCGACTGAATACATCGACAATCTTTTAAATTTGTTGAAAATTTTAATTTAGATATTTAAACTAATGTTTATAGAAATAACCACATAACTTACATTCTCTTAACAATATAAAATTTGTGTCTCACACACGATAGGACAACAGTTTACTATTTTAAGCATGGTTTCTAATATGTTGATATATGCAACTGATCGACGAAATACATCGACAATCTTTTAAATTTGTTAAAAAATTTAATTTAGATATTTAAACTAATGTTTATTGAAATAATTACATAACTTACATTCTCTTAACAATATAAAATTTGTGTCTCACACACGATAGGACAACAAATATATCTGAATTAATATGTGACTTGAGAAAAAGAATCTTGTATTTTATACGAATTTGTTAGATATGATATTTTAATAGAAATAGTTACTTGGAAGAATATAATATTAGAAAAGAGTAGATTTGTCAAACTCTAATTTATTTATTAATAAAAATCGGTTAAAAATTGTTAACAACAACAAAAAAAGATAAGATAGATAAATGTAATATAGTAAATCATGAAGGAGCTGTCCGGTTGATCGAGTTGGGCTTGGGCTTTTAATTAATTATTATTAGTAGTTTCCGATACTACGATTATGTGGACTTGGGCTTATCATTAGTATATTAAATAAGGGATCTTTCATAAATAGCGCTATTTGGCGTTCATTTTACAATGTACAACTAGTTTTTTTCCTTCAAAATGTAGAAATTTGATGATTTATAAATCGACCGTAACGAACGACGACTCATATTTAAGCATGACGCGTAAGCTCGAGTCGGAGTCGTATGAGACAAAAGTCTCACATAATGATCCACTTCCACTTGAATATGCTAAATTAGGAGAAGAAGTGTCCCGAATCAATGCATTCCATTTTTAGCAGAGGTTCCTTCTATATAATCCTTTGAAGTACTTCGCACACCTTCGAAGAGTGAAAGTTCTTTTCAAAATAGTAAAATATATTGTATTTATACGCATGCAATATGTAATTCTAATTAAAACCATATGAATATAGTATCTTATTTTAACTATATGCATATGCATGTGTTATCAAAGCAGAAGTTTGATATGTGTATGTTTATAAAGATATCAATTGTATATGTAGCTAACTGAATTCAATGCATATGCAGACCAATTGTTGGGAGGTCAACTGAATATGAAAGATATGTGAAGTGTATGTTGTATGTATGGCTGGAGGAACCAACACCTAGAAATATATGTTGTATATATGTTTTACCTGTATGTCAGGTGTTTATTATCATCTTCAGTGAGAAAGTGTTTACTGCTAGGGTTTATAAATATACAGATACATATATCTTGTATATTTGCTATAAAATATATAATATCACTATTTTTTTAGAAGACTTTCAAAATCGCTACATCAGATAATCTTTTCATTGAATAACATATAGTAATAAATACTTATATGCAGTTTTTGTGATTTCATACCATCAAGAAATTACCATTTATAGTTCTTCAACCTGTTTTTGAAAGAAGTAACTTTCTATAGGTGAAAAAATTGAATAATATTTATCTGATTAGCACGATTTTAGAAGTTTCAAAAAATAGTAATTTTTTTTTTCTTACAGAATATATATAACGGTCAAAATATATAACTTACATATAATTTTTTGTTGTATAGAATTCGGTCAACTTGCATACAATTCTTTTGTTGTATTCAAATTCGATCAAAACAACCACTTGCATACAATTTTTTTGTATACAAAAATCAAACAAAACATACAACTTACATACAATTTGTATACAACTTGCATACAATTATGTTGTTGTATACACTTTGTATGTCATTCTTATGTATTTTATATGCCGTGTGTAACGTATTTATGTTTTTCTCTTTGAGTTTCAATCTAAAATTCCAACCAAAATCAACTCTAAGTTCCACCTGTCTCTCTCAAAATTGAGATATAAATTCCAAAGGACATTTCCAATTGTTTGTTGCAACACCCAATTCAAATAAACAATATTTTCGCAAAAAAAAAAAAAAACACTTGAATTTAAATCTTCGAATTATTTTTATGGTTGTCATGGAGCTTTTTGATAAGTATAATTAGCTTTCAAATTCTAAAATTCAGAAAATAAAAAATAATAGTTTCACTAGTTTGAGTTTGAGTTGCTTGTTTGGATTCATTTGACTTGCATTCAAAAATCTTTGGTGGTGTTTGGAGTAGAAATTATAATTGGTTTTTGAAATTATGTATAGTTGAAAACTGATTTTGACTTGAATTTGTTTGAGACTTAGCTATTTATGAGTGTTGAGGATTGAAATCGATACTTTAAAGCTCAAGTTATTGGAGCCTAAAATGATAAAGATTGGAGCCTTATCTTATCTTTTTTTTTTTTTTTTCTAATTCATGGTTGTTTAATCATTTTTTTTTTGTTTATTGTTTTAGCACACCAAAAGAAACTTAAAATATTTTAAATTAACAATTGGCTGACTAATAAAAGGATTGCTTCATATTCTCCTAATCCTAAATAGCATAGCGAATAAATCCTTTATTATTTTTATTTATTTAAATAATAAAAAGAATTCTTTTAGAAATAACAATTATTTTTTTATCAGTTTAATTATCTGAAAAGCGCTACGTACTAGGAATTTGTCTATTCCAAAGGCTCTCCCTCCACCCCTAGTTTAATTAATTGGAAAGTAAAGCACTAACTACTAGGAATTGTCTATTCCAAAGGCTCTCCCCCCACCACCCTGGTTTAACTATCTGGAAAGCGAAACGTTACTTACGAGAGGAATTTGTCTATTCTCAAGGGTCCCCCCTCTCTTGGTTTAATCATTTGGAAAGAGAAGCGCTACCTACAAGGAATTTATCTATTCCCCGAGCTTCCCCTACCCCGGGTTTAATCATTTGGAAAGCGAAACGCTATCTAAAATGGGATTGAAATCGATACTTTTACCGCTCAAGTTGTTGAAGCCTGAAATGGAAAAAATTAAAGTCTTATCTTTTATTGTATGTATACAAATAGTAAATATAGTAATGTTATTACTTGTAATTAAATGATAACCTCAATAATAGTAATTTTTGGATTAGTTTTCACATATATATCAGTTGGATAAATCTCTAATTAAATTTCATAGTTACATTATATGTATCCGATTTCGTCCAAATTGTGTTAATAAAATACAAAAATAACTTGCATTTATTTTTCATAAAGATTTCATTCACATCCATATCCACAACAAAAGCACAAAATAATCTCTCATAATAAGTTGAATTTTGTATTATATTTCTCTTGATGAAAGATATAACAAAAATTATTAAAAAGTTCCAAGTCCATAGAGAAAACAACTTACTATTAATTTTTTAGTTTGATAATTGAAATTTTGTAAATGTTACAGAACAGTATAAGAGTACTACAAAAAAATACCTAGTCTTCGACGGACTTGTCAAAAATGTTTTCAAAAAATTCTTCCTCAGAAATATCATATTTTTTATCACGACGAGAACGTTCGTTAGAAATTCGTATTTTCTTTTAGAAATAACAATTATTTTCTTTTTTATCAGTTTAATTATCTGAAAAGCGAAGCGTTACCTGCGAGGAATTTGCCTATTCTCGAGGCTCCTCCCTCCCCTGGTTTAATCATTTGGAAAGCGAAGTGCTACCTACGAAGACTTTGTCTATTCATGGAGCTCTCCCCCACCCCCATCCCCCAGTTTAATCATCTTGAAATGGAGTTGAAATCGATAGCCTAAAATGGAAAAAATTAAAGTCTTATTTGTTGACACCCAATTTTGATCATCCTTTTCATCGTTTTTACTCATTCGAACATCTATTTTGTTCGCGAGGCCAAAATCGCTATTTTTACTTATTTTTATCAAAAGTTGTGATAATATATACTATTCACATTATTTAAGTATTATTGTTATATGATTATTATTTTCAATTATTTTTTATCATTATTGTTATATCACATTCTTTACTTGCAAAGTTATTGTTTACTTAATCTTTTACATTTCTCTTTTACTATATTTTAAAAGTATTTGGTCAAATATTTTAAGAGTTGTTATTCTTTTATGGTGAATTATTAATTTTATATAAAATATAATGGTTGATTTGATAATTTAGACTTAGTAATTTAGTAACTACCCATTTTGTTTTATTTTTTTTGATAGAAATTTATTTAGTCCTAAACAAGCTCAAAAATCAAATTCAAATTTTATCAAATCTTTTCATAAGTAGAAAAATCCTCCTCACTATCTTTCCTTTCTTGTGAAGAATATTTTTATTCTCAAAATCGTTTCAAATCAATTTTACCTATTTTATTTTACTCCTTCCATATCCATAAAATCCTCCTACAAAATCAAAATATCCTTTTATTAAAAGGAAGAATATTACTTTCTCTAAAATAATCCCTCCTATCATCCCTTTACATGAAGAAAATATTTTCTTTCCATCTTGAACTCCCTCTCCTAACATTCCCCCCCCCCCCCCCCCCTCTTTTTCTACATATACTAGGCACTAATTCACCTTAGAAAGAGGAGTAGAGGGAGGATTGGTTCTTCTTCACGAATCACTTTGGCACCAATCCAAAAGAATTACACATAACTATAAACACACACAGTGTGTGTTTATAGTTATGTCATACAAAGACTAGTGGAGGAGCTTTCTAAGAATATTGCTTTTGCTTGTTGTGTACGGGTTACTCCTGATGTGAAGAGTTTATTAGGTTCTTGTATGTTTTGATCAGTTGTATTTGTTTCTAGTTCTTGTGGTACATCAGGTAGTCACCTGATGATAGTTCTGTTTGGTTAGGACTTTGAGATAGCAGTTGTGTCCGTGCTGTGATTTTGTATTGATTTGCTTGGTGATTAATAAAGTTCAGTTAATTACCAAAAAAAAAAAAAAGGCACAAAAAAATCTCTCATAATAAGTTGAATTTTGTATTATATTTCTCTTGATGAAAGATATAACAAAAATTATTAAAAAGTTCCAAGTCCATGGAGAAAACAATGTACTATAAATTTTTTAGTTTGATAATTAAATGTATTTGATAATAGAAATTTTGTAAATGTTACATATCAGTATAAGAGCACTACTGTTAAAATACCCAGTCTTCGAAGAACTTGTCAAAAATATTTTTGAAAAATTCTTCATCAGAAATATCATATTTTTTATCACGACGAGAACGTTTGTTTGAAATTCGTGTTTACTTTTAGAAATAACAATTATTTTCTTTTTTATCAGTTTAATTAGCTGAAAAGCGAAGCGTTACCTATGAGAAATTTCTCTATTCTTGAGGTTCCTCCCTCCCCTGGTTTAATCATTTGGAAAGCGAAGCACTATCTACGAAGACTTTGTCTATTCACGGAGCTCGCCCCGCCCCCATCCCCCGGCTTAATCATCTAGAAATGGGATTGAAATCGATACATTAGAGCTCAAGTTATTGGAGCCTAAAATGGAAAAAATTAAAGTCTTATTTATGTATACAAGTAGCAGATATAGTAATGTTACTGGTAATTAAATGATAACATCAATAATAGTAATTTTTGAAACAGTTTTCACATATATGTTAGTTGAATAAATCTCTAATTAAATTTCATAGTAACATTATATGTATCCGATTTTCGTCCAAATTGGGTTAATAAAATACAACATAACTTGAGTTTATTTTTTTATAAAGATTTCATTCACATCCATATCCATTACCAGTGTTTTAAAAGGCAGTTTTGAGGCTCGCCCCGAGGCGGGGCACTGACAAATCGTCTTGAGGCATAGCTGTGGGGCTTAGTCCTATGAGGCTTACGCCCTAAGCGCCCGAGACCTAAGAACGCCCAACAGATCTTAGGCAAATTATGGGTTGAATTTCTTAATTGTTGACCCTTATAATTCTTTAATAAACAAAGAATTCCTAATCGTTTGTTCAATCTATAGAAATAAGAAGATTAATAATAACTCAACTAACAAGTCATTGTATTGCTTATTTACTATTTGAAAGCACCGTGAGGGTGAAAGTCATTTAATATTTTTGTAAAAAATACTTAATTAGCCGAATTTTACATCTTCACTTATCATTGGTCTTAATATTATTGTCATACGTCTCAAAATTATCATATTTTTTCATTGTCATGCGTCTCAAAATAATCGCTATATGAAAGTAAATTATTGTGTATTATTATCTCAAAATACCGCGATGGTACTAATAAAGTTTATTGATTATTTTCTTTTAGGGATGTAAATTGCACAGTACGATAGTAATATATTTTACAAAAATGTGATTCCTTTATTATTTGACAGTTAAAATGTTAGAGTTGATTTGTATCTCATAGTAGCTATTATGACATTTCTTATTTATACTTGTAAAATTATATATAAATTTTTATTTTCTATGTGTTTCTTTAATCATGTTTTTAATTATTTTAAACTATTAATTATTTATTACATTATAACACTATTTTGCTACATATTATAAATTAAAAATTTAAAGATCTATGGGGCTTACGCCTCGTCGCCACCCTGTGCTAAGTAAAACGCCATGTCTCACGCCCCTGTCTTTAAAAAACTATCCACAACAAAAGCACGAAAAAATCTCTCATAATAAGTTGAATTTTGTATTATATTTTTCTTGATGAAAGATATAACAAAAATTATTAAAAAGTTCCAAGTCCATAGATAAAACAATCTACTATTAATTTTTTAGTTAGATAATTAAATGTATTTGATAATTGAAATTTTGTAAATGTTACAGATCAGCATAAGAGCATTACTAAAAAATACCTAGTCTTCGACGAACTTATCGAAAATGTTTTCCAAAATTTCTTCCTCAGAAATTCCATATTTTTTTTTTTATCACGACTAGAATTAATAAAATTCGTGTTTTCTCTTAGAAATAATAATTATTTTCTTTATCAGTTTAATTATCTGGAAAGCGAAACATTATCTACGAGGAATTAATCTATTCTCCAGGCTCCCCCCCCCCCCCCCCCCCGGTTTAATCATTTGGAAAGCAAAGCACTACCTACGAAGACTTTGTCTATTCACGGAGCTCCCCCCCCCCCCCCCCCCATCCCCTGGCTTAATCATCTAGAAATGGATTGAAATCGATATATTAGAGGTCAAGTTATTGAAGCCTAAAATGAAAAATGTTTTAAGTCTTATTTATGCATACAAGTAGCAAATATAGTAATATTACTAGTAATGAAAGATAACCTCAAGAATAGTGGTTTTTGGAATAGTTTCACATATATATTAGTCGGATAAATCTCTAATTAAATTTCATAGTCACATTATATGTATCCGATTTTCGTTCAAATTGTGTTAATAAAATACAAAATAACTTGCATTTATTTTTCATAAATATTTCATTCACACCCATGTCCAAAATAAAAGCACAAAAAGATCTCGCATAATAAGTTGAAGTTTGTATTATATTTCTCTTAATGGAAGATATAACAGAAATTATTAAAAAGTTAAGTCGATAGAGAAAACAATCTATTAAATTTTTAATTAGATAATTAAATGAATGTGATAATTTGACTTTTGTAAATGTTACAAATTAGTATAAGAGCACTACAGAAAAATACCTAATCTTCGACGAACTTGTCGAAAATACAACACCAACAATATACCCAGTGAAATCCCACAAGTGAGGTCTAGAGAGGGTAGAGTGTACGCAAACCTTACCACTACATCGGGGAGAGGATGTTTCCGAAAGATCCTCGGCTCAAGTGCAGCAAATCCAAGTACAAAGAAAAAGGAAACAATGAAGAAAATATAGCAACTAACAAGGGAACAATGCAAAGTCTACAAGAAAGAAACAAGAACAACAATAAAGTAGTGCGATGGTCGAAACACAATGAACCACAAACTGTATAGATATCACAAGCAGGGATTACAATACTACGACTAGTACAACGACAAACACCAATAAACCTAAACCCTCGAAAACCAAGACAACACTTCTATCCGACTAGCTTTCTACTCTAATACGCGTCCTCCACACCCTCATATCTAAAATTATGTCCCCGATAACATGAAGTGACACCATGTCAAAAATGTTTCCGACGAAGAATCAATGTTGTTCTAATAATGTTCTTCCCTACACAATAACTATGTAGTATGTACTAATTTGTGGTGAGACTTTGTTATGCTACCCTATTTTAAAGCCACTTAAATGATTATATATGTAATTTAGTAGTTGCAAAGACTTTCTAGATAATTCAATGTCCTCTCTATTAGTACTCCTACAACCATAGCCAAAAATTTTGTAAAGCTATTTCTCAATGTCAATTACTAGCTAGTATAATTTAGTTCCTAAATTATAATTAGGTTTCATTGATCTCATGAAATTTTGGATTTGAGCCGTGGGTATAGAGTCATCATTGATAAAGAGCACCTTACCCTCTTAAATCGAGTCTTACCTTACCGACAAAATTTCAGAATTAGCTAACATTTAGGCAATAAATGAGGTGTCATAACTAAAGTTTGCCTAATTATAGGATGTAGCTCAATATATATGGGAGGGGTGAACCAACAAACTCAGCTGATCATCAGGAATCAGTTAGGTTGTGTCCATGGAGAATTAACTTTCAGGTATTTAAGGGTTCCTTTGGCTTCAAAGAAATACACACTTATCCAGTGGAAACCTTTAATTGATAAAATGGTGGATAGAATCTCCTCTTGGACTGTTAAACAATTGTCTTATTCTGAAAGAGTGCAATTAGTGCGAGCTGTATTATTTAGCATTCAATCCTATTGGTCCTAACTTTTTTAGATCCCTTCAGCTGTGATGAAAGCAATAGAAACACATTGTATGAGCTATATATGGGCTGGTACTAATACTATATCTAAGAAATCTTTGATTGCATGGGATAAACTCTGTTCACCAAAATGTGTTGGAGGTTTTAACTTGATCAACCTGAGGCTATGGAACAAAGCAGCTTTAGCTGCAAGCTACTAGAACCTAGCCCAAAAACAGGATAAACTATGGATTAGGTGGGTGCATGCTTACTACATCAAGAATCAGCCACTGGAGATGTTGCCTAAGCCTAAGTAAGCTAGTTGGATGTTGCAAAGAATCTTGAAAGCTAGGAGGAATCTCTTGCATGTTTCTCCTAGTTTGCTACAGGGTAAAAGAGTTACTAGAAAAATCTATTGAGATTGCTTGAACATACATAGAGGGTTCCTTGGAAATGCTTCATGTATAACAATGCAGCAAGAACAAAGGCTGTATTTACTTTGTGGTTGCACTTTCATGATCGATTACTCACTGATGAGAGACTGTTGCATTGGGGCCTAGAAATTGATGCTGGCTGTGTTTTTGTCCATCTGGATTAGATACTAGAAATCACTTATTCTCTCAATGTGCTTTTGCTATGGATTTGTAGAATAGACTGCTTCAATGGTTGAGGAGAAATGAATATACTGCTGCTACTTGGGATCAACACATGATATGGTGCTTGGCACATGCTAAGGACAAATCCCTACAAGCCAGATCATTTAAGATGCTATTCACTGAGACCATTCATGGCTTATGACTTGAAAGAAATCAGAGGATGTTTGAAAGAATACAAAGACCAGTGGAGGAGCTTTCTAAGAATAATGCTTTTGCATTGCTTGTTGTGTACAAGCTACTCCTGATGTGAAGAGTTTATTAGGTTCTTGTATGTTTTGATCAGTTGTATTTGTTTCTAGTTCTTGTGGTACATCAGGTAGTCACCTGATGATAGTTCTGTTTGGCTAGGACTTTAAGACAATAGGATGAGTTGTGTCCATGTTGTGGTTTTGTATTGATTTGCTTGGTGATTAATAAAGTTCAGTTAATTACCAAAAAAAAAAAAGGCACAAAAAAATCTCTCATAATAAGTTGAATTTTGTATTATATTTCTCTTGATGAAAGATATAACAAAAATTATTAAAAAGTTCCAAGTCCATAGTGAAAACAATCTACTATAAATTTTTTAGTTTGATAATTAAATGTATTTGATAATAGAAATTCTGTAAATGTTACAGATCAGTATAAGAGCACTACTAAAAAATACCTAGTCTTCGACGAACTTGTCGAAAATATTTTTGAAATATTCTTCCTCAAAAATATCATATTTTTATCACGACGAGAACGTTCCTTAGAAATCCATGTTTACTTTTAGAAATAACAATTATTATTTTTTTTATCAGTTTAATTATTTGAAAAGCGAAGCGTTACCTATGAGAAATTTCTCTATTCTTGAGGTTCCTCCCTCCCCTGGTTTAATCACTTGGAAAGCGAAGCACTACCTACGAAGACTTTGTCTATTCATGGAGCTCCCCCCGCCCCATCCCCCGAATTAATCATCTAGAAATGGGATTGAAATCTATACATTAGAGCTCAAGTTATTGGAGCCTAAAATGAAAAAAATTAAAGTCTTATTTATGTATACAAGTAGCAAATATTGTAATGTTACTGGTAATTAAATGATAACCTCAATAATTGTAATTTTTGGAATAGTTTTCACATATATATCAGTTGAATAAATCTCTAATTAAATTTAGTAGTTACATTATATGTATTCGATTTTTGTCCAAATTGTGTTAATAAAATACAACATAACTTGCGTTTATTTTTCATAAAGATTTCATTCACATCCATATCCACTACCAGTGTTTTAAAAGACAGTTTTGAGGCTCGCCCTGAGGCGGGGCACTAACAAATTGTCTCAAGGCATATGTGTGGGGCTTAGTCCTATGAGGCTTACGCCCTAAGCTCCCGAGCCCTAAGCACGCCCAACAGATCTTAGGCAAATTATATGTCGAATTCCTTAATTGGTGACCCTTATAATTCTCTAATAAATAAATAACGCTTAATAGTTTGTTTAATCTATAGAAATAAGAAGATTGATAATAACTCAACTAACAAGTCATTGTATTGCATATTTACTATTTGAAAGCACCGTGAGGACGAAAAACATTTAATATTTTTTTTAAAAAAACTTAATTAGCTGAATTTTACAATCTTCACTTATCATTGGTCTTCATATTATTGTCATACGTCTCAAAATTATCATATTTTATGATTGTCATGCGTTTCAAAATAATCGCTATATGGAAGTAAATTATTGTGTATTATTATCTCAAAATACCGTGAGGGTACTAATAAATTTATTGATTATTTTCTTTTAGAGATGTAAATTGCATAGTATGATAGTAATATATTTTATAAAAATGTGATTCTTTTATTATTTGACAGTTAAAATGTTAGAGTTGATTTGCATCTCATAGTTGCTATTATAGCATTTCTTATTTACACTTGTAAAATTATATATGAATTTTTATTTTCTATGCGTTTCTTTAATCATGTTTTTAATTATTTTAAACTATTAATCATTTATTGAATATTATTTTTGCATTATAACACTATTTTACTATATTATAAATTAAAAATTTAAAGATCCATGGGGCTTATACCTCGTCGCCTCGAGGCTTACGCCTCACCCTGTGCTAAGTAAAATGCCATGTCTCAAGCTTCCGCCTTTTAAAACACCGCCCACAACAAAAGCACAAAAAAAAATCTCATAATAAGTTGAATTTTGTATTATATTTCTCTTGCTGAAAGGTATAACAAAAATTATTAAAAAGTTCCAAGTCCATAGAGAAAACATAAGAGCATTACTAAAAAATACCTAGTCTTCGACGAACTTGTCGAAAACTTGTTGAAAATATTTTCGAAAAATTCTTCCTCAGAAATCCCATATTTTTTATCACGACTAGAACGTTCATTAGAAATTCGTGTTTTCTTTAGAAATAACATTTTTTTTTTAATTAGTTTAATTATCTGAAAAGCGAAGTGTTACCTATGAGGAATTTGTCTATTCTCCAGGTTCCCCCCTCCCCTGGTTTAATCATTTTGGAAAGCAAAGCACTACCTACGAAGACTTTGTCTATTCACGGAGCTCCCCCAACCCCCATCCCCTGGCTTAATCATCTAGAAATGAGATTGAAATTGATATATTAGAGCTCAAGTTATTGGAGCCTAAAATGAAAAATGTTGAAGTCTTATTTATGCATACAAGTAGCAAATACAGTAATATTACTAGTAATTAAATGATAACCTCAAGAATAGTGTTTTTTGGAATAGTTTCACATATATATCAGTTGGATAAATCTCTAACTAAATTTCATAGTTACATTATATGTATCCGATTTTCGTTCAAATTGTGTTAATAAAACACAAAATAACTTGCATTTATTTTTCATAAATATTTCATTCACACCCATGTCCACAATAAAAGCACAAAAAGATCTCGCATAATAAGTTGAAGTTTGTATTATATTTCTCTTAATGGAAGATATAACATAAATTATTAAAAAATTAAGTCGATAGAGAAAACAATCTATCGAATTTTTAATTAGATAATTAAATGAATGTGATAATTTGACTTTTGTAAATGTTACAAATTAGTATAAGAGCACTACAGAAAAATACCTAATCTTCGACGAACTTGTCGAAAATACAACACCAACAATATATCCAGTGAAATCCCACAAGTGAGGTCTAGAGAGGGTAGAGTGTACGCAGACCTTACCACTACATCGGGCAAAGGATGTTTCCGAAAGACCCTCCGCTCTAGTGCAGCAAATCCAGGTACAAAGAAGAAGGAAACAATGAAGAAAATATAACAACTAACAAGGGAACAATGCAAAGTCTACAAGAAAGAAACAAGAACAACAATAAAATAGTGCGATGGTCGAAACACAATGAACCACAAACTGTATAGATATCACAAGCAGGGATTACAATACTACGACTAGTACAACGACAAACACCAATAAGCCTAAATCCTCGAAAAGCAAGACAACACTCCTATTCGACTAGTTTTCTACGCTAATACGCGTCTTCCAGACCCTCCTATCTAAGATCATGTCCTCGATAACATGAAGTTACACCATGTCAAAAATGTTTTCGACAAATTCTTAATCCCATATTTCTGACGATGTTGAGAACGTCCGTCTGTTTTTTTAGCCGTGGAGTGTGTCAAACTTGATTTCTAATCAATGTTGTTTTAATAATGTTCTTCCCTACACAATAACTATGTAGTATGTACTAATTTGTGGTGAGACTTTGATATGCTACCCTATTTAACAGCCACTTAAATGATTATATATGTAATTTAGTAGTTGCAAAGACTTTCTAGATAATTCAATGTCCTCTCTATTAGTACTCCTACAAACATAGCCAAAATTTTTGTAAAGCTATTTCTCAATGTCAATTACTAGCTAGTATAATTTAGTACCTAAATTATAATTAGGTCTCATTGATCTCATGAAATTTTGGATTTGAGCCCAGGGTATAGAGTCGTCATTGATAAAGAGCACCTTACCCTCTTAAATCGAGTCTTACCTTACCGACAAAATTTCAGAATTAGCTAACATTTAGGCAATAAATGAGGTGTCATAACTAAAGTTTGCCTAATTACAGTATGTAGCTGCAGTCTAGTAGCTAAAAATACAAATTAGAGATTCTATTACAAATACAAATTTGCTTTAGAGAGTTGTATATAAGCCTCGAAATTCGCTTTATATACAAATACAAACCTTTAGAGATTTGTATATGAGCTCCAAAATTCGCTTTATAGATGAATATATACAGACATATGAGCCCCGAAATTCGCTTTGTATATGAATTCAAACGTATATGAGCCAAGAAATTGGAGATTTGTACATGAGCCCCGAAATATACAAATACAAAAAAAGATGTACATTTAGCTATTTAATTTAAACCTTAGCTGCAAATGGTAATTATTTTAAACATTAACTATGCCTGATAATTATGACTTGATATTTTCTACTCCACATAATTTTTCCTTACCTATATGAGTATGTAAGTCGGTCCTCCAATACTACGTACGATATGGTTCGGGGCTTTAGCAGGTCTATTGATAGAGATTAATTTTTCTGGATGCATGCGTTGACATTCTCTTTTTTTTTTCGTTCTAGTTATTATCATGGGAAGAAATGAAGAAAATTAGAGATCCAATCAAATATTGGTGATGAATCCCTCTCCCCCTCTTTTCTCTTTTTTCCCTTTTTAGAATAAGGAAGGAAAGAGAGAGAATAAAAAAAGCGGTAAAAAGAGTAAAAACTCGAAAAGTCAAGTAATATGGTAGTGGATTGGATCCATCGTTATTAATCAGAGGTCTCAAGTTTGGACCTTAAAAATGAAGTAGTTCCAAATTAAAAGTCCTTCCTCCTTAACTAGCCCTTAAGCAGTGGAAATTCAAATTAGTCAGATCAGTGGACAATAAAAATCAAATATAATAAAATAAAAAGGAAATTACTTTGACTTTACTCATAATTCAATGACGTTGCTTTTAACTAGTAGTTTATGAACAGCGCTCCTTCAAATAAGCTGCTAATTTTTTTAATTTATTTACTTCTAACCTAGGCTTTGTATTTTGACTTGATTAATTTTCCATGAGAATACTTCTAACCTAATCTACCTAGCTCATTAATCCTTTGGAAAACATCAAACTTAAACTTGAAGTTTTACTAATTAGTTGACCGTTACTAAATAAAAAATTTCAATAATCGAAGCAAGAAAAGATTATTTCAGAAAGAATGACCATTTCATTTTTAGCAATTTTTTAATTTTAATTTTTTACATAACATGTTTAAGGCCACAAAATGATACATTTGACATATCTTTAATTTAAAAGACAAAATTCAGAGGTCTTCTTTACTTTCTTAAACTACACGTCCAATCAAAATAGATTAAACAAATTGAAACGGAAGGAGTATAAAATAGGAAAAATAACATAAATATACACCTTAAATTATCATATTTACACAAATTCCCACCCTTACAAAGTAATTACAAAAATCTCAACTATCAGTTATGTATCTCAATGAAATATATCGGGAATGAATTATGTATTGCTGTGTATATTAGTGTGAGTTTTATTTAAAAGATACATATACTATGTATCTTTGAATAATTACAGTATGGGTAATTATGTATCTCAACGGAATGTATCGGGAACAGATTATGTATCGCGACAATCCAAAAAATGAAATTTTCTGTAAATATGCAAAATGTCAGAATTTTCTGTAATTAGGCATCAAACTGTCGGGATTTGTGTTGTTTATACTATTTAAATAAGAAGGAAACTTTCTCTATGATTGTCAATTCTTTGGACCATCAAAATTAATTTAGATAGGTGGAACTATTAACTTTGTAATTGACCAAATCAAGAAACACCTTCTCATTAGAATGGTCAAAAGTAAACTTTACTATCAATTGGCAATTAAGAGAGAGGCCCAATTTCATGAGGCAAGTAGGAAAAACAGTTAGATTTGGAATCAAATATTTCACAACAATTAGATATAAGCTACTTATAATATAGGAACTCTACAACAAGAAGGCATCAGCCAAACGAGTATTTTATAGAGAGCCGACAAAAATTTTCATTAATAACGAGTTGTTTTAATCCTTTGAAACAACTCGATAAGTTTTGTAGATCGCTCAAATGACTATACATCAAGCCTATCAATTTTCTTAACACGAACTAATTGTACCTGTCATATTTTTTAAAAAATAAAAATAAAAAAATCAATGTCAGTGGTTTATCCAATGATAAACAATATTTGAATTATAGATCTGCATCACAATTAAGTCTGAACGAACAAAAGTTAAATTTTGAACCCTACCAATCTCTACTTATTTTAACCACTTAGTTCTTTATAGAAATATTTGTTGGTATTTGCCCTGATTTTCTTACCATAATTGGGTTTTCCTTTTAGGAAAAGGAAAACATGAATTCTCCATATTTGGCTAATCCTTGTTCTTGTAGGAAAAGATTATAGACTCTATAAAGAGAGACTCTTTTCTTCTAGTTTGGTAGCATCCACAATGTAGTCCTAGGGGTTTGAGAGTATTGTTTGGGGGAGACTTTGTGAGACACAAGTGTTGCAGTGTCACTTGTGTGAACCTCTTTTTATTCTGAGTGAATTGTGTGAGGTTGTCTCTCTCGACAGTTTGTACTTTCTTTTATATAGCGGATTGCTCATCTCCTTTTGTGGATGTAGGTCGATTGACCTAACCACATTAAATTATTGTCTCTTTTGATGTATTTCTCGCATGTCTTCTTATGTGGCGTCTTCCGAGATTTGCTTTGCTAACTTCCGCATGACACTTGATTATTTTTTTTCCTAACAATATTTAGTTAAAGAGATTAAGTTGCACAACTAAGGGAGCATTTCTATATGTAATGCAAATGAACGTCTACGAAAAACTTATCAAAAGTTAAGTTTCATTCTTCGTTCTTTCGTCACCTCTATCTATGTTTCTATGATGGCCCAAGAACATACTCATTCATCAATTGCAGGGACTTTTAAATTCTTACCACATCTTAACTTTACCGACAACCTCTTACCCATTCTTTACTATCCTTCCATCTCTCTTCACTTTTTTATCTTCACGTCCTAACTCATTTACGCTTTTGGTATTGACTAAAAATGTCAGTTTAAGTGTGTAAACGACTTTTTGTTAACCTTTTAAAAAAGAAAGATGAAGGTAGCAAGCAACCAAGAAATACACAGGAGAACCCCACATTGGCCCATAGGCTCTTGTTCTCTATCCAGCATGTGTTCACGTTGTTACATTAAATGAAAAATATATTTAGAAAATGTACTTTACTTAGTATATTGGAATTAATTTGGTACAAATAATTAAATTGTACTACTATTTAATTATTTTGTACAATAAATTTAAAAATTGTACTAAGGTCAAAAGGTGGGCATTATTATTATTATTATTATTATTATTATTATTATTATTATTATTATAGCCCTTTGGCCACACAACTCAACACCGACGTCCTTCCCCCACGATGTGCTATTCAATGCAATAAATTAATTTTATAAGCTAGCGATTTTTTTTTCTGTATCGTTTCAATTTTTATTTATACTCATTTCGTTTCATATTAGTTATTGACTTTTTATTTTACGTGCTTCATTAATAAATTATAAATAAGAAGGATAATTTTATTAATTTGTTTCGAAATACACTCTTTTGGAACTTTACAAACTTATTTACATTTTAAAAAAGAATTAATTGTAAGGAGGAAATGGAAAATTTTAATTAATTCTATCTCGATTTTATAAATTAATAAATAATTTGAGATAATTATTTTTAATAATATGAATAACTAATATGGAGTGGAAGGAGTATTCCGGAGGGATAACTATAAATAGACCCTCGTATTTGCTTTGCAATAACTATGTAAATCATTTCATTTTTACCCTCTATTATGACTGTTTTGGAAAAAACGTTTGGGTTATTTTTTCTACTTTATTTTATAAAGAGCACAAGGCTAATAAACTCGTGTCAATTTTTATGACATAAGCTTTAGAACTGTCAACAATAACAAACATTTTATAGGAAAAAAAGTAATTTGATGTATAAAGCATTTCACATTTACGTATGTTCGGAGAAGGATTGTATGATCAAAAAATTGACGTAAATAACCTATTTTAATATAAATATTAATGATTATTTTGACGATTATTTTGACGACTTAAACTCGTGACCTATAAGAAAAAAATAGTTGGTTTAAATCTCAAAAAAGAGAGAAAAGTATAGGTGGCATTTGGATCATATTGATGCAATATTCCGGATCTTCATTTTGAAAGATTCAAAAATGCCAAATAACTACTTGCTACATTCCAAAATAATTGTAAGTTTTGTTTCTTGAGAGTCAATTTAAATAATATTTTAAAGTCAAATTAGATAGATTAATTTAATATTTTAAAAATTAAAATTTAAATATTAAAAAACTATATAGAAAGTACAATAAGTTGTAATTATTCTCATATCAATGGGATGAAAAGATACATCTTAAAATGTTTATCAAAATACATATTATTTGGCTCTCAAAAAAAAATTATGATAAATATTTTAAAACGAAGGAAAATAAAGCGGATCAAAGAAAAACTCTTTTGACTCTCTGAATAGTACTTATTGTCACATAATCCGAAACAAAGAGATTAAAATATTTTATACATTCTTTCCATATTATAATCGCCATTAATTTTGACCAGGAAGGCTGCACAATATATTATATAATTCAATTTTATTTTTCCAAAATATTGAAAAAGTCTATTAAGAGCCCCTTTCTCCTTGTCTCTCTCTCTTCTGAATTTTCTTGTGTTGACTTTCTAATATTTATAATCAACTTGCATCCATAACATATGGACCCTTATTAATTACACTTTTTCACATTCACACACAACATATATATATAAACATCACTTTTTCTTCCCAAAAAGTTCATCTTCAAACACCTAGTTCCTTCATCCACTAAAATCCAATAAACCATAAGCCAGTACCACTAATTTGGAAAAACAATAAACATCTAGCTCATTCACTCGTTTTTTCTTTCTGATAGGCAAAATGGAAGAAATTGAAATTCCTTCCTATTTTCTTTGTCCAATCTCAATGGAAGTTATGAGGGATCCAGTTACAATATCAACTGGAATAACCTATGATAGACAAAGCATAGAAAAATGGTTATTCTCATGCAAACACACAACATGTCCTGTCACAAATCAAGACCTAGAATTCACAGATCTCACTCCAAATCACAATCTTCGTCGTTTGATTCAATCATGGTGCATGTTAAATTCTTCGAATGGCATCCAACGGATGCCAACCCCGAAGCCTCAGGTTCAAAAAGCACACGTTGTCAGAATCTTGAAAGAAGCACAAAAATATCCGGATACGCAATTTAATTGCCTCAGGAGGATCAAATCGATGGCACGTGCAAGTGAGAGTAATAAAAAGTGTTTGGAGTCAGCGGGGGTGGTTGATTTCTTGGCCTCGATTATGATCAAGAAAAAAGAAGAATCAGAGGTCTCAGAGGCGAGTGATGAGGCTTTGAATATTCTTTTTCATCTGAACCCTTCTGACACTGAGTTGAAAAAGTTCATCAACTCGCGAAATGATCATCTAGATCATCAATTCTTGGATTCTTTACTTCAATTCTTGAATAATGGTAATGTCCAATCGCGAACCAATGCGATAACCCTATTGAGATCAACCCTCAATGTGGCTGATCCAGCACAATTAATTGGTATACAACCAGTGTATATCAAGGCTATAGTTGGTATACTAAATGATAAAATCTCCCAACAAGCAACAAAAGAAGCACTCAAGCTCCTAGTTGAATTATGTCCATGGGGTAGAAATAAGATCAAAGCATCTGAGAATGGAGCTGTTTTTGCCCTAATTGAACTTCTTCTTGACACAAACGAAAGAAGGGTTTGCGAATTGATACTAACGACTCTGGATCATCTGTGTACCTGTGCTGAAGGGAGGGCGGAGTTGTTGAACCATGGTGGAGGAATAGCCATTGTTTCCAAGAAAATTCTTAGGGTTTCACATTTGGCAAGTGATAGGGCAGTAAGGATTCTTTGTTCAATATCAAAGTTTTCAGCAACTTGTTATAACAGGATTCTTCAAGAGATGTTGACTGTGGGAGTTGTGTCAAAATTGTGTTTGGTTCTTCAAGTAGATGTTAGTCCAAAGACTAAGGACAAAACTATGGAAATCCTAAGGTTACATTCTAGGGTTTGGAGGGATTCTTCTTGTATTCCACCTCATTTGCTCTCTTCTTATCCATGAAGAAGAGAATTAATTAGCGACGGACAACTTATGTCGTTAAATAATAAAAAATTATCGGTAGTCCTATTTAGTGATGGACTATATATTTATGTTAGCTACGAGCTATTTAATTAGCGATGAATTTTGTACCTGTTTTTTTTTTTTTTTGTAGTGTTGAAGATATATATATATATATATATATATATATAGTAAACCTTTTCATGTACATAGCTAGTGCATAGGGATTCAGAGGTGTGGTCATTTTTACCATTGAGGATATGTATTTATAAGCGTGACAAAGCAACAAGTATATATGAATAAGCAAATAAATTATATGAAAGTTCTTATAAGTAGTTTATATTTATATCTGACGTAGACACACAACTTGAACTTTATGGATTCGGAATTATGAGGCAGTGATCTCAGGTGCAAATACTTGCATTTTGTAGTTTAGTATTTGTACAAACTTTTCTTTTAGATTTCTTAGTTTATTATATGCAGAGTTTGGATCAGAGTCATTGAATTTAGCCGAACTCATATATTATATATCATACTAGTAAAATTCAGAAAAGCCATTTTCAGCCCTCATCTGCTATACTTGAAAAATAATCACTATTATGAACTTTCAAATTCCACGGGTGAAACTTTACGATAATCACTATTAGAACTCTATACCACTAGTTATTTTTTCAAAAAACATGAATGAAAAGTGGTTAATAAACGATATTTAATTTCTACCTGCTACTTCCTCCTTTTCAAAATAGTTGACCCTTGTTAACTTGACACTCCCCTTAAGAAAATATTTATTAGGAGTTTATTTTACCAAATTAGCCTTATTAATTATGTTTTGAAAATATAAATTTGAGTATATACACTTAATGTAGTCATTAATAATAGGGGTAGTATTTTGAAGAACATAATAAAATTCTCTTGATTTCATAAATGAAACAACGAAATTGAAATAAATATTTTTAGCAAGAGGACCAACTAAAACGAAACGGAGGGAGTATTATATTACGATGACATAGATATGTGCTCCCTTTATGTTTTATTTTATTTTCATTTGATTTTGATATATCTAGTTATTATTAGTAATACTATATCTATCGTTTTTCGAAAATACTTGTCTGTCTTTGAGCTGTATTTATCTGTCCAAAGCTTACATACACCTACCCAATACATTATGGGCACACACTTTTTTTTAATATTGTTTCTGTATCTTTTTTTTCTCTCTCTATTGTCGTAAATAATATAATAATTGAGGAAACATTTATGAGATATATATGGTGCAACATCTGAAATTTTTTTCACAAATAATCGTTTGTTACATTTATAATAATTAAAAAATAATCATTATCTTGAAGTTTTAACTTTCAGAAAGCTAAAGAATTCTAGGATAATAGTTAATTATTTTTCAAAGATATGAGATCGAAAAGTGGCTAGTTAACACTAATCTACATCTACGTACAAAATATTTAGCTCATGATAAAAATATGACTCGTGAACTCGTCCAAATTTCAACAACATATATTTTGGTGGGTTTTTAATTTGCGCCTAGTTCTAAGTTAGTCCATCCAAAAGTTTGAGTCAATTTGTGATGCACATCTTGTCCAAAATCCAAATTCATCTACAAAAACGTTATTGAAATATTTAAAGAAATTGAGTTTGATTTGTTAAATACAATCATGATAAATAAAATGTATTCTGAAAATAGGACAGGTAAACTTATAACCGATCCTTCAGCTCAAGTTGATTAATCCATCTCGATCCAAGCAAATAATAAGTGGAATATGACTCAACTCTTTTATTGCTTTGACTCATTTTAATCCATCTAAGAATAGCCAACTCACTCATTTGATGCATATATATGTGAAATCAAGATTTAAATTTGATGGATTCCATTTTATATATTTTTAATATTGAATTCATTGTACCATTAAAATTATGAATCGAAATCAAGTAATTGTTAATTTTTTTTGTATATATATATATTTATATTTCGTATTGAAAAGTTTGCATTCAGATAAACCTGTACGTACTAGCCCAAAGGTCACATTCATCCCGGATGGTGAAAGACATCGTTACTTGGTCAAGATTTCTTTTAGGGTCTGTTTGAAAAGCCACCTAGTAATTAGAATTGGTGTAATTACTAGGGTAGTAATTACATTTGTGCAACCAAACAGTACACTTGTAATTGCACCAATTACATTTGCCATAGTGTACTGTTTGGTTGAATAACTATAATTACATGGTTATATTAAAATACAGTATCGAGTGATTTCGTTTTCACAATAGACTTTGATTTATAAAAAAAAAAATTGACTTTAACAAATTAAGAAAGTCAAAACTTTAGTTAATAGTACCATAAAGTGTGAACATGAATAATCTTAAATAAAATTATGTTACGTCTATTTCAAATTCAATTTTCTTAGTTATTTATAATAACAATAATAAAAGAAAAGAAACCAATAGACTTGTGATTTGACTTAGCTTGTTTGAATTATTACTTAGCCAAAAGGCTCCTAACTTCTTGGGGTCGACAAGCAAATGCAGGATGCATGCATTGCTTTTATTTGACTTATATCAAATCATAATTCAACTCACGATAACTCGACCAATGGTAGAAATCATCTATTTATCTCGTATTAGATTGAATTACTGTAGTGATATTTATCTCTAAACTTTTTTTTTACAAAACGTTTAGGGGTCATTTGGTTGGGAATAAGTTATCTTAGAATTAATTATCCTGGAATTAACTATCCCAGGATAAGTTATCCCACTATGTATATGGGATAACTTAAAATCCATCACTATGGTATAAACGGTGGGATAAATAATCCTGAGACTAACTAATACCTCAAACCAAAAGCAGGATAAAATAATTTTGAATTTTATTTTAAAATTATTATACCTTATACCTCACACCAAATGACTCCTTAGAAAATAGTTAACTTAGCTATATGAATCTTTCTGTTCAAGAAAATTAAAAGCTTCGTTTTATCTAGTATGTATGCTAGAAAAATAAACATCCGATAAAAAAGGACTCCATTGTGCCAAATCAGTACGAGTGAATATTCTATAATGTATATAATTGTTCCATCTGAAATATATGAAATAATTCTACCACTTCTATTTGAAGTATTTTTTTTTTTTAGTGCTAACTAAACATAAAGTATTATTCGAATTTGCAAGTTACATTCCTGTTGTATTTTATAATTGAAAAAGTATTATATAGAGACAAATAGGCCCCGTTTGGCCATGGATAAATTTCACTTTTTCCCGAAATTTTTTTTCACTTTAGTGAAAAAAGTAAAAAGTGGTGATGTTTGGCCATGAAACTTTTTTCACTAAAGTGAAAAAAAATTCCGGAAAAGTGAAAACAAGTTTTTCTTGTTTTCACTTTTTTTCTCTCACAAAAAGTCAAAAAGAACTCTAATTTTTTTCATGGCCAAACATAACTCCAACTCCAACTCCAACTCCAACTTCCACTCCAACTCCAAAATTTTTAATTTTCATGGCCAAACGCCTACATAGTATATTATTGGTGGCCATTGTTGACCAAATAATGTTATAAGGATTTTTTTTATTTAATTCAAGAGCTGACTTTTCATAGAGTTGCTATACTGACACTGATGTATAGTTAGATGTAGAATATTAATAATAACAATAATAATAAAGTGCAGAAGTGGGTAAGGGAAAATTGAATAATATTGCACATAAATGAAATATGTAGGGTATTTTCAAAGATTTACAAAATACATACATGTAGGGTATTTTACAAATATTTTTCTCTAAATAGATAAGAGAGGGTAGCGTTTCTGAAAGACCCTCGGCTCAGGTAACGCAAATCAAAGAACATACATAAAAAAAGAGATCAAACAAATACTAGAGAGCATCACATAACTTACAGGAGCGAAAAACAGTAACAACTAAGTAATGCGATAACCAAAACACCAAATACAATCGGTAGCAACATAGATCGAAGGACAGGAAACTACACAAAAACTGTTAATACCTAACCACTTGACGGTTGATACAAAGAAAACTAAAACAGAACATCATATTTTCCAACAGGAATTTACATGTAGAAACTACATCAAAATTCTTACCAAAACCACTTAAGTTTTGAGTTCTCATGGCAGAACATAATGGTACCTAAGAACTGTAGTTGTCAACTTCTTGTCATACGAGTCTTAAGTGAGACGATGAAAGTCCAGTCAGGTGAAAAACAAAAGAATCAAATTGATTGCCAAAGAACGAATGTATTTATGTTATAATAAGGTTATATTTCTACACAATCATCATCGTCATCATTTTCACTATCGTTATCCCAGTCTAGCGTGTAAGATCCCGCTGACTTCATGAGTTCTGTTAGTCCAGTTAGATCCTCCAGATATGTTGGATGATTGATAGCTTGAAGTATGAAGTCCATCCCTTTCGTTCGATATTCTGACACAACCTGAGCATAAGGAATCTCATGTTTATTAGTCAAGTAATGATGCTTTCGATGGTCAAAATTGTAAAAATTATCCGGAAAAACAGTTCATGTCGTAGAATTTTACTTGATTTTAAGATGGACTGATACATAACCCGAGAAATAGTTCCTCTTTTTTGAGAGTCCAACGACAACATAAAAACAGCAGCAGGACGCACGAAACATCCCACGTTCACGCAGAGTCTGGGGAAGGCTTGCACCCTCAAGGTGGTGTAGTGCAGGTAGACTACCTAAGTATCAGTGGCTAATTTCACGGATCGGACCTATGACCTATAGGTTGGTTACATGGAAACAACTTTGGCATTGCTCCAAGTCCAGCGACAACATTGTTGGGCATAACTTAATCTAAGTTTTTTCATTCTTTTGAAAGCTTAGGCATAATCTAATCTAAGATAGATGTAACATTATGTGGTGCAAGGACCACAGATGAATGAATCATCACATGACTAAAACTGGATCTAAATTTTTAATGAACATCAATGTTTGTGACTTTGCGTACATCCTATCCTCCCCAAACCCCACTTGTAGAATTACACTAGACATGTTACTGTTGTTCACACTAATACAGGAAACTAAATTTCTAGGGGCTCATAGATAAGCTGGAAAAACATATCAATATAAGAAGTTTCAACAAAATAACTAAGAACTTATTGAACGACTTTAAATAGATTACCAAGATGGAGATTACTGGTTAAGCATGAGAGCCACGAAAAACTAAACAAGAGTCAAGCTGGCAAAAAATGACAGTCGGATTGTACAGTATAATAATAGTTCAAGATGGCTGGCCTTGAATGCCTTTAACTTACAGTGGAGCAACAAGCAGTGCAACAAGTTGAAGCATGACCAACAAGCGTCATCTGAGAAAACTGAGAGAGCGAGCCCCGAATCTGATGAGGTAGAATGCCAAGAGGTTGTTCAGTGCTGCCGTTATCATTAGAGTTTGCAAATTCAGCTTTGGCGTTTATTCTGCAAACATAGTTAAATAAGAAACTCTTAAAATGTTGGGATAAAATATAATTTGCACGTATATCACAAAATAGTTAAGGACTTACCCAGAAGGATGATGCAAAACTCCAACCAAAAGTTCGACAGCAAGGGCAGATGCAATAGGAGCAAGCCCGGGACGAGTAACTGTACATTGTTGGTCCAGGGTACGGTTGGCTGTTGACTGCAAAAAGAACAAAAATGATTCGTATTTGTAGATATTGCAATCGAACTATTACCATCACTTTCACAAGAATCTTACATCAATTGGTGCAACCACATCATTGCAAAAGTAACACCCCAATCTCTGTGACTCATTTTGACTCGAAAGGGAGAGATTCTCCATACTAGCAGAGACGTTATTCAAAGTTTCAGCTTGCGAGTTCCGTAGAGCATCCACAGGACCTGCTCCATGACGCATAACTAGAAAGCTATCGAAGCCTAAGGCTGCAGTGATAGTGATCTGCAGAGAGAAAGAAAAGACGCATGTAATCAGGAAGAGGTCAGCAGGCACTTGTGAATTCAACATCACATGCAACATACTAGTCTCGGAAGAGTAAACAAAATTTCAAACGAAAATTTACAAGAGAAAATAAGGCGTAAAACCTTGTTAGCACTAGCAGAAAGTAGACTAGGAAGCCACCGACTTTCCCGTGTATCAGTTAATAGAAAGATTGCATCATGTGAGTTGATCAAATCACACAAATGTCTGCAGTCCTGAAGTATACTACTTTCTTCTTGGCTAGACACTGGATGTCCAGGCATCGGAATAGCCATCACAACACCTTCGGTTTCCTGTCAAGAAATTAAGGTGCATTCAAATGAATTTATCTTTTCTCTATCTTAAATTATTTTATTTGAATTCTTTGAGTTCTCGGAAATGGACCAATACCACTGCTGGAAATATTCGCTTGAGACTTTCAACTGCTGCAACGGCCTTAAATTTGCCACCATTTAAACAGTCATCAAGTGCATAAAGAGACTGCCTTATTGGATTAGACATTGAGACCTTACCACTGTCAACCAATGTAATTTTTCGGACACCCCATGCCTACAAAATTACAGAAGTCTGATAAGCACTTCCAAAATTTTTTACACAATTATTGCTTCCATTTTCTTGAGCACTTACCATAAGCATTCGAGCAACCTGGCATCCGAGTGTACCTGCTCCCAGGAGGAGACATCTCGTGGAAGCCAAAATATCTAGATTCAATGACGGCAATGTACGCCATCTCATTAGTTTCAAGTTCAAATCAGCAGCTGATACGGCTAACCTGGAAAAACATGATAATGATTCCTATAATGACCATCAAATTATTTATAGAATACAGCAGGTGATGTTTATGCATACCTTGTCGGATCCATAGATTTAGCAAGGCTGATGCATCTCGAAACCTTCCTCCCTTTGTTTATTTCCCATCCCACAACATTAGGCATGTTCTCATGATTCCTCCCTCCTAAAAAAATTCATTAAGGCAATGTAGAAGATATGACTTTCACTATTTATAAAGGAAAGCATAAATCAGAAACCAAAACCTATTACCAATAGATATACCTTGTGAAAGTGATATTTCAGCTTCTCCAACAAGCGACAATCCCAGATCTGCAAAACCACGGTTCTCACGGTAGCAGAAAAAGTGAATCTTTCCAAGGCCCCACCTTGAACAGATATAGGTAAGATAATTGCGAAGTGGCCACCCAGGATTACTTGGAAGATGACAAGGGTCATAAAAACCAAAAAGAACCTGCTAATTATAAACGAGGCATTTATGTTAAAGACAGCCTTGTACCATTAATATAACACGAATGGAATGAGATCAGTGCAGCACATTTAATCTTACACAGCGACTATACAGCTTTTATACTAGTTAAGATTCCAAACAACATTAAGAGCGAACACACAAACCTTTTGACCATTATTTTGGCAGGCTTCCAACTCCCTTAGATTCCTGAGAGTAACACTCGAATTTGAACTAATGGATACCAAAAAGAATGGTATATCTGCATTCAACTAATGGTTCAGGTCCCGGAAAAAGAAATGTCAAAAATTGAAACCTTTTAAGATTATATGATAGTTTTTTACCTGCAGTAGAGATCTTACTACGCCACTCATTACAAGCTCTAGATAGAGATTCAGCCTGTTCACCACAACAACCAATTTGAGATAAATATAGCTAAACTGTGAAAGAAAAAAAGTAAATGATCATTCAAGAGAAAAGAACCTCTTCAGAAGTGAAGCACTGGGAAGCTGGCTTCAAATTAACTAGGGTTGCAGGAGGATCAAGCACCAAAGCAGGGAACGCAAACCAATAATGAAAGCTCCACTTTTTCAAGTCTGCAAATGATATAACTAGGAATCTTAAGAGCACAGAACTGTCCTCCTCAACTTTGCCTGAGTAAATGTCATCCCATATCTGATTCGCAATAACAATTGAAAAACTATCACGGTGAGATGACACTAAAGTTCAGCCTCTTACCATGCATGATACATAATTAAATTACGCAATAGCAGAACACAGGAGAGCCTTCACTCAATATTTGTAAATTTACCAAGGTAAACAGAGTTATAACTGAGTCATAAAATAGAAGGAGACAAGATATGCTATTTCTTCTCTTACACTATGGTCAAATATTAAACCTATCGTGGCGTTAGCAGATACGGCTCAACATATAAATTGTGCATGTAAGTCACAAATTTGAGAAAAAAATGTTTTACTATACCTTCTTGGCTTCTGCCTTGATAAGGCTCTGCTTATCAAGCGCATAGAAACTTTCTAACGTGTTTGTGTTGAGAAGAATCCCGGGGACAGGACACCTATTTCTGTTCCCCTGACTAGCTAGAAGAGACGATTGTTCCTCATCGGACTCAGCAGGCAAAGATTCAGCAAGAAGAGTCAAGTGATTTGATACTTGAGGATGCGAGCAAGGTGCATAAAAACCTGCACAAAACAAATTCAGGTCAGCAGGAACAAACACTATAAACCCCAAAGGCTACAAATTCAACTCCATCAGTAAGGCAAACGTTTTATATTAGATAAAATTCAGTAACTCTAAATGTCACTGGAACAACGATTGCCAAATAAACCCCCACAGCAACAATTTCAATTCCATCAATAACGCAAACGTTTAATACGACTGCTATGCTTCAACCCCAAACAAGTTGAGGTCGGCTTACATGAATCTTCACTGACAAGCTCAATTCAAGTTGAGGTCGGCTTATATGAATCCTCACTGACAAGCTCAATTCATGTCATCATCATACCAAAACGATGAACAAGGCAAACATATAATATTAGCTAAAAAATCAGAAACTCTAAATGTCACTGGAACAAAGATCACGAAATAAACCCCAAATATCTAGGATTTCAATTCCATCAACAAGGTAAACGTTTAATACAACAACAAAAACTATGCCTCAATCTCAAACAAGTTGGGGGTCGTCCTATATGAACTCACTAACCATGCTTCAACGTTTAAGCTCAAGTCACGTCATCATCATATCAAAACAATAAATAAGGCAAACGTTTTAATATTATATTTTGAATGCCACCAGAACAGAGATTGTGAGTTCAACCCCCCCAAAGATACAGTTTTTATTTCTCAAAAAGGGTAGTAGGAAACTCACTAATCCAAATCACAATGAAAAAACTGAAAACATAAACAATTATTGATTCTAAGTAAAGGGTAAACATTTGTACAAACCAAAACAAACAAACATCTACATTGTTGAATCCCAACAAAAGGGTAAATTATAATAGCAAGAACAATTCAGTAATCCAACAAAAACCGAAAAAAGAAAAGAAAGAGCTCGATATAGTGAACTGATTGTCCGCATTGGGCCAAGCCCACATGGTTTTCCTCAAAAAGCCATTAAGATTTCCTACACGTAGCTTCCCAATCTATTCAGCTACCGACCTGAAACTTTTGTTCGCACACACAACATGAACAATCACAATGAAATAAACCTAAAAAAACACAAGGGTAACTTATCCTCCCTCCGTCCAACAATACTTGTCCACTATACTAAAAATAAATGTCGAACGATACTTGTCCAGTTTGAAAAACTAATGGATAATTTACCCTTTTCTATCCATTTTACCGTTGCTATTAAATATTATTCATCACTCAATGCATTTTGTTAAATTTATTATATTCAAAAGGTAATATAGTAAAATTACCCCTATTATTTATTATTTTTTCTTAACATGTGTGACAAGTAATAGTGGACAACTATTATTGAACGGAGGGATTAGAAAGCTATGTAATTTGCAATTAGTAAAACAAATAACCACTATAAAAAAATTTCAAGAAACCAAAAAAAGAAGTAAAAGGGGTTTAGTATTATACCAGTAATTGGAATAGGGGATTCATCAAGGCGCAATTTATTAAGCTTTAAAGATGATAATTTATGCCAAAACCCTTCATCTACTGAACTTTGAAACGGTGCAAATTGAAGAATTCTTGCTTTTCCACTATCTGCCATTGATAAAAACTCAAAAATAATTTTTAATTTTTTTTTTTTGGGAATAAATTTTTTGGTTTATTGAAAACCCAGTAATTATTTTTGTTTAAGTAGTAGTTCGCTGACCTAATTTTGATGAAGATTGAAGTGTTGATTGGAAATTGTGAAGCAAGAAGGTGACAACTAAAAGGTGAGAGGAAACTTTGGGTTTTTGGCAAAGTATTGGGGGGAAAGTGTAAAGATAGAAACTTTGAGGAATCTATCTAAGATATAACCAAAGTTCATAAGTTATTGCAAGTAAACCACTTCAAACTCCCTTTTAGTACAATTTATTTATTCTATCTGTTTAAAAAAGAATGACATGTTTTGACTTGACATAGAGTTTAAGAAAATAATTTTTTTTTTTGAATTTTGTGGTTTTAAACTAAAGTTATATCAAATATATCAAAATATCTTTTAATCTTGTGTTTTTAAACATGTCATGTGGAAAGTTGAAATTAAAATATTACCAAAAAACGAAAGGGTCATTCTCTTGAAACTGATCAAATAGAAAAATATGTCATTCTTTTTTAAAGTTTATAAATTTTGAAAGTTAAGTGAAAATTTTAAAAGTTCCTTACTATGGATCAACAACAATAATAATAATATATTCAGTATAATTTAACAAGTAAGATCATAAAAGGATGGTATGTACACAATCTTATTCTTATTTTGTAAAGGGTAAAGATAAAAAAACTATTTTTGATAGACCTCGAGCTCGAGTAAGCATATCAAAAATCAAATAGGTAAAACAAATACAATAACAAAGTGATATCTTGTACCATCTTTGACCCCGATAAATTTAAATTTGGATCAAGAAAAATCAATTTTGAAGTAAAGTGCTTTCTACTAACTCCTACCCAAGTACAACTATTAGCCCCTTAAAGATGCTCACCATAACAACTTTCAACTATGGATAATAATTCAAATCATTAGTAGTTTTACAGAGTATATAAGAATAGTATTTCGTTGGGTGTATTATTAATGATGAGATTAATTATGCTGCGATTATTTCTTATCCAATGTTCAGTTTGATATATTAAGGATTATTGTGTCCTCAATTAGCCATGCTTATTCATGTATTAATAAGCCGTGTATTGGTAATATCATGGTTTGTTATGTCTTAGTTATACACTCTATAATACTGAATAAGGTGTATGATTAATACATGCATTAGTTAAACATAGACTGAAAATTCTACCAAGTAAAGGGATTAATAATACCATAACTAATACATGTATTAAATTTTCTAATACATCCTACCAAACGACCTCTAATAACACCAGCCATCCTAGGAAACCTTGCACTACGACAATGGTCATCTTGAACAATAAGTTTACCATTCATATCCTCAGATTTGGCCACTCCTTGGAAGACTCGATTGTTCCTTTCTATCCACACAAGTGATAGATGCAACAACAACAATAACATACCGAGTATATTCCCATAAAGTGGGATTTGAGGAGGGTAAAATATACCAGTTCGTACTACTACCTCGGAGGTGAGGTAACAAGTGATAGATGCAACAAGGTTATATAAGACAGCTCGATAAAACTGATGAGCTTTGGCATTCAATTACCTTGTTAAATTATTGTAGTAGTTTGCTAAATTCTTACGTATATTATATTTGTACATTCAACCTGCAACTTTGAGTACCTACATTTTTATACCCAAAGTGGACCTCCCAACGCATACGGATTAATCAGACCCCAAATTAAAGCGGATATCGGACATCGAGAGATAAACCCAAAAAAATAACTGAAAAATGAGATAAACAACTTGTGCTTCACAAATATCATTGTGATTTCTAGCATTCTACGTATATAATTTTGATCTATGTTGCTCGGACTCTTAAAAAATGTTGACGGGTGCGTGTCGGATCCTTCAAAAATAATGTATTTTTGAAGGATCCGACACAGGTGCGGCACCATTTTTGGAGAGTCCGAGCAACTTAGATTTTGATTGCTGTTTTACAATCATAAATATGATGTATATTGCTACAATTATAGAATTAAAAAAAAATACCAAAAAAAAAAAGGTAAAGCTTTTAGTATTCTACACTGTTGTCTTTTCAAAAGATAATATTTGTATACATGGAGAATTGCTCCAAACATGTGAATGTGCCCTCAATATTTCTCTTGCTTTCTTCTTCAAATGAGCTTCACAATCTGCTTGCATCACCATGCAAATTTTTGACACTGCCCCTACTCTCAACATCTCCAATAAAACTTCTTTTGTTGCTGAAAATTTACAAATTAAACCAAATATTTGTATTGCACTATCATCTATAGTTGCACTAATTCTCAATGTCCTCTTTGTAACCAATGCAATTCCAGCTGCATGTTCCAAGAATTTTGCTCTTCCATCAGCCAAAACACACAAATTAGCCAATAGAGAAAAGACTAATTCACTAACCATTTTTTCGGGGTTAGTTAATTCGAGCTCTATGAGCTCGAATATGGCTCCTGATTCGATGATTTTTAGCTTGTTTCGCCCCCACAGACATGCGTATATTAGCACTTGTAGGGCCGCTTTTGTCGCCTGTTGAGAGATGTAGTTTCTGCTATTTTTTCGCAATGTATGCACTATCTCTTGAAAGAACTCTGAGTCTAATCCTGATAAGAGGTTTGAACTCGAGACCTCTATCACGTCCTTCAAGACCATCATTGCATGTGTCTTGAAAATGATCATGACTTCGTGACAGCTGTTTTTCATCTCGTTTTTCAAAATCCATATAATAGCTTGGACTAAATCATGATTATCCTTCACATGATTCTTGTTTTCTTGTGTTGGATTCCAAATTGTATGAAAAATCCTTAAAGCTTCTTCAAGGCCAGGAATTAACAACTTCCCATATTTGTAACTTCTCACAATAAAACCAATAATAGCCTTAATTGCACCAACTTCCTCCATGCACTTTCTATTTTTCTCATTTTCACTAACTAAATCATCCATTTTCCTCAAAGCATCAACACAAAGTTGATCATTATTACTACTATTACTATTATTATTATTATTTACCTGACGAATTAATCGAAGAATATTCGATTTATCCATCGGATACTTTGGCGTTGGAATCCGGTCAACGCCTTTTTCAGCGTTGACTATGCACCATGCTTGAATTAATCGTCGTAGCATATGATTTGGTGTCAACAACTCCGTGTCCTTAGGCAAATGTTGCTTTGTCACCGGGCACGTCGCGATCACCGCCTCTTCTTCCGCCGTGCACAACCACATTTCGATACTTTCACGATCATACGTGATCCCGGTGACCGTGGTCACCGGATCTTTCATGATTTGTAGTGATATAGGACATAAAAAATATTGTGGTATATCTACTTCTTCCATAACTATATTTTTTTTCTTTAGCTACAAAACTAAAATCAAGAACCTAATTATATATAGTGAAAAGAGATCGAGTAATAATGTGTTCAACGTTTATCTTCTTTTTTTTTCCTTTTTGGTAAGAAAAAGTGGCTAAGATACTGCATGGAAGTTTGAATGAGAAAGCAAAAAGAGTAAGGAGAAGAAGAATGAAGACCAAGAAAATTCTAGATGCATTTTAATTATTTATTTGTACTTTGAATTATTATTTTTTTTTTTTTCATTTGGTTTTTGGTGGTCAAAGGTTGAATGAGGTGGTGGCTAATTAAAACCCACGAGAAATTAAACAATTTTAAAAAAGAGATATGAAAATCTCACATTTTTGTGTTGACTTTTTAAAATTTTTCCACGTGGCGGTCCAATCATAGTCGACATGAAGAAACAGAAAGTAAAAGGTAATCAATGGAGTGTTTGATTTGTTTTTTGAATGTTTTTGGGAAATTGGAATGATAAATTTGAATTTGCTTAACATTTGGGGTACTAAACGATTAATTAGCATTCGCACCGAAAAGATTAATGACAGAGTCACCCTTGTAGGGGGTGTTAATTACACCTTTTTTTGCTGAAAAACTATACTGCATAGATGTGTAATTATTTTTACGTGTGTTTACTTTTTTAAATTTTGATTTTCTTGAGTGAAAATTATGGTGCTGTCACGATAGAATTTAGTAGGCGTTTCGCCATAAATATTATTCATAATATTTTGGAATACGTTTTCACTTTATTCCGAAATACTTGTTTGATCATAAAAATAAAAAACGTATTCCGGAAAATGTTTTCACAGTTTTTAATTTTTTTAAAAACACCTCTTGAGGCGTATCTCCTTTTTTTGGATTGAATTTTTCCTCTCACTTTATTCTTAAATACTATCCCAACTTTTTATTTTGTACAAAAAAACACCAACCAAATTTTAATGTCCAACTACTCCAACGTTTGGCATTGAATATTTGTAATAGACTTATTTCATGCATCTATGTTGATTTTGGGTGGTGGAAGATAAGAGTTTGGCATGATGTAGATTTTGATTTATTGGTGATGTTATGGGAGACGGAAACATGACTCCATGTGATTGTTTTCAATGCTCAATAGTAATGTTGTTTACTTTTTGTATTATATGTTAAAGTTAATTTGAGTTATTTTGCTAGTGTTAAAAAATTAAGGGTATAAATCATATTTATAAAAGAGTACATCAAAAGTCTAAAATATTTTTGAAAATACTATGGCAAAACACAACTTCAACTCTATTTTCAACTTCAAAAATATCAAATAAAGTGAAAACATTTTTGATTTTTATGGCCAAACGATCCTTAGATCCACTTTGAAGGTAAAACGCTCTACCAAAAAAACTACATTCTCAGGATTTAAACCCGAGATCTCTAGTTAAAATGAAGAGGTATTATTATTTCATCATGACAACCTTTGATGGTCACTTTAATCGGAGGCAAATTCAAAATTTAAAATTTATGAGTTTTTATAGCGACCTTCGCTCCGAGCTTTAATTTCTGTATTCATACCCTTTGACCACATTTCCTTTACATGAATAAATCGTTTAATGTGAATAATGTAAATTTAAATTGAAAGTTTGGCATATATGAATCAAAAAAAGAAAAAAAACGGCTTGACCAGCCGTTGTTTTTTTCCGATTCTATGTGTTTTTCTACTTGCTTTCTTCATCAAAGATACAACATGTTTTTCACCATTTTGTCATGGTACTTATAGATTCATCCAACTAAGGAAGATATATAACAACATATGTGGTGAAATTTTATAAGTCGTATTTAGAAAAAGTAGAGTGTACGTAGTTTTGACCTCAGTTAAGGTGGTTGTTTTCGTCCTTAAGGGCATGGTTGAGTGGTTAAGAGGTGGGTCTCTCATGTGGGAGACCTGAGATCGAATTCAGCCTCCATCTGCCTCTCAATCATGAGCTCGTCGCATGGGATCAGTTTGCTTAGTGCGGTTTTATATCTCCTATGTGGTTGCGAGAGGCGGTGGGTTTCCTGGGAATTCCAAAAAAAAAAAGGAAGAAAAAGGTGGTCGCCTTTGATAGACCATCATATCGGCTTAAATAAAACATATCAAACAAAGAGGAAAATAAATTATAATAAAGAATATCAGTAGCAACAACAATCAATATGAAAATTGAAGGATAACAAATATGTAAAAGAAAAACAATATTTACAATTAGGTGTGTCAATAATACGGATCGATCCGTTATATTGGAAAAATCATACCATATTATTTTTTTTTGGCTATGCTACTGCGTATAAGCATATAAAAAAGCATGCAATAACACGATCAACATATGAAGCGTTTATCGACAGACGACAATATATTTGTAATACTCTAGGCGAATCCCACGTTGATAAAACACAAGAAAGATGTTAAGTATATAAAGAAGTAAGTCTCAGATCCTAATAAAATATTTTAAACTCGTACAAGCCTATGCTCAAAGCAGACAATATCACTGGTGGAATGCACTATGAAAATATTAGTTTAAACCTATCAATCGGATTCATTGAAGCTATTTCTTCACTTTATCTATAATAATATAATAGAGCAATTGAATAAAATGGCGTGAATCTTTTCAGATTACAATAAGTTATTTATTCTTCACTCTTTTTGAATTGTATTTTAACCACACAATTCATTTAAAATAATTTGCTTCAAAGAACAAGCCAAATTGTTTTTAATTTTTTTCTTTTTGGGGTAATCTTCAAACTCTAGATTTACTCTAAGGCCTATGTTCGTTTTCTCTGTTTTTCTTGCTTTATTTATTTATTTATTTATTTATTTACGGTTAATTCAGTACCTTTTTTTTTTGTGTCTGATTAATATAAATTTTTATTGTGAAGTCCCATAATATTAGAGGTGTAAAAGGCATTTTTCAAAGATAACTTCGTTTTGAGGGCTCAAACCTGACACCACGGGTTAAAAATAGAGAGGTACTTACCGTGCGACTATAATTTTTGATGGTTCCCACATTCTCCCCTCCCCCCACCCCCACCCCCACCCCCACCCTATCTCCCTTCCAACATAATTCCTTCTTTTTCCTCGTTGTAAACTCTAATGGAGGTTTCCTCAAGCTACTCTCTCCATCTCAAAATAAGTGTCGCTTTAGGAATTTAATACTAAAAAAAGTAATTGTTTTCAATTATACCCCGTACATTAAGAACTAGTACTTTTTAATAATGCTCAGTTCTAAAGAAACATCTAATAAATGAGGGTAACTTAGTAAATTATACCTTAAGCGTGAAATAAGCTAAAACGACAGTTATTTTGAAAGAGAATGAGTAATATTTAAGCTTACCATTTTAATCCACATATGTTTAATTCAAGTATTAATTGAATCATCTAGAAGAACTTAAAATCATATAATGCATTTGTGGTGCATCCATAAAAAATTAGTAGGTAAGTAAATTAGAAAGAAATCTTTGAAGATTCCACATAGACTAGTGATATTGTCTATAAACAAAGAAAAAGAGTAATCTCATCCAAAAAATCAAAAGATAGTTCGAGAATGAAGAAACTCCTAATAAGAAACACTTCTTCTTAAATGAGTCACACGAAGGACAATCTAGAAATTCTAGATTAGTCCACCAATGTATTCTGAATATCAAATGATTAATTAAAATAAAAATTCTCAAATCCCATATAATGAATTATAGAAAAATTAAGTACCAAAATATACACTAGGAATTGCCTCTTTTAGGTGCAATATTCTAATTCTATAATAAGTTTTTTTCCCACTCTAATTGATTGTGTCCTCATCTCCACTCTTACATTGTATTTGTTTAAACTATATATAAATACTTTTAAAATAATACGTTTTTACTTACGTATCAAATGCAAAAAATAATTAGGAAACTCACTTATTTTCTTAAAAAATATATTTTTATTCGTACTGAACACTCCCTGGTCGATGACCTGATTTTTGGAGGCAGTCGAGACTCGAGATGCCTTTCCTGGGAAACCCTTTCTTGCATTCTTTAATTATATTCGCTTAAAGCCAGTAAAGAAGCGAGTAGGAAGCGAAGCTGTTTACAAAGCTTTGCCTCTCCCTCTGTAGTCGTGATGCTCGGCTTGTCGCTACTTTAAAGATTTTCGATTTTCTCCGTTTTCCGCATCCGTAACCATAGTTCTAATCAGTGTTTTAAAAGGCAGAGTCCGGACTCGCCCTGGGGTGGGGCACTGGCAAAACGCCTCAGGGCTCATGTGTGGTACTAAGTTCTATGAGTCTTACGTCCTAAGCGCCCGACTGGACCCCCTGAATATGCCTAACGCCCAATGCCTGGGGCTCGCCTAATAGTTCTTACACAAATTGTGTCAAATTCCTTAATCAACGTTGTTGATACTCATAATTCTCTACTAAATGAATGATGCTTAGTAGTTTTTTCCATCTATTGAAATAAGAAAATTAAGAGTAACTAGCTTATTTACTAACTGAGAATGCCGTGTGGGTGAATATGACTTAACATTTCTGTCTAAAAATACATATCCGAATTTTACATCTTCACTTGTTATTGATCGTTATGTTTTTGTCCTATATTTCAAAATTATCATATTTTATTTTATTATTTGAAAGTATTTTATTTTTATTCATGAAAGAGTTGATGTTTTAATTATAATATTAATAGTTTATTGATTATTTCTTTTAGGGAGGTAAATTGCACAGTATGATATAATATATTTTAAGAAATTTGATTCTTTTATTATTTGTAAGTTAAGATGTTAGAGTTGATTTATATCACATAATAATTTTTATATCATTGTACTATTTCTACTTTTAAATGATGTTAAAACTTTTATTTTCTATGAGTTTTTTCAATCATGTTTTGAATTTTTTTAAATTAATAATGAATTTTTTGTATAATTTTATGTTATTATATTATTTTTATTATATTATAAATTATAAATTAAAGATCCATGAGATTTACTCCTCATGTCCGGGGCTTACGCCTCACCCCGTATTATGTAAAACGCGCTGTCTAACGTCCACGCCTATTAAAACACTGGTTCTAATGATTCACATTGACAACGATTGAACAAATAAAGTACATTATTTGCCATTTAAGTAATCTAGATAATTTTAGTCACACTAATCAAGCTTCCAATTTTGACTTAAAATGTTTAATTTTTTATTTTTTAGTTTTTTTGTTTGATTGTATGAAAAACAGATCATATATTCTGTTTGGTGCACTTTATTATATACAACAACTAGCATTCATTGATAGTCAACATAAAACATACCTATAATTGTTGAAAAAAATACAATGAACCAAAATGATTTACAAGATTAGTTAAAATAATTTTTTAAAATGAAAAAAAAATATTGGTAACAAATTAAATCACCGAAAATTGTGGAAGTCGTATTTTCAAATTAGGAAATCATAAATAAATTGGTAATTGGCAGCTGGAAGAGAGTACTTTAGCACTAAAGTCTTGAACTAAAAATAAAAATAAAAATAAAAAAGAACTCGATTGATAACGGACTAAAGTTGTTCGATATTTATTTTAAGATTCGATTAATTGAAATTCACGTTGGAAAGTTGTATTCTGAAGGATAACACGCTTTCAATCAAATCCAATTCGATTTTCAGGGTAATTGCATTGAACTCCACTAATTCGAATTTACGTCAGAAAATCTAATTTTGATGGCAAACCGTCTTATCAAAAACGACTCAATTTTTAGGGTAATCACTTTAGGAACTGACTAATCCAAATTTGTGCCAGGTAATCAATCTGAGGGGTAAACTACTCTCTACTAATGGAGAGTCCCATTCAGTGACGGAATCAGAAATTTATATGGAGGGATTTAAAAAATCTTATGGCTTCAATATAATAATGATAAGAAAAAATCATTTTTTTAATTAATGGCAAGATTTTTCTTTATTTAGCACTAACTTGAGTTTTGTATTGAACTATAATATTGAACTATAATTATGATATGAAGCACTGATTCAACCGTTAAATTAAACACCATGCCAACAAAGAAAACAAAACAAAATGCATTGTTTTCCCCCACAATTTTAAATAACAAAGTGAAATGATCTTAAAGGTATTTTTGCATGACATAAACATGGAGAATTGAACTGATTTATGGATATAAAATAACTCAACTTAATACTACTTTTATTATTATCTAAAAATATACTACAACATAAAGACTGAATTTTTTATTTTTTTTATAACTGTTGTGTCCGGTTCAACTTTCGTGTATTTCGACTAAATTTATGGAATACCTCCCACCTCCCACCTCCCACCTGCAACAGATAGATATCAGATAACTTTATTTACCAAAACTAAGACAAATGAAAAGACACACCTAATATTTTTTTCCTATGAAATTTTAAAAAGAATATGTGGTAAAATGGCCCTACAAAGAATTTATTTAAATGTTATTAACGTGTCCCAAAAAAGTATGATTGTCCTATGTGAAGTGAAAGTTTTTTATTTTGAATTGGTAGATTTGTACATTAGTACTTTTTTTGGGGTCCCATTATTTTACTTTTGGTGTTTGAATATAGGAAAATGGTTCAATCCAGTATGATTTTTCAATAGTGAATTTTGAAAGTACATATTCCAATTATATGGCATGCAACAAAGCAAACAACACATGTTTGAAAAATGTCTACTTTCCGTCCTAATTAAATCTAGCATTCATAAATTTAAAGGCCGTTAGGTGCATTAAAAATCCCGATATAGGATCCGAAGAAGGATCGAATCATAAATATTTATTGTATGCAGTTTTATCCCATATTTTTGTAAGAGACTGTTTTCATGACTTAAATCTGTGATCTTCTGATCACATGACAATAATTTTACCAATTACTCCAATGTTTAATTTCTTAAATTCATTTTATTGTAAGCATCAATAGAGTAGGATAGGCGGTAGAGTATTAATTATTAAAAAAAAAGTAAGAAAAAGAATAAAATATAACTATTAAATAGGAAGTAAAGATAAAATAAAGAGAAAAAATGGTGACAATGCAATCATAACAGATTGATTGTTACATAAAATTTCATCATTACATGACAACGATTTTGATAATACAAGTCAAAACAATTTAAAGCAACAATACAATACAATAGGTAACAACTAACAACTATCCAAATAAGTTGTATTGACCATTAGGCTACATTCTTAGGTACCTCGACATGATTTTCGTATAATATAAGGATGTAACTGATAATTTGAATACAGTTGTAAGACAATAAAATTCGGGACCGAGAAAATAATAATCGGGACAGAAAAATATTGCAACAATCGTTTATTGATTTCAATATGTGAGTGTTACAATCTCTATGAATCCTCTGATTCGTCTTTCTAAATATAAATTCAAGGGCTTCGAGCTTAATCTTGAATTTGATGAACTTGAACTTGATTTGTGGATTTAATGAACTTGATCTTGACTCGTGAATTTGGATTCAAGGGCTGTTGAGCTTGATCTTGAATCTTCGTCTTGATCTTCAGTTGTTTATGAACTTGAATGCTTGAACTTATAGCTTGTAGAGAAATTTGTGGTGTTTGATCCACGAGCTCTCTCTTGCTTCTTGTTCGAATTGTTGGTTCTCTTTTCTGAATTATGAGACCCCTATTTATAGTTGTAGGAAGGAAAGAGTCATGGTAAAGATGAGCTTCTTTTGGCCAATCAGATTTAAGTGACGTGGCGCATTCTTATGGACTTTTGATTTCACTAGGCTTGCTGCATCATTTTGACATGTGGCACGGTCCTATTAACTCCTTTACTTGACTTGGCATGCCACGTCATTTGACACGTGGCGCCAAATTGGGCCTCTAGAATAAGATGACATATTGGGCTTAACCAAGTGGGCTCATTATTTGTAGCCCAAATTAATGGACTAGCCCGATGAATTTTGGACTTTAATTAAATCCATATTTATTGGACTTAAATAATTAATCCAATTATATTAATCCACCATATTTATTTGGACTAATATATTTAAAATTCATATGATCACAAATGCCCTCACTTCGAGACTTGTCAGAGATATTTAATCTTTCGAAGACTAGGCTCGAAGTATTGACTTGACTTTTTTCTTGTTTGCACGTCTTCAGGATACTCCTTTCCATTTCGGGAATGAAATTCTTCTACTCCATAACCAATCATTCTCCAATTAGAATTAGTATGTCTATATTCCTACAAACTTGAACTGTCCCAATTCCACTCCAATTAGGAGTATGCCACCTCCTTAAGGACTTGAAAACTTCTCCTAGTTTTATTTCAACAAGGAGACTATTAATGTCTTGCTGCATCTATAAATAGATGGATGCTCTCTATTATTTTGATATTGCAGCATTGGGAGTTACTCAAAGGAGAACAATGCCGGGTAATATATTCTTCTCTTTTAATTTTCGTCACTTTTTTTCAGCCCAGCATGTTAGTGGTAGAAAATTCATATCTCATTGTAGAAATATCGAAATCCTGAACGGTTTAACATTCCAGAAACTAGACTTAGAGATCTACAATATATCCAAAATTCAGAATTAAACTCCTTCAATTTCGTTCTATACAATTTCTTGAAACTTAGGTTTAAATTCTGTCATGCTGAGAATTTCAGATCTGCATATCTTCACCAAAACTTGCATATCTTGATGTAGGAATGAAGAAATCACAAGCCGCTTGATTCTTCTGAAACTAGACATCCAGATCTATAATATATCCGAAATTCATAATTTAATACATTCGGTGTCTTTTCAGATGTTATCCCGAATTCAACTTTGGATTTTGGCGCACCGGCAGTTTCAGATTTGCGCGACGACACCAAAAAAATTGTTTATCAATGTGAGAGTACCGAAATCATGATCCGTTTAATTCTATAGATACCATAAACATGCAGCTATAACATATCCAAAATTTAGAATTTAACACCTTCTGGATCATTCTAGACAAATTTTTGAAGTTGACCCTAAATTCTGTCTCGCAGAGAATTTCAGATTTGCATTGTCTCACTAAATAATTTATATCATGATGTCGGACCATCACCATCAAAAAGGTGTTTTGATTGATGGAAACCAGAATTTAAGGGATTCATTCTCACCAAAACATCTTGTCTCAAACCTATCTGCGTTGGTGATGTATGGCTTCCGAGTTTGAAACGTCTTGACAGGTAACAATCTCTCTTCTTCTTGTGCCTTTTTTTGTGTTGTCTTTTCCTTTCTTCTTTTGCAGGATTGAAACAAATAGCATTCATGAAAGGTCAGCTTAAGGTGCGAGAGTTTAACTTCGCCTCCGTCACCTTGAGACCTGACAAGTTCGGCTTTAAGTATGGTCCCTTTCAACAGTCAGCTTAAGGTGCGAGAGTTTAACTTCGCCTCCGTCACCTTGAGACCTGACAAGTTCGGCTTCAAGTATGGTCCCTTTCAAGTATGGTCCCTATGCAATGGTCAGCTTAAGGTGCGAGAGTTTAACTTCGCCTCCGTCACCTTGAGACCTGACAAGTTCGGCTTCAAGTATGGTCCCTTTCAAGTATGGTCCCTATACAATGGTCTTCCTTTCAAGTATGGTCCCTATGGGTCCCTATGCAATGGTCAGCTTAAGGTGCGAGAGTTTAACTTCGCCTCCGTCACCTTGAGACCTGACAAGTTCGGCTTCAAGTATGGTCCCTTTCAAGTATGGTCCCTATACAATGGTCTTCCTTTCAAGTATGGTCCCTATGCAATGGTCAGCTTAAGGTGCGAGAGTTTAACTTCGCCTCCGTCACCTTGAGACCTGACAAGTTCGGCTTCAAGTATGGTCCCTTTCAAGTATGGTCCCTATACAATGGTCTTCCTTTCAAGTATGGTCCCTATACAATAGTCAGCTTAAGGTGCAAAGGGACAAATTTTGTCCACCTTAAGGCATGGAAGTTTAGAAGGCCTCAACTTGAAACTTGGAGGTTTTGATGGTTCCACCTTGCAAACTTGGCGAATTTGAAGACTTCAGCTTGCAGACTTGGTAGATTTGAGATTTCATCTTGCAGAATTGCTGAACTCTGACGACTTTAGTATGCAGATGTGGTGAACCTGAGACTTCAACGTTACTGACTTGGTGAATTTTGACTTCAACAAGCGCGCTTCAATTCGCAGGCTTGGAGGACTTACAACTTCAACTTGTAGGCTCGGAGAACTTGAGGGTCTCAAATCCTATTGCAGAAGCTTACCTTTTATGTGGAGCTCTGCCCTCATTGAGTCATGAACATTCTGTGTAAGCCCAAAGTTTAATCAGAATATTTGCAGACTTAACTTTCGTATGGCGGATCAAGCGGGAACATATATTTTTTGACACTCATGCAACTGAACTTAGAATGAAACTTCTAAGCGCCTACGTACCTCGGTGAAGAGGATCAAGTCACAACGTAGTTCTGGAATAGTGTATATTTTTATTTTTATTTTTATTTTTGGGTCCTAACTTTTGCATAGGTCGCCTCTTTCAAGATTTTCAACCTAGCGGACATTTTTTTTTTTTTTTTTTTTTTTTTTTTTGAGTCCTAACTTTTGTCTAGGCCGCCTCTTTCGAGATTTTCAACCTAGCGGGCATTTTTTTTTTTCTTTTTTTTTTTTTTTTTTTTTAGCCGTACACAGTTTATACTCTTGCGGGCCAGGAGTGGACATGCAGTTTATGCTCGTGCTTTAAGGAGCGTCATCTTCCCTCAAGGATAGTACTTCTTCAAGAATTTGGCGTTGATAGGACCAATTTTCACGCCATCTGCATCGACAAGCTTGTAAGCGCCATTTGAATATGCCTCTTGTATGACATATGGTCCATCCCACTTAGAGGTGAATTTGCCCCCAGATTTATGAGAAGTGATAATGGGTCTCCTTACTGCTAGAACTTGATCTCTAACTTGGAAACACCTCAAGCGAACCTTTTTGTTGAAAGAACGAGATAGACGGGCTTGATAACATTCAAGATTTTGTTGAGCCTCCAGCCTCTTCTCATCAAGAGCTTCTAGCTCCGCAAGACGCAACTTAGCATTTTCTTCTTCGGTGAGACCTTCTTGAATAGCAAGTCTTAAAGAAGAAATTTGACGCTCAAGTGGCAGGACTGCTTCAACTCCAAAAGCAAGCGAGTATGGGGTTGCTTGCGTCGGTGTGCGGTGAGTCGTCCTATATGCCCACAAAGCTTCTTCCATTCGTTCATGCCAGTCTCGTTTGGATTTGGATACAACTTTCTTCAACAGGTTGCATAAAGTCTTATTGAATGCTTCAGCTAAACCATTGGCGGCAGCATGGTACATAGAAGATTTACGCTGCTTAAAACCAAAGAGATCACAAATCTTGTTCATCAGCTTGTTATCAAATGGCTTGCCATTGTCAGTTATTATGTAATGGGGAATTCCAAAGCGGTAGATGATATTTACTCGGATGAAGTTTGCAACATTCTCCTTCTTCACTTCTTTGAGTGCAACAGCTTCGGCCCATTTTGAGAAGTAATCTGTCGCAGCCAAGATGTACAAGTGTCCACCAGAAGATTTTGGTAGTGGTCCCACAACATCCAATCCCCAAGCATTGAATGGCCAAGATGCGATAGTGGGGTGTAATATTTCAGGAGGCTGATGTATGAAATTAGCATGAAATTGACAGGCCTTGCATCTTCTAGCATAGTCCAAGCAATCTTTCACCATCGTTGGCCAATAATATCCCATCCTTTTTATGTGAAAGTGGAGCTTCGGTCCAGATTGATGAGATCCACAAACTCCTGAGTGTGCTTCCTGCAAAGCTTGAACTGCTTCTTCCTCTCCCAAACATCGCAAGAGTACTCCTTCGAATGACCTTCTGTATAGCGTGTCCTTGTAGTAAAGGAAACGAGGTGCACGACGACGGATGTCAGTCTTTTTCCTTGGATCTTCAGGAAGTATTCCATAACACAAGTAGTCAATAATTGGTTGTCGCCAATCTTCCTTTACGGCTTCAGACACAGCGACGAGATGCTCAAGTTTGTTTTCTGTACATTCTTCCTCATCCGGTGGTGGTACCACCCATTCTCGGCGGATAGTAACTCGTGTTTGATTTGGAAGAGTTAGTGTTGAAGCTAAAGCAGCCAATGCATCGGCCTGCTTATTTTCCTTTCTTGGCACGTGTTGGAGGGTAACTTCTCCAAGCCATCCTATCAACTTCTGAGCATAACTATGATATGGGCGTAACTCGGGCTTTTTGACTTCATAGTCGCCCAAGAGCTGCTTGATCACCAATTGGGAGTCACCAAAGACTTGCAATTGTAGTTGCTTCATGTCGACGGCCATTTCAAGTCCAAGTATCAACGCTTGGTATTCAGCGACATTGTTAGAGCAACATTGTGTCAAAGTAAAGGAGTATGGGATAACCTCTTCCTGCGGAGTGACAAACACTACGCCAGCACCAGCTCCACCACGGTGTGCCGCACCATCAAAGTACATCTTCCATGGAGGTCGAACTTCAATAACCATTGCATCCTCATCAGGAAGTTCATCAGTTAGCTCCCAATTATCTGGTATTGGGTGGTCTGCCAAAAAGTCTGCTAATGCCTGTCCCTTTACGGCCTTCTGAGGGATGTATATGATCTCAAACTGTTGAAACTGAAGGTACCACCTTGCGAGTCGATCACTGAGGACTGGTTTCGACATTACAAACTTGATGGGATTTGCTTTAGACACGAGATGAACAACATGAGCTTGAAAGTAGTGCTTCATCTTTTGGATTGAGAAGACCAACGCCAAACACAACTTTTCAATAGGTGAATAATTCAGCTCATTTGGCGTCATCATTCTGCTCAGGTAATAAAGAGAGTTCTCTTTACCTTCACTATTTTCTTGGGCCAATAATGCTCCAACTGACCTTTCTTGTGCAGCGATGTAGAGAATCAACGATTTTCCAGGTATAGGTGCCGCAAGAACTGGAGGCTTCATCAAGTAAGATTTGATATTTTCAAAGGCCTTACTACAAGCTTGGTCCCATTTGAAAGGGGCACCCTTCTTCATGAGATGGCTAAATGGTTGACATTTTCCCGCCAAATTTGAGATGAACCTCCTTAAATATGCTAGCTTCCCTTGAAGACTTTTTAATTCATGAATGTTTCGAGGCTCGGGCATCTTTAAAATTGCATCAACCTTGTGTTGATCAATTTCAATTCCTCGGTGTCGTACAATAAAGCCAAGGAACTTTCCGGAAGTAACTCCAAAGGCGCATTTCAACGGATTCATCCTAAGCTGATATCTTCGGAGCAACTCAAATACCATTCTTAAGTCTTTCAAGTGGTCATTCTTCTTTCTTGACTTTACCACTAAATCATCCACATAACATTCAACATTTTTATGGAGTAGATCATCAAAGATGTTTTGCATAGCCCTTTGATAAGTGGCACCAGCGTTCTTCAAACCAAAAGGCATCACCTTGTAGCAATAAATACCTTTAGGCGTACGAAATGCAGTGAGCTCTTCATCCTTTGGTGCCATGCGAATTTGGTTATAGCCGGATGATCCATCCATGAAAGACATCGCCTCAAAACCAGTAGTAGCATCAATCATCAACTCTGGAATAGGGATTGGAAACTCATCCTTAGGACATGCGTTGTTGAGATCCCTAAAGTCGACACAAACTCGAATTTGGCCATTCTTCTTCCGTACTGGAACAATGCTTGATATCCATGTGGGGTACTTAACTTCACGAATAAAGCCTGCTCCAATGAGTTTGTTAACCTCATTTTCAATCAATGGAACCAAGTCGGGTCTGAAACGTCTTTGGGCCTGCTTAACAGGACGAGCTCCATTCTTGACTGCTAACTGATGAACTGCTACTTTTGGATCTAAGCCAGGCATCTCCTTATAACTCCAAGCGAAAACATCTCTATATTCTTTGAGTAAGTCCATGTAAGCGATTTCTTCATCCATTTCTAGAAAAACGCTTAGGAAAGTTGGTCTTGGGTCTTCATCAGTGCCAAGATTAACTTCCTTTAGGGGATCTACTGTCGCCTTTACTCCTTCTTCAAGTTCTGACGGAGCATCTCCGGCATCTTCCTCTTCTTGAGGATCATTGTCACTGACAGATATATGGCAACACCAGGAAATATCTTCCAACTCTTCAACCTTTATTAGAGATGATGTATCGTACTCACTCTGGGTTGTAATATGATATGAAGAGCCTACACTCTCTTTGTCATCCTCATGTTCCTTGGTATAAACCATAGTATGAGTCTTTGCCTTTAACACCTCCTTGCACGAAATCACAAGCTTCGTTTGTCGCCTCATTCTAGAAGGAATCAAACTTTGAAAATCCTTATGGATTCTAGGTGAAGAGTGTGTCATAGTGCCTTGATAACTTCTCCGAGGTTTGTTACTTTTCTTTTTCTTCAGTGGACCCAACCTCTCAAACACAGAAGTTCTTGTGGTTGATTCTCCAAGTCGATCAAAGACAGAAGGCCTTTTGTTGGAAGTAGTAGACTCCTCTTCCACAGTGATGTAGTCGCTAGCCACCCTTCTAATAGAGATACGCACTGGCGGTGGTGGCATGTACCCTAAGCCTTCGCGTGCTTGCCTGGTAGTGGCTTCTGATGGGATTTTCCCCAAATTTGGTGGCTCATTAGGGTTATATCCAGCCTTTACAAATAACTTGTAAACGTTTGGATCAAAACCCTCTTTCGTACGCTTTGAAGGGAGTGTCATATCTCGCGATGAATTTTGAGCTACAAATTCCCCAAGTGGCTTTGAGGGCAAATTTATTGCATCTATTCGCTTTAGCGGAAGAGTTAGTCCCCCTAGTACATTACCTTGGACATCAGATGAGTGTCGTACTTCTTTCCCCACTTTTGGTACATAGCGGAGCACAGGAGTTGCCTTCTTCTTTAAGTCCGCGACATTCCTTTTATTCGAAGTGGTGGGAGGCTTTTTAATGACAACACTTTCAACAGAAACCTCGACCTTTTTAGTTGCAAGATCATCACACTTGGTTGATGTGACATCATCCACCTTTTTCTCCTTCACGACATAATTCTTCAAGTAGAATTTTGCATCTGCGAAGTGTGATTCAGTTTCAGTGAATGGCTTATCATCGGCCACTATCTTTCTCTCCGCTCCATTTTCAAGATACTTCAAGCATTGATAGTAGGAGGATGAAACAATTTTGTTCTCGTGTACCCAAGGCCTACCAAGCAATATATTATATGAAGTTTTGGCATCGATCACATGCATTAATACATTTGATCGTAAATCGTCTATATTGATTTCTAACTTGATGGATCCTATGGCTCTCTGACCTCCTTGATTGAACCCTTGGATCATCAAATGGCTTTCAGTAAGTTCATCAGTTGTGATGCCCAATTCCTTCAGTGTGCGAATAGGCAGGATGTTTACTCCGGACCCTTCATCTATCAGGATTCTATTTATCTTCTTCTCTAGAACATAACCTACCATATACAAGGGACGATTGTGTAGTGTTTCACCAAACAGGAGATCATCGTTTGTAAATGTGATTTTTGCATTACATACATGTGCTTCTTGGTGAAGAGATTTAGTAGGATTTTCAAGAGAAGGAGGTCCCATCAATAGGCTTTCGCCCTTTGCTTCTTCTTTGTCAGTATTGAAACAAGATGCCTCAACGTTGTCTTGAGTAGTCTTGGCGCAGAACCAACTTGGAAAGAATTCTTCCAAGGTCACAGGACACCGTGGTTTTTGGTGGTGATGCTCCACTACACTTGCCCTCTTTGGTAGCTCAACCAGCCTCTGTTTTCTCGGTTTCTTCACCATTCTCCTTCTGGTTGGCTGCTTGGATGAGTCTTTTCGTAGACTCGTCATCTTGTTGCGTCTTCGCCGAGTCACCAAAGTCCAACCTTCATCATCACCTTCATCAATTAGAGACTTGTCTTGCTTTAATGGCTCCTCATTACGCTCTTTGAAGTTGCATATTTGGACCGGATCGAGTGAGCCAAAAGTGATGGAGATTTGATGAGAACTGGCCTTCTCATCATCAAGCACGATCTTCTTCTCATTAGCCAGTTGCATGATTTTATCCTTGAAGACAAAACATTTCTCCAAAGGGTGACCTACAAGCCTGTGATACTTGCAATAGTTTGGGTCATCAATTTTTCCAGCTTCATCGGGCCGCTTCATTTCTGGTAGATCAATGAGCTTCAGCTCAAGAAGTTCATCGAAAATTTCGAAAACGTCAGAATCAAGGAATGGGTATTCTTTTTCTTGCATCTCCTTGAAAGTCAACTTTTGGTTTGGACGCGCTTGAGAAGTAGTCTTTACGCTTTGCTTCTTGCTCACCTTTGTGGTGAGCTTCACAGGAGACACGTTGACATTCATGGATTCTTTGTTGTCGCTTTTGGGGACAAACTTGGTCCATCTCCTGGGTTTCTGTTTGTCCTTTCCCTTTCGAGGGTCATGGATGGGTGCTACTCCTTTTCCGGCAGAAGACATGCTCAACTCCATGTCGTGAGCACGAGTAGCTAACTCTTCAAAGGATTTTGGCTTAATTCCTTGCAAAATTTAGAGAAGCTCCCAGTGCATTCCTTGGATACACATCTCTATTGCGGAAGTTTCACTGAGCCTATCTTTACAATTTAGGCTAGCATTCCTCCATCGATTGATGAAGTCAATAACTGGCTCATCCTTTCTTTGACGAGTATTTGTGAGTTCTACCATGCTCACTGTACGCCTCGTGCTATAAAATCGATTTAGGAACTCATGCTCCAGTTGCTCCCAGCTATCAATTGAATTGGGTTCGAGGTCCGTATACCAATCAAAGGCATTTCCCTTTAGGGAGCGGACAAATTGCTTGACGAGATAATCACCATATGTTCCGGCATTGTTACATGTCTCAACAAAGTGGGCGACATGTTGCTTTGGATTTCCTTTGCCCTCAAATTGTTGAAATTTGGGGGGTTGATAGCCTGCAGGCATCTTGAAGCTATCAATCCTAGCAGTGTAAGGCTTGGCATACGTCAGGGAAGACTTGGTAGTAACATCGTACTTGTCCTTAAGGGTCCCTTCAATGAACTCCTTCAATAGATCAATTGGGATCATTCCGCCAGAAGCAACTGGCACCTCCTTAGTAGGCGGTGTCTGTTTGGTAGGAGGATCTATCTCTTGAACTTCTGGAGCCTTTCCAGGTGCATGGCTAGAATCTCCATCTATTAAGCCTTCCATTCGATCCATCAACTTATCAATCCGAGTGTCTTGAGTTTGCACATACTTGGTCAAACCTTCAATCGCTTTCGCCATATTCGCAAGTTGCTCCTCCATGGATGAGACATCAGTTACCATTGTTTGCATGATTATTGGAGACATCGGAGAGTAGCACGGATTGTCACATAAGTTGATCTCTGAAGTCCTTGGCTCGCGTGGAGTAAGTGGAGATGACATGTTGGTTGAATGACCATCGTTCTTTGTCCCAGAGTTTTTTGAACCAGAGAGATCAAGTAGAGCCAGAGTTTTCTTGATTTTCTCTGCCACACTGCTTACTTCTTCTGAAGCACTTGTAGAGGACCTTGTTCTTTTTGGGGTTGAAGACCCAAAAATTGGAGTTGATGTCGTCGACACTCGATGTGTTTGTTGCTCCATCATGTTGGCCTTGCTCCTTGTGACAGCTCCAAAGCTTCCAAAAGTAACATCAAGGATGCTTTCTACCTCGGCAGAGAACTTGGAATTAGCAGCCTTAGAGGTAGTGGATTGAGAGTTGACCTTCTTGGAAGTCATTTGGGTATTCTTGAACTTTTGAAGTTGGAAAGTTGAGATGAGAGGTAGAGATTGTCCCACTGGGCGTGCCAGAATTTGTAAGACAATAAAATTCGCGACCGAGAAAATAATAATCGGGACAGAAAAATATTGCAACAATCGTTTATTGATTTCAATATGTGAGTGTTACAATCTCTATGAATCCTCTGATTTGCCTTTCTAAATATAAATTCAAGGGCTTCGAGCTTAATCTTGAATTTGATGAACTTGAACTTGATTTGTGGATTTAATGAACTTGATCTTGACTCGTGAATTTGGATTCAAGGGCTGTTGAGCTTGATCTTGAATCTTCGTCTTGATCTTCAGTTGTTTATGAACTTGAATGCTTGAACTTGTAGCTTGTAGAGAAATTTGTGGTGTTTGATCCACGAGCTCTCTCTTGCTTCTTGTTCGAATTGTTGGTTCTCTTTTCTGAATTATGAGACCCCTATTTATAGTTGTAGGAAGGAAAGAGTCATGGTGAAGATGAGCTTCTTTTGGCCAATCAGATTTAAGTGACGTGGCGCATTCTTATGGACTTTTGATTTCACTAGGCTTGCTGCATCATTTTGACATGTGGCACGGTCCTATTAACTCCTTTACTTGACTTGGCATGCCACGTCATTTGACACGTGGCGCCAAATTGGGCCTCTAGAATAAGATGACATATTGGGCTTAACCAAGTGGGCTCATTATTTGTAGCCCAAATTAATGGACTAGCCCGATGAATTTTGAACTTTAATTAAATCCATATTTATTGGACTTAAATAATTAATCCAATTATATTAATCCACCATATTTATTTGGACTAATATATTTAAAATTCATATGATCACAACAGTCCTAGATTTTAAAAAAAAAATGGATTTCCCTTTTTATTATATTTCATTCCTCACCGCCCAAATAAGACTTCTATCACCAATCAGACCGTTACCATTTAAAAAATGGAATATAGTTAGGTGTCAATTTTTATTTTTGGTCAAGTCAATTTAATCCATCAAAAGTATACTTGTGACATGTTAGTATATATAACGCCAAAGAATATGGTGAAGCATATGAAGCTACTCTTTCATTAATTAGAGGTTTCAATTTTGAATCTTGAGTCTGAAAAAATTCGAATGGATCCTACGCGATATGAATTCAGATTAACTAAGCTTCAATATGAATATTAAACATCAAATTAAAAAAAAAGACATGTTGATAAACAGGGGCGGACCTAAGGTCAATCTTGGGGTGCTCCGGCACCCATTAAATCTGATGCAGATTAGGTATAATTATATAAAAAATTATATCAAAATTAGTATAAGACTTAGAAAAACACCCAATAAATCAAGAAGATAGATGAGTGCTTTAGTTTTCATGCGAAGCTTTAAAGCTTTGGGTGTTAATACGTGTGTTTGGACCTCCCGGACACCCACGATCCCTAAATCCCGAATTCGCCACTGTTGATATATTTGATAAGAATCTGAAGTTCGGCTATGTCAAACTAAACTTCAAAATTTTGAATTAACAAGCTAAATTTTAAAAATCTGGTATATTTGAAATTTATAACTTCAAACGCGAACTTTCAACTTCAATTCCGTAAGTCCAAAGTTGATTATGAAATTTCAAATATTTTGGTCTAAATCAGTATACTGTGACATGTGAGTTCACTTGAAAAATGAAGCATGTAGAAGAAATCTCGAAGGGTTTAAAATTCATCAAATGAATTTGTGATAGAAAATGACAACTTAGAGCATTAAAATGTCTTATCAAATGGTATTGTCTTAACATATGACAAATCCTAGTTGGTGTTTGACTAAAAAATGCACACTTATCTACGGTGGCAGAGTCAGAATTTTTTACTGAGGGGATTCAGAAATAAACATATGAACAAACCAAAGGGAGTTCAATATCTACTATATACACATAAAAAATAATTTTAACTATGTATAAATAATATAATTTTCTACCGAAGGGAGTTCGGATGAACCCTCTGGCATAAATAGTATAATTTTCCATCGAAGAGAGTTCGGATAAACCCCTGGCCAAAGGGTAGCTCCGCCCCTACTTATCTATGATAATTTGGCTAACGTATAAGCTGATCAAAATAATGTATAAACACTTTTTAATTTATCTACGTGTCAATGAACATAAGGTACTAAATGAAGCAAATAGTTGACATGGAACTTATAGGTGTAAATTGTAATAGTTAAAATCAGATACGTTAGTGTAATAAATTTACATAGTTTAGGGTAAACATCTTAATGCGATTAAGTTAATATCTTTTGTAATCTTCGCAATACTTCTCCTAAAACATAGTTTTTAATTTTTTTTTCATATTCTCTTTTTTCATGTAGAAGCAGTGTTTTAAAAGGCGGAGGTGTAAGGCGGGACGTTTTAGTTAGCATGAGGCGAGGTGTAAGCCTCAAGGCGATGAGGCGTAAACCCATGGATCTTTCAATTTTTAATTTATAATATAGTAAAATAGTATTATAAAGCAAAAATTGTAAACAATTAAAAACATGATTAAACAAACTCATAGAAAATAAAACTTCTAATATAATTTTACAAATATAAATAAAGAAATGCTATAATAGCTACTATGATATGCAATTCAACTCTACCATTTGTACTTTCATAGAATAAAAGAATGTTATTTTTGTAAAATATATTACTATCGTACTATGCGATTTACATCCCTAAAAGAAAATAAACAATAAATTTTATTAGTACCCTCATGGTAATTTTGAGGTAATAAAACACAATAATTTATTTACTATTCGATTCGAAGTGGATGACTACCTAGATTAGAATGAGGATTCAATATTTTGTGATAGTTATCATTTCAAATAATGATTATTTTGAGACATATAGCAAATGATAAAATATGATAATTTTGAGACTTATGACAATAATATGAAGATCAATGATAAGTGAAGATGTAAATTTCGATTAATTAAGTATTTTTTTAAAAAATATTAAATGATATTCACCCTCACAGTGCTTTGTTATTCTCAATCTTCTTATTCATATAGATGAAAAAACTCTGAAGCATCATTTATGATCCATAATTTGCCTAAGATCTGTTAGGTGAGCCTCGAGCGTTTGGCGTTAGCCGTGCTTAGGTCGTACAGTCGGGCGTTTAAGGCATCAGCCTCACAGGACTAAAGCCTTACTCCTATGCCTCAAGACATTTTGTCAGTGCCTTGCCTTGAGGCGAGCCTCAAAACTGCCTTTTAAAACACTGTGTAAAAGTTACTTTCAAATTTATTTTTATTTTTTCTGTGAATAGCTTTAAAGATATTTTAGTTATAATAAAAAAAAAAAGTGTTTATCAACATATTCTTACCAAACACACTTGATCAGTTTCAGCGCATCTATTTAAACACGTAACAATTTATTTTTAAAATCAACTCCAACGCTTAAAAATATTTTTCAACACTTGATGCTTATCAACTACTTTTAATTAGTTATGAAGAATTGGCTAAAACAAAGATGAGAACTATAACTAAGAAAATGACACAAGATCCCATCCATGTCAATGATTTGCTCCATTTTAGCACACAATGATTATGGAAAAGTCTAGCTTTTGAATATGAGTGAGTATTGGCAGCCAGAAACAAATTGATTCAATTTTGACATAAACAGATTCATCCAATATGAGAACTGGTCACCACTTTCATGTCGGATCCTGCAAAAATGCATTACTTTTGAAGGATCTAACATACATCCAACGGTATATTTGGAGAGTCCAAGCTCTCTATTTTCTGTTAATGAGCAAGAAGGTAGATCTTCCCTTCATAACATAACAACCTTGGCACCTGGTCCAGCTCACGTACACCTCGACTAATTTCACGGGATACCTACTATCTCTCACCAGCACAGAGCACAGAGTAACACTAGGACACTCAAAGACAGGAGGCAAGTACTAGAAATAACTGAAGTAGAAGAGCTTAGTTTATGAGTGAAAATGCTTTTGTGCATAGAAAAAGAAAAAAAAGTTAAACCAAAACAATAAGAACAATTGTCTTCAGAAGATCTAACATCATTTGACATATCGAAACATACCACAATCAACACGAATACAAGTACCAAGTAACTCTGTCCACCAAGGCCTTGGTTGGACAGATGGAAGGAAATCACCTAGTGTTTTTGCCTCTGGTAAAAGAATGTTAACCTCAACAAGACCTTTTAATAATACATCAAAATTTACCCACTAAAGGTCAAAGCCTTAAATGGTAACTATATATCTCTGTCAATCAATCAAAATCTGAGAATGAATCAGGATATAACAAAATGTTACTATCTTAACTTTTCTTCTCTTTCCAAGAATGAAGTATATTCTATGCAACTGTATGGGGAATTATGTTACCGAGGACGATATACCTAAGAAATTGCTGAAAGATTGTCAGTCACCTCCATCACGCTTAATTCTTCATCTAGTTTATTTGGTCATGCAAAATAGTACAGTGATGCGAAGCATATGAAGAAGTCGGTAAGAAGAAGACCCACAGCATCGAAGACAAACTTTGGAGCAAACAAACCCCATACCATCAAGTGACGCCTTTGAATCATAACACATATAATTGTAAGTGTCATAGATATAGCCATAATAAGTCCATACATCAAATAGACCTGGCATAACTGGAGAAAAAACAGCTGTTTCCTCTTCTCCGCCTGGACTTCTGGATGTCGGCAAGCAGCAACAATAAGTGGAAGTCCCATTACTGGAAGAATGTGGGAGAAACCAAATGTATCTATGGTAAGTAACGCGGCTTGACGAACAAGGCTGAATTCGTCAAACCCAACGAATGCGGCAGCATAGCGGAGGCCATCAAAAGCACACCAGTGTCCAGTGCAGAAAAACAGACACACAGCTAAAAGGCTCCATTTTGCTACTGGAGAAGAATATGAAGTTGAACTTTCGTAACGTTCACTCTTTGCTTGTTCCAACCTCATCAACCTTATTATGCACCACCCTTGAATCACTGCTGCTAGAGCAACAAGAGGGCCTTGTTTCCCGGATAAAATGATTACTGTTGAACTCCATGCTGATAACATGGCAGTTGCTTTAACAATTGTATCTTCCTCCCAACCTGAAGTCTTCTCTTTACCACAAAGTTGAGATATTGCTAATAAAAATAATTGCAGAAGACCAATAACATAGATGATCCGAGGAATCCAATATGCTTTTATATCCACACTCAACGTGCTTGGGCTGAATAAGTTACTATCTAAAGCCCAAGCCAGAGCTATAAGAGAAGAAACAAAAATGGTTCCAACAACAACATATTTGAATATTCCCCGACAGGAACTGTGCCTGATGCTCTTGTAAAGTAAATAAGCTAAGATGACAAGAGCTAAAAAGGGCAAGATATCAGAAACATAAATCCATAAGTTCGTGCCGTTGTCAATGCTTACAGTCCATGAAGCAAATGACTTCAAAAATAAAGAATTGACTGCCTGCTTTGACTGTCCAAGTTCAATACCAAATCTGAGAAGAGGAACCACCAGAACAAAAAGAAGTCCTTCAAGAAGCATCTTCTTTTTTACTATTGCATGACGTAATTGAAGCATTCCAGCCGTGGCCAATAGAAAACTTGCCGTTTTACCTTCCTCCAAGATGAAACTATTCGAAAGAAAACTGAACGCACGAATCAGCACAGCAGCATAAGCAAAAATAGCCTCATAAGAAACTACAAAATTTCCACCACGAGGAAGATAGCAACTGCATAGTTTGTCCAATTTCTTGATGGTGAAAATGTGAACAAAAAGAGAGAGCAACAAGATGCATAAACCAGCGCCCATCATCTTTAGATTGAATTCTGTCCATTTGGAACGAGCAAGTGCAGCAATACTTGACAAGAAATTAGAATAAGCTTCAACTTGCGTCTTCAGTTGAGGTAACAATGTCGAGCAACTTTCACTTTTACACTTCAATACAGCTTCCTTGGTATGTAACCAAATATCATGGGCCTGAGCATAGAGGTTTGATACATGAGACATATCTTTGTCCGAAAATCCTATCACTGATGAAGCTGAATATACATCAATGTATCTTTTCACCTGCCATGTATTCATGCAGAGGACATTGGCATAGTTCTGCATCCACCTTTCCAATCTTGAGAGATATATTCCACTTTCGGGAGTAAAGATGTCCAAGTTCCAAGAACCAGCAGCTAATGAATACAGTTCAGGATTAACACGCCCAATGCTTCCAAAGGGATTGGGAATGCCAAGCAGGGAAGATACTGTCGCGGCAAAGTCAAGCTGCTCAATGGAGCTAGTGCATATCTTCCTTTTCTCCATGTCAAGTCGACAAGATGAGCTATCAGTTTCAGACAGAAAGGAAGATGGATGCTTTTGCAGACTCATAGCAAATAGTGACGTTTCAACCTCTTCTGGAGCACCTCCACCATGATCACCATTGATGGTTTGCCCATGATCACCCATCACAAGAAGCAGAGTATTTTCATGTAACCCTCCAGGTCCACTTTGGCTTTCCAGGATATCAACAACTTTCTCCAAAATCCCATTGTACTGATCCAACTTTTCTATCATTTCAGTAGAATCAACACCAAAAATATGTCCGGCATGATCCACGCCAAGAAAATGCGCTATAAGTACATCCCAATCTTCTTTATACAAGTACGGGAACAAGTGCTCAATGCAGCCATTATCTACCGTGTCAAGGTCTTTAACATTAAATGAAGGGAATGGATAAGATACATTAAAATGTTGAGGAAACAGTTGAACCCATGTGTCATCCCCCATCATCACAACTCGTTTGCCATTCTTAGCCATCTGATATATCAAATTATCTTCAACGATAGCTGGTGCACCAAAACTATTACCCACATCAATAAAAGTTGGAAGCCCACCAGTTGTTAATCCCTTTAGACGTTGCAAACTGGTTGTTGGAGGATCAGCAATAGCTTTAAAGATCTTAGCAAATGAACCTGACTGAGATGCCAACTTGTGCAACACCTGCAATCTGTCCATCCATGGTTTTTTCTCTTCAAAAAAGGTACTCGGAGCAACAAAGTCATACCTGAGAGCATCAAGAATAATGATGACAATGCGATCGACGGCTGGTTTCGTCCAGCACCCTTTAGAATGGTTAACCATTTGATCATCTTGAGGAGGAGAGAAGCAAGGAGATTGTTGAATATCAGAACAGTGACTAAATTGTGAAAGCTCAGTGCGAGTTAGGAGGAATCCTCTGGTGAAGACGAGAATAGCCAACCCATGAAGTATCAGTATCCCAAGGAATACCATGAAAACCCATCTCCGTTTACCCAAATTCTCACTTTTCCACCGAACCTCACCACTCTTCAGCATTGTAAATAGAGGGACAGTAATCAATTTTTAGCAGTAATTATGTATCTGCATCAAATGTGACGCTAATGAATCTTTAAGAACTCCAACACTTGTCATCTAATTAATAAAGGAGAAGGTAAAAATAATGAGTAGAACTGATTCAAATATGTTAATCACCTCTTACATCACTGCCCAGATGCAGAGGCGGAGCTAGAATTTTGAGTTTACGTGCTCTAGATTCTAGAGAAGAAAGTTACTAGGTTCTTGATAAATTATTCATACATATAATGTGAATTTTTAAAACAAATACAGGATTTGCGATAAAGCTATTGGGTTCTGCATAACCCATTATGAGCGGAATGTAGCTCCCCCCCCACTTCCCCCCCCAGCCCCGCCCAAATGCTAGGAGCTTATAGAACCTGTTCCAAAGTTCTTTTTAGCTACATAAGTATACCATACCAAAATGCCAATAAAAGTAGCCTATATCACCTCTTACTTCACTGCCCAAATGCAAAGGCAGAGCTAGAATTTTGAGTTTATGCGCTATAGATTCTAGAAAAGAACTATGTTCTTGATAATTATCCATACATATTACGTGAATTTTTAGCACAAATACAGGACTTGCACTAAAGTTACTGGCTGTAAGCGGAATGCTAGTTCTCCCCCCTGCCCATATGCTAGGAGCTTATAGAATCTGTTACAAAGTTCTTTTGAGCTACACTAGAGATACCATACCAAAACGCCAAATAAAAGTAGCCTGTATCACCATATACCTCTTACTTCACTTCCCAAATTTCACACCCTAACCATTATCACCAAATATTTAAGTAAAAGTGGGAAAGTGGATGTAATTCCATAGCTTGAAAAGAAAAATACCTGAATAAAATCAAACAGGAGAAATGCAAAATAACAGTGTCATCAACCCCCATTTTACAACACCAATAAATAAAAGAACCCCACTAACAACAACTCAACAACGACAACATACCATTATAATCTCACAAGCGGGGTCTGGGGAAGGTAGTATGTACGCAGACTATTTCAATTAGACCGACAACTACAACATACTCAACGTAATCCCACAAGTGGGGTCCAGGGAGAGTAGTGTGTACGCAAACTATTTCAAATAGACCCTCAGCACAAAAGAAAAAAAACAACCACCCCAACAACAACAACAACAGCAGCAGCAACAACATACTCAGCATAATCCCACAAGTGGAATATGGAGAGGGTCGTATATACGCAGACTATTTCCAATAGACCCTCAACTTGAAAAATTAAAAAAAAAACATTTTCTAAATTTACTAGCAAGTAAGAAACAGCATAAAAAGGGACAAACTCAACTAACTCCAATTCTTTCTCTTATTGTCACCTTCAGAAGTAAAAAAGGAATCTTGGGTTTGTGATATTATAGCTTGTAGAATCAATAAACCAAAATAAAAAACTCAAAGATAAGCAAAATTAGCAACTTTAAAATCCTCTTCTTCCTCAGGTTTAAGGTAAGAGGTTAGAAAGGACCCCATTTTACAACACCAATAAATAAACAGCCCCACTATAATCCCACAAGTGGGGTCTGGAGAGGATAGTATGTACGTAGACTATTTCCAATAGACTCTCACCTCAAAAAACAAAACAACCCCAACCCCAACAACACCAGGAACATACTCAGCATAATCTCACAAGTGGCATCGGGAGAGGATAGTATGTAAAGACTATCTCCGATAGACCCTCAACTAGAAAAATAAAACAACCCCATTTTCTAAATTTACTATAGCAAGTAAAAAATAGCATAAAAAAGGACAAAGTCAACTAACTCCAAATTTCTTCTCTCATTGTCATCTTTAGAAGTAAAAAAGGGATCTTGGGTTTGTGATATTATAGCTTATTGAATCAATAAACCAAAATTCAAGACTCAAAACATAAGCAAAATTAGCAACTTTATCACCCTCAAATTTTCAAGAAAATGGCTTCTTTTTTTTAAAAAAAAAAATAAAATTCTTTCTAACCACTTACCTTAAACATGAGGAAGAAAAGGATTTCGAAGCATTTTTGATTTGTCCACCATCAACGAGGTACTTCGGATAATCCTATGTACAATGAATGGATTGTTTGGATCTCATCAGCATCATATTGTCTCTAAACTTGATTGACACTGAATAATTTTATTTTTTTTTATAATAAATATACTCCCTCGGTTTCAATTTATATTACACTTTTCGAATTTTAAGATTTAAACAAGTCTCTTTGATAGTAATATCTTCGTATATCTTTTAAATATTTTAAATTGTACTTAATACTTTTTTACATAGTTTTCAAATATATAAATTTTATTTTAAAAAGCTTTAAGATTTCGTATCCAAATTTACTGTCAAACTTATAGCCTGTTTGACTAAGCTTATTTTTCCCTTAAAGTGTTTATTTTTTCTCAAAAGTATTTATTTTAAAAAATTGAGATATTTGGCCAAGCTTATGGAAGAAAATAAGTGCTTCTGAGGAGTAAAAAAAGTAATTTTTCATAAACTAAAAAAAGTAGCTTCTCTCCAAAAGCATTTTTGAAAAAAAAACACTTGTGAGAAACATATGCTTAAAAGCACTTTTAAAAGTTTGGTCAAACACTAATTGTTGCTCAAAAGTGTTTTTTTAATTGTATTGGCCAAATACAAACTGTTTCTCACCAAAAGTACTTTTTTGAAAAGTACTTTAAAAAAAACACTTCTGAAAATAAACTGATTTTAGAAGTTTGGCCAAACAGGCTATTAAATTATTTGACTCCCGGAAAGTAAAAAATTGCCACCATAAATTAAGACAGAAGGAGTAATATTTAAATAAGAATGGTAATTAAATAAATGCTCATCATTATAGGGGTGTTCACGGTTTGGTTAAAAACCAAACCGAACCGCGAACCAAACCAAACCGATTAAAAAAACCGACATTTGGTTATGTTTGGTTTGGTTTGGTTTGATTTTGAATTTTAAAAAGCGATACTTATTTGGTTTGGTTTTGGTTTTACTCTAAAATAACCGACAAAATAACCGAACCGAACCGATAAAAATTATATACATATATATATTATTCATAAATAAAATATAAATATTTGTTACATTTTAAATTTTAATCATGAATTTAACTTTAGCCGTAGCACTTGCAGTCATATGTCTCCATCCAGTTGATAGTACCTTATGAGATTCTAATGATTTTTACACTTTGAATGACAAATAATACTAATTGTGAAAATAATATCCTGTTGTATATGTGAATTTACAACTGAGTTTCATTAGATTATAGCTAATCACTAGTTTTGAACTTTCTTTTTGGTCCCTATTGAGCAAGAAATTTATGTGTTCACCTTTCTGGGGGGTTTATCATATCATTCTCTTATATGTAGTTTCTAAATATTTTTTTTAGAAGCATTCATATGGTGTTGTTCGTGGCTTTGCCCAAGTATAACACTCGCTTGGCATCTTAGTTTCAAGGTTGAGGCACAAGGTTGATATCCCATATGCTGGATTGGATTTGTTTTTTCAAAATTTCAACTTTTATCATTAGCTAAAGTTATAAACCGAAAATACCAAACCAAACCGATCTAAACCGACAAGAACCAAACCGATGGTTATTTTTTTGTTTGGTTTGGTTTAGTTTTAGAAATTTAAAAACCGACTAAGTTGGTTTGGTTATGGTTTTGACCAATAACCTGTAACGACCCTCCTAGTCGTTTTGTGAATCTTACTTGTCTTTCTCATTTTAGCTCTTCCCATAGTCTGTATACATGACTTATGACTTAAGGAGATAGGTAGTATCGATTCTTGAGGTGTTCAAAGTGATTTAAGTCATTAATTGCGTTCTCGAGTTTCAATAAAGTTAATCTTGATCTCGGTCAACCTTTGATTAAAACGACCCCGGATTAGTGTTTAACGATTCCAATAGATTCGGAACATGAGTTTTAGTTGATTTACATATTCGCTTTGTTTCCACGGGGTTCCGCATAAATTGTGAGGATCTATTTGAAATTTTGGGTATTTTAGATAATTAATTTAATTAGTGATTTAATGGGTCAAAACCACAATTTATTTACTTATGTGGCTAATACAAGAATAAATTTAAGTGGGAAGAGTTTACTATATATAATAATAATAGAATTAGATAGCCACAGGGAGAGGAGAACGACGGTTAGCAACCCTATTTCACATTCACCGCTTCAAAGGAGATCCTCGAGAGCTTTTAGGTTAGCTATTTTGATTCCTAGTATTATATTTATAATAACGTGAGGGTGATAAATATTAGCCAGTGGCCACTTGGGTGTGTAAGCTTTCTGATACTTCTAGAATTGGGTTTGAATTAGTATAGCACTAATAAATGATGTTGTAATGATTACTTATAATCATTGGTGCATAATAGGATAATAATAATAATATAATGATGTTGTTCATTAGGATAATGGTAGAATAGTAGGTTGGTTAAGGATTTGTTAGGTCTTAAATAGTATTGTTGCTACTGTTTCTCATAGGATATCACGATTCATGGCAATTGGTCAATATGGGAAGTTTTTCATTCCTTTGCTGTTAGATAGAATTAGGGTTAAAATAGTGAATAAATATAATAATTATATGATGATAGCTCTAATCATCAGTTAAATGGAATAATAACCAACCATTAGGGAATAATGATAATTGTTAAGAGGTTAGTTTTGCCCGCAAGTGGTACAGGTGAAGTACTGTTCCTTTAGCTTCAGACTTTCAACATGTTAATATGAAGTTGTCATTCTATAATTATAAATATGATGGATTGAGGTTTAGGTCTATGATTTTTAGAGTAAGAATTTATAAAATGGGTGTCATTAGATTCGTACTCTTATGGAAATTATGTATTTTAACAGATTTTGACCATTTGGAAGCCTTACGAAAGGGCAAGGCCCTTGAAATTAGCTTGCATTTGGATTCTTCGGTTGAGGTAGGTTATGGTTTAATTGGAGTTTAGATTCGATTTAATTGTATGTATGCTCCTAAATTGGATGCTTGTTGATTGGTCTTCGGACATACTTGAATTTGAGGATATTTGGATTGTTGACACTTGTATGAATAATTATTGAAAATTGAACTTGATCGAATTGTCTTATGATTAATTATAAGTGTACTTATAAATTTTGTACGTCGTGTTGTATCCTGAGAGATAGTGTGAATTTGATAAAATATACATAATATGGTTATGGAGGATCGGGTACCACGCCGGTACGGATATGGATATTGATATTACTTATTTATGGAGGATCGGGTACCACGCCGGTACGGTACATGGACTTAGATTGTCCCCTGCAGGTCATGACTAGTTGGGCAGAAATAAGTCCCTTAGCATGTGTGTACAGACTAGTATTGATTTTGAGAGGTCGTATGGTTTAATAAGCTGATAACGAGCTAATGATGTTCTAATTGCGAGGTTGAGAAGGACATAGTTGTTACTTATGGTATTATTGTTGATTTCGTGGTTGTTTATGGTATGGTTGATACTCTTGATGGTTATGTAGCTTGTTTGTAAGCATTGTTTGGCCCGTCATTGATGTATTTGTTGATTTATTGAATACTTGCTATGTGTTGATGTCTGTCTACTTGTTATTTGATTTATGTTGTATACATGCTATTAAATTGAGTTGGCCTATGATACCTACCAGTACATAGTGGCTTGTACTGATACTACCCTGTACTCTTCTTTTGTTGAGTGCAGAAAGTGTTTCAGAGGCTCAGACACGACCTCATCTCTAGAGTTTGATAGTTGATCTCGATCCAAGGGTGAGCATTTCATCTCCAGGCTACCATGGATCATCCTATTAGTTCTTGTCCTTCTTTCGGACAATGACACAATCTTTATCTTTTGTTATTTTAGACATTTCTTCTAGATATGGTTTTTATTTTAGAAGTTCTTGTACGATGACTTTCGGGTCTTGGGGATTTTAATAAGTAGTTCGTTTGATTTCCGAAATAATTAAAGATTAGTTTTGGATTTATTAATATAAAGTTGGTTTTTATGATAGCCCCTTCTTAATATTGACTGCAATGATTGGTAATGTTTTGGGTTAGATGGTTCTCCCACTGAAATATTAGAGTGGGTGCCACTCATGGCCATTTGGGTCGTGACATAACCGATCCAAACCGACTCGTGAACACCCCAGCTCACCAAGTAGTTTATGATTTGATCTTTAATTTTTATTGATTCTTGCATTGTTTCTCTCGAATGAATTCTATCTATGGTAAGACAATTTTTTTTTCTAATCCTAATTGAATCCAGTAATATTTCTTCTGTTTCATTTTATTTGGCATATATTGACTTGATATTTTGTTTAAGAAAAAAAATTATTAAAATTTTTTTTACTAAACTATCTTTATTAATTATGCTTTGAAAATCTAAATTTGGTTACTAATTAGTATTGCTTATCGGGGGATAATTGCACTTATCGATTATCGATTTTTAAATACATTAATCTACATGCCATCCAATAAAATATCAGGTGATTTGGTAACAGGTTAGCAATTATTGGACGATGTATCGACTAACCTCCATAGTACTTTTTTTCAATAAAATTTACAGTCCTTAGAGAATAAAGGATTTCCAGGACAAACAAAGAAACTTGAGAACCACCAAAACAAAAGAGCAAGAAGGAGCGGCAGTATATTAAATGAATTAATGGGCCATTAGGGTTGTTGATGTTTAATGAGACAACAAAGGAGAAACCTGTTAAGACAAACATTTTAATTAGATACTCCATCAATTTCTAAATAAGTGCTCCTTTTGGCTTGACACACCCTTTAATAAACTACTCATTCCTAGAAAATTAATGATAACTTTACCAACTTATCTCTAATTAAATTTTATTCCCTCCATTCTTTTTTAATTTCTCCATTTGGGTTGTGCTTATATTCCTAAATACTTGCTCCTTTAATCTTTTTTTGAACAAAATCTTCCTCTGATGCCCTTGTTCAAATTACCAAGACCATTAATTAATCTTTCTTTTCAATGTATTTAATTAATCCATGTCTACTTAATTTGGAGTATATTGGTAAAATTCTTTTTAATTTTATAGGAGTAAGCGGCTTACTAAGGGTTGTGCCCAACTCAAATGGAGCAAATGAAAAGGAATGGAGGGAGTATCTCTTTCTAAGTTGACATTGATTACTCTATTTAAACTCAAAGGCATATTAGAAAGATTATGATCAAAATATCCCTGAAGAAAGCATGCAGTTATTTAGAAGCAAAATAACAACGCAAAAGAAGCACTTATAAATGAAGGGGGGAGTAGTGTCTAGATACATTAGTACAATAAGTAAAATGTCTAGCTAGGTTTATTGTCTTTTGAGTTATCCTAGCCAGGATTTAAAGTGTGTGACAATCTAATTATCCTAGATTGTTAATTAACTAAGGTAGCAGCTATATGCCTATATAGATGCGAGTGTATATGCAAGTGTGTTGTTTCCTAAAGTGTAAAACTGGCCAGGCAATTCAGTGCACAAAGTATTTCGCATCACATAAGGTTTTATGGAAAACTAATTCCAGTGGATGTGATGTAGACAGTCTATCCTGATGGGAGCTTGACGTCCAATTCCATAACTAGGACTTATGACCCTAGAGGTCACACAGAGATGACTTTCAGAGATAAGAGTGTGTTACTCATATGATAAGCATCATCCACCTCCAACCTCAAGATTGCGGGTTCAAGTTACCAAGGAAGCAAAATTAAAGGTGAAAGCCCCTTTCAAGGGGTTCAAAAAAAGTTTCTTCGGACCAACTCCACTAGTAAATGAATATTAGAGTTAGTCCTAAGAAACCTTAGAGGACCAAGAGAAAAAAATTCCCCGATAAAACAAAGAAATTAAGAAGGGGACTCTAACTATGAGAGCTGTGAATTTATTTATTTATTTATTTATGTGAATGATTATGGAGTTGTGAAAAAAAGAGTAAATCATTCACAGCTCCAACCTCAAAGTTGCGGGTTTGAGTCATCAAGGAAGTAAAAAGGTGGAAGCTCCTAGAATGGAGTTAGTCCGAAGAAACCTCAGAGAGCTCTAAGGATGAAATATATAAATAATAATGCATAGATTTCACTCCAGTATCATATATAGATTTCATCCTTAGAGCTTCTATGACCTCTTCAAAGTTATCAAGGGAGTAAAAAAGTGGGAGCTCTCTAAGGATGAAATCTATATTTGATACTGCAGTGATTCTCCTGTATTAGATATAGATTTTATCCTTAAAGCCCTCTGAGATTTTTTCGGACTAACTTCATCCTAGGAGCTTCCATCTTTTTACTCCCTTGATGACTCAAACCCGCACCATAAGGTTATAAGTGGAGGACGCTTACCATTTGAGCAACTCCATCTTCTTGTTATTTTATTTACATTATTTATTTATATTCCTCTAATAAAACAAAACTGAACTGAACTTTTAGATTTCCTCATTAATAGGAAGATTTCATATGAGCATGAACTAATGCAACTTCAAATTTTCTTATTCTCCAGTAATTAAGTGTGAATAGGTGCAATAATGTAGGGATTTTAAAACGTGATTTTTATGCCTTTTAACATATCACACAAATAAATCCTTTTTTAAAGGAAAAGGGACAAATACACTTCTCATGATTTAGAATTGATATATCCTTCATTAAAAAAATGACATACATATACACTTGTTCAACAAAAAAACATATTTCACCTTTTTATTAACAAACTCATATTTATTGAATTAAAAAATCCTAATTTTTTTTTCTTGATTTAAAAAAGGACATGTAACTTTACACAATTACCTCACCCATTTTTTACTCCTTCAAACCTGACCCAGACTCAAACCAGACCCATCCAACTAAAATGGTTGAGGCAGTATTTTAAGGCCATGTGATATTTTTAGGATTAAGAAAATTAATTTTAAATTTATTTAAATTCAATAAATATGATCGGTTAATGAAAAAGATAAATACGCTTTATTTGTTAGAAGATAAGGTTACATATGCACCATTTTTTTAACGAGGATTATATTAGCTCTAATCGCAAAGCTGAAGATATATCTGTCCTATTTTCCTTTTCTTGAAAAGGAGAAAAAAGAAAAAAAAGAATAGAAATTCTAACCTTAGAAAGTGCCACATCACCCAGAACGACGTCCCTCTATCATATCGATATATATATATATATATATAAAAATTATATTCTCAATAAATGTTTTCAAAGGCGTTTTGGAGGAAATTTCCAATTAGGTGTGTAATGACCCTCCAAGTTATTTTTTCGATTTTTGTGTGTTCTGTCATTTCGAACCTTCTCACAGCGGCTACATGTCACTTATAACTTGCCGGAACTGTCGGTTCGGTAATTGAACAGTTCGTTTGGCTTTTAGGCCCATTTCCCTGTTTTGGAGCTTTCACTGTTAAGGAATTGGTCTCGGACCAAAACTCTTAGTAAACGATCTCAGATGGAAATTTTGACATCGCCATCAGCTCCAGAATGTTGATTTTAGGCTAGGAGGGACCCTTGGTTCAGGTCCCGAGGTTTCCGAACTCGTTTTGGGCTATTGGGTAGATTCGATGAAAAATGGAACCTTAGCGGCAGATGCTTAAGCGGCCAAGTTTCCGATTTAGTGGCACCTGGGGGCTGTTAAATCCCCTCTTCACTCGATTTTCTCCCCCGTTTCTTAACTTTTTCCTCCATTCTTGAGAGCATAGGTCGTGGGAAAGTGGGGAAAATCTTCCATTGAAGCTAAGGTAAGTTAGCTCTACACTCCTTGGTCCTTATTCATCATTTTACCCGTTGAATTCCATTTCATTTCATTGTAAATTCTTAGAAATCAGGTCTTTAAATCCTTAATTTTGTGGGCTGATTTGGGCCCCGATTTGTGTCCCATTTGTGCACAACTTTCAAGCACACATTCCTTGTCTTTCGAGGGACCTCGGGACAAATACACTTCTCATGATTTAGAGTTGATATATCCTTCATTAAAAAAATGACATACATATACACTTGTTTAACAAAACAAAAAAACATATTTCCCCTTTTTATTAACAAACTCATATATATTAAATTAAAAAATCCTAAAATTATTTTTTTTGATTTAAAAAAGGACATGTAACTTTACAAAATTACCTCACCCATTTTTAACTCCTTCAAACCTGATCCAGACTCAAACCAGACCCATCCAACTAAAAATGGTTGAGGCAATATTTTATGGCCATGTGATATTTTTAGGACTAAGAAAATTAAGTTTAAATTTATTTAAATTCAGTAAGTATGACCGGTTAATGAAAAAGATAAATATACTTTATTTGTTAGACGATGAGGGTACATATGCACCATTTTTTCAATGAGGATTATATCAGCTCTAATCGCAAAGCTGAGGGTATATCTGTCCTATTTTCCTTTTCTTGAAAAGGAAAAAAAAGAAAAAATAACAGAAATTCTAACCTTAGAAAGTGCCACATCACCCAGAACGATGTCCCTCTATCATATCGATATAGATATATAGATATAAATTATATTCTCAATAAATGTTTTCAAAGGCGTTTTGGAGGAGATTTTCAATTAGGTGTGTAATGACCCCCTCCAGGTTATTTTTTCAATTTTTGTGCATTCCAATGTTTTGAGCCTTTCCACAGTGGCTACATGTCATTTATAACTTTTCGTTTCGGTCATCGGACAGTTCGTTTGGATTTTAGGCTTATTTCTCTATTTTGAAGCTTTCGTTGTTAAGAAATTGGTCTAGGACCAAAACTCCTAGTAAGAGATCTCAAATGGAAATTTTCACAGCGCCAGCAGCTCCGGAACGTTGCTTTTAGGCTAGGGACCCTTGGTTCAGGTCTCGAGGCTTTCAGACTCATTTTGGGCTATTGGGTAGATTCGATGAAAAATGGAACCATAGGTGTGGACCCACATTTAATCAAAACGATCTCGAATGAAAGCTTCGATGGTTCCACTGAGTCCAGAATGTCAAATTTGGTGTGGTGGCATAGTTCGTTTGCACGCACAGGGTTCCGAATAAATCCCTAACATCTGGTCGTAGTCTATTTGAACTTAGCCAAAAATCTGGTGTCTGAAATATGGTGTGACCACTAAAGCAGTCAAAATGCTGCTTTAGCAGCCTTGGCCATTTCGGTGAGGACTGCTTAAGCGCTCTTTTGTCCGCTTAAGCGATGGGGTGCAGCTTTAGCGGTCAAAGTGTCGCTTTAGCGGCCTTGGCCATTTCGGTGAGGACAGCTTAAGTGCTCCCTTGTCCGCTTAAGCGACGGGGTGCCGCTTTAGCTGCCTCATTCCTTTCCCTCGGTGACCGCTTTAGCGGCAGACGCTTAAGTGGCCAGGTGTCCGCTTTAGCAGCACCTGGGGGCTGTTAAATCCCCTTTTCACCCGAATTCCCCCCCCCCCCCCCTTCTCAACTTTTTCCTCCATTCTTGAGAGCATATGTCATGGGAAAGTCGGGAAAATCTTCCATTAAAGCTAAGGTAAGTTAGCTTTACACTTCTTGGTCCTTATTCATCATTTTACCCATTGAATTTCGTTTCATTTCATTGCAAATTCTTAGAAATCAGGTCTTTAAATTCATAACTTTGTGGGCTGATTTGGGCCCCAATTTGTGTCCCATTTGTGCTCAACTTTCGAGCATACATTCCTTGTCCTTCGAAGGACCTCGGGATGGATTCAATTTTGGATTTTGCTTGCGGGCCTCGCAGGCCCATTCTTGACCCGAGTTTTTATATAGCAATATGGGTCTTTTTTTACTCGTATTGATATGTAGATGATTATTTTGATAGTGTGGCATTATTTTGGGATCGTGGGACGAAGTCGAGTAATTTATGGGCGATTCAAGATTTGCGGTTCGACATCGAGGTAGGCTTCGGTCTACTTTTCTTTATGAGATTGTGTATAGTATAGTTTGCATGCTAGGTAGGGATGATAGGATATCTTTATGACTAGTATAGCATGACTTAGCCCATTTAGGGAATTTGGGGTAGAAATATGATCCAAACCTGCGTGTAAAACACTTGTCATGGCTATAGAATCCTATTACCCTTGAGTATAAGCATGTTAACCATAGTTTACTATTAAGGATCCCTTAGTATAAGATTTATCATTTGACTTAGTGATTTGGGAGGTATTTCCCAGATTAGATCCTTGTAGTGGCTTTATGCCACTCGAGTTATGAGGCTTGTTATGTTGATTATGCATTATTGGGCTCGAGGTCGTGGTTACGATATCAGTTGGACTCCAGGTGAGTATCCTATTCTTCTGAGGACGTGATTATGGTTTATAGACGCTTAGGCGCTTATAGTGGTATTGTTTGAATACTGGTGATGGCATGTATACTTTTAGGCGCATTCATGCTCACTTAGTGGTACGGTTCCAACCAAAACCTTAATTTTACTATTGTTTTCTAAAAAGGGAATTATTCCCACTTTTCACTTTTAAAATGGATTCTTTTATAATGGGAATCGTATCACCTTATTTACTGGATTATGAGCATTTGGAACCAAAGTGATGTTTTGGAAATAAGACCAAGATTGATTCCGGCCCATGGTTTATCCACTCATTTTATCACTTATTTACTTCGGTCAACAGAGATTCTGACCCTTTCTACATTATTGTGATGATTTAGTCCCGAACTTGATCTCGGGCAATGGCTTACGGTGTACACTTCTTTACTCACAGTTCGAGTCCGTGCACTTATTATACTATGTACACTCTTTTAGTCACGGTTCGAGTCCGTGCACTTATTATATATATATATATATCCGATACTGGATGGATTAGATTGACTATGATGGTTATTGGAAGTCCTAGTTCGGAATCAGGCAGTGTATACGGATATTCCAAATCCTTTATGGGGCCCTTAGTCCGTGAGCTGCAGTGCCGGAGAAGGATGGTCTCCGTAGGTCCTGCCTTTGTGAACTACTGAGCTGGAGGAGGTGTATACATTTGTTACATTATGGCACTTGGATTGGGAATGGTATTTCAGTTTATGTTGCATTCATTCATTTATATGCATTGCCTATCACTAGTATGATCGTTTGACGCTTATATCTATCGGCCTTATTGGGGGTTGTATAGGTATAAGCTATGCTTGTTGTTTGCAGAGTGCTTCCATAAATCTTTCGGGCTTATGGGGGCCCGGTTAGGTTATTGTTTGCCCGGGCTAGCCAGTTACTTTATTGTTGGTTATTATGGTTAGTTCGTGGCAGGTTGGTTATGGACTAGCACCCGAGATTGTCAATACGTCTCTAATTTCCTTTCTTTATTTCGATGAGTTACATTATTGATAGATTACCCCATGATTAGTCACCCTTTGGTTAGAGGGTTGAGTATGCTAGCATTAGCTCCCTTACTTGTCCATGGCCCTAGAGATGTTAGGTAGGCTTCCTCAGGTTATTGCCTTGAGTCTAGTCCTACACGTATATATATATATATATATATATATATATATATATATATATTGTATATGTATCCTTTGGCCTTTATACTACTATATATCCTTCTTCCACCCTTCATTTGTATATTGGCTAGTGATATACGGTATTGCGCCTTAGACCCTGATAACTGTTAGAACAGGATAGTTTATCCTTATGGCTCCATTAACAGTATTATGCCTAGTTCCTTGGATAGTTGTCTGTAGTTACATTTATGCTTTACATGCCATTTTATACTTGCATTATTTCTGGAGCTCAGTCGGCCGATGCCTACTGAGTACCGCGTGTTTGGTACTCATACTACACTTTTGCAGCCTGCAGATCATAGTAGGAGTTATCGCCATTGATGTGTGCATCGTGCGGAGCAGCCATGGATCGGAGATTTAGGGTGAGCTCCTGAGGCTCGGAGTTGCTCTTACTCTCTCTTTTTTATTGTTAGACTAATCTCTATATTGTATTCAGAGACACCTTTGTATATATATATATATATATATATATATTTAACATGTATTTCACTTGTACTCCTGATGCATTAGAAGCTCTTGTACTGGCTCCACCAGGTTTTGGGATTATATTGGCCTTTTTATTATGTTTATTCCACTGCTTTCTTTCATTTCTCTTGATAGTCCGTTACTAGCCGTTCCAGATTATGGGTTGACTTACCTACTGGTGGGTTATAGTAGGTGTCATCATGACCTGAGAAATTGAGTCATGACAAGGTGAGTACTTTTGGGCTGGGCATACCAAAAATGCTTTGAGGGCGCAAACAAAAGACGTAGATCCATAAGGCACATGCCCTAGAATTTGAGGCATAAGCCATGGGCGTAAAAGCATACAATTCGGGCGTTGTATTTGATTTTTATTGTCTTAAAAAATTTATTTGCTATAGATCACGTTTTCTATTATTGATGTAATGATATTTATACCTTATGCTACCATGTTCTCATGTTGTAGTGATTTTTCTAAAATATATCAATAAAGAAAACAACTCTCATAAAAAAACTACACTACCATAAATAGTTTTTTTAAGATGATTGTGCCTGAAATTGATTGAATAGAGATTCTATAACACTATGTTATTCATTTTTTGTTCTATATCATACAATTTTTATCCTTTTTCTTCTTTGAAACATTATATAAAAATTAGTGTAAATATTAGTTGAGGGTGGAAAAGATTAATAGATGTGGGGTCGATGATGAAGTGGATGATAATTTCATTTTAAAGATTATTGCGGCTATTATCATTTTTGTGTTATTATCTTTATTAAATAATAAATTTTTATAAATTTTTATATATTATTAGTGCTTTATTTGAATTTATTTGCAGTACTATTAAAAAATTTAATTTTGCTAAATTTCTTAATAATAACATCATAAAATTGAACATACATATGAGACTTACGCCTCGCCCTGTGCAGGGTAAAAGGCCTCGTATAGCACCTTGCCTCTTAAAGTAATTCTCAACATACAAGATTGGATTTTCATCTGTTTTCTAGGATTATATTGATAGATACATCACACCCCTTGTGATGCGGTCCTTTCCTGGACCAGCTAGATGTTTTATCCACTAGAAGCAACTCAACTAGCATTGGATTTTTGACCAGGCTGGTAACCATTTGTGACTGTTGTTGGGTTCTAAGTGTATTATGAATGAGAAATGAAGGGAAGAAAAATTGGAGGGAAAGTGAAATGTGTAGTTCACTTTAAGAAAGTAAAGTTCTCCCACATTGGTGGGAGAAAGAAACTTCTTAGTGTTTATAGTGGAACACTCCTATTCATGTGGATAGTGAGGCAAGAACAAGACAAGCCTCGCGTCGTCATCGTCGTTGCTCGCTCGACTCGATTTCAAATTCGGATTTGGATTTGGATTTGGCAAATGATCGATCGAGAGATTTTCTTTTTGGACAAAATTCATTTGAAACTTGAAAAATAGTGATATGTTAATCCAAAAATCCGATAAGAAATGATTCTTCTCCATTGGTGGACGCACATGGCATGTGCGGACGTATGTCACAATGCACCTCGAAGGGACACGACCCTTTGAGGAAGCGACATACTGTTTCACGCGAAAAAGGACGACCTCCGCACGCAGGTCGTCACCTGCGGACGCTGGTCGTCACCTGCGGACACAGGTGACCTTCGGAGAAGGCAGTGAACTTTCTGGAAATTGACAATCGGCAACCTGCGACTGCAAATGGACCACCTACTGGAGCAAGTGGGGTATGCAGGTCGGCACCGGTTCAAAAACGTTGTGTCTCTAAAGAACCATTGCTTCTCTTTTGAAGCACCACCTTTGGCTATAAATACCTGACTTATTCCTAAGATTTTAGTACGAAATTTGTGAAAGAAAAACATCTTTTTCTTCTTGAAAAACTCAAGTGTGATCATCAAATCATTGAGTGCGTTCGAAGTTCAGTAGAATTTGAGGTACCTCTATTCTATTGAAGTGAATCATTTTATCCTGGGAGGAAAGATTCCATAACCTCGGGTACTTGAGGGGAATAAATTCTTTAAGGACACACCTTGAATTCGGTGGACTTGATTCTATATTTCTGTTTCATCTCCTTTCTTATGATTTTGCTATTTTTCAGAAAATAGTAGAAACTTCATTTTGATAGTTCATTGTTGTTGAACTTGTGTTTGAAGTTCTTGAACTTCTTGGTTGTTCTTGAACTTAATGTTGAAGTTCTTGTTGTTTAAATACAGATAGTTGTATCCGGAGACAACAATCTTAAGGAATTTATAATCTGTATTTTTTGGTTTTTAGAGATTAAAACCATTTAATTTTCTACTCTGTGTGAATTTGATAGTGATTTGAAGATATAAAAACTTCATCACGAGTCAAAGATCATTCGGTTGACGATTTGAAGAATATAAAAACTTTGTCGTTAAACTAGAAATAAGTTGTTTAAAGTTTTAAACTTTATTGTTAGTATTTGTAATACTAAATTGGTTGTCTCTTTGTGACAGCAAAATGACTAATGAAATTCAAGTCAATGATGGAACGACGAATGTTGCAGCAACAAATATTGCTACTTCAAGTCATACGAATGCTGCTCATGCCATGACACCTGCGAAAAAACCAAAAAAAAATTCTGGTGTTGATTTCAAACGTTGGCAGCAGAAGATGTTCTTTTATCTGACTATTTTGAGTCTACAAAAGTTCATCACAGAAAGCATTCCTGAATTGCTGGAAGATACTCCGAAAAAGGATGGCTTTGTAGTAACTGAAGCTTGGAAGCACTCAAATTTTTTATGTAGGAATTACATATTGAGTGGCCTACAAGACGACCTATACAATGTGTATAGAATGATAAAGACCTCAAAGGACCTCTGGGATGCTTTGGAAAAGAAGTACAAAACAGAGGACGCCGAAATGAAGAAATTCATTGTTGCCAAATTTTTGGACTTTAAGATGGTAGACAGTAAAGCTGTAGTTACCCAAGTCCAAGAGTTGCAAATCATTATTCACGAACCTCCTTGCAGAAGGTATAATTTTAGATAATGCCTTTGTTAAATATTTTAAGAATGTTATTAATGTTCACTTAACCTTCTTTTTAGGTTTGATTATGAACGATGCTTTTCAAGTAGCTGCGATAATCGAGAAGTTACCACCTTTGTGGATGGACTTTAAAAACTACTTAAAGCATAAACGTAAAGAGATGTCAGTTCAAGACCTCATTGTGAGGTTGAGGATTGAAGAAGACAATAAGGCAGCTGAGAAGAGGTCTCGTGGGAACTCTGTAATAAATGGAGCAAATATTGTGGAAGAAAATTCCAACAAACCCAAGAAGAGAAAGAAAGCACAAGCACAACAAAGCAATCCTCCTAAGAAAAAATTCAAAGGAAATTGATTTAATTGTGGCAAAGCTGGCCACAAGTCTGCTGATTGTCGGGCTCCGAAGAAGAGCAAGAAAAAGGACCAAGCAAACATGGTTGAATCCAAACAAGAAATGGACAATCTGTGTGCTATGCTCTCGGAATGCAATCTTGTTGGAAATCCTAGATAGTGGTGGATTGATTCAGGTGCCACCCGGCACGTGTGTACCAACAAAGAACTATTTGCATCATTTGCTCTGGCTCAAGATAATGAGAAGATATTTATGGTCAACTCCGCTACGGCAAAGGTTGAAGGAACGAGCAAGGTTTGCTTGAAGATGACATCAGGCAAGGTGGTGATACTAAACAATGTCCTTCATGTTCCGGAGTTGCGAAAGAACTTGATTTCTACTTCACTTCTGACTAAGAATGGTTTTAATTGTGTATTTATTTTCGACAAAGTTGTAATTAGTAAGAATGAAGTATATGTAGGCAAAGGTTATCTCACCGAGGGTCTTTTTAAGATCAATGTAATGAATATTGATATGAACAAAAGTTCTGGTTCTTCTAACTTTCTTGATTCAAATAATTTATGGCATGAATGTTTAGGACATGTTAATTATAAAACCTTGCGAAAACTGATTAACTTGGAAGTTTTGCCTAACTTTGAGTGCAGTAAGTCAAAGTGTCAAACATGTGTTGAATCTAAGTATGCTAAGCATCAGTATAAGTCTGTTGAAAGGAATTCCAATCCCTTAGACTTAATTCACACAGACATTTGTGATATGAAGTCGACACCATCTCGTGGTGGAAAAAAGTATTTCATAACTTTTATCGATGATTGCACTAGATTTTGTTATGTCTAATTGCTGAATAGTAAGGAAGAGGCAATAAATGCATTTAGGCAATATAAAACTGAAGTTAAAAATTAGTTGGATAAAAAAATCAAAATAATAAGAAGTGATAAGGGTGGAGAATATGAATCTCCTTTTGCGGAGTTTATGAATCTCCTTTTGCGGAGATATGTTTGAAAAATGGAATTGTCCATCAAACTACGACCCCGTATTCACCTCAATCAAATGGGATTGCGGAAAGAAAAAATCGAACATTGAAGGAAATGATGAATGCCTTACTAATAAAAACTTGTGGGGGGAAGCTATCCTTACAGCTAATCGCATACTCAATAGAGTGCCCCATGAAAAGACACAATCTATTCCATATGATAAATGAAAAGAAAGGAAACCCAACTTGAAATATTTCAAAGTCTGGGGGTGTCTAGCCAAAGTCCAAGTTTATATACCTAAAAGGTTGAAAATAGGACCGAATACTATGGACTGTATTTTCAACGGATATGCTACAAATAGTAAAGCATGTCAATTTTTGGTTCATAAATCCAAACATCCGAATATCCATGATAATACGGTAATTGAATCAGATAATGCTGAGTTCTTTGAACACATTTATCCGTATAAGTCTCGAAATGAATTATCGAGTGAAGGGTCTAAACGACCTAGGGATGAACCAAGAGAGAATGTACATAATAAAGAGAATCCAAGGCGTAGCAAGCGACAAAGAACATCGACTTCCTTCGTATCAGATTTTTTAACATTTCTTCTTGAAAATGAACCTCTAATGTTTAAAGAAGTGATGTCGTCTGCGGACTCATCTTTTTGGAAAGAGGCTGTCAATAGTGAGATTGATTCAATCTTGAGCAACCATACTTGAGAGTTGGTTGATCTTTCTCCAGGAAATAAACCTTTAGGTTCTAAATGGATCTTCAAAAGATAAATGAAAGCTTATGGTAATATTGACAAATACAAGGCAAGACTTGTAGTGACAGGCTTTAGAAAAAAATAAGGTCTTGACTATTTTGACACATACTCGCCAGTAAAAAGGATAACGTCCATTCGGATGTTGGTTGCATTAGCTGCGCTATATGGTCTTGAAATCCATCAACTGGATGTGAAAATAGCATTCTTAAATGGAGAATTGGAGGAAGAAATTTACATGGAACAACCCGAGGGTTTTGTGGTTCCTGGTAAAGAAAGAAAAGTGTGCAAACTTGTTAAGTCACTTTATGGACTAAAACAAGCGCTCAAACAGTGGCATGCAAAGTTTGACCAAACCATGTTGGCAAACAGATTCAAAATAAATGAATGTGATAAATGTGTTTGCATTAAAGACATTCCAAATCACAAAGTCATTGTTTGTTTATATGTGGATGATATGTTGATCATCAGTAGAGACATTTCTGACATAAATGATACGAAACGAATGATTGAGAGCAAGTTTGATATGAAAGACCTTGGAGTTGTGGATGTGATCTTAAGGATAATAATTCATAGAACTCCACAAGGGTTGGCATTGTCACAGTCTCATTATATTGAAAAGGTACTTGACAAGTTCAACTATTTGGATTTCAATATTGCCGAAACTCCATTAGACGTGAGCTTTACACTTTAAAAGAATGAAGGTGAAAATGAGTCACAATTAGATTATGCAAGAGTGTTGGGAAGTTTGATGTATATCATGAATTGTACACGACTGGATATAGCATGCGCTATTAGTAAACTAAGTTGGTACACGAGTAAATCCAATTAAACTCATTGGATTGCGATGAAAAGAGTTTTGGGGTATCTAAAATATACTCAAGACTTTGTTTTGCATTATAACAAATATCCTACGGTAATTGAAGAATATAGTGATGGAAATTGGATCACTGGATCAAATGAAGTAAAATCCACGAGTGGATATGTGTTTACTTTAGGTGGAGGAGCAGTCTCTTGGAAATCATCCAAACAGACTTGTATTGCTCGCTCTACAATGGAATCTGAATTTATCGCATTAGATAAAGCCAGTGAAGAAGATGAATGGCTCCGAAATTTCTTAGAAGATATTCCTTATTAGCCCAAACCTTTGGCACCAGAACGCATACATTGTGATAGCCAAGCTACGATAGGTAGGGCAGGGAGCATGATGTACAACGGTAAATCTCATCATATAAGACAGAGACATAATACCGTTAGAGAACTTCTCTCTAGTGGAATTATCACGATTGACTATGCAAATTCAAAGAATAATGTGTCAGATCCACTTACAAAAGGCCTATCTAGAGAGGGAGTTGAGAAATCATTGAAGGGAATGGGTTTAAGGCATAGGACAAGTCATCACAGCGGTAACTCTACCTAGCGTACTGGACATCCCAAGAGCTAGGTTCAAGGAGATCAAACAAAGTTGTGATTGACGGTTCAACATTGTCAATTAACTCAACCCCTTCTCATGATGAAGGCAATGTTCAGGAAACAAGGATAAGACTTATGATTGGAAGTCTTTTAATGGTTTCTAAATTTGACAGATTTGACCAAATAGTTTGATCTATAGGATTGAAACGTTTAGGAATCACCTATGTGAGGGTGAAGTGGAAGCCGTTTCAAGGAGAATGATAGTAAAGGTCTATTCTCTACTCTCTCATGAAACCAGGTCGTGTTCATGGTTGAAATGAACAAAATTGTGAGAACCATAAATGGTAAAAGGCTGGTTATGTGACTTGTGTTGTCTAGGTGTACATTAAAATTTGACGGTTCAAAGATATCACATCTACCGATTGACCGAGTGCATCCGATGCAAGTTCACTACCGAAATTTCAAAGGGAAACCTAATTATCCAGATGCAATTAGTCTTTGCTTATTGATCACACACTTGTCCGTAAATTCTTTGTTGAAATAGTCATTCCCCATTCATGTGGGGGATTGTTGGGTTCTAAGTGTATTGTGAATGAAAAATGGAGGGAAGAAAAATTGGAGGAAAAGTGAAATGTGTAGTTCTTTACTTAAAGTTCTCCCACATTGGTGGGAGAAAGAAACTTCTTAGTGTTTATATTGGAACACTCCCCTTCATGTGGATAGTGAGTCAAGAACAAGACAAGCCTCACGCCGTCATCGTCATCGCTCGCTCGGCTAGGCTTCTGCTTCGGATTTGGATTTAGATTTGGCAAATGATCGATTGAGAAATTTATCTTTTTGGACAAAATTCATTTGAAACTTGAACAATAGTGATATGTTAATGCAAAAATCCAATAAGAAATGATTCTTCTCCATTTGCGGATGCACATGGCATGTGCGGACGTATGTCACAACGCACCTCAAAGGGACACGACCCTTTGAGGAAGCGACATACTGTTTGACGCAAAAAAGGACGACTTGTGCTAGTATATGATTTGATCTTCAATTTTTATGGATTCTTGCATTATTTCTCTTGAATGAATTCAATATATGGTAAGACTTTTTCTTTCCATTCATAATTAAAGATCCAACAATATTTTCGAAAGCTTTAATGATCCAAAAAACCAATTGGGTTTTAAACTTTTAACTATAGTTAGGGTTTTAACCTAATACATAGGTTTATTGTCTTTTGAGTTATCCTAGATAGAACTTAAAGTGTGTGGCTATCTAATCATCCTAGATTGTACATTAATTGAGGTAGTAGTATAGCTATATAGATGCGAGTCTATATGCAAGTGTGTTGTCTTCTAAGTGTAAAAGTGGGCAGTTCAGCGCACAGAGTATTTCACATTCACGTAAGGTTTTAGAGAAGGCTGCATCCTAGAGGATGTGATGTAGACAACCTAACCTGATAGGCAGTGCCGGAGCCAGGATTTCTACGAAGGGGGTTCACAAGTAAACATACGAACTAACCGAAGGGGGTTCAACATCTACTATATAATATATATACATAAAAAAATAATTTTAACCATGTGTACATAATATAATTTTTCGCCGAAGGGGGTTCGGATGAACCTCCTGGACCAAGGGTAGTTCCACCCCTGCTGATAGGAGCTCAGCAACCAAATCCACAACTTAGACATGTGACCCTATAAGTCATATGGAGGCGACTTTCAGAGATAAGAGGATGATGTTTCTTCGGACCAAGTCCACTACTAAAAGAGTAGTGGAGTTAGTCCGAAGAAACCTAGAGTACTCAATGATGAATAGGATGGAGTTAGTCTGAAGAACCTCGGAGAACTCTAAGGATGTGAGTTATGAAATATTATGGAGTTGTATCTATATTGATTTGCTCTTTTTCTTCACAACTCCATAATCCTTCGTAACTAACATTCTTGGAGCTTCTATGGCCTCTTAAAACTAACTTCTTTCTAGAAGCTCCCATCTTTTTGCTCTATTTGTGATTCAAACCCGCACCGTGAGATTGGAAGTTGAGAATGCTTACCATCTGATCAACTCCGTCTTGTTGTTATTTTATTTTCATTATTTATTTATATTCCTCTAATAAAACAAAGCTGATTTGGACTTTTAGATTTTCTCATTAATAGGAAGATTTTGTATGAACATGAACTGATGCAACTTCAAATTTCCTTATTCTCCAGTAATAAAGTGTGAATAGGTGCAATAATGTAGGAATTTTAAAAGGTGATTTTTATGCCTTTTAACATATCACACAAATAAATTCTTTTTTTAAGGAAAAAGGACAAATACACTCCTCAACATTGCGATTTAAAGTTGATATATCCTTCATTAAAAAAGCGACATATATATATATATATATATATATATATATATATATATGTACACTTGTTGTCTAATAAATAAAGCATATTTTCCCTTTTTATTAACAAACTCATATTTATTAAATTAAAAAAAATCCTAAAATTAATTTCTTTTTAAATTCAAAAAGGACACGTAACTTTATAAAATTACCTCACCCATTTTTTATTTCTTCAAACCTGACCCAGACTCAAACCAGACCCATCCAACTCAAAATGGTTGAGGCAATATTTTATGGCCACGTGATATTTTTAGGATTAAGAAAATTAATTTTAGAATTGTTTAAACTCAATAAATATGATTGAGTAACGAAAAGGATAAATATACTCTATTTGTCAGACGATGAGGGTACATATGCACCACCACTTTTTTAATGAGGATTATATCAACTCTAATCGCAAAGCTAAGGGTATATCTGCGCTATTTTCCTTTTCTTGAAAAGGAGAACAAAGAAAAAAATAATAGAAATTCTGACCTTAGAAAGTGCCACATTACCCAAAACAATGTCCCTATGTTATATCGATATAGATATATAGATATAGATATGCTCTCAATTAATATTTTCAAAAGCGTTTTGGGGGGAGATTTCCAGGGTGAATACTCTTGCGGGGCATACCAAAAATGCTTTGAGGCACAAATAAAAGACGTAGATCCATAAGGTACATGCCTTAGAATTTGAGGCGTATGCCATGAGCGTAAAGTCATACACTCCGGGCGTTGTATTTGATTTTTATTGTCTTAAAAGTTATTTTTTTTTTGTAGATCATGTTTTCACAATAATAATATTTATACCTTATGCTACCATGTTTTCATGTTATAGTGATTTTTCTAAAATATATAAATAAAGAAAACAACTCTCCTAAAAAATTGATACTACCATAAATAGTTTTTTAAGATGATTGTGCCTGAAATTGATAGAAAAGAAATTCCATAGCACTATGTTCTTGAGATAACTTTATTATTTTTTGTTCTAGATCTTACAATTTTTATCCTTTTTTTTCTTTGAAATATTATATAAAAATTAGTGTAAATATTAGTTGAGGGTGGAAAAGATTAATAGATATGGAGGTCGATGATGAAGTGGATGATAATTTATTTCAAAGATTATCGCTGCTATTATCGTTTTTTTTATTTTATTATCTTTATTAAATAATAAATTATTATAATTTTTTATATATATTATTAGTGCTTTATTTGAATTTATTTGCAGAGTTATTGTAAATTTTATTTTTGCTAATTTTCTTAATAATAAAATCATAAAATTGAACATAGTATAAGGCCTCGCATAGCACCCTGCCTCTTAAAGTAATTCTCAATAACAGACAAGATTGGATTTTCATCTGTTTCCTTGGATTATATTAATAGATATATCACATCCTTTGTGGTGCGATCCTTCCCAGACCAGCAAGATGCTTTATCCACTCGAAGCAACTCAACTAGCATTGGATTTTTGACCAGGCTGGTATATATATTTGTGACTATGTCTTATACTAAAACCTCAATGGCAGAAAATGCACTAGTACTAAGGTTCTTAGCAGAGTAGCTAATGAGGCAGAGTTTACTAAACTCCAATAACAAAAAATGATAAGGTAAGAAAAACACTTAAAAGTTTAAAAATGTTTCTTTGTAATAAATACTCTCCCCATTAAAATAAAAATGGTAACTAAATAAGTGATATGATTTGATCTTCATTTTTTATGAATTGATTCTTGCATTGTTTCTCTTGAATGAATTCTATCTATGGTAAGAAAAAAAGATACTCCAATGCGAATTGAAGATCCAGCAACATTTTTGAAAGCTGTAATGATTTTTTTTTTAAAAAAAAGCCAATTGGATTTTAACTTTTAACCATGGTTTGGGGTTATTTTAATTAATTTTGATCCTTAGATATCTAAGTAGACAAGTGTAACATAACAATATATATTAGGAAGATACTAGATAAACTGGACTGCTCATGATATTCTATATTGATAAAAGAATAATTAATTAAAAGAGCATAATTTTAGAGAGGGCAAATCAATCCAAATATATTGCTTTTTCAGTATAAGTGTCTACCATCGATTTGAGACAGTTAGATTTATAGGTGGATCAAGAGCACGCGTAACAACTTCGCTTCGAGTTAGTAGCGAGAATTTGCAAAATAACTACTAGACGACTTAGGTAAAATAATCTACATACAAAGTAAAGCTTAAAGACAAATCTGGAATGAAAATGAAGAGCGAGGTTCTTAGTCACAAGTCGGTCCTGACCGGAATCGATATGAACTTAAACAACGAACACAATGAGCAAAGATATCAAAGACAATAAAGAAAATTTAAGTACAAAGCTAAAGAAATTTTATTGCTTGTGGATAGAGATTAATAAAATCCAGATGATGATACAATGGTCCCTATTTATAGTGTACAAGGATTGTTTTCGACCAATAGGATAGTTCCACTTGAACCCTACAGTACCTCGGCCAATGACCAAGCACCACTTGCTGACGAATCATTAAGGGACGCCATCCGATTGTCGCGTGTCTGACATAGACTAGCTGAGGATCGCCTGCGCACCTGAGGACTCTAACACATTAGTTTCCTGTCTGTCCTTTCGTGTGTAGTCAACATCCCTGGTAGTCTCATGCCATGTCTATTCTTGCCCGAGAGGACTTTCTTAATTCCATCTCGGTTTAGTTCCCGGGATGAGGCCATCATGGGCCTATTCCTGCTCTACCCGACCCGAGACGGCCCACTCTTGCTAAACTATTTTGCCCCATACAATAGGTTTATTGTCTTTTGATTTATCCTAGCTAGAGATTTAAAGTATGTGACCGTCGAGGTAGTAGCTATATAGATGCGAGTGTATATGCAAGTATTTTATTTTCTAAAGTGTAAAATTGGGTAATTTAGTGCACAAAGTATATTACATCACGTAAGGTTCTATGGAAGGCTACATCTTATATAGGGGAATGTGATGTAGACAGTCTATCCTGATAGGAGCTCAGCATCCAATTCCACAACAAGAACTATGACCCTATAGGTCATACGGAAACGACTTTCGGAGATAAAAGGGTGTTGCTCAGATGATAAGCATTAAGCATCATCCACCTCTAACCTCAAAATTGCGGGTTCGAGTTACCAAGAAAGCAAAATTAAAGATGGGAGCCCTCAAAGGGGTTCAAAAAAAACCATAGAGAGCTCTTAGGATGAAATCTATATATGATACTGGAGTACACCTCCATTATAGATTTCACTCTTGCATCCGATATAAATTTCATCCTTAGAGCTTCTATGGCCTCTTCGTACTAAGCCCTTTCTAGAAGTGTCCACCTTTTTGCTCCCTTGATGACTCGAACCTGCATCGTGAGATTGGAGGTGGAGGATGCTTACCATCTGAGCAACTCCCTTATTGAGTTGTTGTTATTTTATTTATATTTCTATGATAAAACAAAACTTATGGGAACTTTAAACTTCCTAATTAATAGGAAGATTTTGTATGAGCATGAGTTGATGCAACTTCAAATTTCCTTATTACTAGTACTTTAAACCTTTAAAGCAGCCATTATTCTCCAATAATAAAGTGTGACCAGGTGCAACAATGTAGAGATTTTAAAAGGTTAAAATGCCTTTTAACATATCACGCAAATAAATCCTTTTATAAGGAAAATGGACAAATACACTCTTCAACATTGCGATTTAAAATTCATATATTCATCATTAAAAAAGTGGCATATATATATACACTTGTTGTTTAACAAATAAAGCATATTTCCTCTTTTTGTTAACAAACTCATATTTATTAAATTAAAAAAATCCTAAAATTATTTTTTAAAATTTCAAAAAGGACACGTAACCTTACAAAATTACCTCACCCATTTTTTACTCCTCCAAACCCGACTTGGACTCAACCTAGACTTGATCCAACTAAAAAAATGGCTGAGGCAATATTTTAAATTAAAGTCATGTGACATTTTTTAAAGTAAAGAAAAATTTATTTTAGAACTTTTTAAATTTAGTAAATATGACCGGTTAACGTAAAGGGTAAATATGGTCTATTAGTCAAACGATGAGGTAAATATGCACCACTTTTCTAACGAGGAGTATATCAGCTCGAATCGCAAAATTAAGGGTGTATTTGCACCATTTCCCTTTTTTGAAAAGGAGAAAAAAACAAATCGAAATTATGGCTTTAGAAAGTACCGCAACATCTGGAACAATGTCCCTCTATTTTATCAATATAGATATAGATTATATTCTCAGTCAATGTTCTCAAAAGCGTTTTGGAGAGATTGAGAATCCAGGCCGAGGCATACCAAAAATCGCTTTGAGGTGCAAATAAAAGACGTAGATCCATAAGTGATAAGACACACGCACTAGAATTTGAGGCATAAATCATGGGCATAAAAGCATACACCCCAAGCATTATACTTGATTTTTATTTTTTAAAATCTATTTTTGCTATAGATGATGTTTTCTGTTATTAGTGTAATGATATTTATATCTTATGTCACCATGTTCTCATGTTGTAGTGATTTTTCTAAAGTAAATAAAGAAATAAAATACATTGTATAGGAAGTCATTAGAGGGTAACACTCTCTTATCTGTCTGTTATTGTTATCGTTCAGCTCTTTACTTTTGATCGTGATATCTTGGTCAACTTTACTGATTTTAGTGGACCCACTGAGGGAATAGTACTAGTTGAAGAGTCCTGCATGTCACTTCTTGCCTTTTGTTCCTTTGATCAACAATGTTCTCCATGTTTAATGAGCCAATGAAGTAGAAACTTGTTAAGAAAAACATGTTAATTAGATAGTGTGTCTAAATACATTATAAGTACAATAAATAAAATGTCTAGCTAGGTTTATTGTTTTTTGAGTTGTAGCCAGGAATTTGAAGTGTGTGGCCATCTAATCAACCTAGATTGTTCATTAATTGAGATATAGTAGCTATATAGATGCGAGTCTACTTTGAGTGTGTTGTTTTCTAAGTGTAAAAGTGGGCAGTTCAGTGCACAAAGTTGCTCGCATTCATGTAAGGTTCTAGGGAAGGCTGCATCACGATGTAGACAGCTGACAACCTATCCTGATGGGACCTTAGCGGCCAACTCCACAACTCGAACCTGTGACCCTATAGGTCACATGAAGATAACTTTCGGAGATAAGAGAGTGTTGCTCAGATGATAAGAACCACATCCACCTCTAACCTCAAGATTGTAGGTTCGAGTTTCCAAGGAAGCAAAATTAAAAGGAGGGAGGCTCTTTCGAGGGGTTCAAAAAAAAAGTTTCTTCGAACCAACTCCACCACTAAAGGAGCAGTGGAGTTAGTCCAAAGAGACCTTAGAGGGCTCTAAGGATGAGAGTAGTGGATTAATGATTATGAAGTTGTGAAGAAAAGGAGCACATCATTGTACAGCTCCAACCTCAAGGTTGCGAGTTCGAGTCATCAAGGGAGTAAAAAGGTGGGAACTCCAACCTTTTTACGCCCTTGATGACTCGAACCTGCATCGTGAGGTTTGAAGTGGAGAATGCTTACCATCTGAGCAACCCCCCCTTGTTCTTATTTTATTTATGTTATTTATTTATATTCCTCTTATAAAACAGAACTTAAGTGAACTATTAAGTTTCCCAATTAATTAATAGGAAAATTATGTATGAGCATGAATTGATGCAACTTCAAATTTCCTTATTAATAGTACTTTTAAACATGTAAAGCAGCGATTATACTCCAATAATAAAGTGTGAACAGGTGCAATAATGTAGGTTTTAAAAGGTAATTTTTTTGCTTTTTAACCTATCACACAAATAATTTTTTTACTAGGCAAAGGGACAAATACCCCCCCCCCCCCAAATATTGTGATTTAGAGTTAGATATATTTTTTGTTAAAACGTGGTGTGTATATATACATTCGTTGTCTAACTAATAAAGCATATTTCCCCTTTTTGTTAACAATCTCATATTTATTAAATTAAAGAAAAAACCTAAAAAAAATTAATTTCAAAAAGGACACATAGCTTTTAAAAATTACCTCACCTATTTTGTACTCCTCTAAACCCGACCCAGACTCAAACCAGACCTGATCCAACTAAAAATGGGTGAGACAATATTTTAAAGTCACATGGTATTTTTGGAATCAAAAAAATTAATTTTAGAATCTTTTATATTTAGTAAATAAGATAGATTAACGAAAAGGATAAATACACTTTATTAGTTAGACGATGAGGGTACATATGCGTCACTTTCTTAACGAGGGATATATCAGCTCTAATGGCAAAGTTGAGGGTATATTTGCCCCATTTTCCTTTTTCTGAAAAAGAGAAAATAGAAAAAAGAATGAGATAAAAAGTAAATAGAAATTCTAGTTTTAGAAAGTGTCACATCACTCGGAACAATGTCCCTCTATTACATCGATATAGATGATATGGAAAAGGACCAAAATTACCCTGAAACTATTCAATTTGAACCACATATACCCTCTGTTTCATTTTGATATAGCAAAACTATCCTCGTCGTTAGCTCAAGGGGCCACATATGCCCCCCCCCCTACTTAACATCCTCTTTTTTTATGACATGACACCGACGTGACGATCCAATTAGAAAAGGGTCACTCCACCTTGGCAAAATAAACCCACTAACCCATTAATTCTAACCCGCTTTTCAGCCCGACCCACTCCACCACTATGTTTTATACTAAAAGCTCAATTGCAGAAAATGCAAAACCAAGCCCTAGTATTAGGTTCATAACAGAGTAGCTAATGAGGCAGAGCTTACTAAATTCCAACAAAATTAAAATGATAAGGTAAGAAAGACACTTAATATGGTATCAGAAGCTTAATGAACTACATTAGTGAAAAGTAAGATTATAATCACAAAAAAAAAAAATGGTAAGTTTCCTATATCTATCATGTCAAGTGTTTATTTCAGAGGAAAAAAAAAATCATGAATTTCAGCCTGGCAAAACCATCTTTTTCTTGTACTTGAGTTTATTTTGTGACCAACTTCACTTATCTTTGAATATCTATAGGAAATTTGGATGATCCAAATAGTCCATTTATATGCATGTCGACAGGTGTGTGAATGCGCCAGTTAGGTGGTGTGATAGATTGGTTGTATAAGGAGGTAGAAGAGGTAGAGGTAGACCGAAAAAGAATTGGAAATGACACAAATTCATCTTGCTGAGAAAATGACATAGATAGAAAGGTCTGAAGGTCGAGGATCAGGTGGGAGATCAGGGAGGGGGCTATCTCCATATCCTCTTCTAATTATTAGTAATAAGTATATAGTAATCATATATGTTCTTATTCTACTATCGGTTGCTTCGTTTCACTTTGTATCTAGATATTTTGTTGTCATTCCTTTTCTTCTTGCAACCATTCTCCAAATAACTTATCTTTTAAATGCGAGATCTATCGAAAACAATCTATCTACTTACTTAGAGATAAGATATGTGTATATTTTACCCTTCCACAAACCTTACTTATGGGATTACACTAAATATATAAATCTACCCACCATTTGTTAGGGCTCATGTCATTTCATGTATATTCATGATTTTCTACATATATGAGACCTATGAACCATTATCAAGGCACATAGACATCACACTTGAAAAGACTAGTAGCCATATTTCAGCTTCAAAAGAGGTGGTTCATGGTGTTAAATCCAGTAGCCCAATTAGCCTCCACCCTAACAAATACTGTGGGTGCATGATGTAAATATGTATAATGTTGTTTGTTGAGGCACATTGAACCAATTTTCATTGGAAATCTTAACGACGAGCCAATTTTCAATAGGATTTTCCAGATATTCCAGGAAACGAAATTTTTTTTTAGCAGTGTATCATTCAACTTTCCCTTGATATAATCTAAAGAAAACACACTATACTTTTTGCAAATTTGACAATGAAAAAAATATATACCATGCTAACAAATTAGTTGCACTATCTTAGGAAGAGGGACGAATTAAAGGAGCAAATACAAAAAAAGAAACAGACTAGAGATTTCTTTACACCTGCAAAATTTGTCTAAGTATATGCAAATTGAGACAAAAACAAGCACAAAATTTGTAACATACTATAGTTTAATTTTCATAGATAATTTTTTTTCTTCTTTTATTGCATGCAACAACCGTAATAATCCAAACTAGCTATAGGCTATCTCAATACAAAAACAAAAATAATTGTATCTTCATTTAGAAACTAGAAGTATAACCTATACTAACTAAAATTTCTACCTATACATATACATATATGACTAAATCTCAACTCCGATCCCTTTCTTTTATCCAAGACCTTCATGTTCCAAGATGCACCTGCAAATTATATGTATCAAGAAACAAAATCTTGTAATAGTTGAGCTGCGTATCGCTTCCCACTCTGGAAATCAATGTTTTCATAGCTAATATTTGGATGATGTGAAGCTTGAGGATTGCTCATTCTATTGTAATGACTTCCCAATCCAATGTCTTGGTTATTAGGCAAAAAATTGTGTTGGTTTTCAGAATTTGGTGGAAGCCCTAAAGTAAGAGAAACATGACCATTTCCTTGATGAAAAGTACTTGTTGTTGCCAATTGTTGGTGATTTGGATTGAACCTTGTTCCAAATTGATCATCCATTGTATAGGGAGTCATAAGAGGGTAACACTCTCTTGTCTGTCTGTGGTTGTTACGGTTGAGCTTTTCACTTTTGATCGTGGTATCTTGGCCAACTTTATTGATTTCAGTGTCCACTGAGAGAAGAGTGCTAGTTGAAGAGTTCTGCATGTCATTTCTTGGCTTTTTGTTGTTCCTTTGATCAGCAATGTTCTCCATGTTTAATGAGCCAATGAAGGAGAAACCTGTTGAGACAGACATGTTAATTAGTTAGACGATGTGTCTTAATATAGAGTCACACTTTGATTAAGAAACACTAATTACAATAAATAAAGTCTAGCTAGGTTTATTGTCTTTTGAGTTATCCTAGCTAGTGATTTAAAGTGTGTGACGATCTAATCATCCTAAATAGTTCATTAATTGAGGTAGTATAATTATATAGATGAGTCTAGTGAGTAGTGTGTTGTTTTCAAAGAGTAAAATTGGGCAGTTCGGTGCATAAAGTATTCTACATACACGTAGAGTTCGAGAAAGATTGCATTTTAAGGGATGTGATGTAGATATTCTATCCTGGTGAGAGCATCAACGGCCAACTGATCCACAACTCGAACCTATGACTTATAGGTCACACGAAGACGACTTTAACTATTACTCCAAGACTATGCTTCAAGAATCGTGCAAGGTCCATGAAAGGACCATACCCCAAGGGGGCAGCCTACCTTGACGCAAGTCAGTGTCCTTTCATGACTCGAACTCATAAGCAATAAGTCAAACAACGACTACTTTATCGTCGCTCCAAGACTCTCCTTCAAGAAGGTTGTTTAGCTAAGAGTGGAATAGTGTTTAATATATGATTTCAAGTGAATTTCTTATGTCTATCTTCCTCTTTCATCATCTAACGTCCTACTTTATGAAAAACCAAGCTTATATTCAAACGAACCTGCAGCCGCCTGAGCCGGAAGCGAGCCACCACCGCCACCGCCACCGGACGGAGATGTTGAAATGGTGGAAGTAGAAATTTCTATGGGAGAAGCATCATGAATATTACTACTAATTGGTAATTTCTCTTGTGGAGCACTTGATTTTGAACCAACAACTTCATTGTTAGGCTCAATATTCTTGTTCACAATATTTTCTTGATCTAAACCATTTTGTTCTTGATTGTTCTTCTTCACTTCTTCCATGTACATTTCTTCAACCATTGGCTTCCATAATCGAACTCGAGCATTTATGAACCAATTGGATACCTACATTTCAACAAAGTATTTCAAGAATTTAATTACTATTTCGTTCCGTCTCATTTTATGCGATACTGTTTGATCGGTAACGAAGTTTAAAAAGAACATAAGACTTCTAAAATTTATGCTCTAAAAAGTCTTGAGACATTTGTGGGACTACAGCCAAACCTTTCTGTAACAAAATCATTTGTCCAAATATTTTTTGGCTGCTAGCTACAACGAAATGTTGTTATATTGACATCTACAGTACTATAACATAACATGAAAATCGATTTCAAAGAAAACATGATTGTTATAGTGAAGCTTTGTTATAAATGATGATTGTTGTAGAGCGGTGTGACTGTATAAATCATTAAGAGTAACAATTTAAACATTATACTATTTCTAAATATATAAAGATGACTCCCTTTCTAATAAGACAAACTAAAAAAAAAGAAGTATGTCACATAAATCGAGTAATAGAAGATGATGAATTTTTTCAAGAACCTGGCTCCTCGTTAACCCTGTTTGCTTAGCAAGCATGATTTTATCTGAGTCTTTGGGGTACCTGCAAGACAAGAAAAAAAAGTCTTTCATTTATTAAAATTTCAAAGATGGTATCAGTGATTTTTTGTACAACTTTCTAAATGGTGTATAACATTGGGTTTTTTTTGGGTAGAAGTTTTCATGTAATAAAGTGAAGTGTTAATCTCATTTAAAAAGTTAAACTATTATATGAAAAATTAATATTCTTCTTTACTTAATTTAGTGTTATGTTTGCCACTTCAAATGCTACATTGCGAGCCTGATTCTTTCTCATGAAATGAACGGACGTATATTTATTTTCTTAATTAAGTCTTCAACATATACTTACGGATGAAGAAAATGCTCGAAAAGCCAAGCGCGGAGAACCGAAACAGCTCTTTCTGGCAAACCTCTCTGTGGCCTCCATGCATTTGTTTGCATCATCCCTAATTGTTGTAATGCACGTTGTTGGCGTAAATGATGATCCACAAATTTCAACTTTGATCCTTCAATTTTCCTTCCAATGTTCTCTTCTTCCCCTAAAGTTTTGGTTGTGTCCTTTATTTGCCCAGAAATTGCATCTTTTAGGCATCTAAATTGCTTTGAAATTGTGTGCAAAGCAAGTTGTGTGTATGATTTGGATGATCCAAGTCCTGCTGCTTGCTCAAATGATGATGCAATCATTTTCATTTGGTGATGGTATTGTCTATACCTTTGATCCACCTAAAAAATTCAAACAAATTAAATATAAAAAGAGTAGAAAAATAAAAATAAGTGGACTATTATTTCTGTCTGGATGATCGTTATATATATTTGGTTGAAGTTAGAAAAAAATGATTATATGAGTTGAAATTGACAACAGTTTGAAGTTCTGTGAGTGAGAATTATTATTTTAACTTGAAATACTTCTCAAATCAGTCTTTTTAATTTCAAATTCTCTATTTCAAGTTCAAGTCCAAAAAAATTGATGGGAAAAAAATTATTTGAAACTCCAAAAGAAACACTTCATGAAGCATACTAGAAGTTCAATTCATTTATTTATTCCCTATTTATATATGGAGGACAACAATATATCTTTACAGGACAATCAACATACGATTCTTTTATTCCTTTACATTTTATAGTAAATTGGCTAAACTCATAAAGAAAAATAGCATTCATGAATTACAAGAGGACTAGTATCTCCCAAATGAAGTTATGTCCAAATGATCATCAAGTAAAATACTATTCTAGATATCATCAAAAGTTATGATGGTGCGATGAATACTTCTTCATTCTTAATTAAAGATCTTGAATTCTAGTCCTGGATATGAAGTCATCTTTGATGGCTAGAGGAACATTTTACCTCCAAAGTGAGATGAGGAAAAAAAAAGTACTAGAAGGGGAAAATTTTTAGGTGATTCCCAAAATGAAAGGTAAGAATATTTCCAAAGTTGAAAGGTTCTAAGTAATTGAATAAGACCACGTGCCTTGGATTTTTTTGTCAACTCAACAAGACATATTATGTACTCCCATATTATTATCTTTAACTTTAGTTGGACCCCGGCCAATAGTAGAAAATCTAGAACCACACATATTGTCTAAGCTTATAGCTTCAACATGAACAAAATTGTACCTTCGACATAAAACCAATAATTATTGCTAGTGAATGAATCAATAGGAACTTGACTCCTCCTCCTCCCAAAGAGGGAAAAAGGACAAATCAATGAAATTAACAAGAGGGAAAAGGCCATTCTTTTCTTCTCAACCATTAAGATACACAAATTTGTACAATTTTTGGATCATTTAGTTGATTTCACTATTAAAAAAACGCGAAGTTCTGATGGATGTTTTGTCGTAAATCCGATTGAACAACTTTTGGATCACTTAATTGACTTCACTACTAAAAACACGAAGTTTTGATGGACGTTCTATTGAAATTTTAGAATTTTTGACGTATTTCTGACAAAACATGAGTAAGAATTTCGCGCTTTTAGTAGTGAAATTTGCCTAAATGAAACTCCAAATCAAGAAATACTTGATGTTGATCTTTGATAATTGATAGAAGATAAGGAAGAAGATAAGAAAAACTATAGAATATGATAATTAATTAATAGTATATGAATTAGAAGTATACCTCATCAAGCATGCTAACAAGCTTGGCTTTCTTCATTTGAAGTTCTTGTCTTTGAGCTGTTGTAAGCTCAACAACACTATTTTTTTGGCTGCTACTTTCAACATCATCACTAGCCAAAGAAATTAATTCATTAGTGTCCAATTTGTGTTTCTCCTTAGCAACATCCTCTAAGCCATCTGATAATTTGATGTTTTGTCCAACATTAACAACTTCATCAAGAAGATTTTGTGCAACTTTTAGGTACTTAGAACCCAAAATCATCCCATTAGAGAGTGAAAATGACGATGATACCCCCGATCCTCGAGTATGATCGATGTTACTAGTATTTGTTCTTGGTGATGGTGATGGTGATAGTATTCCAACTTGATGATTTGTTGTTGAAATTTCGTGGTGGTCTAGTGGAAAAGACCTGAAATTCATTTGTTGTTGTTGTTGTTGCTGTTGTTGTGGAGAAAGGCTTAGAGAAAGACCTTGATGGTGCGCCTGTGTCGGTGACACCAACCCCGGTCTTTGGAACCCTAATTGGGAAGCAAAGTCCGTGGTGGTGCCTCCGCCAGTACCTGAAGTGGGAGAAACCACGGTGGAAGACAGTATACATGATTGGCTTCCATTTCCTCCTCCACCACCACCACCAGAGCTATTATGGTCTGCAGAGCTCCAAAAATGCGAGAGAAGGCCATGATGAGAGGTCGAAATTTCCTCAATGGAAGGGCGGTTCGGATCCTGAAAGCCTGACGGGAGGGGCACGCCCACCAAGTGCCCCTGCGCATGGGCTTGCGCAGGGACAGACACGTGGGGTAAATTCCCTCCCGGCACGGAATTCAAGAAAAACATACTGGTTGATTGTTGTTGTTGTTGTTGATGATGATGATGATGTGTGTCAGCATAGCCTATATAGTTAGGGTTCATCAAATAAAGTGTCTGCAGACCATCAGCTTGGATTTCTGAGCCTCCTTGATAGTACATAGCCATAGATTTCACCAAATAAAAAAAAAATAACTTCTTCACAACCAATCAAGAAAATTAGTCCTCTTTGTTTTTTAGTTTTGAGTTCAATCAAGAAAGTTTAGGCCATCCATATTTGGAAGTCACTTGTAACACTTGGCTGATGATGGAACCTGAAATTAGAAAGTAAGATATAAAATACTTATAATAAATTCATGCAATACCTAAAGATGGCAAACATTTTTAACAAAGAAAATATCATATTATGAGTTATATATAATTAATTAATTAATAGCTAAAATATGAAATCTTGATTTTGACATGGATGTGTCAACAGAGTGAGAAGAGAGAAAAGATGGAGAAAATTTGTGCTTACATGAGTGACATATGAAGGTTATATCAAATATCTTGATCAACCATAGACTAAACTGAAATTTAAAAGAATTAATAAGAATAAGAAAGTTCTTATATTATAAAGGGAGAAAGAAATAGAGAAAGAGAGATGTTTTCTGCAAACTCCACAACACAAAAAGGGGAATATGAATAAAGAGATGTTTATTAGAGCAACTCTCCCAACATACCCCTCTTTCACCACCACTGCCCACCCCCATCACCCCCACCCAGTGGCGGAGCCAGGATTTTCACTAAGGGGGTTCAAAAGTAGACATGCAAACTAATCGAAGGAGGTTCAACATCTACTATATATACATAAAATATAATTTTAATCATGTATAAATAGCATAATTTTCCATCGAATAGGGTTCGGATGAACCCCCTGGACCAAGGGTAGCCCCACCCCTATACACAATAAAAAGAGAGAGAGAAAAAAAAAAAAAAGGATCATCCTTTTAGCAATGAGTTTAACTTATTTATAATTTTGAAAATAAAACGATTTACCTGATATAACAACAGGCTGTAATTAAAAATAACCCGATAATGTAAATATTTTTTAATTTATACACATCGACAAAATAAATAAAATTTTACATTATAAGGTTACCTGAATAATATATTTACATCTATTAATCCTCTATAAAAGTGAGATTTGTACTCTTTAAAATAAAATAGTTTACGTACTACAACACGTAAATAATAACTTGATAGTGTAAAAGAAAATTTTACAATCAGTGAATATTAGATAAACTCATTAGTAATTACTTGAGATTCTTCTTCTTGTTGTTGTTTTTGGTTATTATTTGAAGAGGAAAGATGATTGAAAAGGTAATTTTGAGTGCTCTTTTATCTTTTACATTGTCTTTTGTTTTTATGCAGTCTTCTTGTTTAGATATTTATTTGTTTAATAATTTTATTTGATGTTAGGTACGTACGTGTGATGGGAATAAAAAAATAGACTCAATCTTTCACTATTATAAAATGATTTGATGCTGGCACAGTCCATAGATGAGTCTAAACATATTTAGATTTTTTTCAAAAATATCTTATAGTGTGTATAGTGGAGTTAACACTAAAAGAAAATAACCACAAATCGTAGTGGTATGGATCGAATCTCTTCGTTCTTAACTAGAGAAGCTAAAGTTTGAGCCATGCAGATAAAAAAGAATTTCTATAGGAAATACTTTCTCTTTTAATATAAATTTTATAAAGTATGAATCTGAATTAATCGAGACTTCAAAATAGATATCAAACTCAAAATAAGAAGGAAAATAACATTAAGAAGAAAGTAGGCCAGAGATATGAAAAATGAGGAAATGTCTTTTTCCACCAATTTGTTGGGTCCATAATAATTGATTGCACAAGTTGCTTGAAGTCCCTCGATTTTTCTTTTTTTCTATTTATGACCCTTTTATTTTTGGGGGTATTTGATTTGTTGTTGTTTTTCCTTTTTCTTGGGGTGGGTTTGATTGCTTTATCAACTATTTTCTTGTCTCAAATTATTTGTCGTGTTTCTCTTTTAGATGGTCTTTAAGAAAAACTTAATTAGTAACAATTTTAAATAACCTTATCCTTATTTATGTCTTAAAATATAATCTCTCTTCATTAAACATTTTTCTCCATTGATATATTTGTAGTCTTCATCTTCAAGAACAATTATTACTAAGAATAAAATGAAAAAAAAAATGAACTTTTAAATGAAGAATAATTTGAGATAAATATTTTAGAAATTACAATAGATAATTTGAAACGGAGGAAGTAATAAGAAGAGCTCAGAAAAGCTTGTAGTCCTAAATGTGTCGTTGCATTTACGTGTTGAAAAAAACTTCTCACTAGAAAATATGAAAAAATATCATTCTTTTTAGAACAAACTACTAAGAAAATAGTGTCAAACAAAGTAGAATAGTTGAAATATTACTTTTAGGCTGTGTTTGATAGGAAGGTGACAGTTGGAGGTGATTATCGCTAGTGTTGGTGGTTATGGGTGTCGATCATTAAATGTGTTGGGTGATGGCGGTGGCCGGTTATGAATAGCTAGTGGTGATGGTGGTTGACATCAGTATTTTAAAAGGCAGAGTCTGAACTCGCACCGGGGCGGGGCACTGGCAAAACATCTCGGGGCTTATGTGTAGGACTTAGTTCTGTGAGACTTACGCCCTAAGCATCCGACTGTACGCCGTGAATACGCGTAACGCCCAACGCCCGGGGCTCAACTAATAGTTCTTACACAAATTGTGTCAAATTCCTTAATCAACGTTGTTGATACTCATAATTCTCTACTAAATGAATGATGCGTAGTAGTTTTTTTTCATCTATTGAAATAAGAAAATTAAGAGTAACTAACCTATTTACTAATTGAGAATGTCGTGAGGGTGAGTATTACTTAACATTTCTGTTTAAAAATACATATCCGAATTTTACATTTTCACTTGTCATTGGTCGTTATATTTTTGTCCTATATTTCAAAATTATCATATTTTATTTTGTTATTTGAAAGTATTTTATTTTTATTCATGAAAGATTTGATGTTTTAATTATAATATTAATAGTTTATTGATTATTTCTTTTAAGGAGGTAAATTGTACATTATGATATTATATATTTTAAGAAATTGTGATTCTTTTATTATTTGTAATTTAAGATGTTAGAGTTGATTTGTATCACATAATAATTTTTATATCATTGCACTATTTCTACTTCTAAATGATGTTAAAAGTTTTATTTTCTATGAGTTTTTTTAATCATGTTTTAAAATTTTTAAAATTAATAATGCATTTTTTGTATAATTTATGTTATTATTATTATATTATAAATTATAAATTAAAGATCCATAGGACTTACGCCCCATGTCCCGGGGCTTACGCCTCGCCTCACGTCCACGCTTTTTAAAATACTGGTTGACATTAGTGAATAACAATGACTATAGATAGTGGTAATTGGTGGCAGCAACTAATAATTGTGGTGGACGATAGTGATAACTAATGACAGCGTTTTCCAAGGCGTTTTTGGGGCGGGTCCAGGAACGGGGTGTAGTAAGAACGCTCCAGGGCGCAAATAAAAAAAGTAGATCCATAGGACGTACGTCCTAGAATTTGGGGCATAAGCCCCTGACGTAAAAACGTAAGTCCCAGGCATAAAAACGTACGCCTGGGAGTTAAATTTTATTTTGTTATTTTAAAAGTATTTTTTTGCTATAATCATATTTTTATTATTGATGTAATGATATTTATACCTTATGTTAGCATATTGTAATGATTTTTTCTAAAATATGTAAAGAAAGAAAGAAAGTTTCATAGAAAATGACACAACCATAAATAAATTTTAGATAATTATGCTTGAAAATTGACCAAATAGAGTTTCTTCAAGTTAATAGTTTCAAAAAGAAATTGATAATATAAAGAGTCCATAGCACTACGTTTCTAAAGTAACTTTATTCATTTTTTGTCATTGATCTTAAACTTTTTATCATTCTCCTTCTTTGAAACATATAAACAATAATAAGTGTAATATTAGTTGATAGTAGGAACGACTAGTGGATGTGGAGATGAATGTTGATTTTGATTTTAGAGATTATCTCAGCTATATCATTTTTTCTATTGTTACCTTTCTCAAATAATAATTGTAATATTTAAATTATTTGTAGAATCATTAAAAATTTTGTTTTTAGTTATATTTTTATTAATAAAATTATGAAATTGAAGATACATGAAATATATGCCCCGTAGATCCACGAAACTTACGTCCCATGTCTCAGGGCTTACGCCTCTTCCCGTGTTATGTAAAACGTCTCGCCTCACATCCCCGCCTTTTAAGACACTGATTAATGATTGTGGTGAATGATGACGGTGACTGGTGATACACATGGTATCTAATTGTGGTGATTGTGTTAATGATTAATTAGTAATTGTAATGGTGATAGTGGTAATTGTGGCCAATGATGGTGGTTGTAGGTAATTGATAATAGTGGACGGTGGCCGCGACAGCTTGCAATAAAAATTAACGGAATTGTGATAAACTACATGTCATATTTATAGAAACTTTTGAAAACATCATAATAATGTCAAAGAGTTTGTTATAGATATTTAGTAGGCGTTTGACCATGAAAATAAAAAAAAATTGGAGTTGGAGTTGTGTTTGGCCATGAATATACTGGAGTTGTTTTTTAATTTTTGTGAGAGAAATGAGAGTGAAAAAAGTGAAAACAACTTTCACTTGTGTTCACTTTGTCAAATACAACTCAAGTTATATTAATTGGAATACTTATGACCAAACACCATTGTTAGAATAAAGTGAAAAAAAAACTTGGAAAAAGCTTATGACTAAACAAGGCCTAATCATTCAAATGAAACCCTACTGCCCAGTAGATAACTAGATCATGGACCCTAAGACAACTTCAAAAGAAAAAGGTGCCCCTCCACCCCTACCCTCCAACTCCAAAAAGTTAAATTATTACTATTGGATTTCTTAATGAATAGTATTTTATCTCAATTTATATGACATACTTTTTTTTTTAGTCAGTCTTAAAAAAAATGACACATTTCTATATTTAGTAACAATTTAACTTTAAAATACTCACTTTACCTTTAATGAAATGATTTACAACCACACAAATATCTATGACTCATTTTAGACCACAAGTTTCAAAAGTCTTTCTTTCTTTCTTAAATTACGTATGAAGTCAAACTATATCACATAAATTGGACGAAGGGACTATATAATAAGTCACATTCTTGAAGTACATGTAAAATCTAGGACCAAATATATACTTCACAAGTCATGTGCTTGATAGGGAAATTACTCTGTATCTACTATTATAGGAGTATATGTTAAAGGGGCAGTTAGTTAGTTACTCCTTCAAGATGCAATCAGATCCTCTTTCTGAGATCCAAGAATCATCTTTCATAGAATTGATTATTTTATAACATGAATTATTATTTCTTCTCATTTGCTTTTATCATGAAGCAGCTTTTTGGAAAATCTGTCAGCTTTCATTTTCTATTGTTTCAAAATGTTGTACTTAAAGCACTCAGGTCATTGTACATTTTTGCAATTTTTTTTTTCCTGACGGCGAACAATGTATATAACTTAAACTTTTTCTTTAAATAATTCCATAGTGTAAGTAATTCCTTTGTATTGATGGTGTATTTATTAAACGCACATGCGCCTACTCTTTTAAGATTAATTTAATCTCCGCTTTGCACTCCACGACGTGACTTAATAATCAATAAAGTTGGTGAAAATCTATTAAGATTAGGGATCAATTTTCACCGGAGAGGGAAGATAACGCCACGAGATTTCTTCTTATGTAAGTTTTTGTTGAATTATATGAATCATCTCATCTAAAAGTTTAAATTGATAGAAAGTGAGCTAGCATACTTTTATTTACTTCATTATTTCTTCAACACGCCTCCTAGCTATGTGCGGGCTGGATTATTTTTTATGAGTTAAGCATATGTGAAATTCTTTTTCATAATGAATGACGGTGAAATTCGAATCTAATATATTTATTTGTTCTAATATCATGATGAACTGTGTCATCCATCCCAATTAAAAGTGTAAGTTGTTAGACATAGTCAGAGAACACACATTTTATTTACTTCTTATATGTTCAACGGCTTTGATTAGGAGTTACTCGGTATTTATTGATATCATGAGGTAGCAGGTACTGGATAGAATAATCGATGTTTGCGCAACTGATGCTATGACGCCCCCGACGGAGGGCGGGACAAGTAGGATTGACAGACTTCTAGGCAGGCAAGCTTCTGAAGATGGAGTGTTCATGACACTTTAGATGTGTAGATCTCTCACATCGGAATATTGCGAGAGGAAAGTAATGAGCTTTATAAGACATAGCTCAAATTCACATAGTATATATGCATGCTTTTGAGGTTCGATATGGCGTAACCGAAAAATAAATACTCTCTCCGTCTCAATTTATGTGGCATAATTCGCTTCCTGAAATTCAAACAAGGTAAGTTTGACCATAAATTTGGATATGAAATCTTCAATCTTTTTGAAATAAAATTTATATATTTGAAAACTACGTAAAAAGTACTATAAGTTACAATAATTGACTATTCAAAATATTTGAAATATAAATAAGAAAATTATGATAAAACATAGATATATTTGAATCTCAAAAAGTAAAATATGTCATATCAATTAGGACGGAGGGAATAATCCATACGGATTAAACCCAAAACAAACAATACACAGCATGGACTTAAATCATCATGACATATTTAAAAACCACTATTATCCAAAAAAATAATAATTTTGGGCATCCCCTTCACAGAATGTGGGTGGGTTGGGTGTCACTAGAAGGTAATGCAACTTCTTTCCCAACAAAAATCGTTAGTCAAAATAAAGAGACATCAACTGAATTGAAAGGGAAAAGGCTGATGCTACATATGTCATCTGTGTGTTTGTATGTATTATTCTTAGGGGTCGTTTGGTAGAGTGTATAAAAATAGTGCAAAATATGTTGTATTAGTAATGCATGTATTAGTAATGTAAGTGCATTAGTTATGCTGAGACTATTTCTTATACAGTGTTTGGTGTGGTGTGTTAAAAATAACTTACATTGCATATTTTTAAATAAAAAAAATTATTTACAAAAATACCCTCCACAAATATAATAAAAATGATGTGGAAAAGGTTTTGAGGGGCTATTGTGTCTTTACCCATGCTAATGCATGCATTAAAGTCCCTTGCATTGCTAATATCAAGGATTTCCCATGTATTAGTTATGCATAGCATAATACACAACAAAGTGTGTAACTAATGCTTGCATTAGTTATACATAGATTGAAAAAGTGTACCAAACAAGGTATTAGTAATACACAAAGCTAATGCATGCATTATTTTTTCTAACACATCCTACCAAACGACCCCTTATTTCCTTAAAGATTTTATGACAAGTTGAATTTCCAGAGACAAGATAGGGTATTATTTCATTTATTAAAACAAAAACGAACGTGACTAACAACTTCTATCGATAGATAATAAAAAATCGTCGCTAATTTATTTAATAATGAATTAGTGATAAATTATCAAAAAATCTAATTAATTATATGCTATTTAGAAATGGATTATTAGCGTATTTCGTAACTAATTTCTTTTCTATTATAGTTATAAAGGTAAAAGGCAAAGATAATTTTAATAAGTCTCATTTTAACATAATTTTATTAAATTGTCTATATTGTGCATTGTGTTCCACTAATAGAAAGTGAAATGTTTAATTAAGGTTCATGCCTTTTTATCATTCACACTTTGCATGTTATAGGACATGAGTTAAGAGGAAAAGAAAAATGACAAGAGAATTTAAGTACAAATAATGGTTTAAATGGAAACAACAAAATGTTACAACCTCTTTTTTACAATGACATGAAGAACAATCTACTTGTTTGAAGCTAACTAATAAGGTGATAAGCAAGAATTATGATGGAATGATAGAATCTTTTCAAACTACCTTCGTTTTATTTTATTTCACCCACATTGAATTAGCACATCCCTTGAGAGAAACTTTAATTAGATGCGTATTTTACAAAACTAACCTCATTAATAATTCTTTGAAATTCTATATTTGACTACTATTAGTTTATATGGCTATTTTATTTCCCCCATCTATATTTACTTGTCCACTATTATATTGACTAGGTACACACCTTAAGAAACAATAAATGATAGGATAATTTTACTATATCACCTTTTGAATATAATAAATTTAATGTTTTGGAAAATGTATTGGGTAATGAAGAGTTGTAATAGTAAGAGTAAAATGGACACAAAATAGTAAATTATTTATTGGTTTTTCAAATTGAAGAAGTATTGTTGGACATCTATTATTAATATAATGAACAAGTAAGATAGACGGAGGGAGTAATACTAAGAGTAGAATAAGAAAGAAGTAATAGAACTCGCTTAATTTGCGAAAATGAACAAGCTAAATTAAACATCTATTTTAGTATAAAAGTCCAGTAAAATAAATCCAATAAAGTATTTAATTAGTAGTTTTGAGTTCAAGCATTGCTATGAAAAGAATTCTATTAAAAAATGCTTTTTTCTTAACTGAATTTTATATCGTGCGAATTTAAATTAATCGTCATCACAATATAAATATCAAACACCAAAGCTAAAAAAATATATTCCCTTCGTTTAAAAAAGAATGACCTACTTTTCTTTTTAGTCCGTTTAAAAAAAATGACCCATTTTTTTTTTATAATACTTTAATTTCAACTTTCCATATGACATATTTAAGATCACAAGATTAAAAGGCATTTTGATATATTTGACATAACTTTAATTTAGGACCACAAAATTTAAAAATCTTTTTCTTTTTTTTTTTAAAACTTCGTGTCAAATTAAAATAGGTTATTTTTTTTTTAAATGGAGGGAGTAAGATGGAGTATCTCTTATTAGTATATAAAATAATATTGATTGTTTGACCACAGAGTATATATGGTAGACAGTTTGCTCATTTCAATACATGTCATACTAAATTCAAAATAAGCTTTCAATTTTAAATTGGAAATAACACTTATTTTCTATAGTAAGTTTTTGGTAAAATTAAAGAAAAAGATGACAAAAGTTACTCTTAAAATTCGTGTACACCTCCAATAACTTTATGTAAAGTGTACTATGTGATCAATAATGTTTTGAAACCTAGACTTCCCTGTCATTTTCTTTTTCGACAGATTTCTTTCCATTCCAAATATTGAACTTCAAATCTTTAATTAAAGATGATTTATCTTATTCATCATATTATAATCTTTGATGATGGCTAATGGGATGAAACTTCTTTCTTATTCGGTATTTCATACTAATTTTAGACCCTTGATTAATTTATATTCACATCGCAAAAAGTTCATGAAAAAAACTACTCTCTTCATCCCAATTTATGTGATATAGTTTGACTTGGCACAGAGTTTAAGAAAAAAATGAAGACTTTTGAAACTTATGATCTAAAATAAGTCAAAGATGTTTGTGTGGTTGTAAATCATTTCATTAAGGGTAAAGTGGGTATTTTAAAGTTAAATTGTTACTAAATATAGAAATGTGTCATTCTTTTTTAGATTGTCTAAAAAGAAAAGTGTTTCATATAAATTGGGACAGAGAGAATACTTTCTATCAATTTTTTTTTTTTGTTTTCAAAGTTCGAATTCAACATTTCTAGGTATAGAGTGGACAATCTGTCCATCCAATCACAACCCTGGGTCGGATGCAACATTCAAGAACTAGGTCCATTTGAACTCAATATTTTCAACATTAAGTCTAAATCCGTCTCTAATCCTTAGTGATAGCCGGTGTATAATTTTTGTTCTCGTTCGATGTTTGATACCTACTTTGCAGCCCTGATAAATTTGAATTCGCCCCACAAAAGTTCTATGCCAAGTGTTGCATCCCTTTAATTAAAGGAATATAGAAAAATCCAAGTCCGTCAATTAACTCAAAGTTTTGTGATGCCAAGTGTTCCATTCCTTTAATTAAGTTCAACATCAATATCAACATCACAATTATTGCTAATTGAACAACTTTTTCATAATTAACATACTATTACTATTTCCTTAGGTAATTATGTTCTTAAAGAGGATTTATTAAAGATGCTGATTGAAAAGGATAATTTAACTACTAATTTTAATTTTTTTATTGATGTAACATAAAAGCTTAACATTTTTCATTTTAGTTGGCCATAATGGACACAAAGAACTTTGATTTCTTTTCACTTTCACCTCGTACATCTTTTCATCTTTCTTTTCTTCCTTTTTATATAGAGTGAAGTATGAAAAATACACTTAAATTATTCACTTTTTTTATATAAAGTGTGTTTCTCATACTTCACTCTTTTATATATTTTGTCCTTTGGAATTTTTATACTAGTAACTAGTTTGTCAACATCTGCAGGCAGAATATGGGCCTTTTTCACTATTTTTATCCTTTTCTTTACTTCTGTATTTCAATTATTAATGTAACATAGTTTGATTTGATATAAAATTTATGAAAATAATAAAATAGTTAAAGAAAACACAATAAGGAAAAGTATACCTCAATTATCACCGATCATGTTTTCTTCATTTAAAGTCTTCTAGGGATAATGTATATTACGACATTATGAATTGATTACGTATATTGGTTGTCAGTTCACCACAACCTTCATTTCTTATTCGGACTCAAAACTGATAATGTGAGCGAGCTCACGTGAAATTACCAAAAAAAAAAAAAAAAAACTATGTCTTGATCCTACTTTTATGAATAATCACTAACCATGTTTCTTTATTTAAGCCAATTAAAGATCATATTAGTGAAATGCTAACCATCTACCCTACTACAACTTCCATCGTTTATTCGAATTTGAAACTGACAATATAAGCGAACTCACATGAGAATTACAAACACAAAGATTATATCTCTGTCCTTAAAATTTTGGAGTCGACAATATATAAATCATCACTGACCATACATCTTCATTTAAAGTAATTTCATGATATATATTTGTCTTATGGCATCACGAATTGGCTAGTTATACACACTTGGCTGTCTGCAACCTATGTAAGTGAGCTCAGATATGGGAATAAAAAACAACAAAAATGTGCTTCAATCCTAAATTAATAAATCGAGGTTAACTATATTTCATTTTAAGTCATCTTTATTTATTTTATGACATTATGAATTGACTAGTTATACATTGACTGTCAGCTAATCGTAATTCTCAATTATCATTTATTTAAATTTAAAACTGACAATATAAACAAGCTGATACCAAAATAACAAACCAAATTATTATTTGCCCCACTTCAAAAAACCAATTGTGTGTCACACCATGGGATGTTATCCAAGCTAATCCATCCAAACCATAGTAAATTTTTTGCATAATGACCAAAAAAATCAATAGTTAAGTGGACCCAAGAAATTGCCTACAAAGTCAAGAAATGAAAGAATATAAAGTGACCCACCAAAGTTTAAGCATTATTATAATTAATCACGTAAGTTGCTTTTGCACGTATCTTATCTCATTTTTGAAAGTGATGCATTGGACCATAATTTACACTTGAAAAAAGAAAAAGGATTCTAGCTATATGTCCCTCCAAAAACATGCTAGTTCATTATTCATCGAATTTCGAATAATTTTTAGATTTTCCTATTACTCTCATTAAGATGTAATTTGGATTTTGTTAACTTTAGGGTGTGTTTGATAGGGAGGAAAATATTTGTCAGAAAATATTTATTTTTTAATTGTTTCATATTTAATTAATTGATCAAAAGTTTTAGAAAATATTTTTTGTAAGAAAATAAGTTCAATTCTTAAAAATAAGAAAAATGACTTTCTTAATGAAAGTAGAAAAAATAAATTTCACAAGTGACATTCTATATTTGATTGTGTTTTTGCACCCTCCGACATACCTCATCTTCAACGTAACCCCACCCCTTAGCCCCAGTCCCACACTCCTGCCACACACTCTCCACCTCTTTTAATATTTATTTAAATTATATATAAATATTTTTAAAATAATATTTTTAATTATGTACAAATATAAAAAAAAAAAATTAGAAAACCATTATTTTTCTAAAAAAATATTTTTCTTAAAAAATATTTTTCAAGAAAACATTTTTATTCATATTGAACATACCCTTAAAGATTTTCTAGAAGAAACAGTACTTTTTTGTATTCAAATTATTAGCGTCTGACTGATATAGCAAGAGGACAAATTAGTCGCACTTTATAAAACTTTTCTTTTTAACTGAATTTTACTTTTATATACTTTGAGAGTTGTAAAGAACTTTTGTACGTCGCTTAAAATTAAAATCAATTACATGTGGTTTTTATAGTGAATATGAATTAGTAACTTGTAAAATATGACGAGTGACTTGTTACAACAAATTGATAATGTAAAAATTATTTATAACGTTTGGACGCATATAGTTTAAGAATTAAACTTATATATGTTGATAGTATTATGTAAATAATTTTTACACTAATAATTGGAACTTGAAAGATAGGGAAAAGGGTCAAAATTTGCCCTTTTACTATTCAAAATTTGAGTAATTTTACCTTTTGTTAAATTTTTTATGTAATCTTATCTTTGTCGTTAGAAAAAAGTCTCATATTTACTTTTGATCTCTGACAGAACTCAATGAGAAGGTAATTTTAAATCATAATCTAAAAGACTGAAGGAGTATATATGAAGTATTTGGTAGGGGATACCATGTGAATTGTGATCTATGGAGTTGAGAAGAATGCCACATATTTGAAAATGTAAAAAAAAATAAAAATTAGCCTCCTTTTCAACCAATTTTGAGACATTTGGTCACTTGTAAAAGTTAGGGGTATGTGTATACTGTTTTTTTTTATTCAATGTTTGATATTTATTTTATATATGATCTTGACTAATTTAAATCGTATTATGTAAAATTCATCAAAGAGAAAAATACTCTCTATTAGAATTATGATGATAAATTAAATTTACAAATATATAGTCATTTTTCAATTCCTATAATTAAAAAATAATCATTGTTCTAAAGTTTCAACTTATATATACGTGTGAAGCTTCAGAATATTGTTATGGAGTTTCACTTGTTGAAGTTGCAATTCTAGAATTTGATGAAGGATTGAAAAGTGGCTATCTAGCGCTATAACTGTGTTTTTTTTCTTCCCATTTTTAAGGTTGAAAGCCTAGGTCTTTTATTAAGATTAAAGGTATATTTTTATTCATTTCACCGCAATCTTCGATAGCTCGCATGTGGATATTATTATTTTGGCAAGCTGACTGTAAGACGTTATCTATCTACTCAACAGTCAATAAGTCTTATTAAATTCATGTCCAAAGACTAGGTCGATCATGTTTTGTTGTTTGGAGACTTTGGAGAAGATAATCTCAAACTAATACTAAGGGTGTGTTCGGTACGGAGGAAAAATATTTTTTATTTTTTTTTATATTTAATTAATTAAAATATTTGAAAAATATTTTCTCTAGAAAACACAATTTTTTTAAAATGAGGAAAATAACTTTTCTAGTGGAAGCGAGAAAAATAAGTTCCACAAGTAATATTCTATATTGATCGTGTTCTTCCTATCCTCCAACACACCTCATTTTCACTCCATCTCCAACACCCCACACCCCGATCCCCCAATCCTGACCATATCTTATAGTGTTTGTCTAAATTATATATATATAATTATTTTTAAAATAAATTTAGTTACCAATTATAATAAAATAATATATTCCGTCCTACTGAACACACCCTCAGTTAACGAAGTTAGATAATTTAGTTGTGTCATATAGACTCTTTAATTTAGTGTCGTGTACCCGATGCTGAAAGGCAAAGTTAATAAACTAAGAAAAATGACAAAGCGTTGTAAGATTTCAATAAAAAGGGTATTATTAGGGTTCGAGGGGATATAAACATTGATTCATTCGTTATTTCATATATCTTCTATCCTAATTTGCGACTTTCAACTCTCTTATCTAATGTTATGTCTTCATTAAGTTCAATATTTGTAATGTCCTGTCTAATCATCTTCTCCGATTATTTTTCGGTCAGTCTCTACCCCTTATGATATCTGTTATTGTCAACTTCTCACGCCTCCTCACTAGGGCATCTGCACTTCTACTCTTCACAGGCTCAAACCATTTCAGTCTCATTTTTCCCATCTTGTATGTCCATCACAAAGGTCACTTCTACCTTATTCCAGATATCTTTATTCCTAATCTTATATCTCCTAGTATGTCTAATTATCCACCGCATTAGTCTCATCTCTGCGTATTTCATCTTCTAAACATACATATATGTTTTTGACTAGGCAACACTTCATTCCATAAAACATAGATAATCTAACCACCACTTTATAAAGTTTAACTTTAAGTTTTGACGATAACTAAATTTCGAACATCAAATAATTATTAACTAAAAAAAAAAAAAAAAAACCTCGTCAATAAAACGTGGGGCCTACAAGTAAGTACGTGGGCACTATTGTGGTGGCAACTTGCAAAAGCATTATAGTCAGTGCGGGCCCACTTATCTCTATATTGGGTCCCACATTTTATTTATTATTATTTTCCACCAATCAGTGGACCCCACGTGTTGATTAGTTCAATCAACTAACCAATCAGAAGAGAGCTTAAGTTGTCGGTAACGTATGCAACGTGTCAGCAGGATTGTTTTGTGTAGGGGCAAAAAAAATTTTATTGATAAATTTTTAATTTTTTTCATGTATTTTATAATTAAATATATTTACTTCCTCCGTTCTAATTTATGTATCACTTTTCGGATTTTGAGACTCAAACAAGTCTAACTTTGAGAATATTTTCTCCATATATCTGTTAAATATTTTGAATTGTCAATTATTGAGACTTATAATACTTTTTACGTAATTTCCACATATATAAATTTCATTTAAAAGAACTTGAAGATTTCATGTCGAAATTTACGGTTAAACTTAAACTGTTTGCCTCTCGGAAAGCGAAAAGTGACACATAATTGGGACTAAACTATTTGACTCTCGAAAAGTGTAAAGTGACATATAAATTGAGATAGAAGAAGTAACTTTTAATTAATCGATATGCGTGTATTTAATCTCTCTGACTATAAATTTTCAAAATTTTAATAAACTATTGTGTGCTAATCATTTAATTATCTACATATTATGTTAAATTTATAAAGGGTCATTTGGTAGGATATATCAAAGTAGTACTGAATGGGGATATTGGTAATGTTGAAATTAATTGTAAGAGAGCGTTTAGTAGAGTGTGTTTTTCATTAATGAATCTCATGCGACGTAAATTTAAATTAGTTGGGCCAATTATTTCCTATATCGAATGGTTTAAAGTATAAACAAAACACTCTTTCTTCTATTTAATTCAGATGTTCCAAATGAATTATTATTTGTTTTCGAGTTTAATTTTGACTCATAATATTAGGATTGACAATATAAGGTATCATACAGAAGTTGATAACACAAATTCATACAAATTCTGAGTGACCATAAACAAGATATGTAAAAGTGGAATACACTAAATCGGACAGTCAAAGTGAGATATATTAAAGAAAATACTAATAGTTTAATGCGATTCAATCAATTGATCGATCTATATCCACATGCACTTGAGAATGAGCATTAATCCATTTCCAAAAATCCTTTGGGCATGACATATGGCATAAGTAAGAGTCGAACGTTTACCATAAACATCATCTTTTGTTCAAGGAACAAAAATGGGTACTTTAATTTCAAATCATTCTCGACTTCTCAAGTAGCCTCTTCGACATTCTGACTTCTCCATAGCTCCTTAACTGATGCTACTTCTTTTGTTTTCAACTTGCAAGGATTTCAATAGAATATAAAAGAAAAAAATCACTCTTAAAGAGGTTTAACCGTTTAAACTTATGTCTTGTAAATTATTTTTCCAAACTGAACTCTCTAACTCTGAAAAAATTACACTATTTATGTTGTAAAGTGAAAAATAAAGAATTTTATTAATGGATACGAGTTCAAAGCCTTTTCCTCTAAACAAAAAAAGTATAATACGTAGGATTTATTTTCCTGTTTTGTTAAAAGGAAAAATTAATTCTAGTAAATGTTTTTTCCTTCACAAAAAATAGAAGAAAAATATGGTAAAAAATAAAAAGGCTTAAGTCATCGATAGGCCCTTAAACTTGTTTTGAGATTTCACTTGGACCCCTCAACTGACCTTTGTACCTATTGAACACCTGAACCACTTAAACACATTTTGACATGGCTTAGTGAGTGTACAACACCTGAAAATAGGTGCGTGAGAAGAGTTTTTTTTTTAATCAAATTTCTTCTTTTTTTCTTCTTCTGCTTCATTGTATTCTTGTTCCAAATTCACCACCACCTTCCGCCATTTTTCCTTGCCGAAAAAAATAAAGTCCATCATCCAAATTATACTTCCTCTCTATCTCTATCTCTTTTCCTCTTCCCAACCCCCACCTTCTCTTCTTCCCAACAAAACAAAATTGGATTAGGAAAAGAATGAAGAACAGATCCCCCAAAAGAAAAAAAAAAAGATTCAGAAAAAGAAAAAAAAACACTAATTTAAAGTGAAATGAAGAAAAGCACGTAAAAAAAAATTAAAAAAAATATGATGTATTCAAGGGGAATGTTATCTTTACGTGTTCTTCCTCATTTCACTTTTTAAATCCAATTAATTTTCTTAATTATTAGATGAAATTGATTCTTTGATTGTAATGATTTGTCAATTTTTATGTTAAAAGATGACATTTTTCTTGGATTTGTTCAACGAATTTTGCATTGATTTTTGTATTGAAAGTTTATGCCATTGATGAGCTTGAAAAGGGGATGATAGCTTTCGACATGGTAGATGACGGTGAAGACGGGTGGAGGGGGTGGCGACGACGGGTGATTAGAGTTAGGATTTAAGTATTTAAAAAAAAAAAAAAATTTACTCATAATTTTTTTTAAAAAATAATTTTTTTGGACTCATCTGCCACATGCACTTATATAATTGGTCATTTTGCCACATCACTGCAAGTGTACTACACCCATTTTATATTTTGGCTGATTAACAAAAAATTGTCTAATAGGTATATATTTTGAGTGATTTAAGTGTTCAATAGGTACAAAAGTCAGTTGAGGGGTCCAAGTGAAATCTCGAAACAAGTTTAAGAGTTTGTCGATGACTTAAGCCAAATAAAAATAAAAGAGAAAATGAGGCAAACGTATCATGTACAACATGCTAGTAAAAAACTACTAGCATGCTATGGGATGTGAAATATAATTGAAGTTTCACTAATTGTTATACTCCCGCTGTCTCAAAATATTTGTCATCCTTAGTAAGAATAATTGTCATTTTAGAAGTTCAAGACAAAATTAATTATTTTTTTCATTTTAATCCTAATAGTAATTGTTCTTGAAACAAACACATCAGCTTTGACATATAAATAGAGTAAATATTCAACAAAGAGAAATTATATCTTAAAGACATATAAATAAGGGTAAAATAGTCAAACACTCCTTCTAATTAATATTTTCTTAAGAGACGTGTAAATAAAAAATACGACAAGTATTTTGAGACGAATGAAGTATTTAAATTGCAAAAGGACGGAGACAACACGCATATAATGATAAAGATTAATCATTCATTAATGCCATTAATCTATTGCACTTTCTCATTATCTTAACAACTACTGCCAAACTTTTTTTGACATTTCATGTTCTATGTATAAGAAAGATAAGAAATGTCACTTGATGACGAATTAAAAGAGGGGTGGGGGTGCGTGGGTGGGGGTAAATGCTTTTTATCTGCAGATTAGAAGGATTAATTAGTTTAAGGATTAGGTTCACTTTTTAATTAAGCTATGATTAAGAATTTGAACTAAGCTTTAGCTTTAAAAATGACACACACACATGTGATATTCCATTAAGAAAAAGAGGAATGGGTTAGTTCAAATTAGCATACGTTTGGCCATGAAAATTAAAATATTTTGAAGTTGGAATTGGAGTTGTGTTTGACCATGAAAATAAATTAGAGTTTTTTTTTACTTTTTGTGAGAGAAATATGAGTGAAAAAAGTGAAAACAAGTAAAACTTGTTTTCACATTTCAAAAAAAAAAAAAAAGTTTATAGCCAAATACCATAAATTTTCACTTTTTTCACTAAAGTGAAATAATTTTCCAAAAAAAAGTGAAAATTATTCATGGACAAACGACTCCTTAATAAATGGAATCTAAGAAAAGTTGTTGAAGTTTATTGAAGTAGTCTTCTTCTTGGGACCCCATTAATGATAACATGATATTGTTATTATTATAGATTCATGAATCATGAAGGTCCTTAAGACCTATTTTATTCTTGATTAGGTGCATGGTGTTGGCAAAATGTACTACTCAAGAATTTTCAATCCCTAAACAATACTATATAATATCATCTAAACTTTTCACCACTATGTTAAAGGTCAAGAATTATCTTCTTGACATTTTTAATGAGAGATTTCGGGTCTGAGTTCGGCCGAACTATGAGAAAAACCCTAATATGAAGTATTTCTTTCTGTGATGATCCTACAAATATGAATTAGTCGGATCAGTGTGTATCAAAAGCTGAAAAAAGAATTTCTTCCATTTCTTTTTCTATGTTCCAAATGGATAGTTTTTTCTTTTGCTTTTTTATGATTAAGTGGTGTTGGCAAAATCCACATCAAGAACTTTAAACCCCAAAACAATACTATATAGTATCATCTACTTTCCACCACCATGTTGAGGACAAACATTGAATATCATTAATTAGAGATTTTTGTATTTGAGTTTAGATCGAATAAAGCAATCACCAGGGGCCGCTCAAGCACGTTTGTGGCCTAAGGCCAAAATCAAACGGAGGTCTTAAGTTTTTAAGAAATTTTTTTCTTAAAATAAAGTCTATTTTAAAAAATTATATAATTTCTTTCTTCTAATAATTCTTTTTTAATTAGTGACATAATCAATACATTTAATCTTTCTTGAGACATGTACTCCAAGTATATCAAACTTCTTCTAATAATTCTTTTATTTTATATAAAAAGGTTTATTTTTCTACAAATAATATCTATTAGTACCAAAAAAAATTGAGGCCCCTCAAATTTGGGGGCCTAAGGCGGTCGCCTTTTTTTCGAAAGGGTAGAGCGCGCCGCCCCTGGCAATCACAATAAGGGGCATTTTTTTTTTATTTTTTTGTAATGGCCTATACAGTGCAAATTCAAATTAATCGAAGCAATGAGTTTCTAATGTATATCAGAGAAAAAATCTTTCTACTATTTTTCTTTTTTTTTTGTATATGTCCCAAATGGATTAATATTTTTTTTAAAAATTAAGATTACATATCCAATTTCATTTCTATATTGTTAGAATCATAAAATCAGTTGTCATGTTTGTTTTTCAATTATAAAAACTGAAAAGTGACTATTTATAAGGGGTATATATATATATATATATATATATATTCTTATTTTGAATTCTATTTATTAAAAAATATACGAAGATTAAAATTTAAATTTTATTTTATTTTCCCCTAAAGGGAAAATGAAGTCTCAAACGTTTCAAAAAGTGAAGACAGATCATAGTTCCAGCACGTAATATTTTATTATAATTCAATCCTTCTTTTTACCATGCAAATTAAATAAATATAATCACGGCCATTAACGGATTGCCATGCAATCTCTACTTTAATTATGCTAATTATTACTATAGCTTATAAGTTATCATCATTTCTAAACTTTAAATAGAGTGAGCTATTATTATTATTAGTGACAGAAATAAATTATTCCTAATTATAATTAAATGAAATTAGGGTTTCAAGAACATTCAAGATCTTACTCGCTCCATCCCAAAATATTAGTTGTCATATTTTGTTTCTCGAGAGTCAATTTGACTATTTTTTGGAGCTAAATTTGATTAGATTAATTTAATATTTTGAAATCAATATTTAAATATTTGAAAATTATACAAAAAGTACTATATGTTGCAATTCTTCTAATATCAATTTGGTGAAAGAATACTTCTTAAAATGTTGGTCCAAGTATATGCGGTTCAACTCTCGAAAAGCAAGACATGACAAATATTTTGAAACAGAAGGGTAATTATTAGCACTCCGTAATTTATTGTGGCTTTACGCCATTGAAACGTAAATTCAACAATTAATGATTTATGATTTAGATAATTACGAAATGCTAATTATACTTAATCAGATTGAGGTTTAGGGTTCGATTTCTGGAGATAAAGTTACCTTGTTGACTTCCTGAATTACTAAGATTTCCCATATCAATGGTTCAAACTTGAGTAAGTTGGTTTTTTTTATCCCTCCCAAGCTTCCACTTTTTTGCTTCTCTAGTGACTCGAACCAGCAACCTTAAGGTTAAAGCTAAAGGTTGTTTATCAACTGAGCAATGAGCAACCCTCTGTTGTCGATCTTTAGTAACTGAATTTCTCGTGGTTTCTTTAAGAAAAATCGCATTTAAACTGCTAAAATATTAGTTTCTGCGAGGGTTGGACCAATAATAACCTCTTAATTATCCAAAAAAAAAAAAAAAAAGAAACAACAACAACAAGAAGATAATAACCTCTTACCAAATTTGGTGTACAAGATCTTGACATTGAGGCCCAACAAAAAGTAAAGAAGTTTTGTTTTTTTACTTCATTTCATGGGCTTATTCCGCTAAAATAGCCCATTAACCATTGGTGCAAAAGTTGGGTTTATCCTTAAAAAAAAAAGTCTTTGGTAGATTTAATCTAAATTATATGCACCGTCAGTATAAAAAGTGATTTAATATGTTATGATAAATTATTTATTAGTTTTACTAGGTTATCACTTAATATTTATCTTTAAAAATTACGAGCAATTACGCTTGCAACATACTCAAACTCTTCCTACACAAATATTCTTGTAGTAATTTCTCTCTTAGAGATCAAAAGTCATATTTAGGGAATTTAGCTATTTCATATTCAAGCAAAGAAAGAGTACGTATAATTTCACAATAAAATCAATCATACGTGAAAAATATATTACATCATCTATATGTATAAATAACTTGTATGCACGTTCCATCCAGGTGGGTGAAGAGTCTGATGTTAGAGGAGCAATCGATAATAATGAAACTTTATACATGACGAATCTTTCACTCTACCTATTTCGAACAAAAAGGAGTGTTGATATAACGATGGTGTACCAAACAAACTAGCTTCCAATCTATTTTGTGATATTGATTTGATTAAAGATAAATCTCAAATCTTTCCATGAAAGAACCAAACAACAACTAGGTTAGGGGACATTTATATACCTCCCAACTGATAGATAGAAATATACAAGAATAACTAAATCACGTCTACCTAGTCATCTACCATTAAATAATGAATGGACATTGATTTGACAAAAATAGGACATTATCCATCAGTTGTTTTCTTATAAAAAAAAATCTTTTTGACATTATTATTACAATCAAACGGAGAGGAAGAAGCAACAAAACCAACAAAATTGGACACTCTAATACCTTTTTACATGACTAATTTAGATTTTCACCGGATAGGCTAACTCATAAGTTGGTACATCGTTATGTATCGAAAAGTTTTTTATTACCTGAGCTCGAATAAACAATCTACCTTTTGGGGTATTTGAAACCATTTAGCCTCGATTGATCTGGAATTATGTATCAAGAAATTCTTCATTTCTACAGTTCAAACAAGAAACTTTTAATCAAGAGTGAAGTTTTTAAAACCATACCATTACACCACTTAGTGGTAATAAATTGTCTACCAAAAATCTTGAAATTGATTTGATTCTTGTCACTCTATTTATTTCCAAGATGAGATGAAAGCCTAAAAACCTGGGTTTTTTTGGCCCACAAAGGGTTTCCATCAATACAAAGGGACAAATTAGTAAGGCCAAAGCACAATCTTCATATGATCAATTGAGCAGACAAATTTGAAACCAACTCCAACCAAGTCAATAGTGTTTAGTTGCAAATTGGATATGCACTAAAATTTAGCTCCAATTAAACATGTGCAAATAAACTTATATGGGCTCTCCTTAGAATAGGATTCTTTTTGTGTTAGTGAAGATGTGTGTGGATATGGAAAACTCATGTATACCACACATATGAAAACCAAGTTGCAAAATCCTTGTCTTGTCAAAAGAAATAATTTCTCACTATCCAAAACTCGCTTTAAGATTCCACTAATTCAGATTCATACCGCGTAATGTTGCCAATTAAAGGGGAAAGCATTCTCGACTTGAATTCTTTGCATTTTCAACGCTCAAACCTGAAATCTCTAGTGAAGAAAGAAAAAAACGTATTCATTCCCTCATAATCCTCGATGAACAAAGAATTAAATGAGACAAATGCAAATAGTTACTAAATCATGTTCCCTTTTGGTGCCATCCATAGTATTCCTTATCATATATATTTAATGGTCTCATCTAAATCTCTTTTAAGTTATTGGGGCTACATGTAATTGAGTACACACAAAAATAAGAGCAAATAGTTTTTGATTTTTTGTTTTTCCACACAAGTCTTTTCTTGTACATTTCTTTTCTGACAACAATCAATGACTATTCTGTTGAAATTTGAATTCTTCATTTTTTTTTAGTTTTTTCTTATTTTTTGGCTACTTTGTGGATATTCTTTTCTCTTTCTTATCAATTACTCTAATTTTGTTGAAGAAAATTTATAAACCTCTCCATGATGGACCCTTATCTTGATAAACATCAACTATATGCCAATTCATATAAATATTTAATTTTGTGTTGAAACTTTACTTTGTGAAGATTCAAGGAAGTTCGAGAATAGATGAACGAAATATCATATATTTTCAATTAAAATTTAATTTTAAGTTATATATACTGATGATATATGGTCATCATTTCAATTAACGGGCTATAACATGTTATTCCTCTATTTTTCATATTATCACAATACAACTATGAAAGTTGTTATGAAGAATTACATATTGCTATAGGTTAATTTAACCCGATGATATTAAAAAATACCCTAGTTTTTTTGTTTTCTTTTTTTTTTTGAGCGGGGGAGGGGGGGGGGGGGTTGTGGCATCAATTATAGGACCATTTATGATGGTGAAAGTCGAAATAGTAGTGAAAACGAGAATTCCACAAACTTGCACAAAGAGCATGAATGTTATAAAAGAAAGTTCTAATAATGTAATGTATAAAACTTCAACTCTTTATTATGTCATGGCTTCTTCGCTTCGTTATTTTTTTTTCTATATTGTTTTGGATTGGGTTTTTTTACCTTGAGCTAATAGTCTATCCGAAACAACCTCTCTACCTCTAAAGTAAGGGTAAGCTCTGCCTCGGCATATACTGTACCCTTTCCAGATCTCACTTTGTGGGATTACATTGGATATGTTGTTGTATGATATCCATAGCAATGATAGAAATATACTAGGATTAAAAGACCCGCTATGTCTGACATTTATGAAATTGAGACTCGTTATTTTTTTAGGTTTTTCACCCGATGTTCGATATCCATTCTGAGATATGACAAAATCAGGATTTATATTGAAAAGTCCCATATTAAGAGATAAAGCGCTCCCTACAAAAATAACTCTAAACTCAGGACTCAAACCAAAAACTTTAGTCACTTATGACATAACAAAGTAAAAGGCAAAAATATATCTGTATGATTGTGCTCCCATCTTCCTTCATCTATGCATTGATGTAAAAAGGAAGTGGGCTTTTACACATGACATGATTTGGTCTTAAGGCATGCAATGGATCATGGCCTACCAATTTTGATAGTGACAAACATTCATCATTCTCCATTTTTTTCTTTGGACAATGAGAAGTGTTTTTGGAGTTTTTTGAATTTTTGGACCAACACATCAAACATATATAGTGGAATTTTTTAAATTTTCCAAGTATGATAACAAATTGAGAGAGTGATGTTTTCATGTGGTTTTCATCATATGACATAGGTAAGAGATAAACCTATCCGTCAATCTCATTTTATGTGACACGTTTCTCTTTTTCGAGAAGAATACCAGTTTTCTCAATTAAAAAGTAATAATTTAACTTTAAATTTTTCAATTTATTTTTAATGGCATGATTTTCTAGCCATACAACTATATTGATAATGACAATTGAGAAACATTCATCATAATTCATAGTATTTTTATTAAGTTTTTTTGGACAATGAGAAGTGTTTTTGGATTTCTTTGGACTATACCCCTTTCATACACATCAAGCATAGTGGAGGTTTAAAGATTTTCTAAGAATGTAACAAATTGAGTTAGTGATGGTTTCATGTGGTTTTCATACGAATTGTAAGAAACATAACCTATATTTTCAAACTCATTTGATGTGATATACTTTTTTAGAATAATAATAATTTAACTTTAAACTTTTCAATTTGGCCTTCGTAACATGATTTTACAGCAACATAATGTCATGACAGTTTCACTACTAAAACCATGAATTTTCGGCGGAATTCTCAACAAAAATCCATTGAAATTTTGTTTGTCCGATACACTTCCTACGAAAATTCCAAATTTTAGATGGATTTCCAACGGAAACATCCATTGGAAATTTTCGTTTTCCAATAGTGTTAAGATAACAAATTTAAAACAAATTCTGTATTTTAAAATCTTATATTCAGTTAAACGTCTTCACATAAAATGAGATAATTAAAGAAAGTGATATTTTTCAAAAGAAGTGATATACTATTGTGGTTAAAAAGAAATTTAGTTATAATGCAAATAATTTGTTTTTGGTCACATAGGAAGATCACTTTTTAACTACTAATAAACTTGTGTAACCCTATCTACCAGCATTTGGTGGGAAAAAGTGAGATGATCATAGAAATTATCTTTTTATGTTTCTAAAACAATTATGGACATATGTCAATGCTTTAGATTTCAATGTCTAGTAATGAAGAGAAAAAGAATGGGCTTTTTCCACACAAAAAAGATTGCTCATATTTCAATATGAACCTCAAAGAAAATACTTTTAGTACTAAAGTCATGCTTAATTATGTTCATAGACCAAGTAATAATAACTAGCTGAGTGGCTTACAAACATTGGTTGTGGTGAGATAGTTGAGATTCTTCTATCCTTAATTAGAGGTTTTGGGTTTGAGTTCTAAAAATGAAAAATATTTTGTTGGGAGCTAGCCACACCCCAGAAATGGGCTCTGCACTGCCCAAATTCGAATTAGTTAGACTTCAATACGGGTATCAAACACCAGATGGAAAACCAAAAAATAATATTAAGTACTAATAACTTTGTAACACAATATGACACTCATAGGACAATGAAGTTGAACGGTAATTATGCATGAATATAAACTAATACTAGTTCATTTACTCCCCAGATTTTTTTACTTTCTTTTTTTTTTTTTTGGATTTTACATTACAGATCAACCCAAAAAACCAAAACCAAAACAAAAACAAAAACTAACCCTAATAATTTTAAAAAAAAATTTAACCAGTAGATATGTTGATCATACATTTATAATATACATTTGATATATATGCTGCTTACATTTATAAATTTAACCAGGCTACTCTAAGGCCATTGAATTCAATGCCCTTAGCCCTCACCATAGTAGAACTCCTAAAACCATCCTCAACATTAAATGGATTCCCCCTCCACCAAGCAAGTACAATCTCAACACTGATGGTGCCTGTCTTGGTAACCCTGGCAAGGGTGGTATTGGGGGAGTGATGAGAAATGATAGGAGAGACTGGGTCATGGGCTACTACAAAAGCTACCACCTCACCACCAATAACCAAATGGAACTCCGAGCTCTAATTGAAGGGCTCAAAATGGTGGAGCTCCATAACCTCACTCCAATCGAAATAAACATTGATTCCTTGGAAATCATTCGTATGCTTAAAGAAGGAAACTCAATTCTATAATCCTTTACTTGATGAATGCAGGTTGAGGCTCCGAAGGCTAGGAAGACCACTAGTTCAACACGTCTACTGGGAGGTCAACTGTGTTGATGATGCACTTGCGAAGGAGGGAGCATAATCACAAACTTTTGAAGAACCTTGTTTTTTGACAGTTCCACCTGTGTATGATGTGAAAGCAGTTTGGGCAGACATAGTTGGAACTACTTTTACTAAAGAAGCTAGCACTTGTGCAAATTCAAACTCTTGTTCCTATTTTATTGATCCGGGATGATCAATTTGTTAAAAAAAAAAAAAAAAAAAGATATATGCCGGAGACGGCTATAATTTATTTTGTTTAGGAGAGTGAAATTTTTTCGCAGACTAGCGAAAATGTTAAGATCCCTTTACGTGTTTAATCATCCTCTATCGGATGAAATTATTAGTGCAATTAATTCAAATTCTTGTTGCGTACATCTCCTCAAAGATGGAATGCTCCCTATCAGAAATTTCTTTATTCTTAGAACTCGAATTTGAGATATTCCCGATTAAAGATAAAGAAATTCAATATATCTCGCTACATCCTGCAACGATACTGATAAGTAGTTAAAAATATATGCTACTGTCCGAAATTATAACCTGACTAATCTAAATTTTTATTGTATAAAGCTCATTTAAGAGAAATCACTCCCTGAATAATAAAAAAATAAAAAAAATCCAAGGAATAAGAAAAGATTGCTTGTACTAAGATGTGAAAGGCCTATGATATGATATATAGTCTTTGTGGTGTGAAATCAATTGTATAAGTTGATATTATCCTAAATTTGGAGCACACAAAATTAAATAGAATTTAAGATTGGAAAATCTAAAAGGGGATTTATTGGAATATTTGATATCACAATAGTCAAGATTCTCAAGCTTTTTTGTCTACATAATAATATACAGTGCATCTTTGAGCCTTTAACTTCTTCTTTTTTCGACTTTCCGTCATATCTTTTAACCTCTATGAAATAGAATTCCAAATAGTGCACACTTCCCCACTCACTAAGTAGTTCCACTAATATTTTACTGTTTGCTTCTTGATTACATGTATCGAATAACTTTGTTCATCGAGATTTAAACTGATGAAAAGAAATTGTAACCGTGATTTGAATGATGGTCTTCAAGATATTATTTTATTAACCTTTTTTATTGATAACGGTGGTATTTTGTTGGTCAGCTTGTGTGCACCTTAACTATTAAATCAGGTATTTGCTACCTACCTTTTACAAGTACATTTGTTGAATAACTTTGTTCAATGATGCTTAAGCAAATGAAAAGAAATAATCTAGTGTTTTTTATCGCAATATAGATTTAAACACTGGTCTAGCTCCAAGATATTGTTTGGGTAAACTTTTTTTATTCATAACGGTGTTATTCCGATCAACTTGGGCCTTGACTATTTAATCGGATACTTGTTGCCTACCTCCTACTAGCATATATTCCGGATAACTCTATCTATCAAACTGTAAGTAGATGAGACGAAAATAACCTAGAATTTCTTTTTAGTCACAATTAGAAATTGAACCTTGGTCTTTAAGAATTTGGTTGATCTTTTTTTTAAAAAAAAAAAATATATATATATATATATATATATATAACGACGGTATCATCATTAGTGTATGCGCAATACTATCGATTACTTGCTACCTACCTTCTCTCAACATAATTACAAAGTAACTCTACCCACCAAGGAGTTAGTAGATATTTGTAAGTTATGTAATTCTTTGAAAATGTTATGCAAATTTTTTTAATCTTAGGTTGTAAGTTGTAACAAAATCCAAGTACCCCTCCTAATGTGTTTAGGTTTACTCTCTTTATTTGGGCATTCAAATTATTAAAACAAAAAAGAAGCTTTATAGCTTTATGGAGTAGTTGAAATGCCTTTCCACTAAGGTCAATATTAACCAATGGTTTTGTTATTATTTGGGAATAATCATTAGTTCCTTTGAGATTTAGATCTGTCAATTACTCCCAAATCAAAAAAAGAATGTATATCTGTCAATTACTGAGATAAAGTTTTTGTGGCCTCACTTTGGACTAATCACCATAGAGTTCTAGAAGTTGAGCCTTTAGATACCTAAATCAACGATAACTTTTTATTAATTCTTCAATAATCTTTCACATAAACTATGATTTTGTTATAGGTTTTTGTATAAAAATTATCATCATTAAAGGTTATGGTGAGGTGGTAAGTGCTCTTTTATCTTTAATCAACACTCTTGGGTCAAGTCATGAGAAGCGATGCTACAATCTTTTAACTAGTCGTGGCTTCTCCATTTCAATTAGAGGGCTATTATATGTCTTAATAGATAAAACTAACTAAGAGATAATTGCGGCCCTAAATACTTCAGTCAATCAATTTACAAAATATGTATAAAATGTATATATTGTGTATATTTTATACAAAATATACATATACTATACAGCTAATTAATGTATATGTTATAAATATTTCGACCATATTGATAAACTAATTGACAGAGCGACATATATCTATAAATTTCCCAAAAACTAACATGATGGCAAAATCTCACTGAAATTCTTTAGTTTGTTTCTACTCATAATATTTGAGTATCCTTAATAATTTTGTTTTTCAAATCAATATGGCACTTTGCATTGCCCATTAGAACCTTCATGTAAAAGAAAGCACAAGCAATTGACTTACACAACTCATGTCTAATTATTACCAGGGGAAAAGAGACTTTGTAATTCTGTGGGCCATTTGTGTCTAATTTATACACCAATGGTGATACCTTTCTATGTCTTATACAACTCTTCTTTCTTTCTTTTTTTTTGCCTTTTTTTTTTTTTTTTTTGGTTTCCAATTTTTTATTTTAGTAACTATAAGTATATATTTGCTAGTTTTATATTGGTTGTTGGCCTATTACAACTCTATGATTTTATTTAAATTTGGAATCGACAATATGAGCAAGTTTATCGAACAAAAACAACACAATAAAAGTTGAGGTTTCATGATATATTCTATTTGTTGATGAACATATCGTACTAATGAAACCAAAAACTTGAGCTATGGAGAAGCACATAAGAAAGGAAAAGTTTTAGGATAAGTAGAAATAAGAGGGATATATGCACTAGTGCACGTTTTGGTAATGATATGATAAGAATGAAATTAAGGTTCTAAAATGCAAATAATTCAGATATCTTGGCTTGTTGTTCCAAGATAATGAAAGTATAAATAAAGATGTTATACATAAAATCAAAATCAGATAATGAGAAAAATAAAGAAATTCGACGGGGTATTATGTGATGAAAGAAATGCCTACCGAAGTAAATAGTAATAAGTTTTATAGAATGGTGAGAAGACAGTCAACGTTACATGAGAGTGAATGTTGGACTGTTAAAGTTCAACACCTCTACAAGGTGAGGGTCACAAAGATATAAATGCTAAGGTGACATGCAGTATACAGGATTAAACAAGACAAGAAAATGATTACATTTGCAAAAAAGTTCAAGTAGCACACATCGAGGATATAACGGGAGAATGTCGTTTGAAATGGTTTGATCATGTCTTGTGTTGACCTCAAGATGCACATGTTTGTAGGTGTGAAACCATGTTGAGTGAAAGTATTGAAAGGGGACAATATAGAGAAAATTATATGGAAGGAAATCGTCTTTACAAATCTACCATCTCTTGAGCCATTGATCTATCGAAAATTAAACAACCTCTCTACCTTCACAAGGTAAGAGTAAGGTTGCATACACATTACCCTTTCCAGATTCTATTTATAAAATTACACTGAATATGTTGTTATTGTTGTTATATTGTTCGGGTCAAATGAGTTTAAATGAAAGTAATATAACGAGTGAAGATTCATAAAATCGATTTCAGTTTATTTGAAATTGAAGCATAGTAATTATTAGAATCATTGTTATGGTTGCCCGAACTATGGAGTTAACTGAACCTCTAATGTGAATATTAAATAAAATTATTTACAAATTGCAACTAATAAAATGTTGTATAAAAGAAAAGGAAGATTTTACAAGTTATTTAAAACACAAAAACAAACGTGGTCAGCAAATTCAGTCAACAATTCAACAAAAAAGAATATGACAGAGATTATTTTATGATTAAGACAAAAAAAAAAATTATGTTGTCAGCAAAATTCAGTCAATAAATCAATAGAATAAACCTGTTAAAATATAAATTGTACATAAGATAAAAGAGGTTTAAGAAATCATTAAAATAAGATAAATTACATAAAATAAAAGAAGTTAATTGATAACCTCAATGGGACGCAAAAGGACTCACATTCATACTTGATAAGTGTACATACTTTCATATAGGAATCTTTTACCCATTTTCCCAAAAAAAAAAAAAAAAAAAAGAATAAAAAACATTAATACTAGTCTAGGGGTGAGCGTTCGGTTCTTCGATTCGATTTTATCAAATTTTGATTCGGTTCTTCGATTTTTGGTTTTGAAAAAGTGTGCACCGAACACCGAACCAAACTAATTCGATTTGATTTAGTTCGATGTTTTTAAATCGGTTTTTCATTGCAAAATAAAAAATAAAATGAGAACCAAATCAAATATAAGACACTAAAAAATCTAAAATATTATAAATAGACTATCAAGTGAGGATAACTTCAAATACATATCATTGTAGTGCTCCATTTTTCATATTACAATACGGTGGTAGTATTTGTGAGCAGATTTTTAGGAATTACAGTTAGAAATTAGGAGTATTTGAGTGAAAAATTTTAGGAATTACAATTAGAAATATAAGTATATTAGGAATTAAAATTAAATATTAGGAACATGTAAAAGTAATAAGAATGGAAAGTAAATGTTGATGGGTTGATTGGGTATGAGCTTTGAGGCTTGGTCTTGAAATGTTTTGGGTCAAACATGAGCTAAATGAAAATTTTTTTAAAAAAAATAATAATAAAACTTCGATTCTTCGATACACCGAAGAACCGTTACCCTTAAACAGAATACCGAACCAAAGAACCAAACTACCGAAAAAGAAAATCAAAACCAAACCGAAGAACCAAACTAATTCAGTTCAGTACGATTTTTCGATTCTCCAATTTTTATGTCCACCCCTAAATACTACAGTCTTCTTGTATAAATAAATAAAGTACAATAGTAACAAAAATATCAAAAAGTTAACACTAACTCATGTGCTTCCAACTATTGTTCCATCTTTTCATGCCCTCAACAACACACACCCCACACCCGACCCCCGCCCAAAAAAAAAAAATAATCAAACCCCACTTGAAAGTTTTGAAGGTATTTTCTAAATTATTTCATTCGGTGTTCGATATTTATTTTGAGGCTTTTAACTAATTTGGATTCATGTCGTTGAGGCCCATCAAAGGACAAAAGTCTCAAGGCTCGAACATGAGACTTTTAATTAAGAGTAGTGAGATCTTATTCATCTGATTACAGCTTTTGGTGGTCAATCTAAGGTGCTTTTTGATTTCTTAGTCGGTGTTTGATACACATTTTCAGGTAAAGACTATTCCAAATTCATGTAAGGGCTCATTTAAATAGGAAGTGCTCTCGATTAAAAAAATTTCTATTCCCAAATTTGGATCAATCCGAGACTTTAGATTAAAAAATGAGAAATTTTATTCATCCTACCAGAATCCGAGGTGGTCATTTGAGGGTGTGCTCATAAAGAATCCTGGCCATTGATCAAGTAGGGTCCAAAAAAATATATATTTTTAATCAATGGTTAGAGTGATGTTTTAGGATAAACCAAGATACACTAGCCAATCCTCTAACCATGTGAAAAAGTGGAGTTAATCAAAGTACTATATAATTATTGAAGGATATAGGGGTATAATGTGATAGAATAGAAGCACTAATAGCTCACAAAAACCAAAAAAGGTTCTTTTGTTTATTAATGGACATAATAGTTAAGTACAAAATAAATTAATGATATATCATTAGTTTCTAAATTATTTAAATTTTAATCAGACAATTACTGAAATGTCAGACAGCAAGAGTCTTAAACCAACATAAAATAACTCTAGAAATGGACCAAGAAAAGAATGGAACTCATGGAGAGCAGAATTAATTAATAGTGTATCATTAGTGTAAGGAATGTTTTACACTACTAGAAGAAGGGTGGTTCGGTGCACTAAAGCTCCTGAGGGCGGATCGATACACTTAAGCTCGTGCTATACGCGGGGTTCGGAGAAAGACAGCCCGAATGTTTTACACTACTAGATTGCATTAAAAGAAATTGTAGGCAGAAATGGAGCTAGTATTTCAGTTTTATGAACTTTGAATGGTAGGACAATGACTTCAAGTGTTAATTATATTAATTAGGTTCTAAATTTAATATTAGTTAATGATTTATTAAAATACAAATAAATTGTTTAAACAAAAGTTATTGGATGCAGTCAAATTTGAATCTAGACTTCAACTTCCACTTTTTTTTAAATTCTTATGTTGATGGTATATATAATTTAAACGTTGATTACTATGAGAAAAAAACAAGAGAAAGTTTAAGATATTCAAGAAAATCTAATTGTTTTTTAGCAAAAGAATAAGCAAAGAGTCCAGAAGAGATAAAATGAAAAGATATAACTAATTTATTTAATTTTATTTAAAAAAAAAAAAAAGTTAGAGCAATTTTTATTTTTTTTACTAGCAGTTATGCCACATGCCCAAAACCCCCACCCTAAATTCTAGGTGTTTATAGGGTAATGCACACAACATGTAAATAAATACAAGAATGTTGGCCAAAAAGGCAAAATAAAAGAGTCTTGAAAGGAGAAAATAATATCATCATACTCTAATGGGAGTATGGGACACAATGAGAAAATTGGACCACAAAAGACCAATGGAATAAATAAAGTGCATATACATATTAATCAATTTTTTTGGCCTACAACCCCTTCCCTAGGAATGGCAACGGACCGGACCGGACCGGGCCTGCTGGAATGGATGGTCCGCGTTTTTGAACCATCACCGGTGGACGGTGATCGGAGTTGGTCCGAAAACGGGCCTATCGGATCGGACAGCCCAAAAAAAATTGGTTTGTCCGAACCGGTCCGCTATTAACTGGACCTTGGCGGCCCGGATTGGATTCCGGTTCCGCCCAAATTTTTTTTTTTTAAAAAAAAACTTGTAATTTATAATTTAAATTCAAAATCAAAAGAAATTTTTTAAAAAAAATTTAAAATTATTTTTTAATTTGTTGCCATTTAATCGGTCAACCAGTTAAACAGCCCCATTTCGCACCAGTCCGTGTACCGGTCCTAAACCGGACTTACCGGACACGGCTACCGAAACCGGCACCGGACGCGGTCCGAAACGGGCAAGTCCTGTCCGGCTGCCACTCTTACCCTTCCCCCCACAACAAAAATAAAAGCGAAATTAAAATTTAAAGTATATGAATTCAGGTTTCTAATTTTTTTATGTTATTGAATTTATCGGAAACAACCTCTCTACCTCACATTTGAGGTAGTACTGGTACGGATTGCGTACACTTTACCCTCTCCAGACCCCATTGTGTGGAAATATACTGAGTATGTTGTTGTTGTTGTTGATGTTGGGTTCTGAATTAGTAACTTATATATATATATATATATATATATATATAATTAAGAAAATCAAGATAAATATAAAATTTGGACCAAAGTTATTGAGTTACATCGAATTTGTAACCAAAAACTAATTCTTCCCCTGACCCCCTCCCCCACCCCAAAAAAAATAATAATAATAAAAATAAAGTGCCTTAGAACTTAGGGCATTAGGTATTACATTCCAAAGGAGTAGGATATATGGTGACACTTAGGGGCTCAAAGCAAATATGTGACTCTCCCAAGAAGGAATTGAATTATCCATTAAAATACATAGGAAAAAATAGTTAAATTTGTGTGCCATTATTTTGGAATTTGTATCAAGAAAATTAAAAAGACAAATAATGGGTTGTCTCCAATTCTTTGGGTACGTGAAAACTTTTTCTACCACTAGTGAAAAAGCACTTGTCCATCTTTATGGAGGATATCATTTGGATTTGACAGCTAATTAATCTGGGAAAAATTATGTAATTACAAGTTAATCATCCAATAAAAAAAAATTGATGATATCACGGTTACAAGATAAATAGGTGATCTTAATATTTTTAACCAGATGGTTAAAAAAAATTGACCTACCTAGTCGTAATTGTTGTATATAATCATCGTTAGTGTATACTTAATGAATAATAAGTTTATAATAACAAAGTGTATATACATATTATACATTAATTATAAATTGCACACTGCGTAAAAATTATAAAAAATAAAAATTAGTGTAAAATTCCCCTTAACTATCAAACTCGATGGTCAAGAGAGTAAAAGATAAGGAAAAGGTACCATGGTAAATGTCAACTTAAGTTTATATTTCCATGAATAACTATTGAAATGATAAGTATTTTGGAATAATTTGTTGGTTTTGATGGGACAATTATCTATTATATATATTGATGAAAAAATAGGTATTCGAAAAAATAGGTAGGACGCTCAGGCTGACTCGTACACTATTTTTATTTTAAAAAAATGTAAGTAGGTCTTTTAACATCAAATTATAAGTAGCACTTATCCATTTACATCAATTTTTTTGTAATATGAAACAAATTCAATTTTACTCCAAGATTTAGTGACCTAACCTAATTTTTAATTGTGAACTTTGTCTATTCATTACATAAAGAGGTAAGATTGAAATCGAAGTGCTCATTTCTTTTACAAATTTAAGAACCAAATTAAATCGATTTTCTGGGTTTATAAAGGCACCATATGTCGGAATTTGACTCGTCAGTAATGTTTTTGTTAGGATTTTTCATCAATCCATTATCAACGAGTCAAATTTCAACAGGACGTCCGTCTAAAATTAGCGACTTTTTAATAATATGTTTAAATATTTTATAAAAATTAAAAATATTCACTTTTTAACGGATTTAAAACACTAAATTACTCAAAAGGTTATTTATATTAGGGGTTTTGCCCTGATTTTCTTACCAAATTTAAGTTTTACTTTTCTTAGAAGGAAAATAAAAGTAATACTATAATTACTTTTACTTTTTCTAAAAGAAAAATATAAAACTCTTCCATATTTGGTTAACCTCTTTATTGTAGGAAAGGTTTTGAAACTCTATAAATAGAAGACCCCTTCTTCTTATTCCATAACACAATAGCATCCACAATGTAGTCGTTAAAAGAGTCTTGTTTAGGGGGAGATTTTCTCCCAATAGATTTTTATGTTTTTTCAATATTAGGTTTTCATATGTAGGCCAATTGGCCAAACCCTATCAATAATATGTTTTTATTTGTCATCCGATTTATAGTCTACATGGTTTGCAACTAATAGCTTCCGCATGACGCCATGTCGATTTCGAACCCAACAATTTAAGCTAGCGTTTGGTCATAGATTCCCAAATATTTTTGGCAAGTCATTTTTGGGTGAAGTTTCACCATGTGTTTGGTCATAGTATTTGGGAAACATATTTCACTTTTAAAAGTTCACAAAAAATGAAATTTGGCTCAAATACTAGTATTTTCTAATATTTGAGAATTTGGATTATTTGCCAAAAATATTTACCAAATAATGGCAAATTATATGGCCAAACTCTATTTGCCAAGTTTTTTTTTTTTCAAAAACTACTTAGAAAATCTATGGTCAAACGGGTCCTAAGAAAATACTTTGAACCTGCCCAACAAATAAGTGATTATTTTTGTTAATTTCTCACAAATAAGCAAATAATATGAAAATGAGATGCATAGACCTACTAATGTATCTCACACTTCAAAAAATATAATTATAACTACAAAGTAGCTAGGCAATTAATTCTATAATTTTTCTTCATTGTTAGGTAACCATGATTTGCCTAGTAAACAATTAAATATAGAATTTTACTGTTTCTAAGTAAACTTGAGAAAATTTCTATACGTATAAAAGTACTACTTCCAATATAAATAATCATTTTCAATATGTAGATAAATACAACTTCCTACCTAAATCTTAGAATAGTATTATAGTGGCACAAGCATGCTTATACTATAGTCAATACGATAATTATTCAATTTGATAGATTGCAAATCTACCAAATCAATATTTTAAATAAATATTTATTGAGTTTTATGCTATAGTGAGTGTGTCATCTCTAAATAAAATAAATTCGAGTTGACTTGAATATTAAAAAATTTATAGAAAAGTGATTATCTAGACCAATATTCTTACATTTGTTCAAATTAGTTAGACCTTTGTTTTCTTTGGTCGCAAATTTTTAATAAAATAATTTAGTTATTTAATCAAAATTATAGGGAATATTAGTTGCAGCTCTAAAGTTATTTATTCTTCTTTGTTTGAGAATTCAATATTTAATATCCCAAGAATATAGGATTTAATCAAAAGGTATAGTACTAATTGATACCATAATGGTGGAATTTGAATTTACATTTGAAACTTAATCTTCTCTATAAAGGCATTTGAGTACCCTACAAATGTAGCCACAATTAAGCTTTTTTCGGACAAAATGATATTCAATTTTAATATACTTTGATAATTGATGGAATAAAAGATTAGCAGTTCGACATGTAACATTAATATTATCATGGGATATCATATATAGAAGGACGAGAGAAAAACAATTAAAGCTTTAGGACAGATACAATAACATGATATTCAGCTTCAGTGCTAGAAAGAGCTACTATATGTTGCTTTCACGAGGAATTATTGTTTAGATTAGGACCATTATATACAATAAAGTCAATGAAAACAACGATCATCGAAATCAAAATAGTCTACCTTGCAAAATAATAGACATGCACAATGAAAAAAAATGGATGGTTTGATTGATAGATCGTGTGTAAAGGTATCCTTACGATGGCGATCGAAAAATATGTTTCATTGCTTTCCAATATTCAAGGTAGGGTTTTACATATATCAATAAACACGACTCACATAAAAAGAAACTTCTACTATGAAGTCATCGACGACCTCTTAAAGTTGTTTGGAAAATTCACTTAGGCACCTCAACTAGGACTAGTACCTATTGAACACCTAAATTATTCAAAACATATAATTATTAAACACGAAGTGCTGATGTGGCAAAAACGTGTCCCTCAGTTTCCTCAAGCGCGTGATTCAATCCCAAACAATACTTCTTCTTCTTCTTTTTTCTGAAAAAAGTTTACACCTTCTTATCTTTAATTGACACTTGGCACTAAAATAACTAAAACAACTTTTTATTTATTTTTAATTTTAATTTTTTAATTAAAAGAGGAAAATCACCCCACCCTCATCCAGTTGTCTTCTTCGCACCATCTCTGTTTTTCTTCTTCTTAGTATGATTAAAATAATTCAATATATACGAAGGCATTAAAGCTTTATCACAATAGTTGAAGGATCGAAACTTTGACGGAGCAACACAGATGGTCACACTAATACTTTATAACAAGAATTTTCTCAATACTTTATAACAGCTCTTCGCCAAAAAAAATGGAGTCGCCCCTACCATCATTCCTCTCTTTCCCCTCTCCGTCACTCCTACCAAATCAAACCCAAGCATAAATTCAAAATTAAGAACAAAGCAGACCCAAAAAGAGGAGAAAAAGTAAAAAAAATTTGGAGGAGATTTAAGTTTGAAAAAGAGAATGGGGAAGAAGCTGAAGTAAGAGTGGGGAAGAAGATGAAGAAGGGAGGGGTGGGCAGGGGCGGATTCACGTAGTGTCAAGCGGGTTCAATTGGACCCACTTCGTAGAAAAATTTACTGGTTATATAAGAAAAAATTATTGTAAATTTAAGTATAAGATATAACCTGAACCCACTTTGAACCAAGCATAGCTGCAGCGTAGCGGTCATGCGGGTTCAATATTGTGTTTAGGACGTGAGTTTGAATCCCCTCTAATGCATTTTGCACGCTACTATGGATATCCGTCCAATCATATTCAGTATATTACTCAAATGCCAACTTTGTTATTATATAAAATAAGTGTTGAGTTTTTTTTTTATATAAAAAAAACTTATTTTTATCTTATTTATTATTAACAAAAACGAAGAAATAAAAAACAACGAGCAAATCATTTATTGTGTTCAACGTTGCTTACACTATCAACTATCTTTCCATATTTACTAATTGAACCTACTTGTGTGGAATTTTAATAGTTTAGTTGGTTAGTTACTTGAACTCTCACCTTATTGGTGAGGATTCTATTTCCCACATTGTAATCCCCTCCCCACATTCTCCTAACCCTACCCCCAATTTTAAAAAAATAAAAATCCATTTGTATAAAGTCATGGGTTTGTCAATGGGGTTGGGGGTGGAGGTAAAAGTGTTTAGGTTCAGGGTTTGGTAATTTTTTTCAATTTTTTAAACTTGTAATTTATTTGGGCCCTCAATGCCACATGTCATCTTTTTATTAGTTATTTTATCATGTCACCATGAGTGTATCACACACACTTCACATTTTTTGTTGATTATCAAAAAAGTCTAATAGGAACATTTTTTTAAATAATAAGGTGTTCAATAGTTACAAGTCCTAGTTAAGATATCTAAGTGAATTTTCTGAACAACTTTAAGGGGCTGTTAATGACTTAAGTCTATATTAAAAGGTCCCTGAAATGCTTTGATATAGTGATGGATCATCCAATGTTCCACCACATTTAATCAACGTTACCTTCCTATTTACTAGAGAGTAAGAAGACCTACAATCCGTCATTTATTATACTCCTTCTAGTCCAAAATAAGTAAATTTTTGAGTTATTTTTCAATATCCAAAATAAGTGAATTGTTCACTCTTCAAGAGACATGTTGAAAATTTCTTCTAATTTTACCCTTCATTTACACTTTCTAGGTTATGAGTTCCAAGAGAATTAATTGACTTTATTTTAATGTGGCTGAAATTTCAAGAGTAATTTGATAATATCTAAAAGGGTAAAAATTGAAAGTAAAGTACAATTTATGTCCTAATCTCTTTTCCTTAATAGGTGTGCATTGAGACAAAAATTCACTTATTTTAAACTAGAGGGGGTAATTTTTTGCATAATTTGTCTCTAAATCAAATGACCTTATATAAAGTTTATAAAAGAGGATCTTGATATACTTCTTTTAAAAGAGGATATTTTTTTTTGTTTGTTTGTTTATTTTGTTTTAAAGAGTGTTTGAATTGACTTATTTTAAATGTTTTTGACTTTTAAGTTCTTTTTATATTTTTGGAGGTGTTTAAAAAAAGCAAAAATTGCTTTTAAGCATCTATTTTTAGGCTAAAAAGATATAAAAATAAGTTAAAAATCAAAAGTTGAAAATATCGAACATTTAGCTTATAAATTACTTAAAAAAAGTCAATCCAAATATCCCTTAGTTCACTTTTGTTTTACTCTCTCAGTTTCAAAAAGAATGACTTACTTTCTTTTTTAGTCTGTTTCAAAAAGAATGATTCTTTTTTTTTTTGACAATACTTTAATTCTAACTTTCCATGTGACATGTTTAAGACTATAAGATTAAAGGACATTTTGGTACATTTGACACAACTTTAATTTATGACCACATGATTCAAAAGTCTTTTTTATTTTCTTAAACTTCGTGTCAAGTCAAACTAGGTCATTTTTTTTGAAACAGAGGGAGTAATAAATGTTATTTTCATTTTCATCCCTAATTTATAATTTAATGAAATAATCATTATCAAGAAAATTCAAAAAAAAAAATAGTGACAGAGAATTGGCGTCATTATCAGTGGCAATAAGTGCAAAACTAGTCAACGTGAAGGGTAAAAATGGAATACGTCATCCTGACAGCAATTCCCACTATGGGCAAAACTCCCTTTGCTGACTATATTTTCTGAATAATCTCTGACTTTCCCATTTAGAAATAAAAAATATATGTAAAAATAAATAAATAATATTCCCTCCGTCCCATTTTATGTTGCATGCTTTTTTTTTTTATCCATTCCAAAAAAAATTATATTTTTTTATTTGGTAATTTTTTTAAAATATAATTATTCTTTTACTCTTATTGATCCCACTTAATTAAAGATAATAATAGTATATTTTTAATAAAGAGTAATTTGATAAATATCACTAAGTCTTTCATTATTTTTTAAATTTTATGTCAGATCAATGTAGGTCACATAAAATAAAATGGAGGAAATATATTAAATTAAATAATAAAAAGAAAAGAGACAAAGTACAAAACTTAAGAGGTCCCTAGATACATTGCCCCCACTGAAAAGTAGGTTGCTTTACAAATAATCCACCTCTTTCCATAAAAAAAAACAAAAAAACAATAAAGTATTACTATGTACTTTTAACAATATTTTCCAACAAAAAAAACCTTTAAAAAAATATAAAAATTTGAAAAGGATATCAAGATTTCACTTTTCTTGTTTAGGAAAAAGATTAGACTAAATACTACTATATGATTATATGATTATGCAACAATAACAATAATATATTTAGTATAATTATAAATATCAATTTGAGAGAGCAGTTGTGTGCGCAGTTTTACACCTACCTTGTTAAGATAAAGGAACTATTTTTTATAGATCCTCGAATTAAATAAAACATATCAAAAATAATATGAAAAGAAAATATAATTGTGAAAAAATCAATAGCAACTATGCATAATGTATACTACTATATGATTAGGAAGTACTTCCTTTGTTTAAAAAGAATGACCTACTTTGACTTAACACGAAGTTTAAAAAAGTAAAGAAGACTTTTGAATTTTGTGGTCTTAAATATGTCATGTGGAAAGTTAGAATTAAAGTATTGCCAAAAAAGGAAAGGGTCATTCTTTTTTAAATAAATTAAAAAGAAAAGTAAGTCATTCTTTTTGAAACGGAGAGAGTATATAAACATTTTAGCCTCTTTCGTGCATAAAAAGATATTCTATGGCAATTAGACAACAAAAAATATTTTTTGTCTAATCACCTCTTCTCAATACTTTTTCGATTTACCTCTACCTCTCACACCTCTTCACTGGGTGTCTGCACCTCACCTGTTCACATATTCAAACCATCTTAATCTCGTCTCCCTCATCTTGTTTAACACGGAGGCTACTCCCACTTTATTTGATAGACCATTGACTTTAAAACATTTTCAAAATAAAATGTTAAAATACAAGAGTAAAAATAATGATGAAAATATCAAGGAAAAAGAAAGTATTTGTTGGGGGTTCTAAAATGGAAAGTTAATGAAAAATGGAGGGAAAATAAAGTGTTCCTTTTGCCTTTTTATTGAAAGTATTTCTCCCACATTGATGGTGAAAAAGAACTTTCGTGTGCTTAAATATAGAAGAACTTCTTCACAGTGTTAAAGTATCGAAAAGAAGACATGCCTTGCGTCATCATCGCTCGGCTCAACTTTGACTTCAAATTTGAATCTAAAAGAATGATCAATCTAAAGATTATCTTTTTGGATAGAAATTATTTATTATTTAATCCAAAATATTTGACCTGAATTTTTCCTTCATGTGTGGCGAGACAAGCTTATGTGCGGACCGCACAAGCAATGCACTAATGACACACACTGAAAGTTTGCATCTCTTCAACTCATTGTTTTGGGTGTGCGGAAGGAAGGATGTGCGGACCGCACATGCCTACGCATACACAATGGCTGAAACATCATACCTTTTTCATCTTTCTGGTTTGGCGTGCGGACTGATGTGCGCATATGCCTTAGCTCGCCCAAACCAGTATAACTTTTCGAAACCATTGCTTCTTTTCTAATGGAATACATGTTAGCTATAAAATATTTGTTTCATCCTCAGATATTTGGTATGAAATTTTCTGATCTTCTACATTTCTTCTTCTTAAAATCTTGTGTGACTTACTACCATTAAGCGAGTTCGTTGTTCACTAAAATTTGAGGTATCACTATTCTGGTGAGTTAATCGTTCTATTTTAGGAGGATATATTTCATTAACCTCAAGTACAGTGAGAATTTTTTTTTTCTTAAGGACACACTGTGAAATAATTTCTGAAATAGTTTGATTATTGTTTTTGTTGTTCATATTTTATTGAATACAGATTCTGAATAACAACATCTAAAACAAACATAGTAGTAGGATAACCAAAAATAATATTAGAACAGTGTTTATAATACTGATAAGGAGATGAGGGTATTAGAAACAACCTCTCTACCCACCTCTAAGGTAGAGGTAAATTTTACATACACTTTATCCTCTCCACCCCCCTCTTGGTAGGACTATACTGAATATGTTATTGTTGTTGAGAAGAGGCAGCAAAAAAGGTACTCAAACTAGAACCATGCTCTACCACAGTAAAGAGAGAAACTACCGACTAACCTTCTGTTTGGGAGCTGAAGACGTGACATATTTTGTCTAGTCATTTCTTTTCAATTCTTCCTCGATCAACCTCTACCTCTTCTTAAACCTGTCACTGTCAATCCCTCGCACCTTTTTACTGAGGCATTTGTATTTTGTACTCATTCTCTTCACATGTCCAAACATTCTTATCTTCATTTCCCTCATCTTACATTATATCTTCATATCTAATCTTATCTCTCCTAGTTTTCCCGTACATCTATTTTAACATCCTAATTTTTGCTACAAAAGATTCAAAATAAAATTATTTTAAAATATAAATACAACACTTTTTTAATTAATGATTGGTCATAAGGTTTCATTATGTGATTTTTTTTTTTTCATTTGTAAGATGAAGCAAATTCCAAGATTCTTTTGTGTAGTCCCAATGAACAAAACACAAAAGCACTGAGCCTCCTAAATTGAAAAGCCGACAAGAAACTCCCACAGTGGCAAATTACCCGTAATTCTATACTATTTCCAAGCCTATTTCTGTCAAACAAATAAAAGAACAGATTAAATTACACTAATCTTTCACTAATTAGGCATGGAAAAATATTGAAGAAAGGTGATTAGACTGGACATGTACAATTACAGCTTATCATTAAATATGACCTTAGAAAGAAATGTACGAATTATGATAGAAAGTTAGTAAGAATGAATTCGTACATGTTAGTAGGTAGGAGTGTTTTGTCTTGCTGTTTGTACTAATAGTTGTACTGCTATGCTTGCAGTTTCTTGTTCATGGGATTTTGATAATGCTTGTTGTTTTGGATAAATCAATTATATTAGTATTTCGTGAAAGTCTTGTTTCTAATACTATTTGTTGTTTTATTACAATTTATCGTTTCTTTCTTCTATTACGTCTTTTTCAGATTATTTTTATCTTGAGCCGAAAGTCTATCGAAAACAACTTCTCTACCTCACTTTTGAGACAGATGTAAGGTACGGATTGCATACACTCCACCCTTCCAAAAACTCACTTTGCGTGAATACATCGGGTATGTTATTGTAAATCTTTCACTAATTACATCATTAGCGCATTTTAGCAAATCCCAACCAGACATAAGCGCAAGTTAGCACACTCCCCACCACCTATTTTTACCCCTTCCTTCCCTCTTTGCACCTCCTCCTCCTGGTAATGAAAAACACAGAGCAAAAACACTAACAGCAGCTTCCTCTCTCAAAACACACACAATACACACAGTGATTACACTACAAAACACCATAAAGATTCCATTTTTACCCCCAAAGAACCAAGAAAGCTGAAAAAAGCTCTGACCTTTACTCTCTTTAGTCCTTCAAGATTCATATATTTGCTAAAAAATTTGTTGGGTTTTTGTCAAAAATGGAGAAAATTGTAGTTGCACTTTAGAACATCAAAAAGATTTCATTTTTACCCCTCACCAAGAACCAAGAAAACACTGAAAACTGAAAAAGCTTCAATCTTTACTCTCTTTAGTCACTCAACATTCATATATCTGTTCAGAAATTTGTTGGGTTTTTGTTAAAAATGGAGAAAATTGTAGTTGCACTATAGTAACACCAAAAAGATTCCATTTTTACCCCTCAAACCAAGAACCAAGAACACTCTGAAAACTGAAAAAGCTTCAATCTTTACTCCCTTTAGTCACTCAAGATTCATATATTTGTTGAAAAATTTGTTGGTTTTTTGTCAAAAATGGAGAAAATTGTAGTTGTTGTCAACTGTGAACTTAAAGGTTGTGGTATAGTGTAGTTTTCTCCAAAGGGTATTCTTGTCCAGAAAAAAATACTCTTTTTTTTCTTCTTCTTTCACTATACTTTTTTTCCCCACCCAATGGGTTACAAGCAAAAATCAGTAGAAAATTTGGATCATGTGAGAAAAAGAAGTGGTGGATTGAGAACTAAACAAGCAGGGAGAGGGTCTTGCAGGGGGAGTTAGTTTCTTGACTCTGTAATTTTTAGCTGGAAAAAAAAAACAAGAAGAATTTGAAGCAGAAAAAAGAAAGAATTGTGGAAAAATGGGGTATTTGCTAAAAGAGGTTTTAAAGACTCTTTGTGGAGTTAATCAATGGTCTTATGCTGTTTACTGGAAGATAGGTTGCCAGAACACCAAGTGAGTTTTTTTCTTCAATGAAATGAAATTCTTGATTTTTTTTCTTTTCATGTGGCTGTTTGTAATGCTTTTACTTGAGTTGAGTGTCTATTGGAAACAATAGACACTCACTTGTGTGATTACACTAGCTATGTTGTTGTTATCATGTGGGTGTTAAATGTAATAGTATTGGCTTGTGGCTTGAGTTGAGTTATATGTGATAGTTTAGTTTGAGGGACGTGAAAAGGAAGTGATCTTGGCTTGTGGTTTGAGTTGAGATTCTGTGTGGAAGTTTTGTTTGATGGAAGTGGAAAAAAAGAAGTGATCTTGGCTTGTGGGGTGATTTCAAGATTTCATGTGAATCCTTGTTTTAGTTTTTTCATGTGGGTGAAAGTTAAAAACTGTAATCTTGGCCTGTGGATTTAGACATTGAGTTCAATTTTATGTGTTCTTTTTTTCATGTTGGGTGTAGATTTATATTATTCTTTTATAATGGAACAAAAAGAAAATGTGAGTAGGTTAAAGAGATACTCCTATAATGTTGATTATGGTTTGAGTTCAAATTTTTATGAATTCTTTTCTTTTGGGGGCAAAATGGAAATTTTTTTTAGGAGTATTTTTTTTTTTTTTCTTCATCTTTTCATTTTTCTTCTTGTTCTGGTTTCTGTTTTGGATTTTGTGCTGACAACAGTTCTCTCTTTGCTGAGAAAATGGAGGACAAATGAAAGTAATAAACTGAAAAAAGTGTTAAAGTCTGATGGTCCTTTTGTTGTTCAGCACTTCAGCTGCTGCTGCAATACTGTGAACTGAGTTTCACTGATTCTATTGTGTTTCACTTCTTTGTTTTTGACCAAACAAAGCTGCAAGCTAATTGAGCTGGGAATTGGAAGTTGTTTAATATTTTTATTGTTTATTATGGTATATGTCTTGTTATCCGGCATACTAGTGTAGTGGTAGTTCTTGTCCTTTGATTTCTGCTACTATTTGTTGTTTCTTGTGCTTCGACTATCATATTATTTTGTTGTAGTTACTGTCCTGTTAGTACATGTTGTTTTTTGTTACTATCTTTTTTTGTTACTTATCTGTTGTTTCTTGTACTGCTGCTTTGGACTATTATTCCCTTGAGCCGAGGGTCTATGGGAAATAGCCTCTCTACCGCTTAGGTAGGGGTAAGGTCTGCATACGCTCTGCCCTCCCCAGATTCCACTTTGTTGTTGTTTATTGATTTGACATGCTATAGATTTACTAGATATTGTTGTGTTTTTACTTTTCCTTTTGTTATCTGTAAACTGTCATTTTCTGCTTTTGGAATGTTGTGGCTTGTTCCAGTCCATTTTGTCTTGAAGAATCTTATTGGAATGAATGAAAAATAGAAAAAATAAAAGTGATATGTTTGTTTTAATATGATGAAACTCTTTATAATGTTATGATTACAAGTTTCCTCATTCTTGTTTGGTTCTATGTGCTGTTATTCTCCAATTTCTTGTCTCTTCTTCTTTATTTTATATACACTTCTCCAGTAACCTTGCTAATAGGAACACCTAGAACTGTCACTTTCTATTAAATATAATTACACTGAATCTTGGCTTATCTGTTGGTATTTACTGTTTATTTTTAATGATTCTTTAACCTTTTTTTTTTTTTCCCTTTTACTGATTGGCAGGCTTTTAATTTGGGAAGAATCCTATTATGAACCTTTAACATTCTCCGGCATTCATGGAATTTCGGGTGTTGAGAATTCGGAACTATCGTTCCATGATTGGGGCGTTTGCTGGGGTTCGGGGGAGGTTCGTAATTCTCAGCTTATGAATCAAGCAGGGGAGAGAGTGCATTTGCTTGTAAACAAAATGATGATGGAAAGTCAAATCAATCTAGTAGGAGAAGGGTATAATATCTGAATTTTCAGTTTCTTTTTAAAAATGAGTATTGAAAAGATTATAGTTATTTCTACCATGTCGTTGATATTTGTAATTTGTACTTTTCAGCCTAGTCGGGCGGGCTGCAGTTACTGGGAGTCATCAGTGGTTTCATTCAGAGGGTTTTAGTGGAGTAGTTCACCCACCAGAGGTATGTTGATGTAATTCTTAGCTAGCATGTTGAGGTTCAGTTTTATCCCAAGAGAATATGTAGCATGTATTACATAGTATACATGATTTATGCTTTCTCAACTGTATTTAGAAGTTTGAATAGCTGCCCCTTGCGATAACCAGTTTCGCGGTTAAAATTTGATAGTTTTACGATTGAACTGAATTTGATTTGGTCAAGGTTAAAGACAAACTATATTATCTTGGGAGCGGGGGTTCATTTTTTAAAAGGTTGAAGACAAACTTAAGCTAGGTTAATCCTAAATCTTGAATTTTTTGTAATCCTGGATGAAGCAACTGATACTTATTGGTATATCCATATGTTGTGGTTCTTTTAGGTCCTGAATGGGCTCATGGAACAATTTTCTGCTGGCATCCAGGTACAATGTGTTTGAGTTTAACGTTTATGCTAGGTGTATTTTGCTTTTGCTGCTTACTGATTGTATATATTGTTGATATATGCAGACAATTGCAGTTGTTCCTGTTCTTCCTCATGGTGTCGTCCAATTTGGATCATGCTTGCATGTAAGTCCATTTTCTTCTCCATTTTAAAGTCTTCCGCTGTGAAAAATAAACTTGGGGTACTATGACGCTTGAATGATATCTTCCAACGTTTTATACAAGTATTTGCTCTCGAGAAAGATTAGGGTGTATAGGGATTCAAATTGCTGACTCCCAAGTATGTGGGAATATACTGGGTATGTCGTTGTTGTATCCTAAACTACGTCAAGTAACGGTTATTTTTCTGTCTCAGATAATGGAGACCATGAGTTTTGTGGAGGATGTGAGGATACTGATAAGTCAACTAGGATGTGTCCCTGGTGTCTTGTTATCCGATGAAAACGCAACAAAAGATCCAATGGTGAATATTGGCACACCAGTTCATCTGGGAAGTTCAGTTTTTGTAGATTCTTGTGGGAGCGGTAAAGTAAGGAACTCTGCTCCGGATATTGCTAGCTGCAGTTATCAGAACAACTCAAGTCAAAGTGATGGTTTTTTCCGTCAAACTTCTTCCTCTCTGGCTGCACAAGTTCGCGATAGAATACAGTTTACTGATGCAACATTTCTAGCCTCCAATATGACCCAATGTTTTGTCGAATCTCATGATCCCCAGTTTCACAAGAAAATTGTTCCAGAGGTGAATGTACACCTGTCTCCTAATAACCATCTAATAAATAACGTGATTAAAGCAGAGGTAATTTCTCCAAGCTCCAACATGTGGACGAATCAACAAGCTTCTTTACGCATTCCGAGGCCTCCCTTTCATCAGCAATCTTCTACTGACTCATTAACTTTAGATAGTGGCTGCTTAAGCAATGTATCCCAGCTTAATGGTTTCGCTGCATCTGATCCAAGACCGAGTAATGTCCTGATTTCCAGTTGTCATGGAAATTTGATTTTACCATCCGCTGGAGAAAATGAATTATGTAAACGATTGGATGGGCATCACCGATCAATTGCATGCCCCAATTCTATTGCTGATGCCAACGGACTATCAACCAAAATCAGCTCTTGCACAAAGTCTGCTGGAAATGGGCTTCAAACCGCGTCAAAATTGAGTGCATCTTCTTCATCTTATGTTGGGGACGATTTGATTACTAGTCATATTTCTGATGGTCAGGGCGCGCAATTTATGTGGGATGAGAGTAATGGAATAGTCGAAAATGATTTGTTTCAGGCACTTGGTATTATGCTAACACAGAATGAGCACCCATGTAGTACAAGCAAGTCGGTGCAAGAGGTTTATGGTGAAAAACATAAGTATGTAGGGCAGAGTGCACTACTTGAAAATAACCAGTACGAAGATTCCTGTGTCCAACTTAACTCGGGGGATGACCTGTTTGATGTTCTCGGTGCTGATTTTAAAGATAAACTACTCAACGGAAGCAGGAACAGCTATCAAAGTAACGGACCAGACAAGAACTCAAGGGATCAGGTTAAGAATAACTCTACTTCGTTGATTAGTCAGTATGCTTCTTCGACAGTCCATCAAGGAAAATCAGATAGTGGATCATTCTCTGTGGCTGGTTTCGAGCGTCTTTTGGGTTCTATAGCATCCAAGCCTTCTGCCAAGCAGAATCTTGATGATGATGTTTCTTGTCGGACAACATTAACAAATTTGAGTAGCTCCTCCGCTCCAAATGCTTCATCGTCCTATGGCCGAGCTGGATTCTCTAGTCAAATTCAAGGAGAGGTATTTGGACAACCCAAGTGTCGTGCAAAATCAGGAGCAACGGTTTCTCGTTCATTTAGATCCCAGAAAGAAAACACAGGAGCCTATTCCCAGAGTAGTTCAATTTATGGGTCACAAATTAGTTCATGGGTGGAACAAGGTCATGACACAAAGCCAACTAGCAGTGTTTCTACTGGATATTCTAAGAAGCCTGATGAGCCGAGCAAGACCGGTCGCAAAAGGATTAAACCAGGAGAGAATCCTAGACCTAGGCCAAAAGACCGGCAAATGATCCAAGATCGTGTGAAAGAACTGCGAGAAATTGTTCCAAATGGAGCGAAGGTGAGATACCTAATTTTGAACTACTTGTTATTTCCTTTTCTAGTTTTGTTGTAAAATGAATATTTTCTCTTACAGATACCTTTTCCGTTTTGGTTTTGTGATTTCAGTGTAGCATTGATTCACTACTGGAACGGACGATCAAGCACATGCTTTTTTTGCAGAGTGTCACGAAACATGCGGACAAATTAAAAGAGACTGGAGAGTCAAAGGTTTGGTCATAACCATTTAACCTTGTTATAATCCCATGTCAAAAAATAGTTTTCAAGTTCGGATGATACACAGAAATTGTATGTCTACAAATGTTCGAATGACGTGTTAGCAAGTGATACCAAGAAGGCTGAATGTACGAGAATTACTGACGACCTTTCCCCTTGTGTTGTAAACTTGCAGATTATCAGCAAGGAAGGAGGATTGCTTTTGAAGGATAATTTTGAAGGAGGAGCGACGTGGGCATATGAAGTTGGTTCACAGTCTATGGTCTGTCCGATTATAGTTGAGGATCTGAATCAACCTCGTCAAATGCTCGTGGAGGTTGGAACATCTATAAATTACGAAGTTTTTTTGACTTTTCTGTGGACTCATTTATTGTTTAGAAAGTATATATATCCAATTGTATATCTGAATTTGTTTGTTTTATGCAGATGCTTTGTGAAGAACGCGGTCTATTTCTGGAAATAGCAGACATTGTAAGAGGATTGGGCTTGACCATCTTAAAAGGGGTTATGGAAACGAGGAACGACAAAATATGGGCTAGGTTCGCGGTAGAGGTATCTACTTATCAAGTATATGGTGACAATCTTATGTTTTCATCTTCGACACAACCTAACATCTTGATGTTTAAATACCAGGCAAACAGAGACGTGACGAGGATGGAGATATTCATTGCACTCGTTCGACTCTTGGAGCAAACATCAAAAGGCGGAGAGGAATCTGCTAACGCCATTGATAATGACACAAAGATAGTGCATTCGTATCATCAAGCTGCCGCATCGATACCTGCAACAGGTAGACCTTGTAATTAACAATGAGGCTATTTGATCTTCGTCTGGACATGTTATGAGTGAGCAGTCAAAAACCATGCTTGCCATGACTAACATGTACACTTACAGGCCGACCCTCGTGGTTTTTCAAAGCTAATCCTCATTTTTCGCCGGTACTATCCAGATTCCCAACGTACGTTGTTCGAGCTAGTTGCTTAGTGCACTGGGCTGCCCTTTTTTTAATCTTGCCCTTTGAAGTACTATAGTTTTTCATTAGGTACAAGGAGAAGGGAAGTGGATTCTTGGTTTTTGTTGTTGTATAGGAAAAAGATGGAGGGGTGATATGAAGAAAGCTTAGGTGTGTTTATTTAGGTAATATTTGTGTAATTGTTCAATTTGTGAACATGTTTTTTTTTTTTTCTGGCTTTAATTGTCTCTTTTTTTTGCCAGCTGAAATCTTGATGTTTTCATTACTATTGCTTCCTCTTTTTCCATTTCCACTTCATTCTCAATGGATATCCCAAAAAAATAAATAAAATGGACACAAATTCTAAGTCAGTTTAAAATTATACTATATGTTTATAATTACAGGAATTTTGCGTGCGTAGTTTCTTGATAACCGAACATTGTATAAAATTAATTAGAACCTACCAGCCAAACATTGTATAAAATTAATACATAGAGTAACTTTTATCCTATTTGCTAACCAAATATTGAATAAAATTATTACATGAATAACTTAGTTATTCATGTATTAGCTTTGGTCTTATCCCGTAACCAAACGGTCCCTTAGTGTATAATCTCAAAGTTGGAGTGTGTACTTGAAAATATTAAAACAAGAATTACATATTATGGCATATTATATAAATAAACATTCAAAATTATCCTCGGGTGGCAAGTAAACACTCTAGCTTTGAAAGTGCACATCTAAACACCTTAACTTGATCTTAATTGACAACTAATTAAAAACTCTAATTCGTCCTCATTGTGTATCGTGGACACCTAATGTTAATGTGACAATATAAATTTTGGAGGTGTTTAGATGATCATTTTACAAGTTAAGACTATTCAGTTGACACAATAAAATGCGTTGAAGTGTTTAGCTCTACATACTCAAAGTTAAAATACTTATATACATGTATTAGTGTGAAGAATATTAACATATTAGTTGTAAACTAATGTAATTTATTTTTAAGCCCATTTTTATGCCAACAATAACGAAACCAAGAATATCGCTAAGGATATAAAATTTCTATATATTCATTATAATTTTTTGATGAAGAATGTTTAACTAATCGCCGTTCATTTTATATGATTACTTAATGTAGACAACTACGTACTATTATTATCTACGTGACTTAATATCTGGTATAAAATTTTTACAGTATCTACTTAAACTCGATAATTAATCACCCACACTAGCAAATAGTGCATGCTATGATTCAACTTTTTCTGTTTGAACCTTTAGGGAAATTCGCAGTTGCTATTATTTCGATGCAAATTGGGTAAACTCGCTTCTGTATAATAGTTTACAAATCACACAAGAAATGTACGTTACACTAGGCAAGTTTTGTTGTGACGAATTCGATTGAGAAAGCATTCACAAAGGAAGTCAATCCCTAACCTCTTCTATAAGATACCATCTACTGCACCAATTCAACCACCCTTACACGTCGATTTAACATTTTTGTCCAAGTAGAAATCTATGCTTATGGAATATGAAGTTGGGTTGGTTCCTCAAAATGTATTTTTTCCTTTTGTTTTAATAATATTCCTTCATTTCAAAGACATATTCTTACTTTTTTTTTTTTTTTTTTTTACAACTTGCATGGTTAAAATGGAAGCTAAAAGAATAAAATATTTGTTGTCAGTGCTATTTTTTCATAAGAAAGAACGAATTTATGATGTGAATAATGAATAAGTTTCTTCAGCCCAAAAGAACATATTCAGTCTTAAAGGCTGTGTTCTGTAGGAAGGAAAATGTTATTTGGAAAAATAAGCGATTATTTAATTATTTTCTTGTATTTTGTATATAAGCATTCTAAAAATATTTATATATAATTCGATAAATATTCAATTTCATTTGTGAAATTTGTTTTTCCTACTTTCACTAGGAAAGTCATTTTTCTCATTTAAGAAATTTTTTTTCTAGAAAAACTACTTTTCTAAAATTTTGATCAATCGAACAAGAGAAAATTCCATCCACACCCAACACAAATTATTGTTTCATATAAGGGCAAATAACACTTTTGTTCCCATAATTAATTACTATATATTCATTATAGTTCTTACTTTTTAGATTGTGATATTTGACTAATCATGCATAAATATTTGATCATCAATTAGTTGAAACATGTTTTGATCTCTTTGCTGGTTAGTATTCGCAAATTTATCATTAATATTACCAATCGTTCCACCGCTTTACTCATACGTTATATAAAGCTTGCATTGCTACTCCCTACCTAAGATGTATTTTTGCCTCATCTAACGTCAAGGGGGAAATAAAGTTGTCAAACATAGTATCGGAAAGGATCGTCTTTTGCCTAATATTAAAGAGGTATTTAAACTCTTTTTTAATATGGGAGCATAGACATTTCGGTGCAACTTGATTATTCGATAGATCTAGCGTAATTTCCCATTCATCAGGCTTGGGATAGGAGGTAGACGCGCACCCGAATCTTTTCTTGCGTAGTCTACCGTTTCTAACAATAATTCATAAAAAAAAAAAGAGAACGAAAGAAAAAGAGTCCAAACGCTTTCTATAGTACGTGCACGAGAAATGGCTATTCCTCTTTCGGGGAGACAAAGGTCCAGTCTTCGGTGGGTCACCATAATACATTCTAAACATAGTCCAAAACCTCTATTACGCTTCATTTAATATTTTATGTCTTTCGTTCGACATAAAAATGAATTGATCTTATATATGGTCCATCTCAAATTTCTATTTTCAAGTTTTGTATCAAATTTTTCATACTTTTTTACACGTAAAAGATTTAAAGATAAAAAAAAATAAGAAATCACATATTTTCTTCTATTCAAATCGTATAAGTAGAGCCAAATCCATCGTAGAAGCTACCAGACTCACCCCAATTAAATTATAAATAATTATTTAATATTCATAAATTTAAAATTCTCGATACAATTATGATGAAAGGGTTATGTTGAACTATTTTCCCACAAAAAAAAAAAGAAGAAGCAACACTACGTGTGGCTGTCCATTTCTACCAAATCAGTACAACATATCTATCAGTAAAAGATGCTAATATTATTTTCTATGAGAACTAAAAATGTTTCACTAGGAGAAGATTAGGTCTCAACCATTGACAAGATTCATGGATAGGGAGGGACAAATATAAAGCAATAAAAAGTTTAATAATGTTTTCACCAAACATTATTGTTTCCCATAGATTTAATTTTGTTTGCTTTTATTTTATTCTAGCATTGATTCTTTCTGTCTATAGTCATAAACCTATTTTCATGACTCTTTTGTTTTATTTTAATTATTAGGATTGTGATGTAAGTCTTGAAGCAATAATAAAGTTGTCTTCGTGTGATCTCTAAGTCACGGGGTTCACACCGTAGAAGTAGACATTAATATTTGCATTAAAAGATAATTAAGTTGTCAACATTACACCTTTGGGGCACAACCCCTTCTCCGAACCCTACTAACGCATGAGGATGCTCTGGGCACCAAGCTGTCCTTTTATTAGGTGTTTAAAACAAAATAAAACTTTATCCCTGAAAAAGAACATCATGATTCTATTCTCCAGATGGATATTTGTACTATTATATACTAATAGGATTTGTTTTTTTCAAAAAGAATTCTAGCAATGTATTTGACCTGTTATAACATGTTGGAAGATATAGATGACAGTTGAGGCCAAGTTAAAGGACACATTTATGTATAATAACTTATAGTTATAATTATTATTTATAATATTTGCCTGATCGAGATGAGTTTACATAGAATAATATATTTACGAGAATTCATATAATCGACTCCAAATACTTATTTAAGATTGAAACGTAGCCGTTTGTTATTGTTATTTTAATGACGCGTAGTACTCCTTCTATACAAACGATCGTATACTATTGACATGTTAGGAACATATCATTTATGTCTCTAGCTCTACTATATATATATTCGTGATGGGAATTTACAAACACATGTAATATTCTTCCCAATATTCTTTGTAAGATTAAATAAAATTTTGGCATTTTCAACCTTTCAAATATTTTGGTGTCCGATATTCACTTTGAAATTCGATTAATTTAATTTTACGCTGCATAAGACTCGTGATAAGAGGTCGTGCTCCTTATCAAGAATTTTCTTCATATATTCATCGGCATCGAGCTCGAACCTGAGACATTTAGTTAAGAATAAAGAAACTCTATCCATCCCATCTAATTTATGCTAGTGAAATGCATGCAACTTTGGTATGACAAAACAATTAAATGTGAACCACTTATTTTTTCTAAAAAATAAAAGTAAAAATTCCACCATGAACTATATATAGCCTCACATCCAACCTAAATCTAGTAATTTCTTATGAAAAAGACCAATCCTCTAAGAACAAAGTTTATGATCTCTTCTCTGTCATATATTATTATTCTTGATCTATAATTTCATTGGCCAATTTTTAAAGAATTTGGTTAAAAAGTTGAAATGACTTCACAACGATTTTGAATATTTACAACAACACTAAGAATAAATTCAAATTCTTCGGATCATGTGTCTTGCAATCAAGTCAATTGGTAAAAAGAATTACTCCATTTTATTTAATGTGACATAATTTAAAATACACTGATTAAACAATGAGTGGGCATAGTACTGTATTTAAAATTTTGGTTTTCGATTTTAAAAATACTATGTTATTACGATACCAAATTAATTCGGTATATTTGATTTGGTATTTTTAAGTTTGTTTTTTATGTTTTAAGGCACAATAGATCGATAAACATAGTTTGTTCGACTTCGACTTACATATAAATATATAAGCATATTACAGAGAATTATGATTTTTGATTTTCAAAAAAAAAAAATATCTCAATTGTACCATATTAACACCTTAAACATGTAGAAATATTCAAAAGAAGTACAAGCAATTCCCTTCGTTAATCAATTACGTATACACAAATAAATGAAAGTATCAAAATAATAATAATCTCATCTCAATATTGCAGTGATTACCTTTCTGTCCCAAAGAGAGGAAGAGAAAACAAGTTAATGGGAATATAATTAAAGACGTGAAAAAATTCATCCCAAGATGCCCTTTTTTCAGTTTCTTATTCGTTGTCTGATATCTTTATTGAAATTTTGATTAATCAAAAGTCATGCTGCAACAATCCCTAACTAGATTAGAGATATTCTATTTATCCCACCACAACCGATCATCCTAAGACACCTTAAAAATAGAGGGACTATATGAAAAGTTGAGGCTTTGAGGAACTAAATATATAATAAACCAGAATATGCTTCAAAAATATATATGCTGTTAAAGGACTGCCCAATTGTGTTGGTCATATATCTATATTTATTGTGAGGTGTGGTATAACAGCTAGATTTTTCATTCAATCAACTATATATCATGTGTAATTATTTTTTTTGTGTTCACTGGACTTGAGGAACTTTTAGGTACTATATTCACACTAGGTTATTGTTTTGAGCTAAAGTCGAACAAGTTTTTCTTTGATCATATTCTTTAAAAATGTTTTTGAATTGTTAATAAAAAAAATAAAAATTCTATGTCGTCCGGGTTCACACCAAAAAATTAATTAGTCTGATTCTTGCACTCCGAACTATATTATATAAAGTGAACATAGAGAGTATAATTTGTGAACGTCTAAATTAATTTGTCTAATATTCTAAAGATTGTCTTGATAGTTTCATTAACTTTAATTTATGTACCTTGATAATCAAAAAACCATTACACTATTAGGATCGAATCATGTGCTTTAATTTAATTTATTATAGCAGTTCACTACTAAAAATATGCAATATTTGTTCCAATGGCTAAATTCATCGTAAAACCAAGAATTCCGATGATTCATCGGCCAAAAAATGTTCTTCGGAAAATGCAGTTCTAAATTTTATAGCTCAACGAGGACATGATCTTAGATAGGAGGGCATGGAAATTGAGAATTATGATAGACAGTTAGCCGGTAATCAAATGTTTTCTCTCTTCCCAGTGGTAGATCAGGTTCTAGTCAGGAGCATCTATCTATTCTCTTATCAGTATTATTATTATAATGTTTATCCTTCAATTTTATCACTATTGTTGTTTCTTTTACTTTTATCACTTTGCTATTTTACTGACAGTATTTTTCTTTCTTCAATATTTTCATCTTAGTTTTTTAGTCTTGCATTTCTTTCAAACCCGTTCTCCAAAACGATTTTCTTTGTACCGAAAGTCTATCAGAAACAAATTCTCTATCTTACAAAAGTAAGAATAAGGCTTGCGTACACCTCATCCTTTCCAATATCGGTGTATTGTACTTTGCTCCTATGTTGTAATGGATGAACATCTACATTTGATCAGTTTTTGAACTATACATTACGTACAATTATTAGATTTGCAAATTTTTTGAGTTATTTTTGTACTTGTTACCATAGTTTGTTGTTGATGGCGGGAGCTTGTTGTGCCTTTTGATTGTTATTTGCGCGTATCGATCTGGTGTATACATATTGAATTAGGTAGGTGTTGTTACTAGAAAAATATTGCACTAAAGGGGCATAGTCCGGTGCATTAAAATCCTGGTTATGCGCGGAGAAAGGCTAGATCATTAAAAAATATTGCACGATTTTTTTTTTTTTAAAAAAAGAAAAGGAATTAGAGACGGCATGTTGAAAAATGAATCCTATGTTGGGGGAAGAAAAAATCTTTTCTTATACATGAATAATCTTAGTAGGAGTATTGAATTAGGTGTATGTACTAGACTATATATGTTACATGCTAGAAAAAAAATTCTATAAATATCTATGTAGTTTAACTATTTTATTAAAGTTTAGTCAATGGTAGAATATATATATAATATATGTAAGTCGAGTTGAGTGAGATAAAAGAATCATTATTTCATTTGTCTTTAAATTTCTGTCGATAATACGTCAAACATCCTGATATTTCTAACTTATTACCAACAAATACTCCCATCGAAAATTTGAATAACTCAGGAGTAGTGTTTCAATGTATGCTTCTCAATCTAGCAAAAGAAGGCAACACTATTTGAAAAAAAAATAATATTGGGAACTAGCTAACCTATCAAAAAATAAAAATTCAGGACATACAAATTATATATATTTAGCAACCGATTAACGATAGATTATTAGAAAAAATTTGTTAGCTGCGGGGAATTTAGCCATATATCAATGATAAAATTTGTAGATAATTTTTTTTTTTTTAAAGATTCGTGAGAATCAATGAAATGTTATAACTTATAACCATCGGTCATAGTAAGGAAGTTTTTCTTTCCTTCTTGTGAGAGATTGTAGCTAGGCATCATAACTATTTGTGTAAAAAAGATAGCTCGGTGTGCAAAGCATCTCGTTTAGTAGGGTGTGGAAAAGGGTCTCATTCTAGAGATACGATACAGTCAGTCTATCCTAATGCAAACGTTAATGTCTGCTTCCACGACTTGAATCCGTGATCTATAGATCTCATGTCCATCTTAATATTGTTTTCTCTAGCCTTTTGTGTGACCTAAATAGTGCATTTGTGATCACAAAATTCATGAGTGCTCTTTGTGATTCTTCAAGATATATCTCATACCTGTTTTAGATATTGAGAGATATTTAACTTATGTCCATCTTAATATTGTTTTCTCTAGCTCTTTGTGTGGCCTAAATATTGTATTTGTGATCACAAAATTCATGAGTGCTCTTTGTTATTCTTCAAGATATATCTTATACTTTTTTGGCAATTGAGAGATATTCAACTTCCCCAAAATAGTCTCAGATTTTTTTTACCTTATCAGATTTTTTTACCTTTGCTTTTTGGATTTAGTTCAAGTCAATAACTAGTCAGCCACCACTATATGAACAGTCAAAATACCAAGAACTGGGGGAGAAATTAATGCAAATTTCCCAACTAAACTTTAAAGCCATGTATACCATGTCTGAAAAATATTTCTATCAAATGCATAACAGTTCATGACAACACTTGGAAAAAAGAAGGCTATCAACTTGATTATAGTACAATCATCACAATATTGCTATATGACCAGGGTCAAATCACGGTGATGGAGTGGTAAGTACTTATCGTATTCCTCTATTTTTAAAGAGAGGTCTCAGGTTTGTATCTTTGAAAATGAAATCGTTTTTGGCAGGGAGTATCTTACCTTGAGATAGGATTTCCATGCAAAAATTTGAGTTAGTTAATTAGGTCCAGAAGCAGTATTGGACATCGTATGAGAAACAAAAACAACAATGATACATGGCCATTGGCAAAACTTGTGGTGGGGTGGCCGTTAGTCGGTATTCTGTTCGATATTTCCAAAGTTTAATTTCGATAATCATATTTGAAAGTAGGTACCAAACACCAAACTTTCAAAATTCGGTCCGAGATGATAAATTGTGGTTTGGTAATTCGGAATTTACCTTAACTAGCGCAAAATTCTTTTTTTATTTGTTTTAAAATAATTGTATACTGCAAAAAAGACACCAATTAATATCTTCAATAATAACCATTGAAAAACACTTAGTCATATATCCTCTCTGTCATTTACTTTGTTATTTTTATGTCAATCAAAGATAATCAAACAAGTCAAAAATATGAATATAAAAAAGAAAAAATCAAATTACAATTGATAGTTTACAATGCATATCCTGGAAATAAAAACATATCTAACTTTCTTTCTTTCTTCTTCTTTTTTTTTTTTGGGTGTGTGTTTGTGTGTGTTGGATCACTTTCAGAACTTGTATCAAAGCTCACGTTAGACAGGAGTAATAAATAATTAGTGATAGACATTCGAGTATTCGATTCAATATTTTTAGAATTCAATTTTGACAATCGATAATTGAAACTAGATATTAAATATCAAACTTTCAAAGTAAAGTTCGGTCTGATACGGCAAATCCCAGCTTGGATCAGTAATTCGGTAATTTATGCCCAACCTAGTGATAAATATTTCTCCATCCTTAATCAAAGGGTCTCTAGTTTAAGTTGTATAAAAGTATGGAATCATATTTTCGTTGAGCGCATTTTACACTTAAAATGAGACTTTTCGATACGAATCTAAATTATTGAAGCTCCAAAATGATACTGAGGACATGGACACTAGGTGAAAATACCACAAAAAATGCTATATGACCAACCAATTCCAATTTCGTCAAGTTCTTAAAAAGATCCCAAAAAATGGTTTGCCCTATTCTAAAAACAACTAGTACTACTCTATGACTTTTACTTTTACCCCTTAGACTCAATGTGGATAACAGATGGATAATTAAAATATTTATATATTTTTTTTAAAAAATTACTATATCTCACTTCATCATTTTTCAACCATGACCAATCTTTTTTTGATGCACTTTCCTTGTACTTCCATCGTACATAAAAAGTAGCACCCAAACATAAACTTTACAAAAATAAATAAATAAATATATAAAAGTTACAAAATTTAAAAATATTTTCTTGTTTTGTCACCATCCATTATTCCTTTATTCCTCTCTTCTTATAAATATGAGGCAATCAGACACAACATGTCTTAGCAAATCCCATAAACTTCTTTGTCTTTTTCTTGTCTCACACCTTCTATTTTTGGATTATTTTTGCAAATTTTTCTCCAATATATTTTTTTTAAACTATGGAAATTGCTTGTATGAACAATGATGAGAAGCCTAATAATTTTTTCACCAATGGCTTGATGTGGTTAAAGTCCTTGCATGAAAAGTTATTTGCTAAGATTGTTGGAATTGCTAAGCAATTCAAGAAAATTGGCAAAGATGATCCAAGAAGAGTGATTCACTCACTTAAAGTTGGAGTGGCACTCACTTTGGTTTCATTGTTCTACTATTTTCAACCCCTTTACAATAGTTTTGGTGTTTCAACAATGTGGGCTATTATGACTGTTGTCGTAGTCTTCGAATTTTCTGTTGGTACGTTATATACTCCTTTCGTTTCATTCTATATAATGTTAGATTTGACTGCACGTGTCATACCCTTTGAAATTATGGTCTCGCTACAATAAAACTATTAGTTAGCTGTAAAGTTCGTCACTAATGTTTTTTCTTGCGTATAAAAATAAAATAAATTAATGACGACGATAATTATTATTATTATTATTTTTTTGTAGGTGCAACACTTGGAAAAGGATTAAATAGGGGAATGGCAACCTTGCTAGCTGGTGCACTAGGGGTTGGTGCACATTATTTGGCTAGTGCAACTGGTAAAGTTGTGGAGCCAATACTTCTTGGTCTATTTGTCTTTCTACAAGGTTATACTACTTTTTTATTACCTTTTAAATCTACCTAACTATTCATATTTATCACCATTTCACTGAAATAAAAAAGGAGAATGAAATTAGCTATGAAATTCGTCGCTAAATAGTTTTAGCTTGACATGATTTTTTAAACTCCCACCATTAAATTAAAATAACGATGGAGTTTTGCTTTTCAGTGATAGAAGTTGTCAGTCGCTAATGATGGTTCCAACTTCCAAGAATTCTCACTTAACATGACAATTTCATCATTCTTTTTAATCTCTTGCATATGTTGTGCACCATTTTCATCATGCACTAACCAAGACACAAGAATAATTAGTTATGAAATTCGTCGTTTAATATTGGCCCATAGTAGCCAAAATGATTTTTCAAATAATTCACCATTAAACAAAATTATCAACGGATTTTTTTTAAAATAGAAATTGTCTGTTGTTAAATCCTGTATTTTTTTTTTCTAGTGATCATGGTTCCAAGAATTATCACTGACATGAAAATTTTCTTTTGCATGCAGCATTTGCTACAACTTTCATAAGATTCTTTCCTCAAGTGAAGGCTAGATATGATTATGGGATGTTAATTTTCATATTGACATTTTGTTTGGTATCAATATCTGGTTTTAGAGTGGATGAAATAGTGGACATGGCACACAAAAGATTGTCCACTATACTCATTGGTGCTTCTGTTTGTGTTATTGTTTCTATATTTGTTTGCCCTGTGTGGGCTGGTGAGGATCTCCACAAATTAGTGGCAAATAATATGGAGAAACTTGGAAAGTTCTTAGAAGGTAAAAATTTAATTCTACTTTATTTTTTTTAATAATATTACATATACATATTATGCATCATAATGAAATACTCTTGCTGATACCACTAAACTATAAGCCATACGTCGTAATTGCTAAATGAATTTTAATGAACTATTGCTTACATAAAAGTAACATATTTACATTTCGTGTTTGCCTATGAAATGTATCTCGCAGATACATCAGGAATTACTTATGAAATAAACGTCCGAATATGTGACAAAATGATAATGGAATTCTTTTTGAAAAAAAAAATAAAAAAAATTAGAAGTGCACTTTTTAATGCATATTTTGCATGACAAAGGCCTAGTATTTTTAGTTCGCTTAAAGTTGTTCCACTATTCCATCGTGTGTTGATATTTGACAAGTAAATTTTTTTATCAAACATAAAATAATAATAATTTGGATCCTCTTTTATATGTGATTTTATAACTTTATAATAATATACATATTTTAATGAAAATTACAGGATTTGGAGATGAGATTTTTAAATCATCAGAGGTTGAAGAATCAAAAGATGCTAAAAAATCCTTAGTAGAGTACAAAAGTGTTCTCAATTCAAAGAATACTGAAGAAACTTTGGTATGTGATGTATATCTGTTTTTATTTTCTAATTAAATCAAGTATTTAATTTTATTTTACATTTTTTTTTAAAAAAAAATTTTCAGGCTAATTTTGCAAGATGGGAGCCAGGGCATGGACAATTTAAGTATAGACATCCATGGAGACAATACTTGAAAATTGGAGTTCTCACTAGACAATGTGCATGCAGAATTGATGCACTCAATGGCTATATCAACTCTGAAATCAAAGTAATTACTTAATTACTTCAATTTTTTTTTTTTTTATATATATAAAGATATAAAATTTGGATAGTCTAGTTCTAGATACATAAATGTGAACCAAATTTTAGATAGTCTAGTACTAGTTTTTTTTTTTTTAAAAAAAATAAATATCTTTATCTGACTCTAGAAATTTAACATTTCGAAAACGAATTTAACTAAGGATTGATAGTTTAACATACTAATAAATGGCTGTTATCATTAATTATTTATAATTACTTTATAAGTGATTTGATTTTATAAATATATTTTGTACAAATGGTACATATGATTTACACTTTTCAAAGTTTATCTATCCTTATTTTGAAGGATTTAAGTTATACTTATCAAGGAATTAACTTACTATATAATTGACTTATAAGTGGTGTGACATGATCGTATAACTACTTTTTTATACCTTCAATGCATAAAACTCAAACTCATGAATTTTAACCTATGATAGCATGTCAGTTTGTACCATTTTTACCACGTCATGAATAAATGTTTATCAATAAATTTACTCAAAAGTTACCTGACGTAATTGTGTAGATATCTTTTACACTGTCAGCGCATAGAACTCAAACTCTTTTTCCTATTTTCAGGCACCAGAAGAGATCAAAGAAACATCAAAGAAAATGAGCATAGAATGTGGGAGAGCACTAAAAGAATTATCAAATGCTGTGAGGATAATGAATTTGCCAATTTCAGCAGATGAACATATTACAAATGCAAAAAATTCAGCCAAGAATTTAAATTCACTTCTCAAATCAGGAATTAATAATTGGGAAGAAATCAATTTACTACAAGTAATTCCAGTGGCAACAATTGCATCAATTTTAACAGATATTGTTATTTGTGTTGAAGAAATTGGACAAGGGGTTAATGAACTTGCTTCATTAGCTCATTTTAAGAGAAGCAAAAATAAAGAAATTATTACAAAGGTGGTGGAGAAAATAGAATTATCAAATAATAATATTGAAGGAGGAGCAACAACAACACAAGGAAGTAGAAAAGTTCATGCTTGTTCTTCTCATGTTGTTATTACTATTAATGAGCAAAATATGAAATTGTGATATGTTTGTTTAATTTATTGGTTAGTATATGTTTACATAATGTAGTACTACCATTTATTTTTTCTTTGAAAACAAAGTTGGGATGTGTGATATATACAAGTTTCAGTGTTTCACCATTTATGTGATATATAGAGAAAGGTTCAAAATTTCTAGTATTATAAAAATGAAATACATGTTTTTTTTCTCAGTTTTCATCATCTTAATTAATTTACTTTTTGGTTGGATATATACTTTTTTTATGTCAAGAATAGTTTGTGGATGGAATTTTAAATTTTTTTTTGGTAGGAAGTGTTTTTGCTTTTAATTGGCTTTATACAAGGTGATTTCATATTATTTGAGTAATAACGCGGGTACCGGATGTTGGATGGGAACCACAACAAAAAAAAAAGAGAAGATAGTTTAGGTGATGTTTGAGTCATGCGAATAGAATTTATTTTTTGGTAGAGAGTGATTCCCTTTTTAATAGATTTTACATACAATCCGAACTGAATTCGTTGGAGGTATCAGACATCGGATGTGAAACCAATAAAAAGAAGATGATTGGGTGGATAGTACATGTCTGAGCCTTTGAAATGAAAAAATCATGATAGGAAACACTCCTCTTTTAATGAGACTTTATGAAGCACGATTTAAATTAGTCGAGGGACCACGACTATTGCTCAAGAATTTAATGAGATCGCTTTCTTTAGCTCATTAGGCAAGTCCTATAATGGATACCATTCAGGAAACCAAAGAAAAAGAAAAAGATAATTAGGTGGGATTTGAACCTGAACCCCGAAAATAAAAATAAAAATGTCCTAATAGAAAGTCATGTCTTCTTGATTGAAATTTAATAATTATTCTCTTAAAATAAGATCATTTTTTATTTATATAAGACGACCTACTTCTACATTCACATAAGTGTGATGTATCTAAAAAGTTCACTTATAACTTGAGTGTTCTTTTGACAGGGTGAACTCATCAAGTAGTTGCTTTAGTACACAAGTTGTTTAAAAAGTAGCATCAAAAGTCATACAAAAAATATTTTAGGTAATATATGATATGAAATGTGACATTTTTAATTCCATACAACAGAAGTTCTTCTTCATTACGGAACGTATCCACTTCGTTTAGGTCACCTAATCATTCATTAAAGTGCATGTGAATCACAAAAATTGTCGTATATAGTTGTAATAAAGAGCACAATTAGGGGTAAAGCACTGTTTCGATGTGAACGGTGAGAACGGTACCAATCAAGACAAACTCTGAATACTAAATATGACCTCAAAATAACAGAGGTCAAGGTCGGCCAGTGAAAAGATGGGCGATAAACTTCATTGTCAAGAGGGAAACAACTCGGATCACTAACGAGCATTGGCGGGTTCAGGAGTGCCTTTCAATGGCGCTAGCGCATACTCCGAGGTGATCATCACGCGTGATTAATGGCAAAATTAAAATTTTTCCCTAAGAAAATCTAAAATATGAAATTAGACACACAAAAATGTTGAAGAGATATAATATATATCTACTGTACATACATAAAAAAAAAATCTTGTATATACATTGTAAATTTCTAATGAAGGTGGTTTTTGAAGACCCTTGATTCCCACTGTCTTCGCTAGCGCGTGAACCGTAGGCATGCGCAAGTTATGAATTTGAATTTTAACCAAAAAATTGATATTTGAGCGAGAAGAACAGAGTAGAAATAGTATCCAGTGATCACTTTCGACCCTATATTTAAAAATAGCCATTAACAAATAGTCTCGAATTTTGCAGGTGAAATTCCTCCAAATTCTATAACTGGAGTTTCATCTTTATTAAAGTATTAAACTCCATGACACTTAGATAATCTTTCAATTACATGAGTTAAAAAGAGATGAATTGTAAATTACATGAGTTCATCTTTTATCAAATTATGTGCATTACTAACAACTCTATAACGATAGTATTTGTCTAAATTACTTACATAGAACTGATCCATCCATGACGTGTACATATAGGATGAATTAAATCCTCATTGAATTTTATTTTTCCATTAGATGGCCAGCCACTTGCAAATAACTTTTTCCTTTTACAAATTACGAGTCCACTTAAGTTGAAGACAACTTATTGCTTTGGACATTTTTTTTATCTAAGCACTTATCCAGGTGTCCTTTTTTTTTTTTCTCAATATTATTATAATAGTTTTTTTTAATACTGAAGCTAACAGGTGTAATATACTACTTCACCTTATGTTAAATTAATTATAATCTTCACATTTCTAAAGTATCTCAATTAACTTTAAGCAATATGAACATACAATTATTGATGGACACTTTGATTGGAATGATCCGTTCATTTATTAATTTAGTTTTTTTTTTATTCATTCAATTTAACTTATTTAAAAATTAAGCTGATATGTAACCCATTAACTTATGAGAAACAGTTTCAAAATATTTTTAAAAAGGTTTTTTTTATTGGATATGATATATTTAGCCATTATAAAGAAGAATTTTAATTGATATAAATGGGTTAGACTCATTATAAATATTAGCCAGTAATTATATTTTGCCTTGATTTAAAGAAATATTTTGATAATTTTTTGTGACAGCACATGAAATTGATATAACTTTTATTTTTATTTTATTCTTTTTCTTCTATGCTATAAAGGTTATAAAATTCCATTTCTCCTCTAATTACGTGACCATTAGCATAACATCATACACTAAGAAAGGCAATTAATGTGCCAAGAAAAGTGAAAATGATCCCTTTGTTTCAATTTTTTATTTCGTACTATTTCCTAAGTTAAATAAAATATATACACAAAATCTTTTTTTATATGCAATCAAACCTTTTTATAAAGACTCGTTTGTCTGGAAATTTTTTGGTAGCTATAACAACAATAACAAATTAAACCCAATGAAATCCCATAGGATGGGTCAGACATGGAGGGGGGAGGGGGTGGAGTGTAAGTAAACCTTACCCCTACCTCGTGGAGATAGAGAGGTTATTTCCGAAAGACCTAGCGCATCACATATCAGAGCAGTAAGAAGATGAACATGTTTGCAACAAATTTTAATTTATGGAAAATAAATCAACCATAAACAAAATGTGAAGAAACAAAAATATTTTATTGATAAATTATGTGGGTACAATTCTGTTTCTCCCTTGATTCTCCTCTCATGATTATCTCCGTCATTCGAGGGCCGTTAGTAGCGTATTCTCGAACGTAGGAAGATTTGAACCTCCCTGCGACATATTTGACCGCAAGGAACATCAGGTGGCAACTTTGATAAAGGCAGTATTTGGATGCTTGATCTCTTTACGAATATCTCAAAGTGTATGAGATTTCGGAGATACCTCTTCAAGGGAATATGGTACCCTTTAAATAGGTGTAATTTGAGGTTTAGGGTAGAGTAACCTCTAAGTTAGGTTTAGGGTAAAGTAGCCTCCAAGAACTCTAATAGAAATTGGATTTGTCTTGTTGAATCTCACAAAATTTCGATGTCTACAAAACATACTGAAATAAAGAAGACATAACAAATAATAGAGAAAGCATTACATAGTATTCAGTGAAAATGAACAGTGTTAGTAGAGATAATTGAAACACGAGAAGCAATGTGTAGTAACAGAGAATGAAGGACAAGAAACTACGCAAATAGTATCAATGCTATATGCAGTAGCTATAACAAAATGTTATTATAGAAAAGTATAGTATAACATAATATAAAAGAAACAATTTCAAAAAGAACTAGTTTGTTATATTAAAAATTGTTATAAAGAATGATTGTTATACAGGGAGGTTTGACTGTACATGATATAATTATTCGATGAAAGGGCTCTAACTAATCACCCTTCATAAAATGTGGCTACACCCCTGGATAAGTGGACATGTTCAAGATCACATATTTTTTGTAAAAAAGAAATGCATTCTCCATTTATATATCAAATTAAATAATGTCACATATTAAATTAAACGGAGGAAATAATAATCAATCAAACATATAAGAAAGAAATAAAAGAATACTACTAGTAAAAGAGTCGTAGCAAATCGCACCCAAGGGTATGTCCTATTGGTCAATGATATGAGTTGAGTACCATAAGGTCTCACGTTCAATTCTTAGTCTAGATAAAAACTAAGTGATTTCTTCCCATCTGTTCTAGTCTTGGTGGACGGGAGGTGACTGGTACGCCATGAAATTAGTCGAGGTGCGCACAAGCTGACCCAAACTTTACAATTATTTTTTTTAAAAAAAAAAGAGTAGTAGCAAGTCAACTTATATATGTTGAATATGGATATATAACTCAAGTTAAGAATATAATAATAAGTGGGAAACAGTGAAAAAGAGAACCTATTAATTGGTGAAAGTCTAATATGTTTCCCACTAACAACTTCCTTTTCTTTTTCACTTTGGACATAGTATATACATTTATATATTTTGAACCTTTTTAAGTCTTAGAATCCATTTTTATGTGCTCTTTTGCCTTTAGTGTTGCCCATGTTATTTAGGTTAATTAAATTAAGGGACAATTAATTGTAGATGCTGTGTCATTTCACTATGTGATTAATACATAAGAGCACTTAATTATCACATTCATTAGTGACCACTTACCACGAATATTCTTTCATTAATTAGGTCAAGATTTGCTTATCAATGATAAAGATGTTTAGGAAAGAGAAGAGCATGCTTCTAGACTGATAAGATTTCGTTAAAGAAAAGCATATGATATATTAGATAAATTCCACATCGAAAAATGAAAAAAATGGTAAGTGTAAGTTCATATGATACATACGTTTTTAGAGTTCATGATGATGTATTCCGAAAGACAATCTATAAGGTTTATAATTGGTCAAAGTGACGAGCTTGGATTATGATAAATAAATGGTATTAAATACGAAATATCAAAAATCAGAGGCGAATCTAGAGTACAACATATGAATTCACCAAAGTTTAATAATTTTTATTCAAATATATAGATCCATTAATTTAAGATTATTATAAAAAATTCATAAACTTCAAATTTTAAATCTGAATCTAATTATTACAAAGTGAGCATTCATAACAATTAGATATAGCAAGAGTGTGCTAATCTTGTGTTTTCCCCACTTCTTCATTAATAAATTAAGAAATGATAAAAAGTATAACAAAGTGAAATTTCCAACATAGTTCATGTTACTACCTTTTATACTTTTCCTGGTTTTATTTTATTCAATGACTTTTTGAAAATTAATATAAAAACATTTACATGAACGTACCATATTTGAGTTTGTCAAAGGTTGATTTAATTTACGGAAAAGGACTAAAACTACCCCTGAATTATTTGAAATAGAGTAAAAATACCCTCCGTTTGTTTTTTGGCTCAAAAATACCCCTCCGTTTATTTTTTGGCTCAAAAATGCCCCTCATTTTAACGGAGTGCCAAAAAGGGCCAAAACTACCCCTGAACTATCCGAAATGGAGCAAAAATACCCCTCCATTTTTTTTTTGGCTCAAAAATACCCCTCACATTACTGGAGTGCCACCAAGCACACCACGTGAAAAAAAATTGTCACATAGTTAGTCCACGTCAGTGTCCCATTTAATACCCAACCAGCCCACTTAACCATATTCCAACTTAACAATCATTTAATATCCGTACCCGACCCATCTTAAAGTAAACTTGACTCGTCCTCATAAGTAAATGGTAAAGATAGATCCACCCTTTATTTCACTTGAACTCTCCAAAAAAAAAAATCGTTGCAGATTAGGGCTTTCTTTTTCCTCAAAATCCCTAGTCTGCATCGATTTTTTTTTTTGAGAGTTCAAGTGAAATGAAGGGTGGATCTATCTTTACCATTTACTTATGAGGACGGGTCGGATTTTTTTTAAGATGGGTCGGGTACGAATATTAAATGGTTGTTAAGTTGGAATATGGTTAAGTGGGCTGGTTGGATATTAAATGGGACACTGACGTGGATTAACCATGTGACGATTTTTTTTCACGTGGTGTGCTTGGTGGCACTCCATTAATGTAAGGGGTATTTTTGAGCCAAAAAACAAATGGAGGGGTATTTTTGCTCCATATCGGATAGTTCAGGGGTAGTTTTGGCCCTTTTAGACACTCCGTTAAAATGAGGGGCATTTTTGAGCCAAAAAATAAACTGAGGGGTATTTTTGAGCCAAAAAACAAACGGAGGATATTTTTGCTCTATTTCAAATAGTTCAGGGGTAGTTTTGACCCTTTTCCGTTTAATTTATTACCTAATGAAGAATGATGTGAAATAGAGATTGTTGTTTCCATTATAATACCACCTTTTTAAGAGTTCACAATAACATAACTTAATACTCCCTCCGTCCCAATTTATGTGATGTACTTTAACTTGACACGGAGTTTAAGAAAGAAAAGAAGACTTTTGAAACTTGTGGTCTAAAATGAGTCATAGATAATTGTGTGGTTGTAAATCATTTCATTAAGGGTAAAGTGAGTATTTTAAAGTTAAATTATTACCAAATATAGAAATGTGTCGTTCTTTTTGGGACTTACTAAAAAGAAAAGTGTGTCATATAAATTGGGACAGAGGGAGTATAATATATGCTCGGAATATACCCTGCTATAATTATAATGCAAAATAAAAACGAGCCTCCATGAAAGGACAAACGATTGGAAAACTAAAAAGATAGAGCGTCCAAATGAGAATCAACTATGTAGCATTTACATCAAGAATTTAAGTATTGTATGCATTATTAATTCGGCCCTTTGTAGAAATTACCAATAGGTCATAATAACGAACTTGCAAAACAGATCTGCTTCATTTATAAACAGTAATTATTATTAATTGATCTTGTCCTTTAACCTTAACATAAGCTTCAATTCATCTAAACAAAATTAAACTACACAACACAATGTGCATTCATCATTATAAACTCAAAAATACATCACATTATTTCATTGAAGTATTTATATACTTGAGCTCGATGTATGAGTTCCCAACGGTTCTCAAAAATGCATTGAGACGCAACAATTGACTAAACATCCAGAAGTACAGATTCGAGATGTTTTTCAATTTGCACTTTAAGTATGAATACAGTACAAACAAAATGTCTTGAACGTGTCTAAATAAACGCTACAATATTCCCAGTTTCTGGGAACAGATGCACAAACTCTAAGGAGTGCACAGAGAGCAAATCAACAACAACTACGGCCTAGTTCCAAACAAGTTGGGATCAGCTATATGAATCCTCATTTCTTCATATAAAATCGTTTCATGAGGAATTCTCATCAAAATAGAGGGCAACTGTGACTGAAAATGAGTGGTATGTCTACAACATTGTGCACCGTCATCATGGAATGGGAACAATTAATTAATTTCATAGTTTTGGGGGGCAAAATGAATCTGATTCTTAATATAAAGTAGGTTGGTGTAAGTAACTTCCATCATCCAGGCTGAAGAATGATTCATCTTGTCAGCTTACTTGAATTAGTGATATCTATCCAAGAACTTCTCTATCAAGACTGAAAATGTCGCGAAGCCAGCACAGCCCATGCATGCAGCTTTTGGTCCACCTGAAACCAAATCGGATTGTTAGTATAAATAAAAAGATATTCTTGAGAGGAAATAATAAGTCAAATCGCAAATAAACCTAGCAAACTTTAGCATCTACTATCATCCAGAGAGGAGAGACCCCAATTAGGAACCCAGATAGGATAAAATCATCAATATTCTTTAGTCACATGTAGTTTAGTATACTCCAGCCTATTCCTGGAACGAGATTATGAGAATGCAATGATGTGCAGTAAACTCATTACTCTGGTAATCCGGATTAAGGTGGAGGTAATAACAGATGAAATTGGTAGTTGTCCGTCTTAACTACAAGTTAGAACGCGGAGAAACCCACTTTGTGAATGGAATCTCTGGGCCTGTAAGTGAAAATCTGGGCAGGTCACGTCTTGATTGTTTGAGGAAGAAGTTTTTACTCCACAACATCCCGGATCAACAACATACCTAGTTTATTCCCGCAAGTGGGGTTTTGGGAGGATAGAGTGTATGTAGACCTTACTCCTACCTTGTGGAGATAGAGAAGCTGTTTCTGAAAGACCCTCGGCTCAAGTAACATATAGCAAGGCAGTTTGAAAAAGATGATACAGAGGTAGAACAAGGCATAGCAAATAAGACATTACTAATAATAAAGAAAGCGTTACAGATCATACAGAGCAGAATACTGTGATAAACGAAGCACAAGAAACAATAGGCAGTAGCAATAATCAAAGAACAAGAAACTACAAGACCGACACCCTGGATCAAATGGAATCTAAAATACTTGACTGGGATTCTCACTTTGACTATAGGTTAAGAAAACTAAACCAAAAAACCTTCAAAAGTTAAACTAAGAAAGCATGTGTTAAAGGTGACACTTCCAGCCACTAATTTTCGAAGGGAGAATATATAAATTGTATATAACACTAGCCTGTGGTCTAGCAATGTTATCAAACAAAAACGCCTGAAACGAAGGGGAGACCGCAATTCAATTAGGCAAAGAATTAAGTCAAATAAGAAGCAGTTCAACTATTAGCAGTAATTTATACAATCACGAGACAGGCTCAACTATACAAGCAAATTTAGTCCAACAGTCATTACTTGAGGGAAAAGAAAGAGAAGAGAAAATGATGACTCCAATTAGGGTGTGGATTACTACAATGCAGTCTATATCCCCTAACACCAAATTAGGAGAATGTGATGGCTGCAATAAACTCCTAGAATAGGATGAGAGACATGATTAGGAATGAAATTAGACAGGACAAGACGGGAGTGGCCTCCGTGGCAGACAAGATGAATGAAGCGAGGCTGAGGTGATTCGGGTATGTGAAGAGGAGGTGTGCGGAGGCACCAGTTAGGAGGTGTGAGAGTTTGGCTATAACATGTTTTAGGAGAGGTGGAGGTAGGCCTAAGAAGAACTAGGGGAGGTGATTAGACCGGACATGGCACATTTTCAGCTTACCGACGAAATGACCCTAGCTATGAAGGTTTAGAGTCGAGAATTAGGGTAGATGGGTAGAAGGTAGCCATGTGTTGGAGTAATTTACAAGGAAGAGGTAGGGAGCTTAGTATTTGCGTAGTACCCTATTCTTCAATTTTACTGTCTGTTTTGCTGTCATTATTTTCTTGTCTATCCTGTTTTTATTACACTTATTTTGAGCCGAGGGTCTATCGGAAGCAACCTCTCTAACCAACAAAGGTAGGGTTAAGGTTTGCGTATATCCTACCCTCCGAGACCCCGCTTGTAGGGTTACACTAGGTATATTGTTGTCAAAGTTAAAAGATTGTGGGACTTATGCCCGCCGCGCGGTAGGTAAAGCACCCCACCCTGCATGTACGCCTTTTAAACGCGGGTTGTGATAAGTAATGCAGTCCAATTATTTCAAGTAACACTGGACAAAGAAAAAGGAAAATTACTGAGAAAAAGAATAGGTGAATTCTACATGATGAGATGATTACACCCTGACTTCAAGCTCAGTTCCGCTATTAGAACTCTGAAAGAGGAGACACATGGCAGTTTCTGAACCAATTAACTCATCTTACCAATCCACCACTCCTAAATATTAATTTAATCAAGAATAACAAACTGATCTTTGCAATGTTATGTAGCAGCACTAGATATATTGGACTCGGGGAAAGCCCCCAAAAATGTTGGATCTAATGCTAGTACTTTTGTCAATTACAATGACAACTACAAGGATGTATCACTCCATCTGAATTTAATGTTAAAAAATATATCTCCCGCTTACATCATAAAAATTAATCCCTCTATCCCATTTTTTTTTTTGATAACCGTGGTGTCTGGGCCAGCTTGCGCGCATCTCGACTAATTCCACGGGATACCTGCCACCTCCCACCAGCAACAGGTATCAGGTAACTCTGTCCACCAAGGCTAGAACAGATGGGAAGAAATTACCTAATGTTTGTCTCTATTAGGAATTGAAACTGAGACCTCATGGTGCTCAACTCAACTTCATTGAACCACTAGGCCACACCCTTGGGTGCACTCCCTCTATCCCAATTTACGTGACACTCTTTTTCCTTTTAGTCAGTCTCGAAAAGAACAACATGTTTTCATATTCAGTACCAATGTAACTTTAAATTTCTCATTTTACCCTTACTAAAATGATTTATAGTCACACAAATATCTCTGACTTGTTCTAGACGACAAGTTTCTAAACTCCTTTTTTCATTCTTAAACTTCGTGCCCAGTCAAACAGATTCACATAAATTGGGATGGAGGAAGTATCATATTCCACACCCACCAAAAGAAATTCTACCGCAATCCTGACTTCCCCAAATTTCAATGTTACACAACATTATATTCATGTAGGTCTCAAAAATATTCTATTGAGGCAGGCTAATGTTCCATTCAAGTGAGGAAAAATAAGCAATACAAGCATGAATGACATAATCGTGTAAGGGATACAAGAACATCAACGTCTTAATACCAAATTAGTTGTGGTTAGCTATAATTGTTTCAACGGAGGTCGAAAATCTCAAATTGTTGGATGCACACCCCTTAAACATTTGATTTTTCTTTCTTCTTTGTATGGCATGAGTTACATTTTGATTATGTGATGTGAGCAAAAATTTCCTTCTTTTACTTTCTTTTCAATGTGAAACTACTACTCGTCTCTATATGAATCTCATAATCCATGTCTCTATCTACAAACATATACCAATCATGTAAGCTATGAAAGTATATCTACAGAAGATCCCTTTGAAAGTAATTTTGCATGGTCAAGGCAACAAATGCTACCTCTAGCTGATAATGTGCCTCCTGTTACGCACCCTGCAACTGCTGTATTTGTCATGTCATGCTTTGCCCGTACCTTTGAAAATAAGACAAGAAAACAGTTACTTACGACATTTGAGTTTTAGAATATATCTGAGAAGTATCCGATTCTAATTGTGAGAATCATTTCCAACTTCACTTGCTTGGTTCCAAAAAATTAACAGGAAAATCTTGAAATGACAACTGCAGAATCCCACATGGTTATCATATCTGAGAATCATAAGTACCTTCTCAACGGTACACTCAGCAGCAGAGAAAACCAAACCCATAACAGCAAAAGTCTTGCATGAACTCCAACTCCTTCGACCCATCTGCTTTGCTTGGAATACAATTTGTTGCCTAGTAGTCATTTCCTCTTGCATTATTGGGTTATCCAGTGCCCCAAGAAACATACCCATGAACAACCCAAGTCCCCCTCCTACAAAACTAAACGATGCATCAATAGATGAACCCCATAAGTAACCTCATAGCAAAGTCCAATAACATCAACAAAGATATCAATTTAAGCAGGTTACCAATTACCAGAAAGAATTATCCAATTAGATACAACAACAGGATCTAAAACCAGATTCCATTCACAAACAAAGAAAATTGATAGATCTAGTAAGCTAACAATAAATAAGCTCTCACATTCTCAACTATAACTACAGGAGTACAAAAGAATAACAGTCATAGCAATGGGATTAAGTCTAAAAAGTCTCTTGGGACTTGGATTACCTCGTCACTTGTAACATTATTATTAATTTATTATATCAAACATAGAAAAATTATCATCTTTTTCTTATAAAGAAAAGTATTATGATTCATTTTATCAAGCCATTGCAAGATGAAATTTTGGACATTCTATCCATTAAATAAACACTAAACAATACGACACAAAAATTCAATCAACTAGGAGATAGATCCACCATGCCTTGTGATTAAAGCATACCCATGACTCCGCTAACAACACTACGAACTGCACAGTTGTTCCAAATGTCTTGGCCCCTTATTTCCTCCACAGTAGGCATCCGAATGGGCTCAATCTGGGGCTTCTTAGCTTCTTGGGAGCTTGATTGCGCATCATTTGATTTAACTTCAGAATCATTCATAGCAGCTTTGATAGAATAGATCTGTAATTATTCAAGACAAATAGATTGAGCCCCTCATTCAGAATTGCTCCTCCCAGGAACTGGGAATTCAACTCCCTGAAGTTGTAATTTTTGCAACTGTATTTAGATAAATATCAGCATCAACGGGCAAAAAAAACAAAGTTCTGAATCTTTCACTCTTACAATATAGTTAAAAGTTCCAGGTTTCTAAAGTTCAAACTACAACCATAATGAAAAGCCGAGGTGTGACTAACGACGAGAATAAACAATACACATGGTGGAAATGGCTCATTGGGGATCTAACAAGCAGAAACAAAATAAAATTTTGAAAGTAGGTTACAATTTAAAAAATGTTTTCCATTATTGAAAAGATCTAGGAGAAATACTACTGAAATAACATCCAAAAGAAGTGAAGCATGGTCCTCCCTCCCTCCCTCCCTCCTGGTAAAGAAGCTGAAGAACTAAAAAAATCAGATATTGCTTATTGTTTCACCTGGGAATAAAATATCTTATAACTTATCATTAACTAATCTAAGATTACATTGTTTAATTAATTCTATTTTTCAATACCTTATATATTTATTAACTGCAAAGATATAACACCAGGCCTAACTCAACCCCAAAAGCTAGTTCATGGAGGAGGAATTGCCTAAATACATATAAGTAGACCACAGTCCATTGCCCAAATCTTAGCTGAAGAATTTACAAAATTCATAAACTGCTTATTGATTTACTTGGGAATAGAATATCTTATATCTTATAACTTATCATTAACTAATATCTTCATAAGAGCATTGTTTAATTAATTATTACTACCTTATTTGGTTGTGACTACAAAGATATCGCACCTAGGCCTAACTCAACTCCAAAAACTAGCTCATGACGGGAGGATTGCCTAAATTCATATAAGTAGACCAACCGTCCATTTCCTAACCAATGTGGGATTCAAACTCACTCTAACACCCCCTTCACGCCCAAGCCCAACTGGATGGAGGATTGGGAGCCCAAACGGGGATGGGCCTGGCTCTCATACCTTGTAGCTAGACCCCAAAAGCTAGCTCATGAGAAGAGAATTGTCAAGTCCATATAAGTAGACCACTAGTTCATTCCCTAACTACTGTGGAACTCTAACCCACTCTAACACCCCCTTCACGCGTAGGTCTAACTGGAACATGGACCGTCCAAACGGGGATGGACCAAGCTCACATAGCATGTAAAGATACGACACCGCACCAAACTCAACCCCAAAAGATAAGCTCAAATTCCAATCATTCTTAGTAAAAGGGTGTATAATGGATTCTTGAAAGGAAAAATAACTTCAACATTTCATCAAACACCTAGAGTGCACTTCCAAAAGTAAAAAAAATAATATATAAACTCAACTACCCACTCCTCTCTCTAGATATTACCTTCTTAACACTCAAACACTAACAAGAACCCCATTTCTCTTATCACCCAAAAAAATAACAATCAAGATTGCTTAACATTAAACTCAACTACAACATTTCATCAAACAGTTAGAGTGCATTTCCAAAAGTAAAAACATAAACTCCAACTACCCACCCACTCCCTTCTCTCTAACTATTACCTTCTTAGCACTCAATTTGTAACAAACAAAAACACTAACAAGAACCCCATTTCTCAAACATTAAACCCAAAAAGACTATTTTTTTCTTAGTCCCATTCAAAAATACAAAAGAAATACATACCTTTTTGGTGTGTTAAGTACAGTTGCCGGCCGATAATTTCAAATTTTTGTAATGGAAGCAACAGGCGGCGGCGGTGGCGGCTGTGTAAGGGTTTAGGTTTATTGGCGGGTTAAAACGGGTATGGGTTAATGGGTTTGGATATAGGAGACATAACACTAATAGAAATGGGCTTTAGGCCCAATGTATCGTTCGGACAAACTTATTTACTAATATGATTGAAATATACAAAATATATACACTATAAAACCTACATAATTTGTTGACTAATTTGTAAACTAGATCATCCAAAGATATTGCATTACAATAAAATATAAACAACGTATTTCTAGGCCTTTAGGGGTCGTTTGGTACACTACATGAGATAAGTAGGGATATCCCATGAGATTATTTTATCCCACCCTTCACATGGGATAATAATCCCACCATTTTAGTACAAATGATCGGATAAAATATTCCTGGAACTAAGTAATACATCATACCAAATATGGAATACAGTTAATTCCAAACTTTATCCCGAGACTATTTTCTTTATCACTTATACCAAACAATCCCTTATAGATAGAGAAAAGAAAAATATATCCTAAATATTTGTAACCAATCATTTATAACTTGGTGGAGGAATATATAGTATTTTATTACTACAAGAATGGATTATTTAAAGGGATAATTACAAAAAAATACACATAACAAATATACATTGCAATTTCGTGGCCAAAAAAAGTACATTACACTTTTATAGCCCAAAACCAGGATTTGGCCACGGAATGAAAAGTAACTTTTTTTTGTATAACATTGTATACATATGTATATTGTATTGTATATTGTTGTATATACAATATAAATTTTTTATTATATTGCATAATGTTATATATACAAATGTTCAATAATATACATAATTATACAAATATAGTTTTGAAGTGTTTTTGGATGAATTTGGTGCTTGGATTTGTAGAAGAAGATGAAATTCATTTTTTTGTATACATTTGTATAATGTATTGTATATTGTTGTATATATTAATACAGTCTTTTTATTTCGATGATTTTCTTATTCCTCTTCATTTTAGACATACTTATACAATGTAGATGCATTATTTAAACATTATATGTATACACCAATTCATCCGAAACTTCATATTTGGGCTCCTTAATACATAACTGATCTGTGAAAATCATACCCACTCGAAACATAACTTATTTACGAAAATTCGATTTTCAAATTTTGAAGCTTGGAGCATCAATAATGGCTGAACATCCAAAATATTCATGCTACAACTGTGAAATTGTAATGTAAATTTTCTATATATAGACTTGCATTCCCTTAGATATTCATTAGTTGTAGCAAGAGAGCGATAATGCTATGAAACATTTTACGAATTGCGCATTAAATGATCATTGAGCTACACATTGTAAAGTAATATTTTAGGCATATACAATTGGGCCTTTTTGGTAATATAATACACTTTAAACTATATTTTGTAACGTAACATTATTGGATACACTTTTATGTAATTTTTCATTATTGAAAATAATAAGACATGGATTTGTATTTCCCTTTAACTATTCATGTCAATTAAACGGGGAATATTTGCGTCCGATATTCAAATTTTACTCTTTTTTTTTTTAAAAAAAACACTGTGTAGAATTGACTAAAGTTAATTAATGATGAAAAAAATTCTAAATTTAATTATTTTTAAGCTATATATGAAGAGACGTCAACAAGCGAAATCCAAATCGGTGAATTGTGGCATGCAATGAAAGTCACGATCGAGCGATATGACTTCATGTCATATTTAACTTAGATAAATGTTAGAGTAGTTCGTTATGATCTTAAAGATTACAATAAAAAAAAAATTATACATTTTTGAACTGTGACATACAAGTTCGTTATTGATTTAAAGTTACAAATAAATCAATAAAATGAGAAAATAATTTATTTCACAACTCTAGCACCGACATGCACATCCTATGGATTGGTTAGGATTTCATGCAATATTTATCTTAGATATCTTGTTAGATTACTCACAAATTATGTCATGTCATCATTTCTCAAAGCTATAAACAAAAAGAAAAAAATACATAGAACTGTGACATAATAAAAAATATTTTATTTGATTTCTCACCTCACTATAAGAAAAAGGCTAAATAGCGAAGGAAAAACTGATCCCTAAAAATAAGATTTTGGTCCTTAAAGATTACCATCTGGTTGCTAAAGGATTTTTGGTATTAGCTGTAACTGGTCTTTAGAATACTTTTAGGGACCATATTCCTAATTCAATATGAAGATTTTAGGGACCATAACCTGTAAAAATATTTCAAATTCCATTTAGGAAAGACTATAAAAATCAACTGAAAAAAATTAAATAATATACGTCAAGATGGCGGACCCACGTTTGAGGGTGGGGTTGCACGTGCACCCGACAACTTCGAAAAAATATATGTATATGTATATGTATATATCTAATTAAGGATCAAATATTTAATTGTGCACTTGTAAACACAAATGCTGATTTTGTTCACTGGTCCAGTGCTCAGCTTTGTGTTTCTCTATGAGCACAATGTCTCGAGTTCGAATCCTTCTCGCTGTGTTTCTTTTTGTCATTTTTCCAAAATAAATGCTTATGCTTATTAAAGACTCAAGCTAGACTTGAACTTGCAACCTCAACCCCAAAATATACACAAGGGTTAAAACCATCAAGACACAAGTGAGCTTGTTTAATTTTTTGGTTTAATTTATATTTATTTGGATACCTTTGGTTTTGCACTAGTTTAACAACGTTCTAACAAAAGCATTTTCGACTAAAGCATTAAGGTATGTCGCGACACCGCTATACTAACACACATCCACCTCTAGTAGTGCACCCGTAGTCTTTAAATCCTGGGTTCGCCTCTGCGTCAAGTACATGGCAAATAACAACAGCAATGAATCCAATGTAATCCCAAGTCCCAACGTTCTCGATTATGAGCTAAATCTAATACTCCCTCCGTTTTAAAATAGTTGGTCCTCTTTCTAAAAATATTTATTTTAATTTAGTTGTCCCTTTTGTAAAATCAAGAGAATATTATCATTAAATGACTAAACAAAGTTTATATACTCAAATTTATATTTTCAAAGCATAATTAATAAAATTAATTTGGTAAAATAAACCCCTAATAAATTTTTTCTGAAGTGCAAGTCAATAAGAACCAACTATTTTAAAACGGAGGGAGTATCAAAGTGGACAGATCTGAGAATTCATTGATTGCACAATGAATTAAAGATCATATCCCTATTCTATGAACATGTGCAACTGCTTCTATCATGTTTGTACTCCTAATTTCCTTGAGAAATTAAATTTTATTTAAACTCAAAAAAATACACCAGTTAACTAAATATTAGATTTCACATGCCACAATTATTCAGTTTAGGATATACATTTAGGATTTGCAGTGATAGTTTACTCATAAGAGAAAAGACATAATTAACTAAGCATGATACAAATTACAAGTCACATTTACTCACTTACCAAACACAAGCTAGGAAAGTTATAATCTAGTTCAATTTTTTGATGGTTCGTTTGTCATCTTTTTCTTGTTCTTCTTCAATATTTTTTTTTTTTTAGCAAAATCCTCCAATAATAACAATAACTAAGATTTATTGCTAGAAGAATTAAAGAGACATATATATTCCTCTCTTTTTTCATTCATTTTTTATTTCATATTTCAAATGGACGAAAATTTCAATTGGTTCAAGTTTTTTCTATTTTTATTATTATTAAAGAACAATGATATTGTTTTGTAGATAATTGAACAACATATTGACTTATAAAAAGAAAAAAAAACACAATCTAATCAAAACACAACGAAAATTACTTAACCCCAATAGCACATATTCTGGGGTATGCAATGACGGATAATTTAAATTGTAGCATTATTAAAGAATGCTATGCAGTAAATGTAGTAACTAGTAAGAGACTTATAACTTGTTTGATCAGTTTATTGGAGGTAAAAATTGTATTTTTAGATTTTTCATGTTCATAATAGAAAATATTACTCCCTTCGTTTAAAAAAGAATGACCTAGTTTGACTTGGCACGAAGTTTAAGAAAATAAAGAAGACTTTTGAATCTTGTGGTCCTAAATTAAAGTTATGGCAAATGTACCAAAATGCCCTTTAATCTTGTGGTCTTAAACATGTCATGTGGAAAGTTGAAATTAAAGTGTTACCAAAAAAGGAAAGGGTCATTCTTTTTTAAACAAATTAAAAAGGAAAGTAAGTCATTCTTTTTGAAACGGAGGGAGTACAATTTTGTCAAATATAATTTGATCACCTACAGAATTTTATTATAGCAGTAAAGTTATAGCTATTTAGGTAATTATTGCCACAAATAGTAGTAATTACAGCAAAAATTAGGAATTAACTTTGCCAATTTAATTTTTGTAACTAGATTTTTTTTCCCCCAATTTTTAGATAGCCATGAATTTAAGTTTTAGACCACGCGTGAATTTATGAAATATAAAGGCTTATTTGGGATCAACAAATAATCTCATCCATATAAATACACTTTTAGGGACTAGATTTGTAACTTGTCCCTAAATATTGGTCTTTAATAAGTCTTTTTTTTTTCTCCCTGTAGTGCCACAAGATTAAAGGATATTTTAATACATTTAATATATTTTTAATTTAACATTACTAAATTTCAAAAGTTTTTTTTTTTTTTTTAAAAATTTTCGTATCAAGTCTGTTGGGTTTGGTTGATAAGAAGTGAATGGAAAATGGAGGTAAAAACATGGAGGAAAAGGTGAAGAGTAAGTCTTCACTTTAAGAAAGTGAAGTTCTCCCACATTGGTGGGAGAAAGAAACTTTCTTGTGTATATATTGGAATACACTCCTTCATGTGGATAGTGAGGCAAGAACAAGACAAGCCTCGTGCCATCGTCGTCGTCGCTCGCTTGGCTTCGGCTTCGGCAAATGATCGAGAGACTATTTTTTTTGGACAAAGTTTATTTGAAACTTGAGAATTATTGATAGCTTAATCCAAAAATCCGATAGAAAATCATTTCTCCATATGCGGACGCATGTCACAACGCACCTCGAAGGGACACGACCTTTCGAGACAAGCAACACACTGTTTCGGTACGACGAGGCGACCTACGGGCGCAGGTCGTCACCTGCGGACGCAGGTGAGCTTCGCAAGTGAGACAGAACTCACTGTTTTGTGCCGAAATGTCACATGCGGCCGCATGTGACCCACCTGCGGGAGCAGGTGACGTGACGTTCCGGAAAGTTGTGTCTTTTCTTCAACCATTGCTTCTCTTTTGAAGCACTATCTCTTAGGCTATAAATATTTATGTTTTTCTCAGATGAAGGAGATACGAAATTATTATTTTAACAGCTCCAAAACTACTTTCTTCTTTACAAAAGAAATCAAAGTAAGTGTGATTTACTCTATTAGTTGAGTTCGACGAAGTTCAGCAAATTCCATTGCCGGTTTTGCTGAATAGTGTTCTATTATATCCTGGAAGGAATTAATCCAAACCTTGGGCAATTGTGAGGGGATTATATTCTTTAAGGAAACACAGTCTAGCTGTGGGCTTAGAACTTTCATTTTAATCAATTTTCTGGTTTTTACGGGTGAAGGAAATAACAAGAAACAACAAAGTCAAAACGGGTCAATCAATTTAAACGGAGGGAGTATAAGTTACGGCTATGTGGAGTTTTTATAAAAATAGATTGTTTCACGTTGGCTATAGAACTCGCGACCAAAATGAGACACAATGATTAAAAAGTGACTGAAATAAGCTACTGTTTTAAAGAGTAACCAAAATAGGCTACCCGGTTAAATTACTAAAATTTACTCGAGTTCTACATGTTCAATCTGAGATTACCATATTAAAGAACTCAGAACTTTTAGTTCCGGTTTTCAATAAAAAAATTTATTTTAAATAATCCGGAATTAATAACTCCGGGTTATAAATTTTGAAATAAAACGGAGTTATTAATTCCGGGTTACAACTCATCGTTTTTAACTCCGTTTTAAAAGTTTTTTTTACTGTTCCTTGCAGTTAACGAAGATGTTAACTAAATCTCATAAAACGAAATAAAAAGGTCCGGATAACCTATTTTGATTACTCTTTAAAGGAATGACTTATTTCAGTCATTTTTTAATTATCGTGTCTTATTTCGATGGCTAATTCTTAGCTATAACACACAAGTCGTTTTCCGGCGCCAAGAAAATTAACTTTTTTGTAATTTTGGAATTGATTGATTGATTGATTGATCAATTGTAAATTACTGTTGGTACTATAATTAAAAGGAATCAAAAGGACACCACCTTTTTTGCCGACTCTCAAATAGCAAGTAAAACATGGGATAATGCGGGTGGTTGTTAATTGGACACTAAAAGTTTGTGGGGTTTCTATTATCCCACAAAATGAATCTCAATCACAATAAATACACCACTTTCATGCATTTTCAGAGCAAGTTTAATGTCAAAAAATAAGGGGCTGAATGGTTAAATTCTACCCCCAAATCTCAATATCGGCTTCAAACACAACAACAAAGGAAAAAAAGAAAACAGTGCAAATACCTAACTAAAAGACAATCAAAATTGGAAAAAAAGTATATATATAGGAGAACCAAAATTGAGAAAAACAAAAGGAAACTTGAAACATAAACGAAACAAAATTCCGATTAAAATTCATTATGTTAAAAAAGTAACGACACTTTCTACTTCCAAAATGCGATAAAAAATCCCAATTTCCACTTCCTTTATTAAACGGGTAGAAAAAAGTAATATTATATTATTTAAATAGGGGGTGAGACACACGCACATACGCTGAGGATACAGCTGAAGTAAAAAGTGTGTATTTATTATTGTTAGAACTGGTTTCGTGGGTAAATAGGACGCCCGCAAAGTTAAAGTGTCTTTTAGCAAATTTGGGACAAATTCAGTGGTGACTTTATGTCTTTTCTCTTAAACTTATACTATGTTGGTTGATGGTGTAAATTTATTTCGGACTTATTTATACTATCAACCAAACATGGTACAAAACTAATACCAAATTTAGTCTTGGGATATCCCATTCAATATGAGATTATTTTATACCGCCTCTCATATGGTATTAATTAGTTTAGAGATATAATCTCAGGACTATAATTCCGGAATAATTATAGCAAAACTAATACCAAAAATAAAAAAATATCATTCTTTTTAAAATGAACTAAAAATAAAAGTAGGTCATTCTTTTTTAAAAGAAAGAGTAGCAAGTAAACGTGGGACAGTGCATGGGACTGATACTGTACGTAGTACTTATCTTGAAGCTCATGCAAAGAGCTATAAATAGTACTGGATATATAGCATGCTACCTTAGAACTTGAGCCTTGTGTAATTTAATCACAGGTAAAATGTTGAGAAAACTAAAATTGTCATCATACCTTGTTTATATAGTCTCCATCTTGTTCATCTACACTTTATGTAGCTCTATATGGAAAGTCTTCTTCTCCATAATAATTATCTTTAAGTTAACAAGCAAATTTATTAGCATACGAAACCAGAATACCAGTAAACTTCCTCCTGGTCCAAAACCATGGCCTTTTGTGGGAAGTCTTCCTGAAATGTTGCTAAGCGATAAGCCAACATTTGCTTGGATACACAAGCTTATGGAGGAAATGGACACTGAAATTGCTTGCATTCGTCTTGGCATTGTCCATGTCATTCCTGTCACTTCTCCTGAGCTTGCTTGCCTTTTCTTGAAGGAGCAAGACAAGGTTTTCTCCTCAAGACCTATTTGCATGTCCGCGAAGCTCGTTAGCAATGGCTACTTGGCCTCAACTTTTGCCCCTATGGGTGATCAATGGATGAAAATGAGACGAATACTCACTTCCCATGTTCTCTCACCAACATATCTTCAATGGCTTTGTCATAAGAGGGACGAAGAAGCTGATCATCTTCTTCGATTCATTTATGGTCTTATTAACCAACGTGGTGATCCTCACCACGTTGTTAACTTGAGGAAAGTGACAAGATATCATTGTGCAAATGTTATTAAGAATATGATTTTCAGCAAGAGATTATTTGTAGACGAGGAAAAAGATGAGGAACAAGTTGATGCACTTTTCACACTTCTTAAATATTTCCATTCTTTTGGTATCTCAGATTACATACCATGGTTAAGTCGATTTGATTTAGATGGTCACAAGGCAATTCTCACGAAAGCATTTGCAACAGCAAGTAAATACACTGATCATGAAGTTGATCAGAGGATTCAGATTTGGAAGAATGGCGAAAAAATTGTGGAAGAAGACATCCTTGATGTTCTTATCATGCTCAAAGATACTAATGGAGATCCATTGTTGAGTGTTAAAGAGATTAAAGCACAAGTCCTCGTAAGTAAAAATATAGATATACTTTCAATCCCCCTAATCATGTGAACGGTATGATAAAATTTTAATATGAGTTTAAGTGATATATATCGGCGGCATAAGTAATTTTACACCATTATATTGATTAGGATACCTTTACTTCTTGTAGCATGTAAATTATCTTATTTTCAAGATTATATATCTCATATTATTTTAAGGAGGCTTACCTATAGCCAACGATATATGGATGTAGCCCTTTGGTACCAGGTTTATCTGAACCTAGGCCAGTACTTTTGGCCGTGATGCATAAATATATGCGTAAAAATACACAAAAATTGCAACAAATCAGATTTAAATCTTGGATCTTCCTCCTTATAGATGTTTTCAGTGACCGGATAGTGTAAGAAGTTGTAGCATGTATGATCTGTATTAATTTCAAGATTACAAATCTTACATTTTAAGAAAATTTACCGATAGATTTCCTTTCAACTAACTTGGTAGTGTAAAAATATTTGTATACTGACGATATACAACTTTTTTGTACCACTAAATTTTATCTCCACGTACCGTTTGGTATATAACTTAAATTCTGTTAATATCGACAGGAATTAATGCTTGCTTCGGTAGATAATCCCTCAAATACAGTTGAATGGACAATGAGAGAAATGTTGAAGCAACCAAAGATAAAGCAAAGGGCCATAGAAGAGATTGACTCAGTGGTTGGGAGCAATAGATTAGTTCAAGAATCGGATTTATCGCAGTTAAATTATGTGAAAGCTTGCATAAAAGAGGCGTTTCGACTACATCCAATAGCTGCATTTAACGCTCCTCATGTGTCTATTAGTGATGCTATTGTGGGTGATCAATACTTCATCCCAAAAGGGAGTTTAGTGTTATTAAGTCGACTTGGACTAGGTCGAAACCCTAGGGTTTGGGAGGATCCATTGAAGTTCAAGCCGGAGCGACATCTATTAGGTATTCGAGATGAAGTAGTTGATCTCACTGATTCGGAGTTACGTGTGTTGTCATTTAGTATTGGACGACGAGGTTGTCCGGCTGTGAAACTTGGTTCTACAATTACTATCATGTTACTTGCTAGGCTTCTTCAAGGATTTACTTGGAGTTTACCATCAAATTCCTCTAATGATGATCCTGTTGGATGTGATGATCTCTTTTCTAACAAGCCACTTGTTTCTATGGCAAAATCACGATTATCCAAGGATATGTACCTTTAATTAATTATGTGAAACTATTAAATATATCATGTTACATTTTTTTTCTAGACTGTATTTTGTCTTGAGCTGAGGATTTAGCGGAAACAGCCTCTCTACGACTCTACCTCATATCTGAGGTAGTTAACAGCCTGAGGTGCACTCTACCGTCCCCAGACCCTACTATGTAAAAATACCACTAGGTATGTTGTTGTTGTTATTAATTATACCATGTTGAATAATATTATTGAAAACAATTGGTTGTAATTCATAATAATTTGTATTTTATTATCTTAAAGTAAGGATCATGTTTGGTCTTATTAATTTTTGGTGCTCAATGTTTTTTTCTCTCACTTATACTTAAGCAATTCTCTTTGTTTGCTCTCTTATTTTTTTAATTTTACATTCTTTCTTCATCACTCACATATTGCTCTCACATCTCACTTGAGTACACTTACAACTCAAATGACCAGGTCTATTTATTGGTGATGATGAAAGGTCTAGTGGAGATAAAAAGGGCAACTCGGTGTACTAAAGCCTTTGTTATGCGCTGTCACACCCCAAGTCCCCACGAGGCGTGATTGGCACCCGAAGCCGATGTGGCCCGAGAGAACCAATCCTTGCTCATGTCTACTCATATGTATGCCATAAGAAACACCACCATCACATAAGGATATAAAGATACTACTCGCGGAAATCATGGAACATGTGAGACATATAAGTACATGAAACTGGGCCGTTAGGGCCATCAAGTCAAAATGGACATTCATCCCTTACATACATATACCCACACCCGTCTACAAAGCCTCTAACAAATACATAAACATAACCATCCTAGGATCGGGACAAGTCCCCGCTGTATATAACATTTACAAAACCAACATAAATGTACACATGACTCGAAAAGCCCCGAACCAACTGGAGCTCACCAATGATCCGCAGATAACTCGTAGCCTACCGTGGAGGTTTACCTGTGCCTGTAGCAAATAAAGTAATTTCCCCCAAGAGGGGTCAGTACGAAGAATGTAAGGCTCTTATGAAACTTCATTAAACATAATGACAATAAGGGAAACCATAGAAGAGAAATTAATCAATGCTGATAAACACTTGTTCTAAATGTCAAATCGTGTGCCTTACATTTATTATATTCCTTACTTGCATTCGTCATCTTTATTAGTCATCCACTTTATTGTGGGTGGTCATCCACTCTTTGGTGGGCATCCACTTTGTTGTGGGTAGGCATCCACTCTATGGTGGGCATCCACTTTGTTGTGGGTAGTCATCCACTCTATGGTGGGCATCCACTTTATTGTGGGTAGTATTAGGGTCCGCTCGAGCTAGGCTTATGTGCCCCTTTGAGTCGTCCCGGTTCTCATTACTTTCTTCCTTTACTTTTGAGAGATTCACACCTTTACTTGTGAGGGATTGATTCATCCACTTATGAGAGATTGACATATTCACTTTTGAGAGATTGATATGTTCACTTGTGAGAGATTGGTACAAACATAATTACAAAATTATAAGACTTTGGAACAAGACATGATTGGAAAATACTCCTCAAGATTAAATAGATTCTCTTGCATCTTACTCTCTTGGGATAGTTCTTTTAAGAAATTACCACGTTATGACATCTTAGGGACTTCAATCAATGAACAAGGGATAAGTGAATCATACTTCATCTAAGAATATGGTACATATGAATAACAATATACGTCACCCTGAATTGATGTACTTCAAGCCTCTCGGAATTGAAACAAGCCCAATGTCAATAGGAACAATATGTTGTAGAAGGATACAAGAAGGGGAACCTTACATACCTTGTATTCTCAATACCAACACACAATCTTAAATGCGTATACAATCGTTCCGTTCCTTCCTTATGTTTCACTCTACAACAAAAATACACAACGGAGCCAATATTAACCACCAACTACTTAATGCATATAATAAGTAACATTCTCATGTTTGCCTTTAAACATGCCATGTCCCACTTGACACAACCATTCATGAAAGTATTATTCCAAAAATTCCATAATATTCCCAACATTGACCAATACATGATAATTGATACATTTCACCATAACACTTCTCCTTTACACTTTCTTATCCATACCACATCACAAATAATCCATCAAAGGACCTCAACACAACTCATAACACATATCGGCCAAACTTCCACAATTTCCACAATTTCCACTTGTAGACAAGAACAAGTTTAATACCAAAAATAACACCATACATGTTCATATTTTGTCCATACCATGCTTTTTCATCAAAGGCACAAGGCCTAATTCAAGTTCAAATCACCAAAATAGCACATCTTTCACCAAAGGCAAAAATACGCTATTCACCATCTTGCCAACACAACTATCATAATATACATACTCTCCCATGCATATAATAGGTTAATCCATGAGAAGAAATACTTACCAAGGCTTGGAATATGTTGATCTTGTCCAAAGAGTCCAAAGGGATATTTTGCTTTAGGGTTTGGAAATAAGAAATATTGAGAAAATATCTTAAAGGCATGAGAGTGTTTGGACAATAAAAATCTGATCTTGGGGCCTTTATATAGACCCCAAGTCAAACTTAGCCACTTGGGAGCAATAATTTGGCAAGAATGGGTCATTTTGCCCTTGGGCCATGTCTTTTAAATTCCATTTTGGGCCTAACTTTGGGCCCAATAACACATATCCATGTGATCCATAACATTTCATGTATTATTCACCATATATCTCATGTCTACAATGTCACGACAATATTCTCTTACGAGATTCTCATTCGTCGTCTCGATCGCAAAAATAGGAATTCTAGTCGCCCTTGGCTTCATTGGACATTTTGGATCACTATTCACATTTCATAATTTGATCATGTAGGAGTATGTAGGAGTGTATTGAAGTGTTTGAAGCTTTAACAACACTCAAAGAACTCCAAAGAACCAAAAGAAACCATCCAAGAAGCGTCGTAGAATTTCGTCGCAAAACGAGCTCGGGAAGGCAAAATGTTTGTTCCTTGCGCCACACCCCCTGAAACAAGGTAGTGACGCAAGTTTTTCTTGCCCTCTGAATCAGTGGCTTGCGCCACACCCCCTGAAACAGGGTAGTGGCGCAAGTTTTGATGCTTTGCTGAATTTTTCGGCCATTTTTCCAACACTTACGTATCGTCCAATACCTTATCAAAACACTACAAAATACTTACTTAGTGATCTTAATCATCAAGTAAACATGATTCCAAGTCACCAAATGAGGTTAGAATGTGTACGAGGCATTCCGCAAATGCTCCACGAAATCACAAAACCCTTCCTACGAAAGGCTAGTCACATGTACCAGGCCAAATTTCAATTTTTCTCATTTTTAACATTTCCAAATACATACTTACAACTCTCGACACCTAAGTAAACATTATTCACTGTCACTAAGTAGGGTTGGGAAAGGACGGGGTGTTACATGCACAGAGTTCGGAGAAGGGTCCAACCTCATCAAGGGTCTATTATACGCATTCTTAATTACCTTACATTTCTATTAGAAGTTGTTTCCAAAACTTAAACCCTGGCCTCCTGATCACATGATAACAACATTACCTGTTAAATTGCACTTTCCACTTATTTCTAGAGTTGTACTTTTAAAAATGCTTCTCACTTGAATCTCACTACATTTTTGAGATTTTCTCATAATTGCATATGGCCTACCCCAAAGGGGCCGCAACACATGTCCTCAAGTTCACCCTCCAAATTAATGGTTCACCCGCTGCCGATCTCACCTTGTACCACCGCAAACGTACTAAGTTATACTTCATCCTGTTGACATAAAGGTCTAACGTATTCAACCAGATAATATTTCCCTAGTAAGAAATCGAAGCATCCATGTTTTTATATTCAACTTCATTGTCAAGGGCACGATATTCTTCCGTGAAATTGGTAAAGTTTTGAACATATAGAGATGAATTAGGTCATGGTGAAAAACTAATAGTATTAGAAGATATGATTGCTTCGATAGAAAATTTGGGATAATATTTCTTAGAAAACTAAAACAAAAAGCAACATAGCAGAGAGAAATATTACAGGAGCTCCTAGTGTAGGATAACTATTGAATAGGAGATCACAATAATAATTGTTTTGACAACAATCTTGATCGTGGTTTTGTTCATTGGATGAAACATCAATAACAATAGAGGGATTGGTTCTTTCTTCCTTGAAAGCCATAACTTAGAGCTAATACACAAAATATAGGACACTTAGTTTAAAAAAATAACAAAACCCTAAAAATAATTAGAGAAAAGTTGATGGAGTTTTGTATATTTGTTAGATAAATTTATTTACCATAAACCTTTGGGAATGGGATTTGTTGTTGTCCTTTTCCTGCATAAATTCGGATTTCTCATAAAATTCGTTTGGTAGTGTTATTATGCTTGACCCTTATACTAAAAATAATAGTTTCACAAAACGATTAGGAGGTCGTTACTCTTTTTTTTTTTTTTTTGACAAAATTATAATTCTAACTTCGCACATGACATGTTGAAGACCGCAAAATTAAAGACATTTTGACATATTGAGTATAATATATTACTACTACTATTTTTTATTACCAAAAAGATAAAAATAAATAACGTTTTACGTCTACGAAAAGTTTCCGTGGGGCTTACATATTTTTGTGGGAATCCTACCTTAACTAGGATTGGGATTGTATCTCTCCTATTCCCAATAAAATATGGAAAGAATAAGTTTCCTTATCATACATCTCTCACTTCTATATATTTGTCTCTAAATCTTTCATTTGTCTAATTTTATTTTGCTTGAACTCAAAAAAATAACAATGGCATATCGAAGTGAAAGTGTGAAGGGAATCAAAATAAGGGTGTTTACGTGGATTCAACACATGATTAAAAATCGTGTTCTTGATCGTCATCACCAATTAGGGTCGTCATCAAGATTTGGATTTTTAGTTTTAAGGGTGAAGAATCAAATTAGGGTTGTAAAACCAAGAAATTGCGGAGGACAGACAAAAATGACAACTTTCAAGAAAAGTGTTCAGCCTTTCAAGATTTGTGAAACTCCAGAGGAGTTTGTTGAAAATATTGATTTTGCTTTGGGGTTATCACATTTGTTCTTTGAAGACACAACTCCTCATTTAGCTAACACAATTTACGATTATTTGTCGAGTAGCTTTGGTAAAAACTTGAGCTTCCTGAGTAATATAGATGATGAGTTTAACAAGATTGTTGTGGCTATAGATGTGGATATGCAGAGCGGAAGATTTGCAATCGGATCACAAAGATCTAAAGAAGTTTGTAAATTTCGATTAACTGATTTGTATGAAACATTGGTGAATGATGGAGACAACCACGAGGACAAAGAAGGCGAGTTTTATGTACAAGTTGATGGGGTTCAAGAATCTTGTGTTGGGACTAGTAAAAAGAGAAGAGTTGATGTGAATATGCCGATGTTGGCTAATGATGGTGATAGAAAGGACAGCGAGGGCGAATTTTATTTACAAGTTGAAGATGGATTTAGTAAAAAGAGGGAAATTGATGTACAAATGATTTTCGTACTTGAAGTAGAGTATACTTTCAATGATCCTGATATTCAAGAAATCTTGGATACTCTCTTGGAATTCTTGACAAAAAAAAGGGGATTTCATAATAAACTTGAGGTTTTTAATGGGAAAATTCAAAAATTTAAGAAAGTGAAAAGTGGATTGAAGATTGTGAAATTGGAAAAGAAGAATGTTGTGAGTTTTGAATCGGGAGATATATGCCCTGTTTGTTTTGAGATTTTTGAAGAAAAATCAATTGCGGTGATTACTCCATGTTCACATATATTTCATAGGAGTTGCATATTCACGTGGCTATCAGAGAACAATACTTGTCCTCTATGTAGAGAAAGTTGTGATGTATGAATAGTTCCTGATGGTCACATTTTTGGTGATTTTTATTTTTTTTCGTATGTAAAATCAAAATTTTCAATTTGTTTCACATCCCTTGTTTTGATATTTGTGTGGTTATAAATCATCTCCTTAAGGATAAAAGGAAAATTTTAAAGCTAAATTGTGGTTCATCGTCTTGATATGTTATTAATTCATTTGCAATAAATAAATTATCCCAAGTTTGGTGGAACATTGGGAGTAACACTTATCCTTCATCGTCTTAATTTTTTTACTAACGATAAAAATACAAAACGTTAAAGTTAAACTTACTTATAAATACAAAAATATGTCATTTTATAAACCAATTAATTAAAAAATAGTATCGCATAAATGGGAGGGAAGGAAACTGTAATTGGGAAAAAAATAATGATTTTATATGTGGTGGTCTATATGTCTTTGTGATCAGTTTGTGACAACCATTGAGAAAATATGAAAAAGTGAGTTTGTGATAGCCACGAGATTGCAATGGTAGGGAATACTTGTGGTGGTTTAATTGAAGAAGCAGAGTTGCAAAAGCTACTTCCATCAAACAAGAATTGCTTCACTTATGTTAGATTTAGTGTGTTTCAGCGTGTGTTATCGTTTGTCGTATTATTTGGTGATAGTCTTGTTGTTTTTTGTTCCTTTACTATTTCTTTTCTAGACTGTTTTTGTCTTGAGTCAGGAGTCTATCGGAAACAACCTCTCTATCTCACCTCTGACGTAGTGGTATGAACTGCGTACACTTACGAAGACTCCACTTTGTGGTAATATATTGGATATGTTGTTGTTGATGTTAGATTTAGTATCCAATTCAGTGGAAATTGTGGACTCTCTGAATCAACCTTTTGATCTTGTGCAATTCAAGAGTTTGTTATCAAAACCAAAGAGATTGGGTCAATAGTTGCCCACCTCTAATTCCATATACAATCAAGAATCAACTAAAACCACCCTAAAGAACTGCCAATCCGAAACAGCTTCAATCTTCAACGAAAAAGCACCAAAACACTTCAAGAGTCAGAGAAAGTAACACAAGTCATAGTTATGCACAAATATTTAAGCTAATCATAATCATGTGGCGGCGTGTTTGCCGCGTGATACCCTTCATCACTTTCATCACTAGTGTGTTCATCTACAAGACCTCAGACCTGACTTCATCAAAGACAAGACGTCGTTCTGTAGGTTGAGGACGGGGATTAGCATCATTAGTACACGGGGTGTAACACCCCGTACTTTTCTAACCTCACTTGATACCTTGGGGTCATATCTACATAGGTGTTGAGATGCCATGAATATGTGTTTTATAGTGTCATTGGTGAAACATTTGATATCGGACTTAACATGTGCGATTAGACCTTCGTAGGAGGTGTTTTGTGATTTCGTGGAGCATTTGGGTGATATCCCGTTTACATTCTAACCTCATTTGGTGACTTTAAGTCATGTTTAATTGATGGTTAAGATCACTAAGTAAGTATTTTGTAGTGTTTTGATAAGGGATTGGACGATACGTAAACATTAGATAAGTGGCCGAAAATTTCAGCACTTTGCTGAAACTTGCGCCACTACCTTGTTTCAGGGGTGTGGCGCAAGCCACCAGCCTGCAGAAACTTCAGAGAAGGCCAGCTTCTTGCGCCACTACCCTGTTTCAGGGGGTGTGGCGCAAGGCACAAACAATGTGCCTTTCCGGAGTCGTTTCGTAACGCAATTCTACGATGGTTTCTTTTGGTTCTTTGGAGTTATTTGAGCATTGTTAAGGATTCAAACACTTCAATATACTCCTACATACTCCTACATGATCAAGTCATGAAATGTGAATAGTGATCCAAAATGTCCAATGAAGCCAAGGGCGGCTAGAATTCCAATTTTTGCGATCGAGGCGACGAATGAGAATCTCGTAAGAGAGTAATGTCGTGACATTATGGAATTATGTAAACATGAGATAGATGGTGATTAATACATGAAATTTGATGGGTCACATGGATATGTATAATTGGGCCCAAAATTAAATAAAAGACTTGGCCCAAAGAGGAAATGACCCATTCTTCCAATAATTGACTAAGTAAACATATCATGTGGTGCCAAGTGTGGCTAAGGATTACTTGAGGTCCATATAAAGTCCCCAAAAATCAGATTTTATTCACAAAGCCTCTCATAACTTTTGGATATTTTCTCAAAACATTTCTTTAAGCTCAAAAGCTCCAAACCCTAAGCAAAATATTCCTTTGGACTCTTTGGACAAGATCAACATATTCCAAGCTTTGGTAAGTGTTTATTCTCATGGATTAACATATTATATGCATGGAAGATTATGTATATTATGCTAGATGTGTTGGCAAGGTGATGAATAGTGTATTTTTGCCTTTGGTGAAAGATGTGTCATCTTGGTAATTTGAACTTGAATTAGGCCTTGTGCCTTTGATGAAAAAGCATGGTATGGACAAAATATGAACATGTATGGTGTTATTTTTGGCATTAAATTTGTTCTTGGCTAAAAGTGGAAATTATGGGATTTTGGCCGATATGTGTTATGAGTTGTATTAAGGTACTTTGATGGATTATTTGTGATGTGTTATGGATAAGAAAGTGTAAAGGAGAAGTATTGTGGTGGAATGTATTGATTTTCATGTATTGGTCAATGTTGGGAATATTATGGAATTTTTGGAATAATAGTATGATCAATGGTTTTGTCAAGGGGAAATGACATGTTTAAAGCCAAACATGTAATTCATTGACATGGTATGCATTTATAAAGTAATTGGTGGTTAATGTGAATTTCGTTATGTATTTGTAGAGTGACACATAAAGAAGGAGAGGGATTATTGTCTACGCATCTAAGGTTGAATAGTCGTATTGCGAATCCAAGGTATGCAAGGTTACTTTGTCCGTATCTTTCTGCGGCAAATAGTGTCCATATTGACATGTCACTAGTTTTATCCCGAAATGTGCTAAGGTATCCGATATCCGTATATCACTAGTCATTGTCATATATTTTTGTAACACCCCGTACCTTCCCAACCCTACTCGATGATAGTGAATAATGTTTACTTAGGTGTCGAGAATCATAAGTATGTACTTGGTAATGTTCAAGATGAGAAAAATTGAAATTTGGCCTTGAACATGTGACGAGCCTTTTATAGAAAGTGTTTTGTGATTTCGTGGAGCATTTGGGCAATACCTCGTACACATTTTAACCTCATTTGGTGACTTGGAGTCATGTTTACTTGATGATTAAGGTCACTAAGTAAGTATTTTATAGTGCTTTGATAAGGTATTGGACGATACGCAAGTGTTGGAAAAATTGCCGAAAAATTCAGCAACACATGGAAACTTGCGCCACTGCCCTGTTTCAGGGGGTGTGGCGCAAGCCTCTGAGATCAGAGAGGGTGCATTTCTTGCGCCACTGGCTTGTTTTGCAGTAGTGGCGCAAGGAACAAATTTTTGACCCTTCCGGAGTCGTTTCGTAACGCAATTCTACGACGCTTTCTAGATGGTTTCTTTTGGTTCTTTGGAGTTATTTGAGCATTGTTAAAGGTTCAAACACTTCAATATACTCCTACATACTCCTACATGATCAAATCATGAAATGTGAATAGTGATCCAAAATGTCCAATGAAACCAAGGGCGACTAGAATGTCTAGTTTTGCGATCGAAAGGACGAATGAGAATTGTTTAAACGAATATAGTCGTGACCTTATGGAATTAGGGAAACATGAGAGATATGGGGAATAATACATGAAATTTCATGGGTTACATGGATATGAGTTATTGGGCCCAAAGTTAGGCCCAAAATGAAATAAAAGAATTGGCCCAAAGGGGCAAAAAGACCCATTCTTCCACTTTGACCACATTAATTGCCAAAGAAAAGGCTAAGCTTGACTTGGGGTCTATATAAAGGCCCCAAGATCAGATTTTTAGCATCAAACCTCTCATCACTTTTGGATATTTTCTCAAACATTTCTTTCTTTTCCAAACCCTAAAGCAAATAAACCCTAAGGCATACTTGGACAAGATCAACATATTCCAAGCTTTGGTAAGTGTTTATTCTCATGGATTAACATATTATATGCATGGAAGATTATGTCTATTATGCTAGATGTGTTGGCAAGGTGGTGAATAGTGTATTTTGCCTTTGGTGAAAGATGTGTCATCTTGGTAATTTGAACTTGAATTAGGCCTTGTGCCTTTGATGAAAAAGCATGGTATGGACAAAATATGAACATGTATGGTGTTATTTTTGGCATTAAACTTGTTCTTGTCTAAAAGTGGAAATTATGGAATTTTGGCCGATATGTGTTATGAGTTGTATTAAGGTGCTTTGATGGTTTATTTGTGATGTGTTATGGATAAGAAAGTGTAAAGGAGAAGTATTGTAGTGAAATGTATTGATTTTCATGTATTGGTCAATGTTGGGAATATTATGGAATTTTTGGAATAATAGTATGATCAATGGTTTTGTCAAGGGAAATGACATGTTTAAAGGCAAACATGTAACTCATTGACATGGTATGCATTTGTAAAGTAATTGGTGGTTAATGTGAATTTCGTTATATATTTATGTTGTAGAGTGACACATAAAGAAGGAGAGGGATTATTGCTACGCATCGAAGGTGGTATATTTGTATTGTGAATCCAAGGTATGTAAGGTTACCTTGTCCGTATCTTTCTGCGGCAAATAGTATGCACATTGACATCTCACTAGTCCTATCCCGAAATGTGCTAAAGTATCCCATATCCGGTTATCAATGGTCATTGTCATATATTTCTTACTCATTGAGCAATGGTGAATCTCATGTCTCATATTCATGGTTAATGTTCCAAAATGTTCCAAAGGTTAATGTTGCGATACTCCAATAGTAGTCATACTCATGTCTCTTGTCCCATAATGATTGTCCAATGGCTTTAATGGTGTTATGTTTCCCATAAAGTTTATTCACATGTAGTTTATTTTGGTTATGGTTCCAAAGCTTCCAAATGTTATGTCAAATGAATGTATAAATCTTTCACAAGTAATGGTATTAATCTCAAAGTAAGAAAAGAAGTAAGAATGAAGTAATGTGTATTGATTGTGTTCATGGGTGTTATCCATGGGGTACAAATACCCGCATGATGATGATAGTTTATCCACGGGGTGCAAATACCTGCGTGATGATGGCCATTTATCCATGGGGTGCAAAGGACACCTGCATGACGATATGATCTTATCCATGGGGTAATACCTGCATGACGATGCTATGTTATCCATGGGGTGATAAGAACACCTGCATGATGAGGGCCCTCACAGTATATGAACAATGTCAAAGTAAAGTAAAGACAAGAGAAAGAATGAATGTAATATACATGGTTTCCAAAGTACAGTTGTGATTTATCTATATTGGTTATGCATTTGAACTTGAGTTCTTGACATATTTCTATATCTTACAGTTTCATTTGAGCCTTACATACTCAGTACATTCTTTGTACTGACCCCCTCGGGGGATTTACCTTACTTGCTGCAGGCGCAGGTCCTAGTAGGCCTCCACAGTAAGTTGCCAGCTGTTTGCAGTTCATTGGTGAGCTCCAGTTAGTTCGGGGCTTCTCCGAGTCACTGTTGTACATGTGTTTTGCTTCTGTACATGTTATATAAAGCGGGGACTTGTCCCGACTTTTTGTTAATTTTGGTCAATGCACTTGTTAGAGGCTTTTGTAGACGGATGTGGGTGTATAAGTATGTAAGTACATGTTGTTTTGACTTAATGGCTCAAACGGCCAAGTTTTACATACATAGCTATGGCTCATGTTTTCATGTCTATGACGTCCGCATAGTTGCACAAGGAATAATAAGATTCATAGGAGATTATGTACGCGAATGTTCATAAGCAAAGGTTGGTTCTCTCGGGCCATATCGGCTTCGGGTGCCAATCATGTCCCGATCGGATCCGGAGCGTGACAAAAGTGGTATCAGAGCAGTTCGTTCTAAGGGTGTCTGCAAAGCCGTGTCTGAGTAGAGTCTTACTTATCGATGTGTTGTGCACCACATTTATAAGTAGGAGGCTACGGGACATTTAGGATGTTGTTTCTTTTCTTCATTCTAGATCGTGCAATAGAGCCAATGTTGTAAGTTGCATTGTATCTGATCTTGGTCATTGTTTTTCTTTGGTATAGTCAAAAATGCCGAACACTAGAAGAGAAAAAGGAAAAAGTAAGCTGATAGATAGAATTGTTGGTGGAGGAACCAGTATACCACCACCTGACCAAGTTCATCAAGCTGATATTGAGCCGAAATTTGTGTCACGAGCTTCCTCCACTCCCTCTGTACCAGAAGAGTCGAGTAGGAGAAGCGTACCTGTAGAACCACCAGTCAATACTACGGACCAAGATTTGAAAAATGCAGTTCAGCTGTTAACACAGTTAGTGGCAGCCCAGAGTCAAGGACGAGCTGGTCCAATGACACATGATGATGATGCGGTTAGAGTGGCAAGCCGCAGAACACAGGACTTTCTAAAATTGGACCCTCCTATATTCACTGGGTCAGACGTGCAAGCAGATCCACAGGACTTCGTGGATCAAATCCAGAGAGCTTTGGAGGTAATGCATGTAACCGGAGTAGAAACGGTTGAGCTAGCAGCTTATAGGTTGAAGGGAGAGGCTATATTGTGGTATGAGGAATGGAAGAAAGTTCGAGGTATTGTTGCAAACCCACCTACGTGGGAAGAATTTAAAGCGACATTTCTGGATCACTATCTTCCCTATGAGATCCGTGAGGCTCGTGCGGATCAGTTTTTAAATTTACGTCAAGGAAATATGAGTGTGAGAGAGTACAGTTTGCAGTTTAATTCCTTGGCACGATATGCACCAAATGTGGTGGCCACGATGGAAGATAGAGTACATAGATATGTGGACAGATTGGAGCCTTATTTGGTACGGGACTGTACTATCGCTGCCTTAAATAGAGATATGGATATAGCGAGAATCCAGGCCTTCGCGCAGAAAATGGAAGACCAAAGGCAAAGAAAGAGGGTACAAAAATCGGAGGAAGGGCCAGTGAAACGGGCAAGATCCATGGGGCAGTCTATAGTGTCCCCAGGAGGATCTGGATCTCAAATGTTACCACCTAGACCCTCATTCTCTTATGCTACACCAGGCGCTCCATCTCACTCTCGAGGATTCAGGGACAGTCATATTGGGCAGAGTGGTAGGATGCCAGAGTCACAGACAGCAGGGTCTTCTCGCCCACTGTGCCAGTTTTGCAGACGTTTTCATGAAGGGGAATGTCGAAGGGGAACGAATGCTTGTTATTGGTGTGGTATGCCGGGTCACCTAATGAGAGACTGTCCACGACGAGGCTTGGGTAGTATGGTACGACCTACGGGATCTACTGCGGCATCATCAGCATCGGTTCCTTCTTTAGGTCGAGGTGTGCAATCTGTTAGCCGTGGCAGAGGTGCCGGAGGAGCAGCTAGTACTAGTGGGGTCCAGAATCGCATTTATGCTTTAGTGGACCGACAGAATGAGGGAACATCTCCTGACGACGATACAGGTATTTAGGTATATTACCATGATGTATATGCATTGAATGACCCGTATTCTCCCTTATGATATATCATACCATTGATTGTGGAACGAATTTGAAAGAAACCAGATTTACTAGTTATGTTAATTGGAGTCTAGACACACTCTTAAAAGTGTTACTTATGAAAGGTACAATGGAATTCAGAAAGAAGGGAAAAAGTGAACCTATTATAACATGTCATGTGAAATTGTTGAAAGTTTAGAAGAGTTTCCTCACATAGTCGTTCCATAGAAATATACAAAGTTTGGAGGACCTCACTAGGGAATACAAGTATGAAGGTTAAGACATAAAGACTATGAAAGTATCCATGAGCCTTAAGTGTTTATGTGTGTGTATGCTAGTATAGGGATGCATGTGCATCTGAGCGACATCGTTAACATTCGAGGACGAATGTTTCTAAGGGGGGAAGAATGTAACACCCCGTACCTTCCCAACCCTACTCGATGATAGTGAATAATGTTTACTTAGGTGTCGAGAATCATAAGTATGTACTTGGTAATGTTCAAGATGAGAAAAATTGAAATTTGGCCTTGAACATGTGACGAGCCTTTTATAGAAAGTGTTTTGTGATTTCGTGGAGCATTTGGGCAATACCTCGTACACATTTTAACCTCATTTGGTGACTTGGAGTCATGTTTACTTGATGATTAAGGTCACTAAGTAAGTATTTTATAGTGCTTTGATAAGGTATTGGACGATACGCAAGTGTTGGAAAAATTGCCGAAAAATTCAGCAACACATGGAAACTTGCGCCACTGCCCTGTTTCAGGGGGTGTGGCGCAAGCCTCTGAGATCAGAGAGGGTGCATTTCTTGCGCCACTGGCTTGTTTTGCAGCAGTGGCGCAAGGAACAAATTTTTGACCCTTCCGGAGTCGTTTCGTAACGCAATTCTACGACGCTTTCTAGATGGTTTCTTTTGGTTCTTTGGAGTTATTTGAGCATTGTTAAAGGTTCAAACACTTCAATATACTCCTACATACTCCTACATGATCAAATCATGAAATGTGAATAGTGATCCAAAATGTCCAATGAAACCAAGGGCGACTAGAATGTCTAGTTTTGCGATCGAAAGGACGAATGAGAATTGTTTAAACGAATATAGTCGTGACCTTATGGAATTAGGGAAACATGAGAGATATGGGGAATAATACATGAAATTTCATGGGTTACATGGATATGAGTTATTGGGCCCAAAGTTAGGCCCAAAATGAAATAAAAGAATTGGCCCAAAGGGGCAAAAAGACCCATTCTTCCACTTTGACCACATTAATTGCCAAAGAAAAGGCTAAGCTTGACTTGGGGTCTATATAAAGGCCCCAAGATCAGATTTTTAGTATCAAACCTCTCATCACTTTTGGATATTTTCTCAAACATTTCTTTCTTTTCCAAACCCTAAAGCAAATAAACCCTAAGGCATACTTGGACAAGATCAACATATTCCAAGCTTTGGTAAGTGTTTATTCTCATGGATTAACATATTATATGCATGGAAGATTATGTCTATTATGCTAGATGTGTTGGCAAGGTGGTGAATAGTGTATTTTGCCTTTGGTGAAAGATGTGTCATCTTGGTAATTTGAACTTGAATTAGGCCTTGTGCCTTTGATGAAAAAGCATGGTATGGACAAAATATGAACATGTATGGTGTTATTTTTGGCATTAAACTTGTTCTTGTCTAAAAGTGGAAATTATGGGATTTTGGCCGATATGTGTTATGAGTTGTATTAAGGTGCTTTGATGGTTTATTTGTGATGTGTTATGGATAAAAAAGTGTAAAGGAGAAGTATTGTAGTGAAATGTATTGATTTTCATGTATTGGTCAATGTTGGGAATATTATGGAATTTTTGGAATAATAGTATGATCAATGGTTTTGTCAAGGGAAATGACATGTTTAAAGGCAAACATATAACTCATTGACATGGTATGCATTTGTAAAGTAATTGGTGGTTAATGTGAATTTCGTTATATATTTATGTTGTAGAGTGACACATAAAGAAGGAGAGGGATTATTGCTACGCATCGAAGGTGGTATATTTGTATTGTGAATCCAAGGTATGTAAGGTTACCTTGTCCGTATCTTTCTGCGGCAAATAGTATGCACATTGACATCTCACTAGTCCTATCCCGAAATGTGCTAAAGTATCCCATATCCGATTATCAATGGTCATTGTCATATATTTCTTACTCATTGAGCAATGGTGAATCTCATGTCTCATATTCATGGTTAATGTTCCAAAATGTTCCAAAGGTTAATGTTGCGATACTCCAATAGTAGTCATACTCATGTCTCTTGTCCCATAATGATTGTCCAATGGCTTCAATGGTGTTATGTTTCCCATAAAGTTTATTCACATGTAGTTTATTTTGGTTATGGTTCCAAAGCTTCCAAATGTTATGTCAAATGAATGTATAAATCTTTCACAAGTAATGGTATTAATCTCAAAGTAAGAAAAGAAGTAAGAATGAAGTAATGTGTATTGATTGTGTTCATGGGTGTTATCCATGGGGTACAAATACCCGCATGATGATGATAGTTTATCCACGGGGTGCAAATACCCGCGTGATGATGGCCATTTATCCATGGAGTGCAAAGGACACCTGCATGACGATATGATCTTATCCATGGGGTAATACCTGCATGACGATGCTATGTTATCCATGGGGTGATAAGAACACCTGCATGATGAGGGCCCTCACAGTATATGAACAATGTCAAAGTAAAGTAAAGACAAGAGAAAGAATGAATGTAATATACATGGTTTCCAAAGTACAGTTGTGATTTATCTATATTGGTTATGCATTTGAACTTGAGTTCTTGACATATTTCTATATCTTACAGTTTCATTTGAGCCTTACATACTCAGTACATTCTTCGTACTGACCCCCTCGGGGGATTTACCTTACTTGCTGCAGGCGCAGGTCCTAGTAGGCCTCCACAGTAAGTTGCCAGCTGTTTGCAGTTCATTGGTGAGCTCCAGTTAGTTCGGGGCTTCTCCGAGTCACTGTTGTACATGTGTTTTGCTTCTGTACATGTTATATAAAGCGGGGACTTGTTCCGACTTTTTGTTAATTTTGGTCAATGCACTTGTTAGAGGCTTTTGTAGACGGATGTGGGTGTATAAGTATGTAAGTACATGTTGTTTTGACTTAATGGCTCAAACGGCCAAGTTTTACATACATAGCTATGGCTCATGTTTTCATGTCTATGACGTCCGCATAGTTGCACAAGGAATAATAAGATTCATAGGAGATTATGTACGCGAATGTTCATAAGCAAAGGTTGGTTCTCTCGGGCCATATCGGCTTCGGGTGCCAATCATGTCCCGATCGGATCCGGGGCGTGACAATTTTCTACTCATGGATCATTTGTGAATCTCATGTCTCATATTCATGGTTAATGTTCCGAAAGCTCGAATGAAGTTACGTTCCAATATTCCAATAGTGCCTATACTTGTGTCTCTTGTTCATGGCTTATTGTCCAATGATTCCAATGGTATCATGGTGCTAGTAATGTTATATTTCTCATGATATTTATTCACATGTCCTTCACTTATTGGTCAATGATTCAAAGCTTCCAACAATGTTATGTTCCAAAGTTCCAAAGTGATGTTATGACTATCAAAGTATCAATCTCAAAGTAATGAACAAAGTAATGCAAATGTGGTCAATGATAAAGTACGGGTGGCAAGTCTAGGGGCGTAAGCCTAGCTCGACTCGATCCCGAGATATGGATTTATGGGTGGCAAGTCTAGGGGCGTAAGCCTAGCTCGACTCGATCCCGATGCATTGATGTATGGGTGGCAAGTCTAGGGGCATAAGCCTAGCTCGAATCGATCCCAACACAATGACATGATATGAAAGACCCACTGATCAGTCGGGGCCTGGGTACATTGTGACATATGTGATAACAAGTGAGTATTGATTGTAAAGAAAGTGACAAAAGTAATGAAAGCAATCCATTTGGTTCCCAAAATGCAACATGGTGACTTATTCACATTGATTATTCATATGTTTTGAGTTCATTGACATATTCATTGAAATATTCATGTGTTGTACAGTTTCATCTGAGCCTTGCATACTCAGTACTTATTTCGTACTGACCCCTCTCGGGGAATTTACCTTACTTGCTGCAGGCGCAGGTCCCAGTAGGCCTCCTCAGTAGATTGCCAGTGTTAGCGGTTCTTTGGTGAGCTCCAGCTCATTCGGGGCTTTTTCGAGTCAGAGTGTATATATGTTTTGGTATTGTACATAATGTGTAAAGCGGGGATTTGTCCCGACTCTTGGTTTGTATTGGTCAATGCTCTTGTTAGAGGCTTTGTAGACGGATGTGGGTGTAACAGTGTAAAAGACATATGTTGTTTTGACTGGATGGCCTCAACGGCCAAGTTTCATATGTATGTATAAAGTTGTCCCATGTTTTCCTTTATTCATCTTTCATGTTCTTATGCAATGGTGGTTATGATTATGAGATGCATATGAGTGAACATAGGCAAAGGTTGGTTCTCTCGGGCCTTATCGGCTACGGGTGCCAATCACGTCTCGATGGGATTCGGGGCTTGACACGGGGAATCAGAAATGCCCCTGTAGCAAGTAATGCGTCTAATTGGGCCTTAAACTCTGCAAATCGCTTGTCCCACAGCCTATTATTAGCCTCTAAAGCTTCGTTCCTCAGCCTAATCTTAGCCTCTTATTGAAAGAACTAAAGCTAATGCATGCATTATTTTTTTTAATACACTCTACCAAACAACCCCTAAATGTAACACTTTTTTTTTATAATAGGGCCTCAAGGCCATTTTTATTAAAACAAAACATGAAGTCTTACACATGACCGAGCCCAAAAAGACTTGCATATATTTGTATTGAGTGAAGGTTATCTCCATCTCCGCCTGTATAAAAGGTATTGTGCTCCACTCCTTATCAAGGCCATGATTCAGATTCTTGCTTTTGTATGTGACCAAAGCTTTAAAATGCCCCACATCATTGATGTTTCCTGTTGTATATTCCTCTGTCTAAATCTCTTCTTCATCTTGGAACAATTGGCTTTCAACTAAATATAAAATTTGGTACTTGTGACTTGTCAAAATAGATTAGTATTCTGCCCCGTTTTGGGAGCTCTGTGAATTCCCTGAATTGTTGCTTAGTAGGTTCATCCATAGCTAGATTAGCTAAGTAGTCCACCACTGTATTTCCTTCTCTATATGTATGAATTATCTAAACTCTACATTGTTCCATGAATGCTTTAATGTGCTCCACTATTCTGTTGATGTGACATGGTATCATCTTGTAAAACTTTTTTCATTAAAAGTGAATCTGGTTTTATGATGCAATCCTCAAAACCTGGTGCAACACTAAAAGCTAACGCCTCTTTGATGGCTACTGCCTCTGATTCTGTGTTTGTAGTATCTGGAATTAACTCAGCTTGTGCAAAAATTAACTCCCCACTGTAATTTTTAATACAAAAACCATAGGAGCTTCTTCCCGGATTTCCCTTACTAGCACCATCAGTGTTACATTTAACTGTGCCTAGTGGTGGGGGTTTCCAAACTACCATTCTATGGTGAATTCTATTCCTTTGTCTATCAAGATATTCAATAATAGCTAGCCATTGAGCTGGTAATTCCTTCATTCCAGGGAACATGGACTTGGCCAGCTTCCATATATTAGTGTTTACCTGATGAAAAAGTCTCTCAAAACTGATTCTTCCTTCATGTTTGTGAGTGTTTCTACTTCTCCAAAGATCCCATATAATGATGCTAGGGACTGCAGTCATCACTTTTCTGAGTTTATCTGAGCACTTCAAGGTCCACCATTTAACTACCATTTGAGATAGTTGTAGTTCTTCACATCTAATACCTGCACAATTAGCAAACTTTCTCCAAAGTTGAGCAGCTATTGGAGAGGTTAGAAAAACATGAGACATAGTCTCCATCATAGGGTTGCTACAACAATAGCATCTGGATGGCATACTTACGCCCATTCTCTTCACTGTATCATCCTTAGATAATCTGAATTTCCAAGCTCTCCATAGAGTAAAAGACCTCTTGAAAGGGAGCCTTTTAATCCACATCTTCCTGTAAATCTCTTCCTTTTCCTCTCTATGTCTAATATAATGCCAAGCGCTTTTAACAAAGAATCTACCACTCTGTTCTAATATCCACACTGGTTTATCCAGTTCCTCTATACCATTAGGGGGCCGGGGTCGAATGGTAGTGGTAATGTGATGCACTATCTCCTCCGGTAAATATTCATTTAATAGCTCCACTTTCCACCCTTGAGTATCTGCAAATTGCTTTGCTCCACTTACTTTCCACCCTTGAGTATCTGCAAATTGCTCTGCTCCACTTTCCACCCTTGAGTATCTGCAAATTGCTTTACTTCCACTTCCTAATCTTCTACGGCTTAAGGTATCGCATAATATAGTGCTCCCAGGGATGTCCAGTTCTCAAAACTAGAAACTAGATTCTCCATTTCTAATTTTTCATAGAATCTGATGTTCAACAAGTTCCCTTACTGTAAGCATTCTTTTCCAAGTCTGAGAAGCACATCTTGCACTAGCAATCACTGGGTGGAGCTTCTTGAAGTATTTTTTTAACATATATGAACTCGATGGAGTAGGATTAACTCTGAAATTCCACCATAATTTGCAAAAAAGTGCATTAGACATATCATACAAGGATCTAAAACCAATACCTCCTTCTTTCTTTGGTAGACACAGGTCCTCCCATTTCACCCAATGTCTTTTTTTGCTTTATTCGTTGCTGCCCCAAAAAAACCTGTTAAACAATCTGTGAAGCTGGTTGATGACTCATTTTGGGGGAGTGAAGGCTGACATCAAATGCAAGGGCATTCTCTGTAAAACATGAGCAATAAGGATTGCTCTTCCCCCAAAAGATAGCATCTTTCCCTGCAAAAATTGAATTTTGTTTGCAATCTTTTTGACCATATAATCATAATGAGAGATCTTATTCTTGCTATAGAAAATAGGATACCCAAGATAAATGAAAGGAAAGTTGTCCTGTCTGATTCTAGAGATCTTCTTGATTCTTGCTACTATTTGAGGGGCAGTTTTCTCATGAACATAGAAGGCACTCTTGTTCAAGTTAATAAGCTGCCCAGAGACATTTTCATACTTCTTCAATATCTTTATCATCTTCTTCAACGATTTCTCTTCAGCAGTAGTAAACAGTATGGTATCATCAGCATATTTAACATAATTAATAGTAGATAATTAAGAGCGTTAAAGATTTTATTTTAATTTTCTTTTTTAATATAGTACATAAATGTAAAATAGGAGAATAAAGGGGGGGAAAAGGAGAAAAAAGATAATTATATTTTTATAGGTGGATATTTTTTTTTAATATTGATCATTAAACGAATTCATCCTTTTTGGCTCTTTTCACTATTTTTCTTTTTTTTCATTTAATTCACTCTAATTCTCTTTGATTTTTTATTTTTATTTTTTAATCAAAAACTCAATTATTATATTTAAATCTCCAATTGAGTATTTTTTTTCTTAAAGAACAAAAAATAAATCTACCATGCTGTGAGGCTTTTGTCAGGTCATTTTGGCAATAGATTATTTATATAAATGAATTCTTTTAGAAAAAATAGGAATATATATATAAATGAAATCCAATTTCGTGCCACAAACTTTTTTTATTGGTTGACATATTTTCATTCTAGGTTATGAGATGCAAATTTTTTTATTGTTGATACTTCAAGAAAAAAAAAGTGGGCTTTAGTGATATATCATATCATCCGAATTAGAGAAAATTGAACAAAAAGAAGAAAAGTAAAGAAAAGAGCCAAAAATGATGAATCATTGGCCCAAGAACTATGAGCCAGGTTTTATGTTAGCAACAAAATAATCAATTGAAGATATTTTCCGTTGCCCATGATACATATAATGCAAAACTTTGTAATAAAGTCTTGTTCTTGGAGGGTACATATCTTGTATTTGAAGAAATTATTAATTGAAAAATACTAAAATAAGCAACAAAATTTTATCTTTATATATTTGTATATCATTCAAACTTCTATACTTCGCCAAACTAATCTGACAATCTCTCTTTATGAATCTTCCAAGACCATTAAACTTCCGTCTTTATCTTGACGAACTTGTGTTTGGCTATTATGACACAAGAAGAAATTCTGAAGAATATTTCTATGATCTTCATCAAAATGACAGTCATACCGTCACATGAAAAAGATGGAAAGCAAAGCAAAAAAGGAGAGAACAAAATACTATTAAAGAAGAAGAAGGAGAAAATGCAAATGAGTATCCAACAACTCCATAGATGATTGGTATTTATAGATTGGTTAATCTATAAGAATTAAGTATAATGAAGTTGAGAATACATGTCATTTAAATAGAGAATGCAAATAGGTGGAGGTTTTTTTTTATAACTCATGAGATATAATTAGATATAGTAAAAATGATAGAATTTTTTTTAATTAATAAACAAATTGATTGATAAAAAGAATGAAGGAAATTAAAAAAAATTAAAAAAAAGAGAAAAAAGATAAATAGGAATGGAGGTCATAGAAAGATGTCACATCACCTTGTCTTGATTCCCCGTTATATATATATATTGATTGATTAGTCATTGTATGTTTCTTTTGTAGCAAAGTCATGACAGACAAACTAACTAAAATTATATATTCAAACTTTTCAGTGCTTTTCTGTAGAGTATGCGTTTTGTACTTTGAACATATGTTTTTTTTGTTCTATTATTTTTTATGATTCGCACTTTAACGTTTTTATTTTCTTGCAAAATAATAAAATCATTATTTTAAAAAAAATAGTACTATGAGCTATCATTATTGTTTTTGATTTTTCTTAACTCTTGGTATTCTCGGCTTACTTATCAAGACTGAGCTAAGATAAGTGCCATCATGACCTCAATTTTTGGGTCGTGACAGGACCACAAGCACTATCCTTATTTAGATCAAAGACAACCTCTCCCACTTCCTCCATTTCTGGTGCTCTTACTACTCTATCATTATCTTCTTCTGTTATGACCCTTGGAACGTGGTCAAGCATTGAGAAATTTTCTGGTCTGGCAGTCTCCTTAAATTGTTCCTGAAACACTCTGATTGCCTCCTCTCCTATATGCTGAGTGTTCTCAAAGCTTTCCCCTTGCTCATTTTCTATTTTCTGCAGCATTAGCTTCCTTCTTCTACCCTTTACATATGCGTGAAAGAATTTTGTGTTTCTTTCTCCATCCTTAAATCATTGAATCCTTGCCTTCTGTTTCCAGTAGTCCTCCTCTGTCTTCTGAAACTTCTTCAACTTCTTCAACTCAGCTTCTGCATTTCTTAAATCAGCTCTATTCTCCTCAGACAGATTAATTTCCAGCTGCACCAACTTCATTTTTCACCACATCCTCCAGTGTAGAAAGCCTTTGAAAAATATTACCATATGTGTTTTTGCTCCATAGTGTCAAAGCCTTTTTTAAACTTTTTCAGCTTCTCTTGAAAAACATGAAAAGGTGTTCCTTCAGTACTCATTTCCCAGACCTTCTGAACCTCCCTTTTAAAAGACTGATGCTTAACCCAAAAATTTAGAAATATGAAAGGTTTGATCACTGGCTCCTGATTTGTTTTACACATGACATGCAATGGAGCATGATCTGATCCCTCTCTTATTAAGTGTTGAACTTCACTATCAGAAAATTCTTGCATAAACTCTTGATTATCAAAAACTCTATCCAATCTTTTGAATATGCACTTCCCTTCAATTCTACCATTTCATCAAGTTTATAAGCTACCTGTAAAAATGTATCTCACTTAATGCACAATTGTTTATGCAATGAGCAAAATTCATCACCTCCTGCTGAGTTACTGGTAGACCTCCTAGCTTTTCAGTTTCATCAAGGATTACAATGAAATCTCCTCCTACTAGCCATGACACAGAAATAGCTTCAGCATAATTTTCTAGATCCTCCCAAAGTTCAAGCCTTTTCAAAGCACTACACCTAGCATAGACTGCTGTTATAGCTACTTTTTTTTGACTAACTTCATGACAAAATTTTATAGTGATTTGTTGATGGGTATCACTCGGAACATCTCCTTTCCAATCTGCATCCCAGAATACCCATATTTTGCCAGAGAAATTGACTGCAGCATTCTCCATTTCTAGCTTAGAAGTGTCATTCGGCCTTTTTTCTATGGAAGTCCATTTCACTGAAATGTAATGATGGGGCGCATGTGGGTAGAGATTTTAGATGCTACGATACTTTTTAAGATAAAAAAGTTTTATTTTAAAAAAATAAATAGAATGAAGAATGAATAATAAAGGAGGGATATAGTTTCATCGAAACATTATATCTTAGTTTTTTAAAAATAACTTTTGTTGTTTCTTAAAATCACTCATTTTTTCTAAAAAGTGTGGTTAAACACACTCATTTTTTTAATTAAAAGTACTTTTGACCTCCTCAAAATTTAGCCAAACAGGCTTTAATGCTTAACAATACACTAAAGATGGAAATAATCATAGAAGAAAACAAAGTACATCTATAATCGATTTCATAAACTTTACAGAAAATTAAATTTATTTTTCAGTAAATGCAACCATATCTGTTAATTATTCAACGTAAATTACCACAAGCAATCCTTCAAACGCATTTTATAGCAAAGTACAACGCAATATGAATATATAAAAAAATATAATATATGGTCGGTCATTTCCAATAAAAACCAGGACCAGCAGCACACTCAAATGAACAAATGATATATCTAAACAACTAACTACTTAAAATTTATTAATGGACTATTCCATTAGCACATGCTTTTGTAGTCCACCTTTCCATTTTCTTAGAAGCAAAATCTGTAGTGAAAGAAAATAAGAGAACAAGTAAGCACTAAGAGGAACCTCTAAAAATAGTAAAAATTTACAAACTTGCAGTACTTCTCGAATATGTAATTTTAATTTCTAAATTTTTATTTTTAAAGATTGAATTGAATGTTTAATTTACCTTTAAAGATTAATTAAATTAACTCTCGATAAGATCAATAAAAAATGTCACATAAATTAGGATGGATGAAATAGTTACATAATAAGGCGTAAGCTATTTTCCAAGATACATTTTATACCTCAATTAAACGTTCAACAACTCAAAATATCCATATTTGAAATATATGTGTACATACTAATATACTAAAAAGTGCTTTAGTAAAAATTAAACCACATAAATTTGTCTTTCAACAAATGAAAAAAAAAAAGTCCTTTAATTTGATATGAAATTATAATTAAGTAATGCAATTGACTTACCTTGATTAAAGTAAAGCTCTATTATTTTCGGCACAAACAGAAGGTGAGACCTTTAGATTCAGTCTCTGATTCTGATTCTGGGTTATTTTTGACATGTTTAGCCCTGCATAACATTTAGAAAATTGTTCCTCCCGAGACAAATTATTTTAAAAAATAAATAGAAGTAGAGTAATTATAAAGTTGCTTTCATAATACAAACCATAGTCTATCACCCTCGTAATTGAAGTACCTGTTACAATTAAAAGAAAAAAAGATTCAACAATCAGTTTCTAATATATTAGTAGCTCACAATGGAAGAAGGGGGTCAAAAGGATGTGTATAATTAATAATTATCTATTTATTGTTAATTAAAACGAATGAATTAATGGAGCAAAATTACATTAACAAAAAGATTTACTTAAAACACTATTCCTTCTGTTCCAATTTATGTGATATTTTTCACTTATCGAGAGTCGATTTGTCCAATTTTTTAAGCTAAATTGAATTTGATCAACTCAACATTTCAAAATTTAGATATTTAATAACTATACAAAAGCACTATAATGTACAATTATTCCCAATTTCCCATGTTAATACGATGAAATCATATAATTTAAATATTGATCAAAATTGACATAACTTAGGTAATAGTCTATAACAGAGGAATAAAGACTTAACTCATATACATTAATTAATAAGGTTAAAAAAAAAGTTGTACGATCCATGTCTATGTATTTTGTATTTTAACTTGTGAGGTAATTAATTAACCTGCTTTTTACAGATTATTAAATAAAGATATCCTCTAGCCTGACTGATAAAAATAAAACTCATGTGCCTAATGAATAATCTCATTCTTTTACATGGTTATACATAATTATTTTCTATGCGACTGGTAATAATAACAATATGACACCTAACTTGTCACAACAAATTAAATTATTTTAGTAATGCTAAAAATAATTAGGTTCTAGATGGAAAGTAAAAGCAAGAGGTAAAGGGCGAAGAGATGTACAATAATCCTACTCTGTAGAAAACATAAGCGTACGTCACATGAACAGGAGCAAAAGCAACTGAAAAATTATAAGAATTAGTATTAATATTAGAACAATAATCTGTGCTCGATAAGTGAAAGAAATTATTACGTAGGAAATTGTAGACAATAATAGAGAAAGGAAAACAAACTTGGGCGAATGACCGATTTCCATATGTTATTGATCATAGGATTCATGGTAAACTGAAACTGCTGCAGCAAGGAAAAAACTTTAGAATAAGAGAAAATATGGTGCTAATTGTGCTATGTTATATAAATCTAAAGCCGTGGGAAAAGTAGGTTACAATATATATAAAACCCTGATTTATTTTTATTTGCTATTTTTGGTGATAACTAATCTAAATCCTAACTCACCTAGGAATCCCGCTTTTAATGCATCAGGAAAGTAAAATATAATAAATAATGAACAATGGACTGTTTTCGTTTTATTTTTAGAAAAAAAGACGTAGAAACCTTCTTTGGTCAAGCATCCGAGCCCAAGTCAGGTTTGGGAGTCGGATCTCGAGTCGAGGTCGGATTTTAGGTCATGTATCTTGGATCAAGGTTGAGAGTTGGGTCTCAGGTCAGGAGTCGGGGGTTGGGGTTCGGAGTTGAGTCTCGAATTGAGGTCGGGAGTCAGGTCCCGAGTCGAGAATTGGGAGTCAGGGTCGGGAGTCAGATTCCGGGTTAGTGTCGGAAATCGATACACGAGACTTGAGTTAGTGTGGAAAGTTGAGGTGTGAGGTTGAAAAAGAGTTTTGAAAAAAGTTTTCCTTACTTTTTGAAGGGAAGTCATTTTCCTCAAATTTTAGGAATATAAGTTTATTTGGAAAACATTTTCCAAAACTTTTAAGCCAACCAAACATGAGAAAATTTTGTAATAGACTCAAATGAATTTGGTACCATATGCTACATGCACTTCAATCTGCACTTGTACACTTCTTCTACCCATTATTTACGAAAATCACTCAACAAATCTGAAGAGGATAGAGTATATGCAACCTTACTTTCACCTCGGGGAGATGAAGATGCACTTGCTGAGAAAATATAGTACAGTAATTGCTAATAAGTTGGCGTGATCTTTGTAACCGTATTGTTTGAGAGAAATGAAAAAGGGAAGTAAAAATTCTTTGGATATATCTTCAAGTTCTTTTTTTAAAGAAAAAAATAGAACGCAAATTAAATTAAATTTATTGGTTTAATTCAATTGGGAAGAAAATGGAAAAGAGAGAGTCAGAAAATGAGTCAGAAATCAAGAAATTCTTAACCTCTTGAGTTATTATATTTTAAAAAATCTTGACATATTAAATAATTATATAACTACTTATAATAGTGGTAATTAGGCCCCTATAATCACACAGCCATGTAAATTTTGAAACATTGACACCGTATACAACTCTAAAAAGCAATTGGTATTAATTAAGCCAAATAATTAGCATCAACATCTATCGCCCAAAAGTTGGCAACATATGACTCTTGTAACTTTGTTTCTTTCTATCTTCAGTCTTTCTCAACCTCATCCTAAATACTCCCTTTCGGTCATTTTTACTTATCATATTACGCTTCTCGATAGTCAAACTATATGAACTTTGACCAATATTTTAAGATATATCTTTCATCATATTAATATAAGAAGGATTGCAACTTATTGCATTTTTCGTATAGTTTCTGAACATCTAAATTTAAAATATTAGATTAATCTACTTCAATTTAGCTTCAAAGTTTAGTCAAATTGACTTTCATAAAGCAAAATGTAACAAGTAACTAATAACTATATATATATATTGATTGATTAGTCATTGTATGTTTCTTTTGTAGCAAAGTCATGACAGACAAACTAACTAAAATAATATATTCAAACTTTTCGGCGCTTTTCTGTAGAGTATGCGTTTTGTACTTTGAACATATGTTTTTTTTGTTCTATTATTTTTTATGATTCGCACTTTAATGTTTTTATTTTCCTGCAAAATAATAAAATCACTATTTTAAAAAAAAATTCACAAGGGCAAAATTGAAATACAACAATAACAACCCAGTGTGATATCACTAGTGGGTCTGGGGAGGATAGAGTATAAGCAGATCTTACTTCTACCTCATAAAGGTAGATGGACTATTTATGATAAACTTATTTGATACTTGCCAAACTGTTTGAAAAAAAAAAAAAGAAGGGGAGAGGGGGGATACAAATATGGGAGCAATTCAACAACAAATTAATCGAAATAAAAACCGTTACACAACAAATAATAGAAAAAACAATAACGAAAATGAAATAATACAATAATCGACGCACAGAACACCAGCAAAGCTGAAATAAAAAATGAAGGAACTACAAGCATAATACTAATAATATTGGTAAGAAGGAAGCTCCAAGAATGACCACCAAGTCTATCCCGCAGGGAAGCGAGAGAACGCTCAACTACCAACTAACCTTATATCCTAATATGCAAATTCCAAACTCTCTTACCTACGATCATGTCCTCGATAAGGTCAAGATGCACCAAGTACTAATTGAAATGCTGGGACAAGTTCTAAAACCGATTAACAGAAACATAATAGCTAAATAACTGAGACTGTAAATTACGTAAAATGGTTTACAATTCATAACTAAGCATATCTAGAAAGCTGATGGCCTGCCTGGAGCGATAAATCATACTTTAAAACATTACTAAAAACTGAGTAGCTAGATAGATAAATAACTGAATTATAATGCTGAACTGAATATCTGAAAGTAAACATTGTAAATAAAACTTATCTTAAAACTAAAGGTTTTATGCCAAAATAATCTTCCTTGAAGATAATTATGCTTTTCTGATTTGGGGAGTTTCTTACAACCGACATACACCATGTGAGCTCATGATATCCAACGTATAATCCCAGTTGGGAGGGTTACCCTATACCTTACCAGAGTATAGAACATGTCTGTCTAATATAGAACATGTCTGTCTAGTTTGGATCCACTACTGAGCCTTTTGGTGTAAAGAAGTCGACCTAACTGATGATACGACCCAAATCCTATTGCGGCAACATAGTAATGGGACTTAGGTTAGCTAAACCCGCATCCTCTCTGTGCTAAATAATCCTCCCAAATCTAACTGTATAATCATATGCTCATAAATATAAAATTCTTTATCTGTCTTAAAGTAAACTGTGAGACTTTGCTAAAACCATTCTTCTAATAATCTGTGCTCAAGCATTGAACTTTATACATACTAAATTTTCCTGAAATCATACTTCAAATCATCAAGGTTAAGAGAATACTGTAAAAATAATGCTTTCCTATAGATGTACAATGTTAAGAACCATTGAAATCAACTGAAACTAAAATTAAAGAAATATGCAAATCTTGGGGTACAAACCCTAACTTTCAAAATCATGTTACTATGATACTTGTCAATATCTTGGCATGAGGATGAAAGGATACCCTCACTGAATTCTTGCATGCTTGATAAATATGAGGATTCTGAAATGATAGAGTGAACTGAATGAATGAGATAAGAACCCTAGGTCTGCTTTCTTGAGATTTGTTCTTACTCTTGAGGATTTTGAGAAAATAATGAAAGGGATCAACTAGTTTTTATGTTATACCCCATTCTAGGAAGCCAAAACGTAGTAGGTTAGGCTTATAGAATAAGGAATGGATGAAATCTCCCTTTTTAAAATATTCTGAAATTTCTAAGAATTACAACCCATGGATCATTCCACAAATCGTTAACTTATTCCACAGTTTGTGATTTGAGCCGTAACTTCATGATAAAATTTAACAATCTTTTGGATCATATTCATGGATCAACTTCATGGGTCATGGTTCTATTCAATGAAATATGTTGTAAATCGTGGAAACCTTGGAGACTAAAATATTTTGGGGCTTCTTCCATGGGTGGGTTCATGATTCGTGATATGGTTTCACGTATCGTGAACCATATCCGTGGTTCACTGAAAATCGTGGAGGGTTCAATGAGAGGTTCTATGAATTGTCGACCTGGTTCACGACTCGTGAACCAATCCGTGGTAACCTGGAACTTAAGTTTTAAATTTGTTTTATATGCTAATTGTCGAATATTCATAGGCTCAGAATCCGAGGTGTCACAATATCTCCCCCATGGGATCATTTGTCTTTGAATGAAAGCTAAAGCTGGATTGAAAAAGAATAGAACTACTCTTACTATCTGCCTGATTTCTAATTTCTTATTTTTTATACTAAGAATTTGGAACTCGGCTAAAGCACATATGGCATGAATGTACATATAAGACTACAAGGTGACAGATTATGAAATGAAGTTTCTAAGAGTCACTGCAGGAAGAAGACTATTACCTCAAGCGTTCTCATTGGAATTTCTCATATCATTCAGGGAAAAGACCCAAATGCTAACAAAACCCCAAAAAGTGTGCGGTAAACCAATCATAAAGTCCATAGTAATCCACTCCTATTTCCACTCAGGAATGGGTAACCTCTGAATCAAACCACAAGGGCTTAAGCACTCGAACTTCACCTACTGACAGTTCAAGCATCGGGGTATGAAGTCCACTATATCCTTCTTCATACTGCACCACCAGTAATATTATCTCAAGTCTCTATACATCTTAGCTGTCCTTGGGTGAATGGAATATCTGTAAGAATAAGCCTTCTGCAATATCAACTGAATCAAATCACCAATCATCGTAACACAAATACCTTTCTTGAATCTCAAAACACCCTCCGGATCCATAGTAGCCTTCCTGAACTCGCCCCTCAACACCTGATTTTGTATCCCACACAATCGACTATCCTTAAATAGCCTCCCCTTGAATCTGCTCCAATAATGCAGACTGAGCCCCCACACGAGCAAGGACTCTCCCAAAATCAGAAATATCAAGTCAAACCAACCTATTGGCTAAGGAATGGATGTCCAAGGCCAACGGTAGCTCCGAAGCTGGCAGAAATGCCAAACTCTCCATACTCATTGTCTTCCCGCTCAAGGCATCCGTACCATGTTTGCCTTGCCCAGATGGTATAGAATAGAAATATCGTATTCCTTCAGCAAATCTAGCCACCTATGCTGCCTCGAATTAATATCCTTCTAGGTAAGAATGTACTGCAAGCTATGGTGGCCGCTGAATATCTCAAAATGAACTCCATATAAGTAATGCCTCCAGATCTTAAGCGTAAAAACCACCGCCGCCAACTCTAAGTCATGGGTGGGGTAGTTGCAATCGTGCACCTTCAGTTGTGCAGAAGTATACGCTATCACTCAAACCTGGTGTATCAGAACACAACCCAAACCAAACCGGAAGCATCACCAATACACTGTAAGGCCCTGACCCGCAACTGGGAGAGTCAAAATCGAAGCAAAAGTGATTAAAGACTTGAGCTTCAGGAAGTTCACCTCACACTTATCGGACCACTGGAATGGGACATCCTTCCTGGTCAGTGGCGCTTCAATAGAAGAAAATCCCTCAGCAAACCGTTTGTAGTAATCTGCTAACCTAATGAAACTACAAACCTCGGTAGGAGAAGTAGGCCCAGCCCAATCACAAACTACCTCAATCTTTGTCGGATCTATCATAATTCGATCCTTGGACACCACATGCCCCAAGAATGCTACAGACTCAAGCCAAAACTCATACTTTGAGAATTTGGCATAAAGCCGCTGATCTCTCAAAGTGTAGAGCACAATTCTCAAATGTTGCTCGTGTTCCTCCCTACTCCTCGAGTAAATAAGGCTATGATCAATAAACACTATCACAAAATAGTCCAATTAAGGTCGGAATACACGGTTCATTAAGTCCATGAACGTTGATAGGGCATTGATCATCCCAAAAGACATCACCAAGAACTCATAATGGCCGTAGCGAGTCCTGAAGGCTGTCTTAGGGGTGTTCGCAACCCTAATCCTCAAATAATGATAGCCAGATCTCAATTCAATCTTAGAAAACATGGCTGCACCCTGAAGCTGGTCAAATAAATCATCAATATGTGACATCAGATACTAATTCTTTATAGTCACCTTATTCAGCTACAGGTAATCAATACACATACGCAAAATTGATGTCGCCCAAAATATACCTCCAGAAAAGTATAATGCGGTCAATGTATCAAATATAGAACCCAACTAGGTTGGGGTCTATCCCACAGGGAATAGTACGTAAGTCTGTCGAAAGCTAGTTTGAGTAATTGGCAAGTAAGTAAAACTGGGGAATTTTTATAAGTAAGTGGTAACAGTAACGATTGTTGATTGTTGGATTTAGTATCAATATGAGAAATACACTAGGACTGTGATCCCCAATGATTCCTTAACTCCATCGATTACTTGAGCTGGCAAATTTATCCCACTGCATTGCATACAAAATCTAATAAGATATGTTTATCTAAACGTCTCTCGACCTTAGTTAGACGAATTTCATGGATCTCCTCTCGGTCTACGAGTGTCACACTATTAATCCTTGTTCTGGAACTCAGATAACTATCCCTGTTATAGCTCAAGTTATTATATGAAGGTTGATAGCTTCAAATCTTTGTTGTTATCCCCTTTTCCCAATCTCTACCTCTCTCTCAAGCAAGTTTAGAATGCAAGCGAGTTTCTAACGTTTGCAACCGTTAGAAGATCAATTATAACGAAGGTAATAACAATACATGCATTCACACCGGTTCAGAGTTGCGTTGCACTTAACCAGTTTCGTTAATTCCTCATGGTTCACACACCCCTAGTTGATGGGTTTAGCTACTCATGATTGCAAGAACACAAGAAGAATTTGAAGATGAAAACATAATTGTAAACTCACAATAAAGAAGAAACTCTGAAATCTCAATATTAATAAAACCCTAGAACTGGTGTTCCAAGATTACAAAACCAATAAGTAGTTTATGAACTCAAAATAATGAAAATATATCTCAAAACAATGTAATGACCAACCCCTGAACATAGGGATATTTATAGATACAAGATGAATCTTATCCTAAACAAAATAGGAAAATAAAGTCGACAACTTTCCACGGTACCGTGACTTGGTGTCATGGAACTAAGTCACACCACGTGGGTCCTGCCGTAGAAATCAGGCTGCGTCAACTAACTGCAGGATTTGACCTACGACACAGACCCATGCCACGTAGGTCGACTCACGTGATGTGGATCCTATCGTGAGTCACTCCACTTGTGCAGGACTTGGCTCTTTCGTCTTTAGATACTTCGTTCTCGAGCATGATTCTTTCTTTTTTTCCATTTTGCCTCCAAAAACCTGTTCTCCTGTAATATAGAACAGAAAATACATCATACCTACGAAACATACCCAAGTTATTGCATATTTTCCTCGTTTTAGGCATCGAAAATGCCATGAAACCATGACACATCAACACTCTCAACTTAGAATGTTTGCATGTCCTCAAGCGAACAAAACAAAATAAACATAATCGATGCTTAACTAAGAGAAACCTAAGAGACCTACGACAGTCGACTTATTGCTTTTGGCACCAAAACTTTTCTGACCCCTCCTATTTGCAAATCAAAACCACGGTGTGTATACATGCAACATATTATCATGACACAGAAGGGATCAAGTGATGACATCAGATTATGAACAATCAACTAAGTATATACGCAAATGACATTATCTGAACAAATAGCATCTATCAATGCAACCCATGCACTCTCACAACAAAAAAGTCCCATACACTCACAGTATACTAATGAATATCAAAGTAAGGACCGGATCAAAACACTCTCTCTCACAAAGAAGTTCAAACAGTGTGCATGAAATACCATAAGCTTGCCCTTATTTTCTATGCCTTAGTTTTTCGGACAGTTGGGCTAGGATCACTATAGGACTTTCATCGGCTTGTAATGTAGGCTTGGGGACGAGTGTGGTGCATATGGATATGGTGACTCAACCCTCTTTGACACTACACTATTTTGGGCTCCACTTTCCAACCTTTCTCATTTTATTCTCCTTCATTTATTTTCAGATTTTGGGGGTGATTTATTATTATGATTTTTTTTATATACTTTCAAAACACAATTTTTTTTTTCTTTTTCTCTTTTTTTTTTCTTTTTTTCACACCCAAATCTGTTCTCTTTTTCTTTTTTCTAACCCCTTTTTCATACCCAAATTAAACTACGCACCCCTATAATAGTCACCCTTAACTTAAGCAATTTGCCTGAGTTGAGGTACACTATGTCCCAAGGAGGGACCAGGTCCAAGACAAGTTCATTTGTAAATCAAAATGGGAAGGTAAATAGGCTAATGAAGCTCTACGTCAAGAAAATTCATTCTTGAAGGCCAAAGTATCCAATCTTGATGGGAGGGTGGAGGACTTGACCCAAAAGCTTTTAAAGGATCACGAGGTAGAAAAATGAATGCAGGACTCTTATGCTCCACAAGCTATCTGGACCCTTTTCCTAATCTCTTTATTCTCTTTAGATTTTGTCATGTTCTGTACCAACCTGGTCCTCCTACTAGCCTTATCTATTCCCTGTTCTCTATGTGGCTAATGTTCAACTAGTTTTTGTTACTTTTTCAGCTGGTATAGTGTATGATGCTATTATCTTAATGAATGATGAATCATGTTTGTTGTTGTATAATGTTGCTCTTTCCCATATAGATTCACTTATTTATGATTGTGTTGCCCCAGTGGCCATGAATTAACCTAAAGCATATTTTTACTCCGTTGGGTTTACTATTTTCCTTTTTAATGATGCCAAAAGAGAAAGGTAAGTAGACAGGGGGAACTGAGCAGACAGGGGAAATTGAGCAGACAGAGGGAACTAATGAGAGAACATGATGAAATTTGATGCCTAAAGACAGGGGGAACCTGAAGCACAGTTTGTCATCATCAAAAAGGGAAAATTTGTTGTAAGCTTTGTTTTGATGATTGACAAACTGGTCGGGGACCTGGTTCTGATTTGATGCACACATTGTCTATTATAACAAATCTTAATTCACAAGGGACCAGGTCCATCAATGTTGGGTTTTTCAGCGGTCAACAGTACAACTAGTAGTTTTACTTTTTCCAGGAGGTTGATGGCACTGCAGCAGAGGAGCAGCAACCTCTCCAACCTCGACCAATGGCATCATTTCTAGGTTTTGTTCTCTTTTATAAATAAAAGAGAGTGTAACATCAAAACCTAGTTTTTGCAACTCAAGAAAAAATAAATCTTTTCTTGCAAAATCCCACGGTGCTCCAAGTGTTCAAAGCCTCATCAGCAACATGGGACCTGCGCTCACGCAACTTATGTTGTTTCTATTTCTTGTTGTATTTGAGTCTTTGTAATATGTTCTTGAAGTGTAAACCTACTCTTCATTGAGAAGTGTTTTTGTAGATGTTTCTTAGTGAACTGTTTCTCAAGTTGTATTCAAGGATGTATCCGCTAGAGTTAGTTGGTAGTCGGGCTAGAGTTAGCCAAGTTTGAGTCAGCTAGAATTAGTTGGTCAAGCAACGGTGCAATAGATCTATTGCCGAGCATTCTTGCAATAGAGTTATTGCAAGAGGGTAGGAATCAAGAGTTTGATTCCTTGGTTACAAGAGTTTGTAATCAATCGTTGCTTGAAGATAGTGTATTGGTGGATTAATCCTACGCGGTAGGTCATGGTTTTTCCTCCCATGAGCAAGGAGGTTTCCACTAACATCATGTGTTCTTACTTTCCACTACTCGTTTTGCAGCTTCATTTTCACCTTCATGATTCACAATTCTGACCATTGCATTCAACGTTTTGATGCCATATGTGTCATTCACCAGCTTGAATAAAAGATACTCTGCGTAATTTGTCCCTGGAGACAGCATGTGTGTTCCTATTTTTCCTCGAATATCCAACCAATGCGTACATTTAAGAATTGCCACTTCCTAGAATCTTTCAAATGTTTTGGAAAAGACATCTATAAGTGGCAATATATATTATGTTTTGTATTCTGTCACTAACAAGTGAACAACCTTGTAAAATAAATCTAGCAGAAATTAATGAAAAGGAAGTATATAGAACCTGTAGTCAGGATGAGTCGTCCATTCCCAGTGACGTGGGTTGTCAACAAATGCAATGCTAAGTGCCTTTGGTGCCACCATGAAGCATTTCTTTCCACTCCACCTATCAAGTAAATGACTGCATTTTACAGTTCCAACTTAGAAAGCATTAGGTGAGATTGGGGATTTTTTTTAAAAAAATTGTAATTCAGGAATTTGTTACCAAGATAATAAACCAAAATCTTTTGAGTGTCTTACATGGCTGGAGCACAGGTGGAGCATCATACCTACCATGGAGTGGGACGTAATGTATGTCTTAGATCGATCAAGAAAGCCTAAATGTTGGGTAACACCAACATCCTACCTAAGGCAAGGCCAATGAGGAAGATGGGTGGCCCGGATCAGAGGCATAATCAAACGCTTGTTTGGTGATAAAATTGCGCTCTTTCTATCAACTATAGGTTTTGGCATGATAATATGTGACTGATCCTAAAACCAGCCCCAGAATCACCACCCAAAGAAGACAAAAGAATTAATAGTAATACTAATTTAAGGAACTTGGCGAAATTCCTCATCTCTACATATCATATTCGAAGGTTGGTAACTAAGTTCCAGCAGATAACATAACATGATCAAGATTCATGATAGGATAATTAGAGGACAATACGGTCAAGAAAGGCTTAAATTCCTTGCGCATTTAACACGAGAAAGAGACAAACTCACATAGCCAATTAGAAGTCAAAACTTCCAAAAACCAGTCAACTTTTAATAATTTTCGGCTGGGTCATAACTCAAAACTAAGAAACCATCATAAACATGAGGAACATGGTGGGATAAATGAGATCGATTCTTTCACTTTTAATTAGAGGCATCAGGTTTCGAGCACTAAGAATGGAAAACCCAAGTAGGGAGACATGGGAGTTACCAATGTGGCTTCATCAAGGAGGATATGTGAGTGAGATGATAAGAGTAATGAAAGAATTTCTGTTACATGTTACCTTTTTAAAGTATGATGATATTATAAAATGAGATTTATATCTTGACTAAAGATCCCTTAATCGCCTACTTCAATAAATAAAAATAAACCAATATTGTAAAATTTCTATTATTGTCGGTGCATACAAGTTGAACTCTTTTTTTCTTGAATAGGAAAATATGAGTTTGAGGTAGAATGTCCCATCAAAACCAGAGTTAGTTATTTTGATTTTAAGGAAAAAACCATTCTGGAAGTACATAAGTAATCTTGTAAAGGAAAAATGATAAAAAGGCAGACTCCGACACGAAAATTGCAATCTCAACAAAATAACGATCTTTTCAAATTGCACACTATTTACAATATTCCCACACAAACGAATTGGAAGTCAAGCATAAGTGCATTTACAAGACCATACAAAAAGTTCAACATTTAGACGTTTCATTCACAAACAACACAGCAGAAGCATCTTCAAAGAGCCTTTAGAACCATTTTGCCTGTCTTGTGAACCCCTTTAGCAGCAAGTCTAACAACAGATCGGCTCTTGTACAACCTGCAGAAACAGCAGGTTTAGTCCCAAAAATGTCAAGCCCTTCAAAACAAAGTTCAAGTCAGATCCATTACATATACGGAGATTAAAAGAACAAAATCAGCACTAAAGTATCTCTTTAAAGATATAGTCTGATCATGTTTACAAATTGGTCCAGAATTTGAAGCTTCAACTGTGAAAGCTAAAATTAACAGATTCACATAATTTAACCAAAGTTCCGTATTTTACGTAAGTACCAAAAACACACAAAATTTCAGATTACATTCACATTTCCATTGAAATTATTTCTATGCATGTCAATAATGTTCCTGTCCAAATACAAAAAATTCTAAAACATGTAGGATCAGAAATATGTAAGAATTACAATGGAGAAACACGGTTGGTGATGATTCATATAACCGACCCTAACTTGTTTGGGACTGAGGCACTGTTGTATGTAAGATTGAAAACATACGAAAGCAAAAAATAATTAATGAGTACTCACCCCACTACAGCAAGTCCCCAAGTGGAAAGGACGTAGAATGTTTGTGCTGCATGCCAAATGTTGAACAATCTTTCTACTTTACCAATGCCTTCTAATGCTTTTGTCAAGGCTGAAAGTCAAGTTGAAAACCGCCACTACAAAATAATGCATATATTGCTACAAAAAACTTTGTAGCTAAATATGAAAATTTCCGTGGCTAAACACTTTAGCCACAATTTTTTTTTCCGTAGCATTCGTAACTAGATGTAGCGTGGCTAAAGGTTAGCTACAAACTTTACATGGTCCGTGACTAAGAACTAATACTTATAGCTACAAAATTTCTTTGTTGTAGCTGTGATGGTAAAGAGTTTTTGCCACAAAAAATACATTTATAGCAAATAATTTAATTCTTTTGCCACGACGAACAAAATTTATAGCTATCTTCATACTATAGCCACAGGGTGTTGTATTTGTAGCAAAAGTATTAGCCATGAACTTCAAAGTTTGTGGCTATTTCTATAATCAGTCTCATGGCTAAATACTTATATTTAGCTACAAATTTAAAAATCCATACTAATTAAAATATTTGCCACAAAAGGTCGAATTGTGTACCTGTGCTTTTAAAAGCCAAGTTTAGCTATGAATTCAAAGTTTCATAGCTACAAGCGACACTATAATTGGAGCTAAATTTTATTATACTGCAATTTGGGAACCAAATATTTGAATTGTTAGTTATAACAAAAGTTTCTGCCACAAATCTTTTGCTTTCGACACATTTCAAAAGTTCTAAACATTCATGCACATTATATTGAAAACTAGCAACATAATAAGATTTAGAAATAACTTATTCTATTAAAATTGACATCGAAAATTTGCCAAAAGAAATTCAGATACACAATTGTATAGCTAAAACTTACAGCCTCCACATTACATAACTCCTCTACAACAAACACAATAAAGTTAGAAGGAAAAACAAAGTAACTTGATTTTAGATAGTGATGGTAAACATCACAGGGGACATTCCATTGAAAATTCAAGAGGTACTCCGATGCATCTCCAATAATATGTTTCTGGGGTGAATAAGCTCTCACATGAAGAAAGAGTTCCCTATGATATGTTGAGAGTCAACTATAGTTTGTCCCAAAAGAATGAAAATGATGAAATTGTTGTTGAGGGGAAGAGCTAATACAACGATTCTGCACCTTTAAGATAGTCTGCAAGCACAAATGAAATACCATAAGCAAGGTGAAGTCCAATAGTGATTGCAAATAATTGTGTTCTTGCGGCCACTGTTGTAAAACGGAACAAATAGAAAGCTATCTTCACAACAAGTTTCACCAACTCACAAACACTTTTGTGCTGAAAAAAGAGATCGCCACATATCATGTAATTTCTACACCTTCCAAGTATGGAGAGAATAAAGAAAGGACAACACAACGAAAAAATGTGATCAAACATAAAAACAGATCACTCAAATACACATTGATGGATAACATATTACATTTAAGCAGCCATAGGTGGAAGCACAATTATTGAAGCATCTCATAAATAATTGATTGCTGACCATTCACCAAAGGCAAATGATGAGATTGAATCTTTTCTTTTTAATGGGATTGTACTTGGGTATAGCCTATACCATTAACCTTTTTTTAGCAAAATAGTGAGCCATTTCAGTCAACAAGGAGGCAGAGAGCATACATACCCCTTCTTCACGTTGTTTTCTCAGCCATTATTTTTTCTCAATCAAAATAATGGCTAGAGCTTCTGTGTGGCTAATCCTAATAAATAGTAGTCCTCAAATAATTTTTGCAACTTTTCATCATATCGAAACTTTCTCCCGCTAAATCATCGAACATCAGACTGTATGACCTGAAATAATTAAAAAATTATGTCAAAAGATGAAATATAATTTGAAAATATATTGCAAGTCTACACATTTAAATACAGTGCGACTTCTCAAATCTCTAAGGCTGAGACTCTGGCCAATTTCAAATATTGAACTTGTAGAGAACTACAATAGATATCACATACAGAGACACTTTAAAATCAACCGATTGCATGAAAAATATGAAAAACAGGATTGCAGTGACTGAAGAAAGAAAATTCAGCTGCAAAAAGAACAATTTATAAACGGTAGAAAAGAGAAAAAACTAAACTAAATGCAGCCAGATTCTATAATCATAGAGAAGAATAAATAATATAAAAGAATAAAAATTCAATAGCAGCGACGATGATAGATGCATTAGCTGTCTACTTTTTCATGGTGTAGTTCCCAACTTCAATCAATAGTTAATTAAATTCCAACAATTGGAAGAACATCGAATAAAAAAGATTCTAAAAATATATCTACCAAAGTTCTACACAACTAAATAGTTTGTGGCCTTGTTAGCAAATGAGAAATCTTGTCGCAATGCCTTTTGGCTCTCAATAGTTTCTTGATGTTCATACTGTGGGCTGGGGTTATAAATTGTATTGGTGCCTCTGGTAGTACATATGGTTCCGCTTGTAAATATTTCTAAATTACAAGCGGAACCAACCATTACAAAATTTTATGATTTCACAGACAAATATTGTCGAATAACCAGATTTCACCGCATGGTTTATGCTTAGAAAGTCCATGTAGAAAGGACACTACAGATTTGGTGCTTAATTGTAGACTTATGCAAAATTTTATGGTCATTTGCACCAACCATCACAAAATTTTACAGTTACCCCTATATATCTCGCAAACAAAACTTGCACAAGATGAAAATAAAGGATAACAAAGTCTTGGTTAATGCATTAGCATACAAGTAATCTAATAAATCTAGACTTGTTTATTATAGCTCTAGTAATAGATTTGTCGAATCCACCAATAAAAGGAGTAAGAATAATTCATTAAAAAAAGAAAGTTTGATGTATGAAGTTGCAGTACAAGTGCTGGACAATGCTACACATGATCGAGATAATGTGCCACAGTTAGGTGATCAAAATTTGGGGGTTGGACATTGTCCAGGTGCAAATGAAACCTTCTGCGAACAAAAGGCACTAGGAAAACATTTGTCGCAAGACAAGACTGAGATAGAAGTTGTATCTTAAACCGTTCTTTTCCTTATTTGGGCTTGGGTCGATAGTAGCAGTGGTAGTAATGCCCCGGAGCCCAGCTACTGACCCGAGGGCCCAATCGGGTAGATAGAGAATACCTAAGGGCGCGAGAAAACTCTCTGTAAGTAACTCAGCAACATAGCCCCGTAAACTGCCTGAAGCAGAGACAAAACATAATCCAAAGGAACCCGCAAAACGAAAATGAAATTAATTGGAGACAGATTTTATATATATATATGCAAAGACAGTACAATTTACAGTATCAGGCAAACAAAGAGCTAATATACAATTGAAAGACACTCTAAGCACAATAGTAAAAGGTCATTCATACACTATCATTCATTAGCAATCATGAAACTGATAGAAAACAAAATAGTGTAAATTGGCTATTGTGAATACATCTGGATGGGAATTAGGAAAATTTTGAAAGTTTCCTGTTTACAAATGCGTACAACATACCTGCCAAGTTATTCACAACACGCTTAGTCCACCAGAGGAACTGGCGAATTCCACATCTTCCTCACTGCAATTAAAGTCGAATTTAAACAATTTTTCCTAAAAGACCAAAACATAGATATAGAGTACCAGAAAACAATGAGTCTTCAGGAGAAATCCTCATTGCAGACGTCGTTAATACCGACGGCCGACGTTGATTCAGTGACGGAGATGCAACATGTCTGCGAGAAAACTTAAAATTGGGACACGATTTTGGGTGAGGATATTGTAGGGTTTTTCTGCGAAAGAAAGAGAGGGAAAAAAGTCCGCGTACAGAATTTGGGGAAAATAGAACTTTTGGTGAGGCTATAAGCTATTCCATTTTAAAGAGTTTTGAGTCAAAAATTTTAGTATAAATAACACAAATCCCAACAGTTTAGAGCTTAATTATAGAAAATTTTATATTTTACATAATTACTGAAAATCTTAATTTTGAATCTGTCGAGATACATAATTAGTTTTCGATACATCCAACGAAGATACATAATTAGCTCCCGATACATTTTTTTTAATTTTGGGTCTGTCGAGATAAGTAATACATCCAATGAAGATACATTTTTTCCTTTGTAAAGATACATAATTAGCTCCCGATACATTTTTCCCAATTTTGGGTCTGTCGAGATACATAATTAGCTCCCGATACATTCAACGAAGATGCATAATTAGTTGAAATTTTTGTAATTACTTTGTAAGAGTGGAGATTTGTGTAACTATGATAAATTAAGGTGTATGTTTATGTTATTTTTCCAAATTTGTATCTAGTATGATATAAGGTTTATTTACTATAATTTTTAGCGTATTTAGTCCTTTAAAATTTCTAGAATGGAACACATTTGATCCAATTAACAGAATGAACTTAAAAATTAACAATGATTGTCATAGACATTATTAAGAAAATACGATTAAAATGGATTAACTTTTAAATCGAATAATAAAACAACTCAGTTATCCTAAAATTGAGTTGGAATAAAGAAAATCTTGTAACCGATCTCTTTTATATACTTGGTAATTGGTAAAGAAAATCCTCTTCATAATTGGTAGGTCAGTCTCACAATTGTAACCTTCTATTCCAATGGTTCATAAGAATTGGCTATATCACAAATGTGATACCTGATCTGCAAAATGGGTTGCACAAAAAAAAATGCAACAATCAAAATGAAATTTCTTGCTCAAAGCTCTTCTGAAAACCTCGAGTCACGTCCCAAACCCCTCAAACAAGCTACAAATGAGTATTACAACTTGTACAAAGTTCACAAAAACAATATTCAGTGTTTTAACTAAAAATAAGTTGTTATATGCTATTACTATCAATCACCATCATTGGTCGTTATTGCCAGCCACCATCACCACTAATTATTAACATTATTGTCCCTAACAACCACTACAAATAGAACCCTCAATTACTACTATTATTATTACCACCACCTACAACCTTTAAATGAATTAATATTTTATTTTAATTTAATAATTTTTAATAAGATAAATTTTTATACATTCAAATATTGAAATATAATAAACAATCTTAATTATTTAGTATTTAAATTTTAATGCAATATCTGAATAGTCAAATTGAGATTTCTTAATCTTAATATTCGAATGTGTATCGAAATTCATACGTCGTAAATTTAATAAAAATAAATGAAGTTTTACTACCCCTCCATAAGCTTTATAGTTATTAAATTACTCTAAATGCTTATTAAAATAATCAAGCACCGCATATTATTGAATCGTATTTCTGCATCTTAATCTTTATTATTTAAAACATATTTAGGAAAAAAAAAACTTTTACATTTAAAATTAAAATTATTTTTGATAAAAAATATCTAATTCATTTAGTCCAATCTTTGTCATATTTTTATGAAGAGAATAAAATATTTATTTAACTAAAAACTTTATTATAACAAATTTATTAAGGTTAATCATATCATTGATATAACAAATTTAAGTGCATGAGAAAAAAATTATAATAAGCTACAAAATTTTATTATCACTTTAAATTAGTGCCTATATCATTGTGTCATAACAATTAAACAGATCCTAAGCCAGCTATCACCATGATATTTGATACTCTGAATGATTAATTTTCTTTTAGATATAATAGGTCTGTTTCAAATAATTTATTGTTGCTAAAAAAAATTAAAGTTGTGACTACTTCAAACGACGACAAAAACTTATGACTTGTTATAAAATTTTGTTGCAATAATAGAACTATGAATATATCATTTCATTATGACAAATAATTGTATCCAAGTTAGTTATTGTCACAAATTATTATAACTTGAAGTAAAAATATCTATTAAACTATAATATTTTATTTCAAGTAATTATTTATTGTGGATAAAAAGGATTACTATTGTGACGATAACATGATGTGTGGTAAAATCTTACAATTAGCTTTAAAATTTTAGTGTATCAATAAATTTATAGCTATTTAGGTAACTATTGTCACAAATTATTATAGACTGAAGTAAAAATATCTATTTAGCTACAATATCTTGCTTCAAAAAATTTATTGTGGCTAAAAAAAGCTACTATTGCTACGATAGAATAAAATGTGTGGCAAAAACTTACAATTAGTCACAAAATTTTATTGTAGCAATAAAGTTGTAGCTATTAAGGTAACTATTGCCACAAATTAACATATCTTGAAGCAAAAATATATATTTAGCTACAACATTTTGTTTCAAGTAATTTATTGTGGCTAAAAGATTGTTATTGCTATGATAACTTTAAATGCATTGCAAAAACTCACAATTAGCTACAAAGTTTTATTGTAGCAATAAACTTGTAGCTATTTGGACAACTATTGCCACATTAGTTAGAAACTATAGCAAAAATGAGGAATTAGCTTTGCCAATTTATTTTTGTAGCTAAATCTTTCTACAAAATTGTAAATAGCCACGGAAATTCAATTGGCGTGATTGTTATTAGGTTTTAGCTACGATTTTCATATATGTAGCTGAGAATTCGTAGCTATATATGCATATTGTTGTAGTGCGCATAGTATGATGATGCTCAAGTAAAGATTAAAATACAATGGAAAATAAGGAACAGTCAATCAATCAACCAACCAACAAACCAATCAATCTCCTCCAACAATCTATGATCAACCGATCTCTAATATTTGCTCAACCAATCCATCTTCTCTCATCGAGTCTTTTTCTAATTCTAACACGGATGGGTCACTCGAGTTATGGGGCTATCCCCTTAAAGTGAGTTTTGTTCTTTTTAGGACAATAATATCACTCAACTTATGGGGATATCCTATCAAAGCCACTTTTATTCTTTTTTAGGACAACAAAGTCACCCCCACCCCCCACATTGCCTTTTGACTCGGAAAATATAAAACACATATTTAACATATCATATCATACTAAAACTTTATTTTTTAATAACAGAACTTATTTAACCCATGACTCTACCCATCTAAACCCCAAATAGGGAAAAAGGGTTACTTTAAAAGTTCTTTAGATTATTCACCCGACATAGTACCCATGACATTACTAAACTTTTTTTACAATGTCAATGATCACAATGAATTGTTGGTGCTCCTCTCTAAGACATATTATAAGCCAATTGAAAAGCAAAAGACATTGACATTTAATGATCCAATGATTCGTAAAATCTAGTTTCATGGTATAACTAACATATCCTAATTCCATTGCAAATGCTGATGCTGCTTAATCATTATTTATCATTCATGTAAATTCAGTATTTTAAGCAGAGTGGAGTATAGAAACAAATTTAAAATCTCACTTCCTACTATTAGTGCTCCCCTAGAATTGAATATATGGATCAACAACTTCAAATGATACTATGTTTATCTGTTATTCACCTTGAGCATAGAAAATTTATCAGCAATAAGAGATTACTAGTAGTTTTCAGATTGGCAAAATGACTTGAACTTTAGTCCACTTTTGATTGGTAACTGAAAGCACTCCTCCTTAAAATCGATAGTTATTAATTTCACGATCAAGAGTAAATGAGTGCTACAAAAAAGAGGTTTTCAAGGTCCAAACTGTGTGTTAAAATAAAATATGTATAGTTAAATAAAGTTCTATTATTAAAAAATAAGGTTGTAATATAATATTTGTATGGTAAATATGTTTCTTGTATATTTTCAGTCAAAACGCAATAGTTAGGTGACTTCGTTGTCCTAAAAAACTTTAAGTGACTTTGATAGGATATTCCTATGAATTGGGTGACTTTATTGTCCTAAAAAGAACAAAAATTACTTTGATGGAATATCCATAAGTTGAGTGACCGTCTACGAAATCAACTCAAATAGTGCACTTTCTCCCCCAATTATCTAAAGGAAGACTATCAGAAGTAACCTATCCCTTAATCATTCGTTCCTAACCAAGATTTGGCTAGATTCTGTATTACATATTGAGAAGGCTCCCTGTCATAAAAAAAATTGTACATGCCTATACATGTTCCATTATCCAAGAAAGAGGAATATGAAAAAGAAAATGTTGAAGCGAATTTTGCGCCCGACTCTGGATTGTCTTTGTTTATTATGGTAAAAGAACGAAGATGTTCAGAAGAATAGGAGAGAACAAACAGTAACTTACTCTTTTGCAGTTCTTCAGGAGACATCTTCTGCAATTGCAATACACAGATATAGTGAGAAGAATGACGACAACAACAACAACAACAACATACCCAGTGAATTCCCACAAAGTGGGGTCTGGGGAGGGTAAAATGGACGCAGTCCATACCACTAACTCAGGAGAAGTAGAGAGGCTGTTTCCGATAAACCCCCGACTTAGGACAAATAACAGTATAACAAACCAAAAAAAAAAAAAAAAAAAGAAAAAGAAAAAAAAAATGGGATAACACCCAATAAATAATAAAAGAAACGAGACACCCACAGAGTACTACTATAAACTGTCTATCCGAAATAACAAATATCATCAAAACACCGCGAACAAGAAACTGGAAGACAAATGCATACCACTATGACTACAGGTACAACCCCAAACAAAACACACCTCCCTACTAGTAAGGACACACTCCTACCCACTAACCATCTACCTTAATTCGCGTCCTCCACACCTTCCTATCAAGGGTCATGTCCTCCTTAAGCTGTAACTGTTCCATGTCATGCTTAATCACCTCCCTCCAATATTTCTTCGGTCTACCTCTACCCCGCCTGAAACCATCCATAGCCAGCCTCTCACACCTCCGTACTGGGACATCCGTGCCCCTCCTCATAACTTAAAGGGGAGGGGCACGCCCCAAATGACATGACCCAAATATAACTTAAAGGGGAACTACACTTTTAGTCCATGAGTTATTCTTGTTTCAATCCCAGTGTTACTTTACAAAGCACATTTAACTTTTAGTTAAACTTAATGTGCAGTTTTAATCCAGTCATTGATGGAAAATAAACGGAAGTTAGATAGCTCCCACTCTGATTTTTCCCTGATGGTATTATGGAACAGCATTTCTTACCATCAGAGCACGTTCAACCACTTCTGATCTAGCTTGTTCTTGATTCCAGTCCACATCTGCTTTATGAAGTAGCTATACCCAATGAAATTATCAGCTGCAAAAAAGGTTCACCAATATCCCTAACTTGAAGAGATAAATCATGAGGAAGGAGTACAGGAGTGCGATGAGGAGGCGGTAATAAAGGTTGGTGGCAGTGGTGAAGTCTCAGCCAATCTAGGAGGACTAGCCAATCAATTAGAAGGGTTGTTGCAGTTCAACAAAGTTCTTCCACATCTCCATTGTCTTTGACCTAAACACTATCCATCAGTTTAGAGTTGAGTGGTTTATAAAATCTGAAAATTCCGTCCCACTAGTTCTAACATCTTGCTTCCCATCATAACCACTAGCATGAGACAGCACCCAACCCCATCTACATGGAAGATAAAGGGGTGGGTCGTATGGAAAGAAAGCCAATATACCAGAGACACAGACAGGAATGGGAGCTATTTAACATCTGTCATTCTTTTTTTAAGGTGGAAATATAATTTGCATCATTAAGTCTCAATCCTTGGCCTTGCACGTTGGAACTTGGCACTTTAACCATGACACTCACAGTCGGCTTTTACTAATGTCTGTTATTCTACAATCAATGAATGGATTAAAACCACACAATTGTTTAGGTGGAAGGTTAAATGTGCTTCATCAATGAACATAGGGACGAAACTCATAATAAAACAATAGTTCAAGGACTAATTGCTATTTTCCCTAATTGAAATATGAATATGCACACATATATGAATGACCTTGTACCTGAGCTTTCGAATTGGATACTATGCATCTAGCCATAAAGTTGGCAACTGCATCTACAACATATTCCTCACTAATAATCACATAGTTTTCATTATCTATTCCACATCTTTCTTCAAAATTGCCAGGGACCATATCCTCAGTCACCCAAACCCACCAACTTGGTTCTTCAAGACTCATGTTTACCAGAAGATCTGCCATATCCGTGTCAAAACCTAACAACATATTTTGTTTGAGGTAAATCAGAAACTAGCAAAATAAAGGTAAAAGGACCTAACAACATATTAAGAATAAGATAACAAGAAAAACCATCTTTTGAACATGAAAAAAAATAATGAGAGGCGAAAACCAGTTCCCATAAAACTCATCAAACAACTACTCAAACTCCGGTAAATCTTTACACCTAAGTTCAAGCATATCTAACGTTTCTGCATTAAATAGCTTTCCTTTATCAACAAACAGGATGAGACCTGTAGAGATTAAGGGATGTCCAGAAAACTAATTAGTTAAAGTCCTACGATTCAACCCAATTCCAGGAAATGACAATATTCCTGGATTCATCTAATTCCATTGAAATCTAATACTACTCCAAGATTAATCTCTTCTATAATGCGATGGCGCCCTTTCCTGTGGATACCTGCTACTTCCCAAAAGCATAGGTAGGGTAGTAACTCTGCACACCAAGGTTAGCATCCCATTCATTCTTGGGACCAAGGAAAATATTACCACAACTGACAAAAATTAAATGTCATCCATAAAATGGTATGGGTATCGCAAAATCAAAAAAGAAAATGCCAGATAATAACGAACCAGTTGGCTCCTTGAAAGGAAATTGACAGCCATTGCCATCAACAGAATTTCGATTGAGTGATTCCATCTGTTTCAAAAAGTTTCCAGACTCCACAGCAGCTAAGAGACGATCATGAAGCTTCCCAAAATAAAAATCAAAACGCAGTAAAACACAATCCTAATGTTGAGAACATTTTTATACTAACATATATATATATAAATTTATATGTATAGAACAGAACATACATCAGTGGGACAATCTTGAAGTAAAGAAGGAGACTGTGACATGTTGTGAAGAAGCATAAGATTTTGTTGAAGCAACCGTTTCAGCCGCTCGTTTTCAGACCTCAACGATTTCAATTTTTCTTCTTCTTCTTCTTCTTCTTCTTAAGAACGATGAGATACATCAAACGGCGTTGTTTCAGTATGACTGTGGGTATGGTGATACATCAACGATCTCAAGTATTTACAACTATCCTTCATCCCCAATCGAAGGCTTACGAGCCTATACTTGAGAATTTTATTAATCACAAGTGTGTACGGACATATTTGATTTAAATTTGAATTTGGTTAAAAGTTATATTTTTATGGCCTTTCTAAAAATGTTTTAAAATTGTTATAAAAATTATTTAGTTATGAAACATTTGTGTATGTACTTATCTTAAAAGAGTTTTATTATTAATTAATATGTTAACGGAGATAGTAAGTCAAGTTTTGTTGATAAATTATTATTATATTCGGTAGGCTTTATTTAAAATAATTTTTTATTAATTGTAGTATATTTAAAATATTATATTTATTTTATTACGGACCTATACAATACCCAAGTATATACGTAATGAGACAAAACAAATCTTAATGTAGGCACCTCCACTTCCACGTGGAAGTGGAGGAAAGTGTACAACAATTCATTTATGGCAAGGTGGCATATTGGTTTTATTAATTAATCATTCATATGAAGCTTATCCTTTAAATGTTTGTGGCTGTACATATGGTATCAACTTCAGCCATACTTTTCACTTAAAATTGAGAAAATTCTTTCACGCTTCTTCCTTAAAAAAAAAAAAAAAAAAAAGTTAAAAGTTTCAAGCTGCTATATAGTTGTTCATATCACGTTGAAGAAGGGTCATGTAGAAGAAAATATTTTATCCCCGAGAGAAGATCAATTACCTCCATCCATTTATTTAAACTTGAATTCTAGGTATGTTACGGCTATTTCTTTCTTTTCTTGGCATGATTTCATAAGTTTTGTGACTTTCAGGTCTATTGTGCTATCGAAAGAGTCGTTTATTAGGTGTCTCTAAATTGTAATTGGTATTATCTTTGTTAAAAACTTGTATCTTTTGATTCCGTATCGCATGGTGTACTGTAACTATAGGACCGATTCTTTAGTGCCATGTAGTAGCACTTAACCTTTTTGAGGTGGTCCTCTACATTTAAATCTTGTCTTCTGAGATGATTTATATAATCTGAATATTATGCGGAAGTAATTGAAAATGAGAACAAGACTTAATATCTTGCGTATTAGATGATAATTTCCATAAACTATAGTTCATGTACTACTTGGTCCTACTCTTCTGTTAGGAGGTAGTATTTCTAGTCTATTGTTAGTTGGGAAATGAGGAGCTAACGTTTTAGCATTGAGAATTTACAAGTATGATATGCTTTCTAATTAACTGAAAAATACCATTGGAAATCGAACTTACCCTTATGTCATTTTATATTAAAATTACTAGTAGGTACTGGTAGTGTTAACATGGACCGCAAAATATGTGAATTAAGATTGTGGATATCGTCTTATGTTGTAGCAAAACGGGGAATCGATGGTCACATACATGTTATTGGTGGGGTTCCTATTTAGTGTGAATACACATTGATGCTTTACTTCATGTTTAAATTTCATGGTGGTCTTGTCGACCCGCACGGTGATTTACTTATTCCAGTTATGGACTGATGGTTAGCCAAATTGTTGTTGTGATATGATTTGCTTATTGGTTGCCTTCAAGCATTTTATACCTTTTGAGGCTAGGGATCGGGGTGTATGTTGACACTATATGTATTTCATATGGTTGTGTGATATGACTTTGGTTTATTGTTGTTAGCTGTGTGTGGGGCCTATGGAGGCATAGCGAGTTACTAGTGTTATGGTGATATAGGAAGCAGGAACAGATAGAATTGGTAGCAAGTTATCGGTAGTAGGTTGTCCTGTGATGGTTGTAAGGGTTGTATGAGCTGAAATAGGGGCAGGTAAGATTGATGAGGCTACAACTTGTTTGGTATGGATAGTTTTGCATTGTAGAGCATTCATTATCATGTGATCGTGGTGGTCATATGCCGAACTTATGGGGGCTCCGGTAGATTGTTAGTTGATTGGCTATTGATACTAGCTTTACCATTTATCGCTTTGTAAATTAACACCTAAATAGGAAGGTCTATATAAGTAACTTAAACACGTTCTGAAATTATACAGGGTTTAGTAAACATAGCATATATTATTGTGTATAGCTTTGTTTTAAGTACAAAAATATGTTTTGAAAATATAACACATAGATCTAGTTTTCCAATTTAGAAACCTCCTGTGTGCTACTGGTAGTATTTTAATGATATCTTTTTTTACAAAATGTATTTTTTGGTGATTCTGACTTCTTTGCAACCCCAAGACATGTACCTACAACTTTCATGAAGTCTATAAAGCTTGGTTCTGCTGTTTACCTACTTAAAACTAAGCTACAACACTAGACAGTGGGGCTGTCCAGATTTATTGTTTTGAGGATTTAATGTAATTTGTACAAATTAGGCTTACCTTTGATGCTAATTATGATACATATCAACAAACTGGAATTACTGTAAGTTCAATAGGTATTCAATTCTGTGTCAAGGTTGTGCATACTCATGTATATACTGAGGGACTCGAAATAACTGTTCGGGTTACGATTTGGATTCTTTAAAATATGGTTGGACTGTTTATATGTTAAAAGACAAAGGTTTGTGTATAAACTTGAACTTGTATTCTTGTTACTTGCTGGCGTATTTGAAATGTCAATTGTTATCTATGCTGCAATTGCCTATTTGATCATATACTTCATTTGGTTCACATAGTCAAATGTTCCTCTATTTCAATATCACTTTTGCCGTGTTTGGATATAATGAGACCTTATAGAGTCCTTGCTAATTTAATTATATAGCTTTATGTCCTTCTTGAAGATGTGCATTTTGTTCCTAACTGGAGTCTGCCCACATGCCTCAAGAGTCCCCATGCTCATGTATTCTTTTATTTATTCTCACCTAGTAAGTATTTATTATAGGGACCAAACCTATTCATAGAGGAGTTACATGTATCGACTCGAAACGCATGTCCCATTTGAAATGTCTGAATGTGTGTCCAATGAACATTATGCTGAATAGAACTATTTGCTCCCTTTTTTTTTTTTTTATTTTTTTTTATTTTTATACACCTTAATGGACCATTTATACATGCCCTAAAGTCCCTACTTCTCACACGTCTTCATGACTCATTTGTGTATATTCGTTGTATCCAATGAAGTTCGTTGAGTCATACAAGTTCCTAAGTATCATGTTGAAGTTCCTTTTTACTTCCTATATCATTGTTGTTGCCTCGAGTATTTTATTCACATATCTACATCACATGTCTATGGTTCCAAAAGTTCCAATAATGTTATAACCACCAATGTATCAATCTCATAACGAAAGAACTGAAGTAATCCATATATGTGTTTCTTTGAGTACGGGTGGTAGCTCAAAGGGGCGAAAGCCTAGCTAGAGACGATCCCGAGATTATTGGATCAGGGGGCAGCTTTAGGGGCGAAAGCCTAGCTCAAGCCGAACCTGACAAGGGGCAGCCCAAAGGGGTGAAAACCTAGCTAGGGCCAAACCTGATTTATTGATTTATGGGTGGTAGCTCAAAGGGGCATAAGCCTAGCTAGAGACGATCCCAACGTTATGTTATGACCTACTGATCAGTTGGGGCCCGGGCACGATACGACATGAGTGATGATGATAATGAACGTAAAAAGGAAAGTAATGAATGTAATGTACATGGTTCCACACATACAAAATGGTGGTTTATCCATATTGTTTACTCACGTGTATTTGATTTCATTTGAGTTCCTATATTTCATACAGTTACTTATAGCCTTACATACTCAGTACATTCTTTCGTACTGACGTCCCCATTGCCTGGGGGGCACTGCATTCATGCCTGCAGGTTATTAGGTGGAAAGGGATCCTTGCTACGTATGATCGAGTTCAGCTGATGGTTGGTATGCTCCGTTCTTTCCGGAGTTTCTAAGTCTAGAGTTTGTTTTGACTTTGTATATTGACTAAGTACTACAGGGCCTGTCCCGACTAGTGATTAGTGATTTCTCATCTTAGAGGCTTGTAGACAACTGTTGTGGGTTTAGTAGTCAGTTAAAGTTTGGGTGGCATTGTATTATACTTTTGTTACCTTATAGTCTCTCTCTCAGTTGTATTTCTTTTAATTCAGTTTGGCCTTGATGGTCCATTAGCTTTATATTATTTACTTTCAGTTGATTCACTCAGTCAAGTGTGGCACCAGGTGCCAGTTGCACCTCCACGATTTTGGGGTGTGACAAATAGTTAGATTTAGAGTTTCAAAATATCATTAATAAGGTTAGTTTTGTAAAATACAATTCAAATTAATTTTTTCTTAATGAGTGTGTCAAATAAAATGGAACGAAGAAAGTATAAAAAAGACTGAAATTAATTAAGTACCTCTCACTAAATTATGTGTAACTAACACAAAGTCCTTCAGCATAATAGTATTTATTATTGAGATCCACATATTTTGTCAAGCCGGAACATATATAATTTGAGAAACTTCATTATTTGTCCAAAATTATTGAGAAAAAAATTGAAAATAAAATATATTTCATATTTTTTTTAAAAAGGAGGCTGTAAACTTATAATTTATTCAACTCTATTTACAATATATGGTGAACTATACCAAGTATGAGGGTAAAAAGGGTGCATTTGTGAGTATATGACATATGAGTACATACGTTACATAGAGGATGAGAAGTAAATCACCCATTGCCCTGTTATTTAGCACCCATTTACAGTTGGTTAAGAGCATTTATAACCTAATATGAAAGAAATATTTTACATTAAACACCATTTTGGATACAATAATTGAGAAAGAGAAAATAACGAAAATAATAGAAAGAAATGTAAATAAATGAGAAAAATTAAAGAAATCCTGGCTTTAAAGTGTGCCACCTCACCTTCCTCTTTCTCTTTTAATTGAGCAATGAATGTGGACATAAATTTATTGATAGAGTTATTTTAATTTTATCCAAATATTTTAAAGAAAATATAAGAAAAAAAGATCAAAAAATTGATAAAAAAGATAAATAACGGCCTGAACATGATAACCAAATAAATATAGGCATAGAAAACAATAGGTTAATATATACTATAAAAAATAAACAATTATAGGAGGAGGAAAGTTTGAAACGTTATGTGTTAAAGCATCTAATAAATAAAGAATAATATACGAGGAAAGACAAAATATTGATTAACTAACCTTTAACCAAAAAAAAACAAACACTGACATAGAAGATGAAATATTAACATTGAAGTCATTTAGCATAGTTTAAGTGTCCTTCTCTTATAACTTAAAGCTTGTATCTGGCTAGATAGCTCAGCGATCTTCTCCTCCAAGGCCATCATTTTCGAATTATCCATTGACCTGACCTCTGAGGAAGTTCCTAATCCTTGAGTACGACAGAACTCCTCTGATGATTGTTGATATTTTTTCTAAATTTAAAAGATAAAATTGGAATATGAATTAAGAAAAAGAAACAGTAATTAGTACTTCAAGTTAATTAGAGGCTTACGTAGGTCTGCTCAACTCGGGCTTCAACCCAAAAATCTATGTAGTTTTTCTTCTTTTTCTTTGTGTGAGTGACCTTTAACTCATCTTGAGTTACTAGCTTCCTCAAGTCCTTTTTCTACAAACGAAATAAATTAAGTAATCAAGTTTAGTCCATCGTCCAATATGGTTAATTACAAGGAAAAATACCAGTCTCCTCTTCAAAGTCCTTTGTCTGACAACTCCACTAGTGTGTCGAGAGTCATCCCTCGCAGATGTTCTGGCATTCTTCCCCGTATTGCTCAGCTGCTTAGATTGAGTATCCCCCACCCAGTGTGTGCATATTTCTTCCCCGTGATGAGGTTGAACACATGAAGACCTCCATAAGCATTTTGAACCATGTCGTGCATTCTAGAATCTTGGACATTATGTTCCACTAACCTATTACTTTCACCAACGACAGAGTTTTGAAATCTATCAAAACTATTATCAATTTCTCCATGACAAGTCCACATAAACGGGATAATTTTCTTCAAACCCCTTTTTGTAGAGATGAATCTTTACTATATCTGGTGTACAAAGATTCATACATTCGCATTTCTCACAAGGACACCTAATCATGCCACTTGTTAGAAAAGGTTCGAGTGTCATTGCATGGTTAACGAAAACATCAACACCTTCTACAAATTCCTCCCTAATCCCACATCGGCCAGGATAATTCCTATTATACATCCAACTACGATCTTCCATCTGCATAAACAACACAAAATTATCCAACGTTAATTTATTGTACTCAAACTAATCTAGAAATTCACTTTTGTATAGCATACAATAGTTGAATTTGTAGATGGTTCCATGAGAGAAATAGAGATCAAATAACTGCAGATCCAAATTATGCAATATAAGAACATGACCTCAATTAACTTTAAATTAAAGAAGCCAACTAATTAAGGTGCATAGATTGCCTTTAAGAACAATCTATCAACATACAAGAAAGGGTAGAGAAACCAATAAGAAGTCCAACATTATAAATATTCACAAATAGATTCAAAGCATCATCACCACTGAAACTGCTCCGAGATAAAAAGTAAGTGATTGCCCCGAGGAACTCATTCAAAATACTATCAAGCAAGTTGTGTGAGTAGCAATTATCGGAAAATTCAAGTGCAACAGATTGAGTTTCTTCTTCGAAAGAACAATAGAGGGTGTATAATCAAGGCGGATCCATGTAGAGCGTGTTAGGTGCTCGAGCATCCATTAACCTTGATACGAACTATATATATATATATAACTTCCTTATAAACGGAACAAAAAGCCATTATGGTTAGTAGCAGAACATAAGGTCTATGAAAAGCATATTTTGTGTGAAAACTTACACTGGCTCAGTTGAGCATCAAACAATCATCTTCATTGATTGGAAGTTTAGAGAGAAAAACTGAAAGAGGAAGTTTATTATTTATCAAAGTAATAATGAAAAACACTGCTACATTGCTCCTATTTATAAACTAAATAACCGACTATTACTAGCACTAATGCAGCTGTTGACAGCTAAGGACATTATTTTGCTTATACTTTGTTGGTTGAATGTTCCTCTTAGTAGCATATTTTCTCTATTGATGTTGTTGTTTTCTTTTCGTCTTTTTACTATTTTGTCCTGAGCCGGGGTCTATCAAAAACAGTCTCTCTACTTCATCTGAGGTAGTGGTATGGTCTGCATACACTCTATCCTCCCCAGACCCCACTTTGTGAGAATACACTGGACATGTTGTTGTTGTATTAGTGTTTCACTAATTCTTCTGCATTTGTTAATCTAATTTTTGTGGCAAAGAAAGAGAGGGAAAACATGTAAACCATTTTCTTCCCTGACTAAAAATCAGCAATTTGAACACTTAGCTCGCTTGTTTTCGTTGAATCCACATCAGCGAAGATGTATTACGCAGCACCCACAACCTTAAAATTATGGATCCAAACAACATACCCAGTGTATTCTATTTCCACAAAGTGAGGTCAGGGGAGGGTAGAATGTACACAATCCATACCTCTACCCAGAGACGGATCTAGGATTTAAAGTTTGTGGGTTCCTTGGGTAAAATAAAAATCAAATATAATGGCTGTCAGGGTTGGAACCCACAACCAAGGGCCTACAAAACTTTTGCAAGCTCCTTCTCTACCACTAGACCAATTACACACTTCATCTATGAGTTTCGAACTTAAAATTCTTATATATTTACTAGATTTCTCAATATAAATACAAGATTCGCCCGAAAGTTACTGGGTTCCCGGGAATCCCCACCTATCCCCCTAAATCCGCCCCTGCCACTACCGTAAAGGTGAGGTAAAGAGGTTGTTTTCGATAGATCTTGGTTTAAGACAAAAACATTCTAGAAAAAGACGTAATATAAGAACAAGAAACAATAAATAGTAACAACGCACAAATAGTAACAAAAACAAAACTACCACAAAATAATACTGCAATCGATGTATTCGAAATAACACACATAACCAAAACTTCAAGAAAAAGAAACTACAAGCATAGCACTACGACTACTAGTACGGACAACAAGACAAAACATTCCTATCTACTAGCATGGACGCACTCATTTCTACAAAGAAAACGTGTTATATAAATTGATAGATACTAAAAAATGTGTTATATAAATTGACAAGGAAGTAATGACTAATGTCCTTTGACCTCCAACTACCAACTCCCTTCTCTCTAACTATTAGCTTAACACATAATTTGCAACAAAAAAACCCTTACCAAAACTCCATTTCCTTATCACCAAATTCCACTTCCTCACATAAAAAAAAAAATCATGATTTGTTCAAATATTAATGGTGTGTTCGGTATGAAGAAAATATTTTTTAGAAAATGTTATCCAATTTTTTCATGTTCAGTTGGTAAAATATTTTTCTAGAAAAACAAGCTCCTTAAAAATGAGCTCTACTAGTCACATTCCACATTGATTGTGTCCTCCCCACCTTCCAACATGCCACATATTCATCCCCACCTCACCTTCCGTAGTATTTGTCTAAATTATACACAAGTGTTTTTAAGATAATATATTTTGCTTATCTATCGAACACAAGAAAATAAGTAAGAAATCCATTTATTTTCCTATAAAAACTTTTTAAGAAAATATTTTTCATGAAAAATATTTTTCCTCCCTACCTAACACACCATAAAATAGAAAAGAAAAACACACCTTTTGGTGTGTTGAGTAGAGTTGCCACCAATATTTTCAAATTTTACCTCCACAAAATGTGGCGGCTGTGTAGGGGTTTAGTTTTATTAGCGGGTTAAAACGGGTACGGGTTAATGGGTTTGGGCTTAGGAGCCATAGCACCCAGGAAATTACATGAAATGTCCTCCATAGTGGATGACTTTGTATTTTTGCCCCCCATAAGAAAAGTCTTTAAAGACTAGCCTTCCTTCATTTTTATGTATACAACAAGTACATTTTTACCCTTCTACACCTCAAATGTTTTTACTCTTTCCATGCTCATTTGTCTCTCAACTTTTTTTTTTCTTTTTTACTATTACTTGATTTTTATTTTTTCTTTTTTCTTTTCTTTTTTTATTTTCTTGTTTTAATTCATTTGTCTCAATCTTTATTTTTTATTTTTTATTTCTTTTATTTCTCAAACATTATTTATTTTTTATTTCTCTTTTTTTAATTCATTGTCTCAACCTTTATTTTTTTTTATTTTTTTATTCTTTTCTCATTTTTTTTTAATTTTCTCAAACTTTATTTTTATTTTATTTTTTCTTCTCATTTTTTTCTCAACTTTTATTTTTTATTTTTTTTATTTTTCTCTTTTTTTTTCTTAACCTTTAGTTTTTCCTTCTCCTATTTTTTTCTTTTTTCTTAATCTTTATTTTTTTCCTTCTCTTTTTTCTTTTTTCTCAGCTTCTATTATATTTTACTAATGAACAAAAAGTTGGATAATCCTCAAAAAGGAACTTCTTTCTTTGACACCAAAGTAAACTTAAGGGCGTGACTTGCCATTTAGAAGTCCTTTGGAATAGTCTTGCCTCTAAGAAAAGAGTTATAGAACATTAACTTGTTATTTGTAAATCTTTAAACTAAGCCTTGCCTCTAGGGCAAGAGTTATAGAGTATCTCATAAATTAACATAATGAAATAGTATTAACTCTTGCCCATGGGGACTAATTTATTTTTTTGGGAGATTCTTGAGCTAAGTCTAATTTTAGAGGCAAGACATATAGAGCATCTTATAAATCAAAGACACAATGTGGTAGTGCTAACTTTTGCCCATGGGGGCGTATAACTTGTTTTTTAAAAGTCTTTGGACTAAGTCTTGCCTCTAAGGAAAAAGTTATAGAACATCTCATAAATTAAGACACAATGTGGTAGTTTCAACTCTTGCCCATGAGACGTAACTTGTTGTTTGAAAGTCCTTGGTCTAAGTCTTGCCTCTAAGGCAAGAGTTATAGAGCATCTCATAAATCAAGACACAATGTGGTAGTGCCAACTCTTGCTCATGGGGCATAACTTGTTGTTTAAAATTCATTGGGCTAAGTCATGCCTCAAAGGCAAGAGTTATAGAGCATTTCATAAGTCAAAACATAATGTGGTAGTGTCAACTCTTGCCCATAGGGCGTAACTTGTTGTTTTATAGTCCGTCTTGCCTCTAAGGCAAGAGTTATAGAGCATCTCATAAATCAAGACACAACGTGGTAGTGTCAACTCTTGCCCATGGGGCATAACTTGTTGTTTGAAAGTCCTTGGGCTAAGTTTTGCCTCTAAGGCAAAGTTATAGAGCATCTCATAAATCAAGACTCAATATGGTAGTGTCAACTCTTTCCCATGGGGCATAACTTGTTTGAAAGTCCTTGGGCTAAGTCTTGTCTCTAAGGCAAGAGTTATAGAACATCTCATAAATAAAAACACAATATGGTAGTGTCAACTCTTGCCCATGGGGCGTAACTTGTTGTTTGAAAGCCCTTGGTCTAAGTCTTGCCTCTAAGGCAAGAGTTATGGAGAATCTCATAAATCAAGACACAATGTGGCAGTGCCAACTCTTGTTTATGGGGCATAACTTGTTGTTTGAAAGTCATTGGGCTAAGTCTTGCCTTTAAAGCAAGAGTTATAGAGCATTTCATAAGTCAAAACATAATGTGGTTGTGTCAACTCTTGCCCATGGGGCGTAACTTGCTGTTTGAAAGTCTTTGCACTAAGTCTTGCCTCTAAGGCAAGAGTTATAGAGCATCTCATAAATCAAGACACAATGTGGTAGTGTCAACTCTTGCCCATGGGGCATAACTTGTTGTTTGAAAGTACTTGGGTTAAGTCTTGCCTCTAAGGCAAAGTTATAGAGCATCTCATAAATCAAGACTTAATGTGGTAGTGTCAACTCTTGCCCATGGGGCATAACTTGTTGTTTGAAAGTCCTTAGGCTAAGTCTTGCCTCTAAGGCAAGAGTTATAGAACATCTCATAAATAAAAACATAATATAGTAGTGTCAACTCTTGCCCATGGGGCGTAACTTATTGTTTGAAAGCCCTTGGTCTAAGTCTTACCTCTAAAGCAAGAGTCATAGAGCATCTCATAAATCAAGACATAAAGTGGTAGTGCCAACTCTTGCTCATGGGGTATAACTTGTTGTTTGAAAGTCATTAGACTAATAAGTCTTGTCTCTAAGGCAAGAGTTATAGAGCATTTCATAAGTCAAAATATAATGTGGTATTGACAACTCCTGCCCATGGGGCGTAACTTGTTGTTTGAAAGTTCTTGAGCTAAGTCTTGCCTCTAATGCAATAGTTGTAGAGCATCTCATAAATCAAGACACAACGTGGTAGTGTCAATTCTTGCCCATGGGGCGTGACTTGTTGTTTGGAAGGAATCGAAGAAAAGTAAAGAAAAAAAATAAAGGTTACGGAAAAATAAAAAAATAAAGAAAAAATAATAAATAAAAGAAAAATAAAGGTTGATAAAATAAAAAAAATCAAATAAAATGAAAATGAGAAAAAGAAAAAAAAATAGTAGTTGAGAGAAGAAAAGGAAAAAAAAAAGAAGAAAGGTTGAGAAAAAAAAATAAAGAAAAAAAGTCAAAATAAAAAATAAAGGTTGAGAAAAAAAAAGGAGGAAAAAAAAATTAAAAACCAAAGAAAAATTATAAAGAGAAAAAAAAATAGAAGTTGAAAGGAGAAAAGGAAAAAAGGGAAAAAGTAAAGGTTGAGAAAAATTTTTAAAAAAAAAGAAGAGAAAATAAAAAAAAAAAGGAAAAAAAAAAAATTGAAGTTGAAAGATAAATGAGCATGGAGAGTTGTTTGAAAATATTTGATATATAGAGGGGCAAATATGTATTTGTTCCACACATAAAAAAGAAGGAAGGCTAATTTAGTAAAACTTTTGTTATGGGGGACAAAAAAAGCAAAGTCACCCACTATGAGGGCTATTTGTGTAGTTCACCCCATAGCACCAATACAAATGGGCTTTAGGCTAAGTTATAGCTGGGAGGTCCATTTGCACAAAAAAGGCCTATACTTTTGCGGCCGATATTCAAAATTTCCCCTCGTTTTCATAAATAGCTAACATTAAGGCAATAAATAAGGCGTCATAGCTAACGTTTGTCTAATTATAGGACGTAACTACAGTTTAGTAGTGAAATATACGAATTAGAGATTGTATATACAAATACAAATTCAATTTAGAGATTTGTATGTGAGCCCCGAAATTCGCTTTGTATACAAATAAAAATCTTTAGAGATTTGTATATGAATCCTGAAATTAGAGACCCCCCTGAAATTATAGATATGCATATTTAGTTATTTAATCTAAATCTTAGCTGCAAATGATGATTATTTTAAATATTAGTTATGCCTGGTATTTATGACTTGATGTTTTCTACTCCACGTAATTTATTGTATTTTTTTTTGGTATAGAATGTATTTTTGTTGTTTGACTCTATTCTTATGGGTGAATCATTGTTTGATTGTATCTTTGTGGTTATATATCCATATATACACCCATGTATTTTTATTGCCTCTATATTTTGTATACTCCAATATATTTTCTGTATTTTGCTTTGGTTGTATTTGTTGCACGAATAAATACAACTGAAACAAGTTGTATTCATTGTGCAAATGAATACAGTTGACAAAGATTGTATTCATTGCACGAATGAATATATTGAATACAATCTTCTGGTAACCAAAGTGTTGCTACGAATTATAAATAGTGAAACTATAGCTACAACTTGTAATATGCAACCAAACTATAGTGATTTCCGAAATTTGCTCAAAAAAATAATACATACATGATGCAAAATCAACGCAAAATTCAAAAATATTCTTCCTTCAAAATGGGTTTGGACTATGCATCTTGCAGCCATAACTCGAGCAGAAATGGGCTATAGACAGAAATATATATAGCCCAAATCTTTTGTAGATGTGCAGAATTGAATAAAGTTAAAGGAAAAATAACATAAACATGCACTTTAACTTACTATATTTATACAAATTCTCACTCTTACAAAGTAATTATAAAATTTCAACTAATTATGTATCTTCGTTGGATGTATCGGGAGCTAATTATGTATCTAGACAGACCCAAAATCAGGAAAAATATATCGGGAGCTAATTATGTATCTTTACAAGGAAAAAATGTTTCTTCGTTGGATGTATCGGGAGCTAATTATGTATCTCGATAGTCTCGATTACCCAAAATCAGAATTTTCAGTAATTATGCAAAATATCAAGATTTTCTGTAATCAAGTTCCAAACCATCGATATTTATATTGTTTACACTAAATTTAATTAAAATGTTTTGAATTAAAAACTATTTAAGTTACACGGTGAAGAAATGCCAGCAAGCGGAATCGAGTAAAATCAGTAAATTATCGCATGCAAGGCAAGTCATGATAGAGCAGTATGACTTAAGTCATACATATCCGTTATGACTTTATGTTATATTAACTTAATTGTCCCGTTAGATTACTTATAAATCATGTCGATTCGCCATTGATTTCAAGTCACAAACAAATAAAATGAGAAAACAATAGTATTTCACAACTGTGGCACTGGAATGCAAGTCCAATAGATCGAATGATTTCATGTTATATTTAACTTAGATATTTTGTTGGATTACTCATAAATTATGTCGGTTCATCATTTTCCAAAGCTTTTAAAAATAAAGAAGAGAAAAAAAATATTTTCAAACTGTGACATGCAAGTGATACGATAAATATATTTTTTTATTTTCTCACTCAATATTCGTTATCCGCAATCCGCATTGAAACTCGACTACTTGGAATTCGCATTGTATAAGAACTATTTAAGAAACAGTATTCTCTAATAAGATTTTACATACCATTGAGCTCAAATAAATCTCCAATTAAAAATAGAAAAATTATATTCATCCCACCATCAACCCTTATTGGTTAAGCAAAAAATACAAGACACATAATCGAAATTGTTCAACAACACTAATGAAAAGAAGTACTAATAAAATTGTGTGAAGAGTGGGACAAATGGAGAGTCCAATTACTTTTGAAGACTGACCAAATTTTTTTAATATTTCTACTACAAGGACGACCAAGGGCAATCTTGTCACTTAACAAAATATTCAGCTTCAAGGAGTTGTACATCATGCAGATAAAGCTCTGAATTTCCGAAAAAATCAATCGAAGTTCCATTGAATTTTAGCTGTCACGTAGTTATCCGTACACTAAAAAAGTAAACAATCCACACATTGGAAGAGTAAAAAGAAAATCACGTGTATGTCTAAAACCGTGGGGCCAATTTATTGACTTTAGGTTATCAAAGGTGTCCCTTTTTTTTTCCTTTCTCTTTTTTACTTAACATTCAAGAATATACATATTCTTCTTTTTTCCTTAAATTAGTCGTCATCATCATCATACCCAGTGTATTCCCACCAGATGGGGTCTGGGGGGGTAAAGTATACGCAATCCATACCACTACCTCAGATGAGGTAGAGAAGCTGTTTTCGATAGATCCCCGGCTCAGAACCGATAACAATAACAAATCATAAATCAAAAATCATAAAAATCATAAATCAAAAATCATATGAATCATACAAATCCTAAGAAATCGTAAACATCATCAACAAAAATCATGAAAACCAACAGGAATAGCTTTAGTTTGCTATTCCTTCACTTTAATTAAGTTTTTTAGTTGTTCATGATACTTAAAATAGTTATCACAAATTTGTATTATTTTATAAAATTAATAAAGAATTAATTAAATTATTTTATTTTATTTTTACAATTAATTTCTTTTTAAAAGTGCAACAAGTTTGTAAAGTTTCAAAGAAAAAATTTTAAGGAAAAATTAATAAAACTATCTTTCTGAATTACGATTTCTTAAGATGCATATAAAAGAGAAAGTGGACAAATAATATGAGAGGAGGAAATAACATATTTTATATCATCATGTTTACCAATAAGATAGTTTTACTAATTTTTAGGGTGGTAAAACGAATAGCATATTAAATTGATATCAATAAAAAATAGTAAGGATAAATTAATTAAATTATCCTTTTAAATATTTTTAAAAGAGTATAAAAAATAATATAAAAAATAAAATAAATGATGAAATACTTGCAACTAAGTAAATTAGAAGTGTTCATTTTAAACATTTGAGATTAATTTAAATATTTAAACTAATGTAAATTTGATTTAATTTTGAAATTGCTGAAACAAATTTTGATGTTGCTTTTAAAAAAATATTCTTTGTGACCAATTCATGTATATGGCAATATAAAATATCTTACTTTAATAATATAATCAAAATTTAACTAAATATAATGAATTATTTCATTTTTTTAGGTTATCAATTAAATGCTTAATATCGCTATTCTTTTTGTCTAAATAAGAATGGAAAGAAGAATTACTTTTTAAGCAACTTATATCTTAAAGAAGCTATTAGTAAATCCCATGATTTGAGGTTTCACAAACTTTATATTCATAGCAAAAATTAATAAAATTAAATTTTCAATATAGAAGACAAACTATTACATTGAACCTACTATAATTAGCAATCAGAGAAATAAAGAATTTGAGTGGATTACTATTTAGAAAGTGATGATAAAAGTAATAAATACATAATTGTAATTTGATAAACTACATAACCAGTACAAATATTGATAAAATAAGAATATATGGGCCAATAGATGAACTTGATATGTAATTTATAATATATATGCTTGGAAAACCTCCATATTAACTTCATCAATTATGTTGTTATTTTCATTTGTTAAACACCAGTAAAACAAATTTAAATGTGCTCAAAATAATTTATATATAGATCAATGTCTTTTATTGCTTCATTTGATTTTACAAAATTTTTTAATATATTGACATTTATAATTTTAATATATTTCTTTGTATAATTTTCAAATAAAGTAAAAAAAAAACAACATTAAAATTACTTGCTTAATTCAAGAAGTGTTTGACCTTCTTGATTAGTATGTTTAAAATTAATTTATATATGGATTCATATTTTTTATTTTTCTTGTATATTCAAAATTATTAATTTATATATGAATCAGTATCTTTTATTGCTTCATGTGATTCTATAAAAATTGTTAATATATTGACATTTATAATTTTAATATATTCTCTTGTATAATTTTCAAACAAAGTAAAAACGAAACATTAAAATTAGTTGTTTAATTTAAAATGTTTGACCTAATGTTAAAAATAAGTAGGAGCATATGATATTTTAATGCTAATTAAGATAATTTAAATAAGCTGTAAGTTATTATTTGTTTTTTAAAAAATAAAAACTATATTCTATTGTATATTATGATCTCTATTATCATTTCCTATTGTGTTATTTAAAAATATTAATGATCATATTTTTTGAAAGCTAATTTGATAACTATAAATATATTTTAAATTGTAATATTGGGCCCGTGAACGGGCCCTTCATTATCTAGTAATAAAAGACAAAATATCAAGTGTAACGATGTCAACTATTGTCATCAGCTTTGAGTTTATCAACTCTTTTTTTAAAAAAAATAAAATAAAACAGTTCTACAAATATATTATTGCGATTAATTTATATTCGCATTTTGGAATAATTTTTCGACACAAATTTTGCAAGATTTTCGATATTATTTTTTTTACTAAATAACAATTTTATTAATCACCTATTTTTTTTTTTAATTATTATTAGCAGGTATAATTGATTTGTATTACTATTTATTTTCTTACACTTATATTGTATACCTATTATTAACAGGTAAACAATTAATTTCTATTACTATTTATTTTCTTACACTTTTTATGAGAGTTTTACGTTTTTTATCAAAAGAGATTTTAATTTCATAATTCAAACTTGAGATAATATGAAGAAATATTTATCATTCTACCACATCGTTGATGTTAAGCTGTCTAACTCACATACTTCACTTTCAAGTTGCAACAATTGGAAAATGATTTGGAAAATAATTAATTAATGCTAAGGATAAAACATGGATTTTTTTTTGTCTTTTCTTGATTTGTCAAAAATGACAAGTAAAAATGAAAATTAAATTAGAAAAATAGTGACAAGTAAATCCGAATGGAGGGAGTATTAGATTTCACATGCCACAATTATTCAGTTTAGGATATACATTTAGGATTGGGAAAAGGGTCAAAAATACCCATATACTTTGAAAAATTGGCCAACTTTACCCTCAGTCATACTTTGGAGTCATATTTACCCCCGCCGTTACGAAAGTTTGCATATGTACCCTTCATTTAACGGAATGCCCCAAATCAGCCTAAATGACCCGATTTTAAAGGAGAAACCCATACCCGACCCGACCCATCAAAAGGGACCCAAACAAATATTACGCTATACTCAATTTTCTCCACAGATCTGACTTCAAAATTAGGGCTTTTCTTCCTCACTTCTGTGGGTTGAATTTTCCAACAAAAATTCTCCTCTTTCACTAATCATCCCCAATGAAGTGTAGTTGTGGTCGGTTGTTAATCTTCACTAATCTCCTTAGGAATAGAAAATGTCACAAAATTGTTACTCTTCCCTAAGGAAGTGTCGTTGTCGTTCTGATTTGGTGAATTAATAGTTAAAAGTCTCACTTCGAGTACTCCAACTAATCCTCGAAGAAGGTTTCTCAGATATCCTCGTCCAGATGTAAGTATATTTTCTTATATAATTTAGCTTTTTATATGAGGAGAAATAGTTATTGATATATGTAATTGAAAGTTCTGTACTTTGCTATACAAATCTTAGCATAGAACTGATTTTATAGGGTTTAGAGTAACTTTGGTGAACTAATATTATAGGGATTAGTCAACTATTTTTTGTGTGTATTTTGTAATATTATTCTATTTTTGATTGCTACTATGACAGTTTTCGTGATGTGGTATCAAGAGTTGGAAGAGCAAGCTTTTTCAGAGATAGCTCACATACGTAATTTAGAGTCATCGTTGAAAGACGTCAAGCTAAAGTGGATAATTTGAAGGCTGCAATGGACAATTCAAAAATTGGGAGTGACTATTTGAAGGTAATTTAGAGTTGTCATTGAAAGACATCAAGATTTAAGTGGATAATTTGAAGGTTGCAATGGATAATTTGAAAATTGAAAGTGACGATTTAAAGATTGAAAGGGATCATTTGTCGAAAATAGTTGCTACAATCGGGGCTACAAATGAGTTGGAAGTAAACAAGGCAAGGACATTTGAAGAAATTTTTTTTAGATAAATTACAAGCTTATGCTTTCATGGACTCTTTTTCGTTGGATTTGTAGTCGCATTGATGACAAATTGAAATTAATATATGTATGAATTGGGTATGTATTGCTATGTGTTTTATGTCTTAAGTTTCAGCTTTAGACGAAGCTAATGTGTATGGGTAGTAGTTGATACAGTAATGCTTGATGTTTTCTTTTGCTATGTAAGAATGTGAAACTCTTTTAATGTTAAATGCATATAGTTTGTTTGAATTCTTGTCTTATTTTTTTAGATTATGACTACCAAAATAGTCACGAGCTTAACCAAAGCAGTCTTCAAGATGATTCAAAACAAAGTTGAAAGTGATGCAAACTGAGTGACCAAAAACTGGCAAAATGTGACCATAAAATCTGGACAAAAACAGTGTCACATGTGACCATAAAATCTGGACAAAAACAATGTCAAATATAACCAATGCAGAGCCCCCAAAAACGGTCCTAATACACAAAAATAGTGAGCACATATGGTACTTAATGTCACAAAAAGAAGGGGGGAAATATGACCATTTCAAGGCCCAAAATCTGGACCAAAACAGTGTCAAATATGACCAATATAGTGCCTCAAATGCAGTCCTAATACACTCAAAACAGTGATCTTATATGGTCCATAATGTCACAATATACTAGTTATCAGAGGCGGATCCAGAATTTGGACTCTCCGGGTGCCAATTAAACTCATCGATAAATCAACTAGATTGTTCGTCTTTTCGATCTATATGAAAATTGACAAATTAATCAACAAAAAAAGAATAGTAATAAGATGACAATTATGCATTACATATACTACAAATTCACACCCCACACTCGACTAAGATCATAAAGTGAAAAAAGCTTATACTTTCAATAATATTACTAATATCATAAGTCATAACATCCATTATTTATTACAATTGTCCTCGACGACTTTTCATATTTTGAAAACGGTCAACGATGGCATCATTATTTACATTTGCAAATACATCATGCTCTATGTAACATACTAAACAATCATTTAAATATTGATCACCAATACTATTTCGCACTTCATTTTTTATGTGTTTCATGGACGCGAAAGCTCTCTCCACAGTTGCAGGAGCAACAGGTAAAATCAAAGTCAACTTCACAAGTAAATAAACAAGTGAATAAGTCTCCACAAGATTTGCCTCAACCAATGCATTTGCCAAATCACGAATTCCTTGCAAGTTGGAGAACTTGGAATTACCACCTCGCATATGAATTATGAAAGTATCGAGTTGGTAACTCAAATCTCGAAGCTTTACATTATCAAACTCACTTGGATAACACTTTGCTAAAGCTATCATTCTACCTTTGTCAAATGTAGAGAAAGAATTGATTGGATTCAAGCTACCCATCCCAAGAAGCAAATCACTACTCACTACATCAAAACGATCATTAAGCTCTTGAAGTTGCACATCAATGATAGCGCAAAAGATTTCAACACGCAGGTGGTGTGAATAACAAACACCCGAACACTTACGCTTGGACTTTCCAAAAAAAATAAGGCTTATTCAAATTGGAAATCAAGATATCATGTGAATCACAAAATAAAGAAACATCACCCAACAAAGATTCCCATCATTTTCTCTCATGTCTTGCAATCTTTTATTTGAGATGTTAAGAAACTCTACGACATTAATAATATCTTGATATTTTTTTTGCAAAATCTTGCTCAACTCATTTGACATTGCCAACACTTTCAACATCAAGTGAAGCATAAAAATAAAGTTGAATGTTTTAATCTTTGTCAAAAGATATTCTGCTTGATTTCTATCACTTGATGTGGAACTTTCAATTTCAATCACTTCAAGCACATGAACAATAGATGAGAAAATAACAAGAAAGTTATCTAATGTTTTGAAATGTGATCCCCAAAGAATATCACTTGGTCTTTGAAGCCCGCGTTCTTGATGTAATCCTTACCCCGTATGAACTTCAGCGGACTTAAGTAATTTTCAACTTTTCAGCTTGGTGATGACGAAGTAAATCTTTACTTTTAAAAGATCCTCCAACAACATTCAGCACATTAGTAACATGATAAAAAAAGTCCTCAACTTCCTAATGTTTTTTCACAATAGCTACAAGTGTTAGTTGCAATTGATGTGCAAAACAATGAATATAATATGCCAATGGACTATCTTTCATAATCAAAGTTTTGAGACCATTTATCTCTCCCTTCATATTACTAGCTCCATCATAACCTTGTCCACGTATTTTGGATGGACTTAGTGAGTGATCGAAAAGTAAATAATAAATTTCTTTCTTCAATGAGCATGCCGATTTATCACTAATATGGACAAGACCGATAAATCGGTCTACTACTTCACCATTCTTATCAACATACCTCAAAACAAGAGCCATTTGTTCTTTGTGTGAGATGTCTTTGGATTCATCAACCAATACACCAAAGTAATCTCCCTTCAAGTCCCTAATTATAGCTTTCAATGTTTCTTTTGCACAAGCATTGACAATATCCTTTTGGATCATAGGACAAGTCAAAGTATCATTTTGTGGAGCATTTTTTAATATCACTTTCCCTACATCCGGATGCTTGTCCCTATGCCACCTCAAAAATCCTAAAAAATAACCTTGATTAGTGAAGATTCACTTTCGTCATGACCTCGAAAAGGCAACCCATGATGCAAAAGAAGTCTTTCCACATCAATTGAAGATTCCAAACATATTTGGTACTCACTTTTTAACTTTTGAGAATGTTTGTCAAGAACAACTTGAATTGATTGATGAGGGTTTGACAAATCTTGCATCTTATTGTAACATTTGTTGTGAACATCATTAACTTTACCAACATGCAAACGAAATCTTTCAAGAGCCCTATTCCAAGACCTAAAACCCTTTATTGCGTAAAACTTAGCCGTAGTTTCATGAATAAATTCATTTTTGAATAAATAACAACAAAGGCAATATGCGGCATCTTTCTCCACACTATACTCCAACCAACTAGAATGTGGACCTTTGAACCAACTTGAAACAAATTGGCGCATTCTACCTCCTATTTCAGTTGGAGGATATAGTTTCAAGATAGGTTGACAAGGTCCTTTTTTAATATAATGTTTCCTAACTTCATCTCGTATCCGAGGATTATAGTCAATAATCGGTATTCTTTTCCTGGATCGGATTTAAGTGCACCCAAATCGAGCTCAGTTACTAGATAACGATTGACACCCGTACTAGAACTTGATTGAGCAAACATGTTGAGAAATTTATCCATATTGACAATAGGGGAATAAATTTTATTAGAATAATTTCCTACAAAATAAAAGTTCAAATTCAATAGGGGAACTCAGAACTAATTCAAGTTAAAATGTTCATATTGACAACAATATTGGAATGGAGAACTAATTTAACCTCAAATATATATTAACTTACAAGAGGGTTGTGGGACGTGGGTTAATGTTGAATTGTTGATTGTGGAGAAAACAACAGAGCGATGCGGTGCGGGCTGGCGACTGCCAACGGGCTATGATCGATGGGTGAGGAGTGAGGCTGATGGAGTTGCAGACTTGCAGTGATTTTTTCCTTTGGGAGAATAAAGAGAAAGGTCGAGGTTGTCTAGTAATAGTCAAAAATAATTTTTAATTAATACATAAATACATAGTCATGAATGTTGTCTGCTGGAGTCTGGAAAGTGAGTTGATTGAGCTAGAATTTTTTTTTTTTTGTAAAAAAATGTTGTCCAAGGGATTCGAACCTGCGCCTTTGGGGGTGAAAACTCGACCCTTTGCCACTGGCACCACAGGCACTTTGATGTTGTGGGTGACATATTTATTATTTATAGATATATTCTGTATATATATATATAGCTATATATAGAGAATTTCCATCGAAGCTTACGGGTGGCGTGGCACCTTCAAGGCCCTTAGTAAATCCGCCCCTGCTAGTTACTACACTATTGAAGACATGGTCCTTTGTCACCCAAAAAAGTGAAAAAATATGTCCAATAAACAGACCCACAAACTGAGCAAGAAATAGTAAAACACACAAGCTATAGCAATAAACAAGCATTACAATATCTAAAAACTGAACCACAAATTTGTCCATTACATTAGGGATGCCATCTAATAATCCCAAAAAGTTGCAACAAAAATACAAGTTAAATAGTTTTCACAAAAAGATGGAACATCCATTGTCACCATCAAATATTGAACATTGTCTTAATACAAAACATGCCAATACCGAATTTTCATTGTTGTGCCTTGCCATTACCCTTTTTCGTCTTAAGTTTATCCACTCTTAATTGCTCCAACCGTCTTCCAGTAATAGATGCATTACCCTTCCATGAGAGCCCTTTTGGCGCATACAAGTCACTTGATTTAATTGATCCTATACCATCATGAAGAAACTTGATTTGTCTTGATCCAATTGGTTTTGGTTGTTTCTGTCTTTGTAAGATTCTAGACTTGAACTCTGAAACACCTCTTGGCTTCCAAGGTACATCTTCTTCAACTTCAAGACCACGATACTCAAACTCAGGATCTCTTGGAAATGGACCAAAGATGGACTGACCAAAGGACTCATCAAAGAGGGACTGACGTTGAGTTGATGCACTGTCTTGACTAGGTTGTGGAGCTATCAAGGGCAAGTCCTCAATTATTGCATCATTTGGGAATCTGGAAGGGCTTGGCTCTACATCTTCTTCATCAATTAGTGTTCTTTGCCTCTTTATTGATTGGTTGCCCTTCATTGGTTCATTTTTTGTTTTTTATTTATTTCTTACTCTTCAATTGGCCGGACTTAGAAGTTCCTTCACCACTCATGTTGTCCAACTGATAAAATAACAACATAAGCACAAATTTGTAACACTTGAAAAAAAATACTAAAAGTAACTAATTAAAATAGAAAGTTACCTTTTGATAACCTCGGCATTGTGTCCTGGAATTCTATAGGTTGAACAATCATAACTCTTCCTCTCCTTGGTACAACCCACTCAGTTTGCCTCTTAAGTGCTTCATCTTTATCTCTTTTCCTTTTCGTTGCAGGTCTGCCAACTAGGTTTACCAAAGAAGGTGGTTCCATTTCTTCTTCTGGATCAATTTTCCAGAACTTTGGCCCAGGCACTGGTTGTAGCTTTAAATGATAAGTCAGGAGATATGCCTTCTTTGTGTACCATAAGTGGATCTCTTCCCTAGGATCACGCTCCTTGTAAAGAAGTGCCTTGATTGCATGGGGACATGGGATTCCAGTAAGGTCCCATACCCTACAACTACAACTCTCATTTGGCAAATTGACAATGTGTTTGTCATTTCCCTCACTAACCTCATATCCATAATCACCATTGAAATTTAATTCACACACATTAGCAATCTTCAAGTATTCATTGTACATCTCAATAGCTTTTGGACTCCATTTAGTATCCCAAGACTTCACTTCTTTTTCATGTTTCACAAACTTCTTCATTACCTTTATTCTGATAGCCTCAAGCATCCTAATGATGGGTTTCTGTCTTGCTTCTAATATCCATGAGTTGAATGACTCAGCCAAATTATTTTCCACCTTTTGATTCTTGCAAACTGTGTCCAAAAATACTCTACACCAAGTTTCTATTGGAAAATGCAACAGGTCGTCTTTGGCTTCTTCTGATAATTCAGCCAATGCCTTCAAATAATCATCTAGCTCCTCTTTGTAGGTGCTCCATCCACACCACCATACCACCTTAGACATTTGTTTAGATCTCTTTCCATTTCTTCTCCAATTAACCTCTACGTGTCTCATACAAAACCTATGCATGATATCAGGTAAAATAATTTTGACTGCTTCAATCAGTCCCTGTTTAATAGTCAAAAACTAAGTTGATAAGTGAACACTCATACGAATAATTAAGTTAAAAAATGCACTGTTCAATCAAAATAGTGAGCTGAACCAGTTAACTTATCACAAAATAATAAACTAAATCATTAGTTTATCATAAAAATAGTGAACTAAATCAGTACACTTATTAGAAGATAGTGTACTGATTATTTGTTTAGCTTGTAAACTAGTGAATTAAATCAATTTACTTACTAGAAAGCAATGAATTAAATCTTTATCTTATAGTGAAGTAAATCATTTAACTTATTAGAAAACAATGAACTGATTCAGTTCATTTCTCAGAAAACTATGAACTAAATCGATTCACTTATCAAAAAACAGTCAACTGAATCAGTTCACTTCTCAGCAAACAGTGATAGTCATGTCAATGTTAAAGAAAACAATGAAGTTATAGAATAGTGATAGTTCACCTTTTGCTTATCTGAGATTAATGTGATCCCTTCTTCATTGTTAGAGGCTTAGAGACTGCTGAAGCAATTTCAAAAACCAAAGCCAAGTAACTTTGCATTCTTTGTCCACGATAGCCCAAGCAATAGGATAAATGTGATTCATTGAGTCTTGACCAACAACACATAACAGTTGACCTTTGACTTTACCTTTCAAAAAGGTTCCATCTAAGCCAATGAAAGGTCTCAAACCAGACTTAAACCCCTTCTTCAGTGCATCAAAACAGATATACATTCTCATAAACTGCTTTTTTCTCCAGCTAGTGAAACCTTAAGGCTAACATCACTCCCTACATTACTCTCCAATAGAGCATTTGCATATCCAACAAGCTTTTTATAGTCATCACAAAAACTGCCTTCCATTTTCTCCAAAATCATTCTTTTAGCTCTCTTACACTTTCCAAAAGAAGCATTAATGTTGAATGCAGTTTTGAGATCAACTCTCATGTCTTTGATCTTATATTTGGGGTTAGCTTGCAACTTTTCCTTAAAGTAATAAGCAAGTGTAGTTGCTAAAACCTTATAGTTACCACATGGATCATCATATTTATGCTTTCCTGTTAATGTTTTCACACTAACACCAGGACAATTCTTCTCACCAGAAATTAGACAGACAAAGTTGCACACTTTTTGACAAACAACCCTAAATCTTTTGGAGTCACTTTTTTTTATAGTTAAGTTATAGCCATTTGCTAATGGATGCAAGCTAATGAATCTTCTAGCTTCAGCTATATCTTTGAAAGTCATGAACCTATGTAACTCCTTGTATTCATCAACTTGTCATTGATTGCCCTTTTTCTTTCTTTTCCAAGAACCTCTAACTCCTCAGAATCATAATCAGAATAATCAGAAGCATTATCACAATCATTATTAGTTCCATCAGAGTTACAATCACTACCTTCACTATCTGCTTCATCAACCTCTACCACAGACTCTTTCAGTCTGACTATGTTCTCAACATCAACAGGTAATTCACTATCCTCAACAGCACACAAGTTTATAACATCAAATTTATCATTCACATAAGACAGTAATGTTCTAATTCCCTGATCACCTACTATTTCATAGTATTTTTCGAAAAGGAAAGACACAATCAATTGTTGAACACCAAGAAATCTCAATATACCATTGTATTCATTCACAATATCTATAAACGATAAGAGATCAGAATCATACTCTTCCCATTTGTGCACCAACTTTCTTGAATATAGTATTTTACGCTCTCTTATCCACCCACCGCCATGGTGGAATACCAAGTCAATTAGCACCATTTTAGATAATCTGAAATCAGTAAAAATGACAGGTAAATAAGAATCTCAAAATAAGATAACTGCTAAACAAAGAAAGTAATTAAAGCATTTAGGTGTTACAAAAAAAAAAAAAAGAGCCCCTAAACTAAAACAATGAATAAACAGTAAAAGATGCAGTAATTAGACACTAAGAACAACATCTTCATTAGACCTAATACCACGGATAGTTTTCAAGTAAGAATAGAGAATAAAAAACAAAAAAGGCTACAAAAAATATGATTAAACAACAAGTTTTCTTGAAGGAAAACAAACAAATAAAAATTAGTTGGGACCACATTCCAATTCAATAAAGTCCCACTACTCCATAACTTTTAGGATACAAGAATAAAAATTGGGACCACATTTCAATTTCTCTTACTACCCTGATGACAATTGCAATCAATTTTTCTTTTCAAAAAAAGAAAAGAAAGAAATCTATAAATTGAATTTACACTTCAATAAATGTAGGTAAACCTAATACCACAAACCAATCCATTCCCAATACCCTAAATCAGTCAAATCTAACATCTCCTAAAACCCCTAAAATAGCTCATCTATACCCTAAACTTAGGATATCTTATGAACCATAAATATCCTAAAATTTCGCACATATATACCATCAAAACAAAATGTATAGCTAATAACAGAAGTATCAACACATAATTATCAGATTTATCATTCCCTAATTCGCAAATAAACTAGCGTAAATCTAAACTCAAAACCCCTAATAATTAAAGAGAACTAAGTAAAGGATTTTATTAGAATTAGGGAATCTTTAGTTTATCAGAAACTACTTTGGAAGCTTAACTAGAAACCCTAGTTTGTAAGGAGTTAGACACGAAAGAAGAGAAATATGCTCAAATCGAAGAGCATTTTATACCTTTACAAAGATTCTCTCAACAGATCTGAAAACCCTAGATGAGAAATATGTTAATAACATGTGAGGGGGTATATTCAATTAACAAAAGAGCTCTCTTTTCTGTCAATCGCATCTCTTTCTAGCCCTATTTTGAATTCAGATCTGTGGAGAAAACCGAGTATAGCGTAATATTTGTTTGGGTCCCTTTTGATGGGTCGGGTCGGGTATGGATTTCTCCTTTAAAATCGGGTCATTTAGGCTGATTTGGGGCATTCCGTTAAATGAAGGATACATATGCAAACTTTCGTAACGGCGGGGGTAAACATGACCCCAAAGTATGACTGAGGGTAAAGTTGGCCAATTTTCCAAAATAGATGGGTATTTTTGACCCTTTTCCCTTTAGGATTTGCAGTGATAGTTTACTCATATATTCTCAAGAGAAAACACATAATTAACTAAGCATGATACAAATTCACATTTACTCACTTACCAAACACAAGCTAGGAAAGTCATAATACTATGAGACATATATATTCCTCTCTTTTTTTATTCATTTTTTATTTCATATTTCAAATGGACGAAAATTCAATTGATTCAAGTTTTTATTTATTTAATATTATTAAAGAACAATGATATTGTTTTGTAGATAATTGAACAACATATTGACTTATAAAAATAAAAAAACAATCTAATCAAAACACAAAGGAAATTACTTAACCCCATGTAAGACAATAAAATTCGAGACCGAGAAAATAATAATCGGGACAGAAAAATATTGCAACAATCGTTTATTGATTTCAATATGTGAGTGTTACAATCTCTATGAATCCTCTGATTCGCCTTTCTAAATATAAATTCAAGGGCTTCGAGCTTGATCTTGAATTTGTTGAATTTGAACTTGATTTGTGAACTTGAGGGATCTGATCTTGACTTGTGAATTTGGATTCAAGGCCTTTTGAGCTTGATCTTGAATCTTCGTCTTGATCTTCAGTTGTTTATGAACTTGAATGCTTGAACTTGTAGCTTGTAGAGAAATTTGTGGTGTTTGATCCACGAGCTCTCTCTTGCTTCTTGTTCGAATTGTTGGTCCTCTTTTCTTGAATTATGAGGCCCCTATTTATAGTTGTGGAAAGGAAAGAGTCATGGTAAAGATGAGCTTCTTTTGGCCAATCAGATTTAAGTGACATGACGCATTTTTATGGGCCTTTGATTTCACTAGGCTTGCTGCATCATTTTGACATGTGGCACGGTCCTATTGGCTCATTTACTTGACTTGGCATGCCACGTCATTTGACACTTGGCGCCAAATTGGGCCTCTAGACTAAGATGACATATTGGGCTTAACCAAGTGGGCTCATTATTTGTAGCCCAAATTAATGGACTAGCCCAATGAACTTTGGACTTTAATTAAATCCATATTTATTGGACTTAAATAATTAATCCAATTATATTAATCCACCATATTTATTTGGACTAATATATTTAAAATTCATATGATCACAAATGCCCTCACTTCGAGACTTGTCGGAGATATTTAATCTTTCGAAGACTAGTCTCGAAGTATTGACTTGACTTTTTCCTTGTTTGCGCGTCTTCAGGATACTCCTTTTCATTTCGGGAATGAAATTCTTCTACTCCATAACCAATCATTCTCCAATTAGAATTAGGATGTCTAACTTGAACTGTCCCAATTCCACTCCAATTAGGAGTATGCCACCTCCTTAAGGACTTGAAAACTTCTCCTAGTTTTATTTCAACAAGGAGACTATTAATGCCTTGCTGCATCTATAAATAGATAGATGCTCTCTATTTTTTTGATATTGCAGCATCGGGAGTCACACAAAGGAGAACAATGCCAGGTAATATATACTTCTCTTTTAATTTTCGTCACTTTTTTTTAGCCCAGCATATTAGTGGTAGAAAATTCATATCTCATTGTAGAAATATTGAAATCCTGAATGGTTTAACATTCCAGAAACTAGAATTCGAGATCTAAAACATATCCAAAATTCAGAATTAAAATCATTCAATTTCGTTCTATACAATTTCTTGAAACTTAGGTTTAAATTCTATCATGCTGAGAATTTCAGATCTGCATAGCTTCACCAAAACTTGCATATCTTGATGTAGGAATGAAGAAATCACAAGCCGCTTTATTCTTCCAAAACTAGACATACAGATCTATAATATATCCAAAATTCATAATTTAATACATTCGGTATCTTTTCAGATGTTATCCCGAATTCAACTTTGGATTTTGACACACCGGCAGTTTCAAATTTGCGCGACGACACCAAAAAATTTGTTTATCAATGTGGGAGTACCTAAATCATGATCCACTTAATTCTATAGATACCATAAACATGCAGATATAACATATCCAAAATTTAGAATTTAACACCTCCCGGATCGTTCTAGACAAATTTTTGAAGTTAACCCTAAATTCTGTCTCGCAGAGAATTTCAGATTTGCATTGTCTCACTAAATAATTTATATCATGATGTCGGAACATCACCATCAAAAAGGTGTTTTGATTGATGGAAACCAGACTTCAAGGGCTTCATTCTCACCAAAACATCCTGTCTCAAGCCTATTCGCGTTGGTGATGTATGGCTTCCGAGTTTAAAACATCTTGACAGGTAACAATCTCTCTTCTTCTTGTGCCTTTTTTTTTTGTGTTGTTTTTTCCTTTCTTCTTTTGCAGGATTGAAACAAATAGCATTCATGAAAGATCAGCTTAAGGTGCGAGAGTTTAACTTCACCTCCGTCACTGTCATGCCCCGAATCCCATCTAGACATGATTGGCACCCGTAGCCGATAAGGCCCGAGAGAACCAACCTCTGCCTATGTTCAATCATATGCATCTCATAATCATAACCACCATTTCATAATAATATGAAAGACGAATAAAGGAGAACATGGGACATATTTATACATACATATGAAACTTGGCCGTTGAGGCCATCAAATCAAAACAACATGTGTCTTTTACACTGTTACACCCACATCGGTCTACAAAAGCCTCTAGCAAGAGCATTGACCAAAATGAACTAGAAGTCGGGACAAGTCCCCGCTTTACATATTATGTACAAAACCAAAACATGTATATACTCTGACTCGGAGAAGCCCCGAATGAGCTGGAGCTCACCAAAGAACCGCTAACACTGGCAATCTACTGAGGAGGCCTACTGGGACCTGCGCCTGCAGCAAGTAAGGTAAATTCCCCGAGAGGGGTCAGTACGACATAAGTACTGAGTATGCAAGGCTCAGATGAAACTATACAACACATGAATATGTCAAGGAATATGTCAGTGAACTCAAAACATATGAATACTCAATGTGAATAAGTCACTATGTTGCATTTTGGAAACCATGTGGATTGCTTTCATTACTTTATTTGCTTTCTTTATCTCAATGCTCAATGATAACAATGTACCCGGGCCCCTACTGATCAGTGGGTCTTTTCATGACTTATCGTCATGTTGGGATCGAGTCGAGCTAGGCTTATGCCCCTAGACCTGCCACCCATAAATCAATGCTTCGGGATCGAGTCGAGCTAGGCTTACGCCCCTAGACTTGCCACCCATAAATCAATACATCGGGATCGAGTCGAGCTAGGCTTACGCCCCTAGACTTGCCACCCATAAATTCATATCTCGGGATCGAGTCGAGCTAGGTTTACGCCCCTAGACTTAACACCCGTACTTGATCATTGACCACATTTGCATTACTTTGTTCATTACTTTGAGATTGATACTTTGATAATCATAACATCACTTTGGAACTTTGGAACACAACATTGCTGGAAACTTTGAATCATTGACCAATAAGTGAAGGACATGTGAATAAATATCAATGATAAATATAACATCACTAGCACCATGATACTATTGGAACCATTGGACAATAAGCCATGAACAAGAGACACAAGTATAGGCACTATTAGAGTATTGGAACATAACCTTATTTGAACTTTCGGAACATTAACCATGAATATGAGAAATGAGATTCACAATTGATCAATGAGTAGGAAATATATGACAATGACCATAGATAATTGCATATGGGATACCTTAGTACATTTCGGAATAGAACTAGAGAAATGTCAATGTGAACACTATTGGCCGTAGAAAGATACAGACAAAGTAACCTTACATACCTTGGATTCACAATACGAATATACCACCTTCGATGCGTATACAATAATCCCTCTCCTTCTTTATGTGTCACTCTACAACATAAATACATAACGAAATTCACATTAACCACCAATCACTTTACAAATGCATACCATGTCAATGAGTTACATGTTTGCCTTTGGGCCCATGTATTTTCTTCCATTTTTGGGCCTCAAATTGGGCCCAATAACACATATCCATGAACTTCCATGTATTATTCACCATATATCTCATGTTTACGTAATTCCATCATGTCACGACAATATTCTTTTAAACAATTCTCATTCGTCCTTTCGATCGCAAAAATTGGAATTCTAGTCGCCCTTGGCTTCATTGGACATTTTGGATCACTATTCACATTTCATGATTTGATCATGTAGGAGTATGTAGGAGTATATTGAAGTGTTTGAAGCTTTAAAAATGCTCAAATAACTCCAAAGAACCAAAAGAAACCATCCAAGAAACGTCGTAGAATTGCGTTACAAAACGGGTCCGGAAAGGCTAAACTTTTGTGCCTTGCGCCACACCCCCTGAAACAGGGTAGTGGCGCAGGAAATGCAGCCTCTCTGAATTTTCTGCAGGCTGGTGGCTTGCGCCACACCCCTGAAACAGGGTAGTGGCTCAAGTTTCAGCATTTTGCTGAAATTTTCGGTCACTTATCCAACGTTTACGTATCGTCCAATCCCTTATCAAAACACTACAAAATACTTACTTAGTGATCTTAACCATCAATTAAACATGACTTCAAGTCACCAAATGAGGTTAAAATGTGTACGAGTTCTTACCCAAAGGTTCCACGAAATCACAAAACACCTCCTACGAAGGTCTAATGGCACATGTTAAGTCCGATATCAAATGTTTCACAAATGACACTATAAAACACATATGCATGGCATCTCAACACTTATGTAGATATGATCCCAAGGTATCAAGTGAGGTTATAAAGTACGGGGTGTTACAGTCACCTTGAGACCTGACTAGTTCAGCTTCAAGTTTGGTCCCTTTCACTGACGTACTTATGCAATGGTCAGCTTAAGGTGCGAGAGTTTAACTTCACCTCCGACACCTTGAGACCTGACAAGTTCGACTGCAAGTTTGGTCCCTTTCACCGATGTACCTATGCAATGGTCAGTTTAAGGTGCGAGAGTTTAACTTCGCCTCCGTCACCTTGAGACCTGACAAGTTCGGCTTCAAGTTTGGATGCTTTACATAACAAATTCGTGAAAAGACCAGCTTAAGGTGCAAAGGGGCAAATATTGTCCACCTTAAGGCATGGAAGTTTAGAGATCCTTTTAAAGATAAACTCCTGAAAAGGCCAGCTTAAGGTGCAAAGGGACAAATTTTTGTCCACCTTAAGGCATGGAGATTTATAGATCCTTTTAAGGATAAACCGTGAAAAGGCCAACTTAAGGTGCAAAGGGACAAATTTTTGTCCACCTTAAGGCATGGAGATTTATATATCCTTGCAAGGATAAACCTGTGAAAAGGCTAACTTAAGGTGCAAAGGGACAAATGTTTTGATTGATGGAAACCAGACTTCAAGAGCTTCATTCTCACCAAAACAGCTTGTCTCAAGCCTATCAGCGTTAGTGATGTATGGCTTCCGAGTTTAAAATGTCTTGATAGGTAACAATCTCTCTTCTTCTTGTGCCTTTTTTTTGTGTGTGTTGTCTTTTCCTTTCTTCTTTTGCAGGATTGAAACAAATAGCATTCATGAAAGGTCAGCTTAAGGTGCAAGAGTTTAACTTCGCCTCCGTCACCTTGAGACCTGACTAGTTCGGCTTCAAGTTTGGTCCCTTTCACCGACGTACTTATACAATGGTCAGCTTAAGGTGCGAGAGTTTAACTTCGCCTCCGTCACCTTGAGACCTGACAAGTTCGGCTTCAAGTTTGGTCCCTATCACCGACGTACTTATGCAATGGTCAGCTTAAGGTGCGAGAGTTTAACTTCGCCTCTGTCACCTTGAGACCTGACAAGTTCGGCTTCAAGTTTGGTCCCTATCACCGACATACTTATGCAATGGTCAGCTTAAGGTGCGAGAGTTTAACTTCGCCTCCGTCACCTTGAGACCTGACAAGTTCGGCTTCAAGTTTGGTCCCTATCACCGACGTACTTATGCAATGGTCAGCTTAAGGTGCGAGAGTTTAACTGCGCCTCCGTCACCTTGAGACCTGACAAGTTCGGCTTCAATTTTGGTCCCTATCACCGACGTATTTATGCAATGGTCAGCTTAAGGTGCGAGAGTTTAACTTCGCCTCCGTCACCTTGAGACCTGACAAGTTCGGCTTCAAGTTTGGTCCTTATCACCGACGTATTTATGCAATGGTCAGCTTAAGGTGCGAGAGTTTAACTTCGCCTCCGTCACCTTGAGACCTGACAAGTTCGGCTTCAAGTTTGGTTCCTTTCACCGATGTACCTATGCAATGGTCAGCTTAAGGTGTGAGAGTTTAACTTCGCCTCCGTCACCTTGAGACCTGACAAGTTCGGCTTCAAGTTTTGATGCTTTACATAACAAATTCGTGAAAAGACCAGCTTAAGGTGGAAAGGGGCAAATATTGTCCACCTTAAGGTATGGAAGTTTAGAAGGCCTCAACTTGAAACTTGGAGGTTTTGACGGTTCCACCTTGCAAACTTGGCGAATTTGGAGATTTCAGCTTGCAAACTTTGCAATTTTGACAACTTCAACTTGCAGACTTGGTGGATTTGAGATTTCATCTTGCAGAATTGCTGACTTTGAGGACTTTAGCATACAGATATGGTGAACCTGAGACTTCAACGTCACTGACTTGGGTGAATTTTGACTTCAACATGCACACTTCAATTCGCAGGCTTGGAAGACTTACAACTTCAACTTGTAGGCTTGGAGAACTTGAGGATCTCAAATCCTGTTGCAAAAGCTTACCTTTTATATGGAGCTCTGCCCCCATTGAGTCATGAACATTTTTTTTGTGTAAGCCCAAAGTTTAATCAGAATGTTTGCAAACTTAACTTTCGTGTGGCGGATCAAGCGAAAACATGTATTTTTTTTTGACACTCATGCAACTGAACTTAGAATGAAATTCTAAGCGCCTACGAACCTCGGTAATGAGGATCAAGTCACAACGTAGTTCTGGAAGAGTGATTTTTTTTTTGAGTCCTAACTTTTGCCTAGGCCGCCTCTTTCGAGATTTTCAACCTAGCGGACATTTTTTTTTCATTTTTTATTTTGAGTCCTAACTTTTGCCTAGGCCGCCTCTTTCGAGATTTTCAACCTAGTGGACATTTTTTTTTTTTGAGCCGTGCACAGTTTATACTCTTGCGGGCCAGGAGTGGACATGCAGTTTATGCTCGTGCCTTAAGGAGCGTCATCTCCTTTCAAGGATAGTACTTCTTCAAGAATTTGGCATTGATAGGACCAATTTTCACGCCATATACATCGACAAGCTTGTAAGCGCCATTTGAATAAGTCTCTTGTATGACGTATGGTCCATCCCATTTTGAGGTGAATTTGCCCCCAGATTTATGAGAAATGATAATGGGTCTTCTTACTGCTAGGACTTGATCTCCAACTTGAAAGTATCTCAAGCAAACCTTTTTGTTGAAAGACCGAGATAGACGGGCTTGATAACATTCAAGATTTTGTTGAGCCTGTAGCCTTTTCTCATCCAGAGCTTCTAACTCTGCAAGACGCAACTTAGCATTTTCTTCTTCGGTGAGCCCTTCTTGAATAGCAAGTCTTAAAGAAGGTATTTGACGCTCAAGTGGTAGGACTGCTTCAACTCCAAAAGCAAGCGAGTATGGGGTTGCTTGCGTCGGTGTGCGGTGAGTCATCCTATATGCCCACAAAGCTTCTTCCATTCGTTCATGCCAGTCTCGTTTGGATTTGGAGACAACTTTTTTCAACAGGTTGCATAAAGTCTTATTGAATGCTTCAGCTAAACCATTGGCGGCAGCATCGGACATAGAAGATTTACGCTGCTTAAAACCAAAGAGATCACAAATCTTGTTCATCAGCTTGTTATCAAATGGCTTGCCATTGTCAGTTATTATGTAATGGGGAATTCCAAAGCGGTAGATGATATTTACTCTGATGAAGTTTGCAACATTCTCCTTCTTCACTTCTTTGAGTGCAACAGCTTCGGCCCATTTTGAGAAGTAATCTGTCGCAGCCAAGATGTACAAGTGTCCACCAGAAGATTTTGGTAGTGGTCCCACAACATCCAATCCCCAAGCATTGAATGGCCAAGATGCGATAGTGGGGTGTAATATTTCAGGAGGCTGATGTATGAAATTCGCATGAAATTGACAGGCCTTGCATCTTCTAGCATAGTCCAAGCAATCTTTCACCATCGTTGGCCAATAATATCCCATCCTTTTTATGTGAAAGTGAAGCTTCGGTCCAGATTGATGAGATCCACACTCCCGAGTGTGCTTCCTGCAAAGCTTGAACTGCTTCTTCCTCTCCCAAACATCGCAAGAGTACTCCTTCGAATGACCTTCTGTATAGTGTGTCCTCGTAGTAAAGGAAACGAGGTGCACGACGATGGATGTCAGTCTTTTTCCTTGGATCTTCAGGAAGTATTCCATAACACAAGTAGTCAATAATTGGTTGTCGCCAATCTTTCTTTACGGCTTCAGACACAGCGACGAGATGCTCAAGTTTTTTTTCTGTACATTCTTCCTCATCCGGTGGTGGTACCACCCATTCTCGGCGGATAGTAACTCGTGTTTGATTTGGAAGAGTTAGGGTTGAAGCTAAAGCAGCCAATGCATCAGCTTGCTTATTTTCCTTTCTTGGCATGTGTTGGAGGGTAACTTCTCCAAGCCATCCTATCAATTTCTGAGCATAACTATGATATGGGCGTAACTCGGGCTTTTTGACTTCATAGTCTCCCAAGAGTTGCTTGATCACAAATTGGGAGTCAACAAAGACTTAGTTGCTTCATATCGACGGCCATTTCAAGTCCAAGTATCAACGCTTGGTATTCAGCGACATTGTTAGAGCAACATTGTGTCAAAGTAAAGGAGTATGGGATAACCTCTTCCTGCGGAGTGACAAACACTACGCCAGCACCAGCTCCACCACGGTGTGTCGCACCATCAAAGTACATCTTTCATGGAGGTCGAACTTCAATAACCATTGCATCCTCATCAGAAAGTTCATCAGTTAGCTCCCAATTATCTGGTATTAGGTGGTCTGCCAAAAAGTCTGCTAATGCCTGTCCCTTTACGGCCTTCTGAGAGATATATATGATCTCAAACTGTTGAAACTGAAGGTACCACCTTGCAAGTCGATCACTGAGGACTGGTTTCGACATTACAAACTTGATGGGATTTGCTTTAGACAGGAGATGAACAACATGAGCTTGAAAGTAGTGCTTCATCTTTTGGATTGAGAAGACCAACGCCAAACACAACTTTTCAATAGGTGAATAATTCAGCTCATTTGGTGTCATCATTCTGCTTAGGTAATAAAGAGAGTTCTCTTTACCTTCACTATTTTCTTGGGCCAATAATGCTCCAACTGACCTTTCTTGTGCAGCGATGTAGAGAATCAACGATTTTCCAGGTATAGGTGCCGCAAGAATTGGAGGCTTCATCAAGTAAGATTTGATATTTTCAAAGGCCTTACTACAAGCTTGGTCCCATTTGAAAGGGGCACCCTTCTTCATGAGATGGCTAAATGGTTGACATTTTCCCGTCAAATTTGAGATGAACCTCCTTAAATATGCTAGCTTCCCTTGAAGACTTTTTAATTCATGAACATTTTGAGGCTCGGGCATCTTCAAAATTGCAACAACCTTGTGTTGATCAATTTCAATTCCTCGGTGTCGTACAATCAAGCCAAGGAACTTTCCGAAAGTAACTCCAAAGGCGCATTTCAACGGATTCATCCTAAGCTGATATCTTCGAAGTAACTCAAATACCATTCTCAAGTCTTTCAAGTGGTCGTTCTTCTTTCTTGACTTTACCACTAAATCATCCACATAGCATTCAACACTTTTATGGAGTAGATCATCAAAGATGTTTTGCATAGCCCTTTGATAAGTGGCACCAACATTCTTCAAACCAAAAGGCATCACCTTGTAGCAATAAATACCTTTAGGCATACGAAATGCAGTGAGCTCTTCATCCTTTGGTGCCATACAGATTTGGTTATAGCCGGATGATCCATCCATGAAAGACATCACCTCAAAACCAGTAGTAGCATCAATCATCAACTCTGGAATAGGGATTGGAAACTCATCCTTAGGACATGCGTTGTTGAGATCCCTAAAGTCTACACAAACTCGAATTTAGCCATTCTTCTTCCGTACTGGAACAATGCTTGATATCTATATGGGGTACTTAACTTCACAAATAAAGCCTGCTCCAATGAGTTTGTTAACCTCATTTTCAATCAATGGAACCAAGTCGGGTCTGAAACGTCTTTGGGCCTGCTTAACTGGACGAGCTCCATTCTTGACTGCCAACTGATGAACTGCTACTTTTGGATCTAAGCCAGGCATCTCCTTATAACTCCAAGCGAAGAAATCCTTATATTCTTTGAGTAAGTCCACGTAAGCGATTTCTTCAATCATTTCTAGAAAAGCGCTTAGGAAAATTGGCCTTGGGTCTTCATTAGTGCCAAGATTAACTTCCTTTAGGGGATCTATCGTCGTCTTTACTCCTTCTTCAAATTCTGACGGAGCATCTCCAGCATCTTCCTCTTCTTGAGGATCATTGTCATTGACCGATATATGGCAACACCAGGAAATATCTTTCGACTCTTCAACCTTTATTTGAGATGATGTATCGTACTCGCTCTAGGTTGTAATATGATATGAAGAGCCCACACTTTCTTTATCTTCCTCATGTTCCTTGGTATATACCACAGTATGAAGTTTTGCCTTTAACACCTCCTTGCACGAAACCACAAGTTTCGTCCGTCGCCTCATTCTAGAAGGAATCAAACTTTGGAAATCCTTTTGGATTAGAGGTGAAAAGTGTGTCATAGTGCCTTGATAACTTCTTCGAGGTTTGTTACTCTTCTCTTTTTTCAGTGGACCCAACCTCTCAAACACAGAAGTTCTTGTGGTTGATTTTCCAAGTCGATCAAAGACAGAAGGCCTTTTGCTGGAAATAGTAGACTCCTATTCCACAGTGATGTAGTTGCTAGCCACCCTTCTAATAGAGATGCGCACCGGCGGTGGCGGCATGTACTCTAAGCCTTCGCGCGCATGCCTGGTAGATACTCCTGATGGGATTTTCCCCAAATTTGATGGCTCATTAGGGTTGTATCCAGCCTTTACGAATAACTTGTAAGTGTTTGGATCAAAACCTTCTTTCGTACGCTTTGAAGGGAGTGTCATATCTCGCGGTGAATTTTGAGCCACAAATTCCCCAAGTGGCTTTGAGGGAAAATTTATTGCATCTATTTGCTTTACCGAAAGAGTTAGCCCCCCTAGTACATTATATTGGACATCGGATGAGTGTCCTTCTTCTTTCCCCACCTTTGGTACATAGCGGAGCACAGGAGCTGTCTTCTTCTTAAAGTACGTGACATTTCCTTTATTTGAAGTGGGGGGAAGCTTTTTAATGACAACGTTTTCAACAACCACCTCAACCTTCTTAGCTGCAAGATCATCACACTTGATTGATGTGACATCATCAACCTTTTTCTCCTTCACGACATAATTCTTCAAGTAGAATTTTGCATCTGCGAAGTGTGATTCAGCTTCAGTGAATGGCTTATCATCGGCCACTATCTTTCTCTCCACTTCATTTTCAAGATACTTCAGGCATTGATAGTAGGAGGATGAAACAATTTTGTTCTCTTGTACCCAAGGCCTACCAAGCAATATATTATATGAAGTTTTGGCATCGATCACATGCATCAATACATTTGATCGTAAATTGTCCATATGAATCTTTAACTTGATGAATCCTATGGACCTCTGACCCCCTTAATTGAACCCTTGGATCATCAAATGGCTTTCAGTAAGTTCATCAATTATGATGCCAAGTTCCTTCAGTGTGCGAATAGGCAGGATGTTTACTCCAGACCCTTCATCTATCAGGATTCTATTTATCTTCTTCTCTAGAACAAAACCTACCATATACAAGGGACGATTGTGTAGTGTTTCACCAAACAAGAGATCATCGTCTGTAAATGTGATTTTTGTATTACATACATGTGCTTCTTGGTGAAGAGATTTAGTAGGACTTTCAGGAAAAGGAGGTTCCATCAATAGGTTTTCACCCTTTGCTTCTTCTTTGTCAGTATTGAAACAAGATGCCTCAATGTTGTCTTGAGTAGTCTTGGCGCAGAAACAACTTGGAAAGAATTCTTCCAAGGTCACAGGACACCGTGGTTTTTGGTGGTGATGCTCCACTACACTCGCCCTCTTTGGCAGCCCAACCAACCTCTGTTTCCTCGATTTCTTCACCATTCTCCTTCTGGTTGGCTGCTTGGATGAGTCTTTTCATAGACTCGTCATATTATTGCGTCTCTGCCTAGTCACCAAAGTCCAACCTTCATCCTCACCTTCATCAATTAGAGACTTTTCATGCTTTAATGGATCCTCATTACGCTCTTTGAAGTTGCATATTTGGATCGGATCGAGTGACCCAAAAGTGATGGAGATTTGATGAGAATTGGCCTTCTCATCATCAAGCACGATCTTCTTCTCATTATCCAGTTGCATGATTTTATCCTTGAAGACAAAACATTTCTCCAAAGGGTGACCCACAAGCCTGTGATACTTGCAATACTTTGGGTCATCAGTTTTTCCAGCTTCGTCGGGCTGCTTCATTTTTGGTAGATCAATGAGCTTCAGCTTAAGAAGTTCATCAAAAATTTTGGAAACGTCAGAATCAAGGAATGGGTATTCTTTTTCCTGCATCTCCTCGAAAGTCAACTTCTGGTTTGGACGCACTTGAGAAGTAGTCTTTACGCTTTGCTTCTTGCTCACCTTTGTGGTGAGCTTCACAGGAGACACATTGACATTCATAGATTCTTTGTTATCGCTTTTGGGGACAAACTTGGTCCATCTCTTGGGTTCCTGTTTGTCATTTCCCTTTTGAGGGTCATGGATGGGTGCTACTCCTTTTCCGACAGAAGACATGCTCAACTTCATGTCGTGAACACGAGTAGCTAACTCTTCAAAGGATTTTGGCTTAATGCCTTGCAAAATATAGAGAAGCTCCCAGTGCATTCCTTGGATACATATCTCTATTATGGAAGTTTCACTGAGCCTATATTTACAGTTTAGGCTAGCATTCCTCCATCGATTGATGAAGTCAATAACTGGCTCATCCTTTCTTTGACGAGTATTTGTGAGTTCTACCATGCTCACTGTATGCCTCGTGCTATAAAATCGATTTAGGAACTCATGATCCAGTTGCTCCCAGCTATCAATTGAATTGGGTTCGAGGTCCGTATACCAATCAAAGGCATTTCCCTTTAGGGAGCGGACAAATTGCTTGACAAGATAATCACCATATGTTCGGGAATTGTTACATGTCTCAACAAAGTGGGCGACATGTTGCTTTGGATTTCCTTTGCCCTCAAATTGTTGAAATTTGGGGGTTTGATAGCCTGCAGGCATCTTGAAGCTATCAATCCTAGCAGTGTAAGGCTTGGCATACGTCAGGGAAGACTTGGTAGTAACGTCGTACTTGTCCTTAAGGGTCCCTTCAATGAACTCCTTCAATAGATCAATTGGGATCATTTCGCCAGAAGCGACTGGCACCTCCTTAATAGGTGGTGTATGTTTGGTAGGAGGATCTATCTCTTGAACTTCTGGAGCCTTTCCAGGTGCATGGCTAGAATCTCCATCTATTAAGACTTCCATTTGATCTATCAACTTATCAATCCGAGTATCTTGAGTTTGTACATACTTGGTCAAACCTTCAATCGCGTTTGCCATATTCGCAAGTTGCTCCTCCATGGATGAGACATCAGTTACCATTGTTTGCATGATTATTGGAGACATCGGAGAGTAGCACGGATTGTCACATAAGTTGATCTCTGAAGTTCTTGGCTCGCATGGAGTAAGTGGAGATGACATATTGGTTGAATGACCATCGTTCTTTGTCCCAGAGTATTTTGAACCAGAGAGATCAAGTAGGGCCAGAGTCTTCTTAATTTTCTCTACCACACTGCTTCCTTCTTCTGAAGCACTTGTAAAGAACCTTGTTCTTTTTGGGGTTGAAGATCCAAAAACTGGAGTTGATGTCGTCAAGACTTGATGTGTTTGTTGCCCCATCATGTTGGCCTTGCTCCTTGTGACAGCCCCAAAGCTTCCAAAAGTAACATCAAGAATGCTTTATACCTCGGCAGAGAACTTGGAATCAGCAGCCTTAGGGGCAGTGGATTGAGAGTTGACCTTCTTGGAAGTCATTTCGGTATTCTTGAACTTTGAAGTTGGAAAGTTGAGATGAGAGGTAGAGATTGTCCCACTGGGCATGCCAGAATTTGTAAGACAATAAAATTCGAGACCGAGAAAATAATAATCGGGACAGAAAAATATTGCAACAATCGTTTATTGATTTCAATATGTGAGTGTTACAATCTCTATGAATCCTCTGATTCGCCTTTCTAAATATAAATTCAAGGGTTTCGAGCTTGATCTTGAATTTGATGAATTTGAACTTGATTTGTGAACTTGAGGGATCTGAACTTGTGAATTTGGATTCAAGGCCTTTTGAGCTTGATCTTGAATCTTCGTCTTGATCTTCAGTTGTTTATGAACTTGAATGCTTGAACTTGTAGCTTGTAGAGAAATTTGTGGTGTTTGATCCACGAGCTCTCTCTTGCTTCTTGTTCGAATTGTTGGTCCTCTTTTCTTGAATTATGAGGCCCCTATTTATAGTTGTGGAAAGGAAAGAGTCATGGTGAAGATAAACTTCTTTTGGCCAATCAGATTTAAGTGACATGACGCATTTTTATGGGCCTTTGATTTCACTAGGCTTGCTGCATCATTTTGACATGTGGCACGGTCCTATTGGCTCATTTACTTGACTTGGCATGCCACGTCATTTGACACTTGGCGCCAAATTCGGCTTATAGACTAAGATGACATATTGGGCTTAACCAAGTGGGCTCATTATTTGTAGCCCAAATTAATGGACTAGCCCGATGAACTTTGAACTTTAATTAAATCCATATTTATTGGACTTAAATAATTAATCCAATTATATTAATCCACCATATTTATTTGGACTAATATATTTAAAATTCATATGATCACACCCCAATAACACATATTCTGGTGTATGCAATGATTGATAATTTAAATTGTATCACTATTAAAGAATGCTATGCAGTAATGTAGTAAGAGACTATAATTTGTTTGATCAATTTGGGAGGTAAAAGTTGTATTTTTAGATTTTCATCTCATAATAGAAAATATTACAATTTTATCAAATATAATTTGATCAGCTACAAAATTTCATTGTACCAGTAAAGTTATAGCCATTAAAGAATAGGACTTGAAGTATTTAACCAACCCCTCAAAGTATCTTATAGTCCAGAGGCAGCAAGTTGGCGCGCCCAAGGGCGTGTCAGGGTGGTTTTTCCCACTTTTCAAAGTTGGAAATTTTCTTAAGTCCCAAGGGTGCCCGGGGACGTATCGAGCCAATTTTTGCCACGTTTCTTCTACAACCATGAGCATATACATGAAATGAGTGAAGTATTATGTTGGTATGATAAAATTACTCGAGAACGAATTTGGCATCAAAATGACGATTTTACCCTTTTGGTCAAAATAGGTCATACGTGGCTAGAATCGCTTGCTTTTGGGATTAAGGTTACGAATATAAATCTCATGAGTGGGAATATCATTGTAACATGTATATGATGGGTTACACATTGATGTTAGTGAGTTAAGATGATATGGGCTTTTGGGCCTAATTTGAGACCAAAATAAACAAAACATGAAAGGCCCAATGGGTCAAAATGACCCATTCTTGTCTTGACTTGTCAATGTTGGAATTAATGGATAAGGACGACTTTAATAGGTTATAAAAGGTGGCCAAAAATCAGTTTTTTAATCTCAAAGGGGCACATGCCATTCTAGACATTTCTACAACATTTCCACAAGACCTTTCTCAAGTTCTTCAAACCCTAAGGCATTTTTGGACAAGATCATCATCTTCCAAGCTTGGGTAAGTGATTATTCTTGTACTTTAACATATTATAAGCATGATAAATTATGTAGATCATGTTATTTATGCTTGGAAGTGTTGGACATAGCACTTTTGGTTTTTGTTAAAAAGATGTATTATCCATGGGATTGTAACTTGAATTATGACTTGTGGTTTTGATGAAAGAGTATGGTATGGATAAACTATCAACATGTATGGTGTGATTACGTTATTAAACTTATTCTTTTTATATAAGTGTAAATTATGAGATTTGGGCCGATATGTGATATGAAGTGTATTAAGGTAACTTGATGGATTAATTGTGATATGGTGTTTGTGAGAAAGTGTAAAGGAAGAACTTTGTGGTGAAATGATATTGGTATGTGATGTTGTGGTCAATGTATATAATGTTATGGTATTGTTGGCATGAAAAGGCCATGAATGGTATTGTAAAGGGTGAAATAATGTTATAGGGGATTCATGTAACTCGTGGTTGTCTTATACACTTGGAATGTAGCTTGTGGTCAATGTATGACATGAATGGGGCATTGTTGGTATGTCAATGCCATAAATGGTATTGTAGAGAATGAAATGTCATTTTAAAGATAAACATGTAACTCATTGTTGTCATATGCATTTGTAAGGTAGTTGGTGGTTAATGTTGGTTCCATTATGTACTTGTAATGTAGAGTGAAACGTAAGGAAGGAGCGGAATTGTTGTGATCACATATTGGATTGTGTACTTACATTGGGAAGATAAGGTATGTAAGGTTACTCTATCCGTATCCTTCTGCAGCACATAATGTTCATAATGACATTACACTTGTCCTATCCCGAAATATGCTAAGGTATCTCATTCAGATTTGATATATATTTTTATCCACACATTTCTTATTCATTGACCTATTGGTATTCATATGTCTCTTATCCATGGATTTAAATTCCTAAAGCTCTCATAATGTTGTTGTAACTACTAAAAGAAACCGTTTCAAGGAAAGTGACGACGTAAGGAGAGTCTATTCATTCCTAAGTCACGTATCCCTTATTCATTAGTCGTTGTTGTTCATGAGTTACCTAATTATGGACATGGTTCCAAAGTCCTAATGATAGTAAGTTCTAAAGATGCCATAACATTGAAATTTCTAAAAGAACTACCTCAAAGAAAGTTAGATGTAAGAAAATCTATTTATTCTTGAAAAACATTTTTTCCCAATCATGTCATGTTCCAAAATCTAATAATATTACGAGTATGTTGGTACCAATCTCTTACAAGTGTAAAGATACTACTCTCATAAGATCTCATACGAATAATGAAGAGGTAATGTGCGAGTTAATATATCTACCCCTCACAATTAAAGGTGTCACTCTCTTGAACGTAAGGAAGTGGAGTAAGGCATAAATATGTGCGCTTCAATTAATGTCATGATCTCTAATGTGTCACTCTCATAACCATGTTAAGGACATAAGATTGTAAAGAAGTAATGCACACATGGTTACTTCATGTTTCATTGAGTATGGATCACACTCTAAAGGATATAAGTTCAAGTTGGAATAATCCCAATATTATGCTATGTTAGTTATTTATAGCCCACCAAAGGTGGAGGTCCGATATTATACTTATATATTATAGCCCACCAAGGTGGAGGCCCGGTACTATATACATATATATTATAGCCCACCAAAGGTGGAGGCCCAGTACTATATACTTATTTATTATAGCCCACCAAAGGTGGAGGCCCGGTATTATATACTTACTTATAAGGTGATGAACCATAAGGTATTATGATTCACTAACTAGTTGAGTGAACAATAATAAAGATAGTTGTAAAAGAGATGAGACTATATCCCTTGCATGAATATATAAATATGAAGGTTATGATAAGAATGATGATGATGCGACTGAATGACCAAGTAATGAAATAATAGAAGTAATGAACATGATTCCACATATTCGGGACGGAGGTATATCCATATTGATTATTCTCTTACGCTTAATTTTCTTGGAAGTACTTATGTGTTATTATAGTCCATATGGCCTTACATACTCAGTACTTATTCGTACTGACCCCTCTTGGGGGACTTACCCTACATGCTGCAGGCACAGGTGTAGTAGATCTCCACAGTAGACGACGAAACATCTGCAGGTTGTTGGCGAGCTCCAGTTGATCCGGGGCTTTTTCGAGTCATTATGCATATTGGTTTGAGATTGTATATGAGTATAGAGTGGGGTATGTCCCGACTCTAGGTTTGTCATAGTCACGTATCTGTAGAGGCTTTGTAGACTCATGAGGGAAGCTGAATGTAAGATGTGTACGTTCATTTTGAGGAAATGGCCCTAACGGCCAAGTTTCATCTATTGCATATGTTGCCATGCCTTCCGTCATTGATATTTAATTATATGAGATAAAATGATATTCATACGCGAACATACATATGAGAGTACATGAGCAAAGATTGGTTCTCTCGAGCCTTATCGGCTCCGGGTGCCAGTCCGGCCCGAATAGGATTTGGGTCGTGACATAATCCATTAGAGTATTATAGTTTTATTTACGATGTAATATATATACTCATGTACGTAAATGATGTATATAGTACGTATCAAAATAATCAATACTGGTGGAATAATATAACGAACCAAACTTAATATATATACTCATGTACGTAAGTGATGTATATAGTCCCTCTCTCTCTCCGTTATAATTAACAAACTTAATAAGTTTTGTAAGCTTCGTATAATATATTGCTATTTATCGTAAGTTTCGTATAATATTTTACATGTAATATATAATTTATCGGTAAGTAATTTTAGGAACGACGTTTTACACGATGTTATTAGTATTAATAATAATAGTTGTTATTATTATTTTTGTCTATTAAATTATATATAAAAAATATTTATTAAATGACCGCCTAATTCAATTCAATCTCTCAATTCATTTAAATTCTGGGCAATGACTGCTCAATTGATGTCAATTTTAGCCTAAATAAATTCTAATTATACTTACCCCAATTTAAAATTTCCAATTTGTTGACCCAATTTTGACCCGGATCTGACCCAAATATCAATGTCAATCTTAGTCATTCATCCAATATGATCCAACGGCCGAAATTAAACCCCACTTACTTTCCTCTTTTAATTACCCAACTCCCATAACTCCCTAAACCTAATTCATTCTACTCCGTTCATAGCCGCCGCCCCTCACCCCTAAACTCTCTCCCCTACCCCTATGCTAATGACCACTGGCAAAACTCTCGTTCGCTGCTCCTTCCCTATCTTATTTTCGTCACTGCATCGCCGAGCTTTCAAGATCTAGAATTGGGTCAATCATTGGGTCCCCGTCGGGGCTATATAAACGGGAAGCACGACCCGACCTAAGTTGTGGCTTCGGGAATTTTCAGATCAACACTGTGGTATCGATGTTTCAGAGGCTGGCTAATATCCTAGGTACCCCTAAGGATACCGCCAAGATACGAGAGAAGCTGTTAGTTTTTTTCTGACAGTTTGTTGTTTTATTTTATGATTTTGATTGATAGTGAACAAAATTTTAATCAGATTTATGAGATTTGAGTTGATGCTTATGTTGTTGTCGTTGATGTTCTGCTGGTTCTTGTGGTTTATAAATATAATGTGTTTTAGTTGTTGAGATAAAATTAATGTGTACAAATTATAATGAGCATTGTCAATATTAATGTGTTTCAGTTTTGGAGATTTTATAACAATTGCTTTGCTAGCAGTACATTACAACTTTTAGAGTTTCTAATAGTAAGTTTCTGTGAGAGTATTCTATCTTATTCGATTCATGCTTGTACGAGCTGAAATGTTGTGATTTAAATTGAATTCGTTGATGTGCTTCCAAGATTTTCTTTAAACAAGATTACAAATGTATTAGTGGAGATTCTCACTGGTGGAGATAAGGTGTTGGCTTTTGTGTTAAATAAAATACCCATTTAAAGTTAAGTTCAATACTAGTGCATAATCTTGTATTATAGATCTTATGACTTGAATTGGAGTTTCTGTGAGATCCAATATGTCAATATTCTTAATTTATGGAATGTTAGAATTCAAAGTGACAATGTACTTTTTTCATTGATATTTTATCTTTTGCATATACTTGTATCACGTGACAATTATTTGTTCTTTGACTTCTATTTCTAGGCTAGACATTTTAATCGATAACTGTTAACTTTTTAAACTACTTACTTTAAACTACTGAAATAGTGAATTGATATTGTGAACTAGTGACTTGATATTGTGAAGTAGTGACTTGAAATAGTTAAGTAGTGAATTGAAAATGTGAAGTAGTGATTTGGAATTGTGAAGTAGAGACTTTAAACTAGTGAAGTAGTGACTTGATATTGTGAACTACTTACTTTAAACTAGTGAAATAGTGAATTGATAGTGTGAAGTAGTGACTTGGAATAGTTAAGTAGTGAATTGAAAATGTGAAATAGTGACTTTAAACTAGTGAAGTAGTGACTTGATATAATGAAGTAGTGACTTGAAATAGTTAAGTAGTGAATTGAAAATTTGTGAAGTAGTGACTTTTAACTAGTGAAATAGTGACTCGAAATTGTGATTGAAATTGTGAACTAGTGACTTTAAACTAGTGAAATAGTGAATTAAAAATGTGAACTAGTGACTTGGTATTGTGAAGTAGTGACTTGGAATAGTAAGTAGTAGATTGAAAATGTGAAGTAGTGACTTTTAACTAGTGAAATAGTGACTCGGAATTGTGATTGAAATTGTGAACTAGTGACTTTAAACTAGTGAAATAGTGAATTGAAAATGTGAACTAGTGACTTGGTATTGTGAAGTAGTGACTTTAAACTAGTGAAGTAGTGACTTGGAATAGTTATGCAGTAACTTGAAAATGTGAAGTAGTGACTTTAAACTAGTGAAATAGTGAAATAAAAATGTGAACTAGTGACTTGGTATTATGAAGTAGTGACTTGGAATAGTAAATAGTAGATTGAAAATGTGAAGTAGTGACTTTTAACTAGTGAAATAGTGACTCGGAATTGTGATTGAAATTGTGAACTAGTGATTTTAAACTAGTGAAATAGTGAATTGAAAATGTGAACTAGTGACTTGGTATTGTGAAGTAGTGACTTTAAACTAGTGAAGTAGTGACTTGGAATAGTTATGCAGTGACTTGGAATAGTTATGCAGTGACTTGAAAATGTGAAGTAGTGACTTTAAACTAGTGAAATAGTGAATTAAAAATGTGAACTAGTGACTTGGTATTCTGAAGTAGTGACTAATAGTAAGTAGTAGATTGAAAATGTGAAGTAGTGACTTTTAACTAGTGAAATAGTTACTCGAAATTGTGATTGAAATTGTGAACTAGTGACTTTAAACTAGTGAAATAGTGAATTGAAATTGTGAACTAGTGGCTTTAAACTAGTGAAATAGTGAATTGAAAATGTGAACTAGTGACTGGATATTGTAAAGTAGTGACTTTAAATAGTTAAGCAGTGAATTGAAAATGTGAAGTAGTGACTTTAAACTAGTGAAATAGTGACTCGAAATTGTGATTGAAATTGTGAACTAGTGACTTTAAACTAGTGAAATAGTGAAGTGTAGTGAATTGAAAATGTAAACTAGTGACTTGGTATTGTGAAGTAGTGACTTTAAACTAGTGAAATAGTGACTCGGAATTGTGATAGAAATTGTGAATTAGTGACTTTAAACTAGTGAAATAGTGAAGTGTAGTGAATTGAAAATGTGAAGTAGTGACTTGATATTGTGAAGTAGTGACTTGGAATAGTAAGTAGTAGATTGAAAATGTGAAGTAGTGACTTTTAACTAGTGAAATAGTGACTCGGAATTGTGAACTTGTGACTTTAAACTAATGAAATAGTGAATTGAAAATGTGAAGTAGTGACTTGGTATTATGAAGTAGTGACTTGATATTGTGAAGTAGTGACTTGGTATTGTGAAATAGTGATTTGAAATTATGAAGTAGTGACTTGAAATTGTAATTGGAATTGTATGAGATAGTGACGTTAAACTAGTGAAATAGTGACTTTGAATTAGTGAAATAGTGACTCGAAATTGAAATAGGAATTGTGAACTAGTGACTTTAAACTGGTGAAATAGTGAAGTAGTGAATTGAAGCGACGGTGTCCATCGCTTTTGTTTCCATAAAGTTCTTCATATGAAGAACAAAAGCGACTGACAGCGTCGCTTTTTCTGAAAAAAATATTAATTTTTTTAATCAAAAAACGACGCTGTCCGTCGTTTTGAAAAAACAACAGGCCTTTTTACGACACTAGTGACTGTGTCACTTTTCCGTTGATTTTGACCAAAAAAACGATGTTGTTCGTCGTTTTTGGCCGACGTTTTTTGGCCTTTTTTTAGTAGTGTGAGGAGGATGATTTTGATGAGGATGAGGATGAGGATGAGGTTGAGGATGAGGATAACTGTTAGTTTATTTTTGATTTGTAAACTTTGATGTATGTATGTTTTGATTTTGATAGTTGGATATTTTGATTTTGATATTTGAATGTTTTGATTTTGATATTTGAATTTAGATGATTGAATGTTTCTGAATTGGTGGGCTGTTTTGTATTAGTAGGATTTATATTGGAAATGCAGCATACAAGCTGCAATATTTTTTACAAGATTTCCAGAAAAACCGACTACAAGTGGTCGGTTTTCTGGGAATTTGGAAAAAAAACGATCACACTTGGTCGGTTATTCTGGAATATATTACCAGAAAAATCGACCACAAGTGGTCGATTTATGTAAAAAAAAAAAAATTTTCTTTTTGAAAAACCGACCACAAGTGGTCAGTTTATTTAAATAAATATTTTATTTTATTTTTTTTAAGAAAAACCGACCACTCATTGTGGTCGGAAAATTTTAATAATTTTTTTAATATAAAAATAATTTTAATAAAAAAATTTATTTATAATATAATTAATATAGATATATAAATAAATAATTTTTTTCGTAAAAACCGACCATGTGTGGTCGGTTTTGGAAAAGCTTCCACTATTTTACCGACCACACTTTGTGGTCGGTTTTTTGGTCGAAAAATTGGGAAAACCGACCACTTGTGGTCGCTTTTGGTGGTCGATTTTCCTGTTTATTTTAGCAGTGTGACTAAATAGGAAAGTGTCAGATAAATTAGGACAGAGGGAGTAGTTGTTTACCTGACTAAATCAAGAAAGCATTATTTAAGTTTTTTCCATATTACCCTTGCATTAATTCTCTCTGAAAGTGTTCACACTTGTTTGTAAAATTCCGAAGAAGTTTCTTAAGGGGTGGATTGGTAAAATCATCTTCTTATTTATAAATTTTCAACATACGTGTAAAAAGAAAAATGACCAATTAATATGAGACGGATGGAGTAACTTTTATTTAAACCCAAAAAAATTACGCCAATTGACTAAATATTAGATTTCACATGCCACAATTATTCAGTTTAGGATATACATTTAGGATTTGCAGTGATAGTTTACTCATATATTCTCAAGAGAAAACACATAATTAACAAAGCATGATATAAAGTTACATTTACTCACTTATCAAACACAAGTCTAAGTCTTTCGGGATGACTCAGTTGGTTTGGAGGGTGGTTATCCACATGGATGACCCGGGTTCGATACCCCCTCAATGCCTTCTGAATCGAGCCTGTCGCACAGGGCTTGCTCTAGTGCGGTTTACATCCCCTGTGTGGTTTGCAGGCTATTATACAGTGAGAGGTTTACCCAGTGCATACAAAGTGTTCACCCAAAGGACAGAGGCTGTGACAGAGGTTGTAACTGCTGTGGGTTATCTTGGGGTTCCAAAAAAAAAAAACAAGCCAGGAAAGTCAAAATCTAGTTCAATTTTTTGATGGTTCGTTTGTCATCTTTTTCTTGTTCTTCTTCAATATTTTTTTTGGAAAATCCTCCAATAATAACAATAACTAAGATTTATTGCTAGAAGAATTAAAGAGACATATATATTCCTCTATTTTATCATTCATTTTTTATTTCATATTTCAAATGGACGAAAATTCAATTGATTCAAGTTTTTTATTACTGCTATTAAAGAACAATGATATTATTTTTTAGATAATTGAAAAACATATTGACTTATAAAAAGAAAAAAAAAACAATCTAATCAAAACACAAAGGAAATTACTTACCCCCAATAACACATATTCTGGTGTATGCAATGACTGATAATTTAAATTGTAGCATTATTAAAGAATGCTATGCAGTAATATAGTAACTAGTAAGAGAATTATAACTTGTTTGATCAGTTTTTGAGAGGTAAAAATTGTATTTTTAGATTTTCATGTTCATAATAGAAAATATTACAATTTTATCAAATATAATTTGATCACCTACAAAATTTTATTGTAACAGTAAAGTTATAGGTATTTAGGAAATTATTGCCACAAATAATAGCAATTACAGCAAAATTTAGGAATTAACTTTGCCAATTTAATTTTTGTGACTAGATTTTTTTTTCCTCCAATTTTTGGATAGCCATGAATTTAAGTTTTAGACCACACGTGAATTTATGAAATATAAAGGCTTATTTGGGATCAATGAATAATCTCATCCATATAAATACACTTTTAGGGACTAGATTTGTAACTAGTCCCTAAATATTGGTCTCTACTCTCTAATAAGTCTTTTTTTTTTTATAGTGTCACATTATTAAAAGATATTTTGATACATTTAATGTTTCTTTAATTTAAAATTATAAAATTTTAAAAAGTAATTTATTTTTTTTCAAAATTTGTATCAAGTAAAAATAGATCAATCAATTTAAACGGATGGAGGGTAAGTTATGGCTATGTGAGAGTTTTTATAAAAACAAATTGTTTCACGTTGACTATAACACGTCGTTTTCCAGCGCTGAGAAAATTGACTTTCTTGTAATTTGGGATTGATTGATCAATTGGAAATTACTGGTGTCTACTTTCCTTTTTGGTTTGTCCTGCTTTTTTTTTTAGTCTGTGTCAAAAAGAATATTATATTTTTTTATTAGGTAACTTTTTAAAAATATAATTATTCTTTTATCCTTATTAATCTCATTTATAAAGCTTCACTTAATTAAAAATAATAGTAGTACATTTTTAATAAAAGATAATTTAATAAATATTACCAAATCTTTCTTTATTTATTAAACTTCGTATAGATTATATAAAATGAGACGGAAAGAATATTATGTTTCATCCACACTTAATAGGTGGCTGACAATAGTTGTATAAGTTCCACTCCCCTTTTTGATACGTGAATAATGGACTAATTTATCAATTTAAAGTCTCAAAAGAAAAGAGAGGATGTACAATTTTAAACAAGAAATTGATAGTGAATTGTGGGCTCCACATAAAATTGAATTAAATATGAAATTGTATTGAAACTTGAGTGGATTGTGGGGACAGTTATTTTACTCATTCCAGCAGTGTGGTAGTTGGAAATTTTTTACTAAAATTACTAAAAGATGTTTATACATAAATGTAAATTTGCAAGTAAAATTAAAAGAGGATTAATAAATTAAAATATCTAAATGTCGTTTATAAATCTATTTTATAATCCTCCTAAAAAAATTAAATATGTGAATGTGATATTAGATATAAAAATCAAATAATTATAAATTGTATACAATTGAATTAAATACAAAAAAACTATGAAATAAAATAACATTAAAAATAAGAACAATAATATTAAATACATATTTTAAAAAATTTAAACTTGTCAACTACACCAACAAAATTCCTACTTCGGTCATTATCTATTATTCTCTTCTCTATATTCTTTTTTATCTCTTCTGCAAGTCAATAATAGCAACAAAATTATCACTGAAAAAATAAGAATAAACTCTCAAGAACACTTCTTCATAAATTAAACAATAGAAACATTATTAATTTGAAATCAGTTTACTGATAAATCTTTCATTTATCAAAGTCGTTGTTTCAATCATTATCGGTTCCTTTTTCTCTTTACCTTCTTGGGAGTTGTTACCATTTATAGTGAAGGCGAAGAGCCGCAGGAATAGATAGATATAACATCAATGGTTGTGGACTTGTTCCCTTTCGTTTACGTCAACAGAGGACGAAACTATTCCAAGTCACTACTATTTACTACTACTACTACTACTATAAACATTTTCAGCAAAATAAGAATTTAATAATAATTATTTACCTGGTATAAAATTTAAAAGAGTCCAATTAAAACTCTTTTTATTACTATTTACTACTGTTAACATGTATCTACTACTTTTTTAAAAAGAAATTATTATCATTATATTTTTTTTATCTTTCATTTAGTATTTAATCAAATGTATTTCAAATATAATATATTACTACTATCACTATTACTACCATTAGTACGTACTACTACTACTATTATTTATTATTACTATTGTTGTTATTGTTATTATTGTTATTATTATTATTATTATACTATGTATTTATTACTATTACAAAATTAAATATACATTCTAAAGATTAATTTAAATAACTTTCTTTTTTAATTGGTTAAGTTGGATAAGATCAATTCAAATTTCACAATCATGTTATTTTTTATGTTAATAATATAATTTATTAAAATTACATTGAGAAATTACTACTACTACCCAGTTGGAATGCGTAAAATAACGCGTGCCAGAATCCACTCAAGTTTCAATACAATTTCATATTTAATTCAATTTTATGTGAAGTCCACAATCCACTATCAATTTCTTGTTTAAAATTATACATCCTTTCTCTTATTTTTAGATTTTAAATTGATAAATTGTTCCATCATCCATGTGTCAAAAAAAGAGTGGAGCTTATACAATTATTATCTATCACCTATTAAGTGTGATTGAGACATAGTAAAAATTTTCCAAAAGGACGACACCTTTTTACCCCACTCAGAAATAGCAAGTGAAACGTGACACAGTGTTAATTGATGGTATAGATTTATTTTGAAACTAATCAAATATGGTACAAAATTAATATCAAATTTACTCTTGGGATATTCATCTTATTCCATTCAATATGAAATTATTTTATACCACCTCTCATATGGTATAGATTATGTAAAAGTTACATAAATTTCAACTCTTTTGGAGCTAATTACTCCATATCCCAATTTTTTTCAAAATTGCTAAAAATTTCTGATTTAGTCTACACGGATACATCACATTCTTTCGAATACATCACTTAATTTTACATGGATACATTATATTCTTTCGGATACATCACTTAATTCTACACGGATACATCACATTCTTTCGGATACATTACTTAATTTTACACGGATACATCACATTCTTTTGTGATGTATTCGAGCTTTTAAGTAAAATAAAAAATTTATGTAATTATTTAAAAGGATTGAGATTTTAAGTAATTATGGTAAGTTAAGTTGTGGTATGATGTAATTTTTCCTATTCTGGAATAATTTAGTCTACGTACCAAACGACCCCTATATATTACTTATCTTCAAGCTCATGCAGAGAGCTATAAATGATCTGTTTTGATTTGGCACGGAGTTTAAGAAAATAATTTTTTTTTTGAATCTTGTGGTCTTGAATTAAAGTTATGTCAAATATACTAAAATGTCATTTAATTTTATGATCTTAAACATATTACGTGAAAATTAGAACTAAAGTATTGTCAAAAAAAAGGAAATGATCATTCTTCTTCAAACGGATTAAAAAATAAATTAGGTTATTCTTTTTAAAATCGAAGGAGTAGCAAGTAAATGTGGGACAGTGCATGAGACTGATACTGTACATAGTACTTATCTTCAAGCTCATGCAGAGAGCTATAAATAGTACTGGATATATAGCATGCTACCTTATAACTTGAGCCTTGTGTAATTTAATCACAAGTAAAATGTTGAGAACATTAAAATTTTCATCATACCTTGTTAATATAGTCTCCATCTTGTTCATCTACAGTTTATGTAGCTCTATATGGAAAATCTTTTTCTCCATAATAATTATCTTTAAGTTAACAAGCAAATTTATTAGCATACGAAATCAGAATACCAGTAAACTTCCTCCTGGTCCAAAACCATGGCCTTTTGTGGGAAGTCTTCCTGAAATGTTGCTAAGCAATAAGCCAACATTTGCTTGGATACACAAACTTATGGAGGAAATGGACACTGAAATTGCTTGCATTCGTCTTGGCTTTGTCCATGTCATTCCTGTCACTTCTCCTGAGCTTGCTTGCCTCTTCTTGAAGGAGCAAGACAAGGTTTTCTCCTCAAGACCTATTTGCATGTCTGCGAAGCTCGTTAGCAATGACTACTTGGCCTCAACTTTTGCCCCTATGGGTGATCAATGGATGAAAATGAGACGAATACTCACTTCCCATGTGCTCTCACCAACATATCTTCAATGGCTTTGTCATAAAAGGGATGAAGAAGGTGACCATCTTCTTCGATTCATTTATGGTCTTATTAACCAACGTGGTGATCCTCACCACGTTGTTAACTTGAGGAAAGTGACAAAATATTATTGTGCAAATGTTATTAAGAATATGATTTTCAGCAAGAGATTATTTGTAAACAAGGACAAGGATGAGGAACAAGTTGATGCACTTTTCACACTTCTTAAATATTTTCATTCTTTTGGTATCTCGGATTACATACCATGGTTAAGTCGATTTGATTTAGATGGTCACAAGGCAATTCTCACGAAAGCATTTGCAACAGCAAGTAAATACACTGATCATGAAGTTGATCAGAGGATTCAGATTTGGAAGAATGGCAAAAAAATTGTGGAAGAAGACATCCTTGATGTTCTTATCATGCTCAAAGATACTAATGGAGATACATTGTTGAGTGTCAAAGAGATTAAAGCACAAGTCCTCGTAAGTAAAAATATAGATATACTTTCAATCCCCCTAACCATGTGAACGGTATGATACAATTTTAATATGAGTTTAAGTGATATATATCGGCGGCATAGGTAATTTTACACCATTATATTAATTAGGATACCTTTACTTCTTGTAGCATATAAATTATCTTATTTTCAAGATTATATATCTCACATTATTTTAAGAAGGCTTACCTATAGCCAACGATATATGGATGTAGCCCTTTGGTACCAGGTTTATCTGAACCTAGGCCAGTACTTTTGGAGTGATGCATAAATATATGTATAAAAATACAGAAAAATTGCAACAAATCAGATTTAAATCTTGGATCTTCCTCCTTATAGATGTTTTCAGTGACCTGATAGTGTAAGAAGTTGTAGCATTTGTGATCTGTATTAATTTCAAGATTACAAATCTCACATTTTAAGAAAATTTATCGATAGATTTCCTTTCAACTAGCTTGTTAGTGTAAAAATATTTGTATACTGACGATATACAACTTTTTTTTGTACCACTAAATTTTATCTCCACGTACCGTTTGGTATATAACTTAAATTCTGTTAATATTGACAGGAATTGATGCTTGCTTCGGTAGATAATCCCTCAAATACAGTAGAATGGACAATGAGAGAAATGTTGAAGCAACCAACGATAAAGCAAAGGGCCATAGAAGAGATTGACTCAGTGGTTGGGAGCAATAGATTAGTTCAAGAATCGGATTTATCGCAGTTAAATTATGTGAAAGCTTGCATAAAAGAGGCGTTTCGACTACATCCAATAGCTGCATTTAACGCTCCTCATGTGTCTGTTCGTGATGCTATTGTGGGTGATCAATACTTCATCCCGAAAGGGAGTTTAGTGTTATTAAGTCGACTTGGACTAGGTCGAAACCCTAGGGTTTGGGAGGATCCATTGAAGTTCAAGCCGGAGCGACATCTATTAGGTGTTCATGATGAAGTAGTTCTCACTGATTCGGAGTTACGTGTGTTGTCATTTAGTATTGGACGACGAGGTTGTCCGGCTGTGAAACTTGGTTCTACAATTACTATCATGTTACTTGCTAGGCTTCTTCAAGGATTTACTTGGAGTTTACCACCAAACTCCTCTAATGATGATCCTGTTGGATATGATGATCTCTTTTCTAACAAGCCACTTTTTGCTATGGCAAAATCACGATTATCCAAGGGCATGTACCCTTAATTAATTATGTGAAACCATAAATTATACCATGTTACGTTTTTTTTTTCTAGACTGTATTTTATCTTGAACTGAGGATTTATCGGAAACGGCCTCTCTACGACTCTTCCTCAGCTCATATCTGAGGTAGTGATACAGACTGAGGTGCACTCTACCGTCCCCAGACCCTACTATGTAAAAATACCAGTGGGTATGTTGTTGTTGTTATTATTAATTATACCATGTTGAATAATATTATTGAAAACAATTGGTTGTAATTCATAATAATTTGTATTTTATTATCTTAAAGTAAGGATCATATCTGGTCTTATTAATTTTTGGTGCTCAATGTTTTTTTCTCTCACTTATACTTGAGCAATTCTCTTTGTTTGCTCTCTTATTTTTTTAATTTTACATTCTTTCTTCATCCTATTGACATAAAGGTCTAACGTATTCAACCAGATAATATTTTCCTTGTAAGAAATCGAAGCATCCGGGTTTTTATATTCAACTTCATCGTCAAGGGCACGATTTTCGACCGTGAAATTGGTAGTCAAATTTTGAACATATAGAGATGAATTAGCTCATGGTGAAAAACTAATAGTATTAGAAGATATGATTGCTTCGATAGAAAATTTGGGATAATATTTCTTAGAAAACTAAAACAAAAAGCAACATAACAGAGAGAAATATTACAGGAGCTCCTAGTGTAGGATAACTATTGAATAGGAGATCACAATAATAATTGTTTTGACAACAATCTTGATCATGGCTTTGTTCATTGGATGAAACATCAATAACAATAGAGGGATTGGTTCTTTCTTCCTTAAAAGCCATAACGTAGAGCTAATACACAAAATATAGGACATTTAGGTTAAAAAAAAAAAACCCTAAAAATAATTAGAGAAAAGTTGATGGAGTTTTGAATATTTGTTAGATAAATTTATTTACCATAAACCTTTGGGAATGGGATTTGTTGTTGTCCTTTTCCTGCATAAATTTGGATTTCTCATAAAATTCGTTTGGTAGTGTTATTATGCTTGACCCTTATACTAAAAATAATAGTTTCACAAAACGACTAGGAGGTCGTTACTCTCTTTTTTTTTGACAAAATTATAATTCTAACTTCCCACATGATATGTTGAAGACCGCAAGATTAAAGATATTTTGACATATTGAGTATATATATTACTACTACTATATTTTATTACCAAAAAGATAAAAATAAATAACGTTTTACGTCTACGAAAAGTTTCCGTGGGGCTTACATATTTTTGTGGGAATCCCACCTTAACTAGGATTGGGATTGTATCTCTCCTATTCCCAATAAAATATGGAAAGAATAAGTTTCCTTATCATACATCTCTCACTTTTATATATTTGTCTCTAAATCTTTGATTTGTCTAATTTTATTTTGCTTGAACTCAAAAAAATTTCAAGGAAAAAAAAAATAACAATGGCATATCGAAGTGAAAGTGTGAAGGGAATCAAAATAAGGGTGTTTACGTGGATTCAACACATGATTAAAAATCGTGTTCTTGATCGTCATCACCAATTAGGGTCGTCATCAAGATTTGGATTTTTAGTTTTAAGGGTGAAGAATCAAATTAGGGTTGTAAAACCAAGAAATTGCGGAGGACAGACAAAAATGACAACTTTCAAGAAAAGTGTTCAGCCTTTCAAGATTTGTGAAACTCCAAAGGAGTTTGTTGAAAATATTGATTTTGCTTTGGGGTTATCACATTTGTTCTTTGAAGACACAACTCCTCATTTAGCTAACACAATTTACGATTATTTGTCGAGTAGCTTTGGTAAAAACTTGAGCTTTCTGAGTAATATAGATGATGAGTTTAACAAGATTGTTGTGGCTATAGATGTGGATATGCAGAGCGTAAGATTTGCAATCGGATCACAAAGATCTAAAGAAGTTTGTAAATTTCGATTAACTAATTTGTATGAAACATTGGTGAATGATGGAGACAACCACGAGGACAAAGAAGGCGAGTTTTATGTACAAGTTGATGGGGTTCAAGAATCTTGTGTTGGGACTAGTAAAAAGAGAAGAGTTGATGTGAATATGCCGATGTTGGCTAATGATGGTGATAGAAAGGACAGCGAGGGCAAATTTTATTTACAAGTTGAAGATGGGTTTAGTAAAAAGAGGGGAATTGATGTACAAATGATTCCCACACTTGAAGTAGAGTATACTTTCAATGATCCAGATATTCAAGAAATCTTGGATACTCTCTTGGAATTCTTGACAAAAAAAAGGGGATTTCATAATAAACTTGAGGTTTTTGACGGGAAAATTCAAAAATTTAAGAAAGTGAAAAGTGGATTGAAGATTGTGAAATTGGAAAAGGAGAATGTTGTGAGTTTTGAATCGGGAGATATATGCCCGGTTTGTTTTGAGATTTTTGAAGAAAAATCAATTGCGGTGATTACTCCATGTTCACATATATTTCATAGGAATTGCATATTCACGTGGCTATCAGAGAACAATACTTGTCCTATGTGTAGAGAAAGTTGTGATGTATGAATAGTTCCTGATGGTCACACTTTCGGTGATTTTTATTTTTTTTCGTATGTAAAATCAAAATTTTCAATTTGTTTCACCTTCCTTTCTTCGATATTTGTGTGGTTATAAATCATTTCATTAAGAATAAAAGAAAAATTTTAAAGCTAAATTGTGGTCATCGTCTTGATATGTTATTAATTCATTTGCAATAAATAAATTATCCAGTTCATGCATGCCCCAAGTTTGGAACATTGGGAGTAGTACTTATCCTTCATCGTCTTAATTTTTTTATGAAGGATAAAATACAAAACGTTAAAGTTAAACTTACTTATAAATACAAAAATATGTCATTTTATAAACCAACTAATAAAAAAATAGTACCGCATAAATGGGAAGGAAGGAAACTGTAATTGGAAAGATAATAATGATTTTATATGTGGTGGTCTATATGTCTTTGTGATCAGTTTGTGACAACCATTGAGAAAATATGAAAAAGTGAGTTTGTGATAGCCACGGGCCCACGAGATTGCAATGGTAGGGAATACTTTAGTTTAATTGTGGTGGTTTAATTGAAGAAGCAGAGTTGCAAAAGCTACTTCCATCAAACAAGAATTGCTTCACTTATGTTAGATTTAGTGTGTTTCAGCGTGTGTTATCGTTTGTCGTATTATTTGGTGATAGTCTTGTTGTTTTTTGTTCCTTTATTATTTCTTTTCTAGACTGTTTTTGTCTTGAGTAAGGAGTCGATCGGAAACAACCTCTCTATCTCACCTCTGACGTAGTGGTATGAACTGCGTAAACTTACGAAGACTCCACTTTGTGGTAATATATTGGGTATGTTGTTGTTGATGTTAGATTTAGTGTCCAATTCGGTGGAAATTGTGCTCTCTGAATCAACCTTTTGATCTTATGCAATTCAAGAGTTTGTTATCAAAACCAAAGAGATTGGGTAAATAGTTGCCCACCTCTAATTCCATATACAATCAAGAATCAACTAAAACCACCCTAAAGAGCTGCCAATAATCCATCAAACTACAACAACACAAGCATATCTAATATCCTCCGACCCACATTACATCAAATTCATCCGAAACAACTTCAAACTTCAACGAAAAAGCACCAAAACACTTCAAGAGTCATAGAAAGTAACACAAGTCATAATTAAGCACAAATATTTAAGCTAGTCTCTAATCATAATCATATGGAGATGTGTTTGCCACGTGATCCTCTTCATCATCTTCATCACTATATAGTTCAGTGATCTTCTGCTTCATCGACATCTTCTTCGAATTATCCAATGACCTGACCTATGAGGAAGTTCCTAATCCTAGATAGTTCATACATTCGCATTTCTCACAAGAACACCTAATCACCCACTTGTTAGAAAAGGTTCAAGTGTCATTGCATAGTTAACGAAAACATCAACACCTTCTACAAATTCCTCCCTAATCCCACATCGGCCAGGATAATTCCTATTTTACATCCAACTACGATCTTCCATCTGCACAAACAACACAAAATTATCCAACAATAATTTATTGAACTCAAATTAATCTTCAAATTCACTTTTGTATCAATTCAACAAGTTTTGTATAGCATACAATAATTGCATTTGTAGACAGATTGCCTTTAGGAACAATCTGTCAATGTGTCAATCACCAAACTAGCAAGCAACAATATGTCAATATATCAAGAAAGGGTAGAGAAACCAATAAGAAGTCTAGCATTATAAATATTCACAAATAGATTCAAAGCATCATCTTCATTGACACTGCTCCGAGATGACTTAAAAAGTAAGTGATTGCCCAGAGGAACTACTTTGAGTTTCTTCTTCGAAAGAACTACGAACAATAGAAGGTGTATAATCAGGGAGGATCCATGTAGAGCGTGTTAGGTTGCTCGAGCATCCATTAACCCTGACGCGAACTACATATACTTATATAGAAACTTCTTTATAAACGGAATAAAAAGCCATTGTGGGTGCAATGATTAGTAGCAGAACATTAGGTTTATGACAACCATATTTGCTTCCCTGACTAATAATGAAGCAACTGGGGACTTAGTTCATTGTACATCTCAAATTATGAGTTTGGATTTACATTTAGTTAACTCTTCACATATATATATATATATTTAAATTTTGTATCAAAAATACTTGTATTCGTTGAACCCGCATCATCGAGACTGTATTAGCCATAGTCCAGCACCCATAACATTAAAATCCTGAATCTACCACCGTGTATAATTGATTCTTGAAAAGAAAAATCACTTAGATATGAAAGGTTTGATATTTTCCAAAACTAATCTTACGATAAATAAATTTTTAAATAGAAAAGTACATTCTATTTGGGACTGACAAAAAGAAAATACAACAACAACATACCTAGTGTATTCCCACGAAGTGGAGCTTGGGGAGGGTAGAATATGCGCAGTCCATACCTTTAGCTCAAAGGTGAGGTAGAGAGGCTATTTCTGAAAACCCCCCGGATTAAGACAAAAACAGTCTATAAAAAGACGTACTATAAGAACAAGAAACAATAGGTAGTAACAAAACACAGATAGTAACAAAAACAAGACCACCACAAAATATATAATACTACAATCGATCTACCCGAAACAACACACATAACCAAAACTCTAAGAACCAAAAACTACAAGCGTAACACTACGACTACTAGTACGGACAAGAAGACAAAACATTCCTACCTACTAGCATGGACATGTGTTCTATATATTGAGACTGAGGAAGTAAGGTCCTTTGACCTCCAACTACCCACTTCCTTCTCTCTAGCTATTAGCTTAACACTTAATTTGCAACTAACAAACCCTTACCAAAACCCCATTTCCTTATCCCCAAATTCCACTCTTTCCCATAAAAAAAATACTAATAATCATGATTGCTCAAATATTAAAGGTGTGTTCGGTATGAAGGAAAATATTTTTCAAAAAATTTTATCCAATTTTTTCATGTTTGATTGGTCAAATATTTTTTTCTAGAAAAACAAGCTCCTTAAAAACTAGAAAAATGAGCTCCCTAATGAAAGTAGGAAAACAAGCTCTATTAGTGACATTCCACATTGATTGTGTCCTCCCTATCCTCCAACACGCCACATCTTCATCCCCACCATCCCACACCGGCACCTCCCATAGCATTTGTCTAAATTATACACAAGTATTTTTAGGATAATATCTTTTGCTTACCTATGAAACACAAGAAAATAAGTAAAAGAATCAACTTATTTTCCTAGTAAACATTTTTGGTGTGTTGAGTACAGTTGCCGCCAATATTTTCAAATTTTACCTCCACAAAATGTGGCGGCTGTGTAGGGGTTTAGTTTTATTAGCGGGTTAAAATGGGTACGGGTTAATGGGTTTGGGCTTAAGAGTCATAGCACCAATAAATGATCTATTTTGATTTGGTACGGAGTTTAAGAAAATAATTTTTTTTTTGAATTTTGTGGTCTTGAATTAAAGTTATGTCAAATATACCAAAATGTCATTTAATCTTATGATCTTAAACATATTACGTGGAAATTAGAACTAAAGTATTGCCAAAAAAAGGAAATGATCATTCTTCTTCAAACGGACTAAAAAATAAAGTAGGTTATTCTTTTTGAAATGAAAGGAGTAGCAAGTAAATGTGGGACAGTGCATGGGACTGATACTGTACGTAGTACTTATCTTCAAGCTCATGCAGAGAGCTATAAATGGTACGTGTTCACGTATCAAGAGGTATTTACCGAATTAAATTCAGCAAGTAGCGTTCTAGCATGATCGTATGTGTTCTAACATAAACGTATGTGTTATCTATTATTCATGTAAGCAGTATGTTTCTAGAATGATTCCGTTGTGCATAATATTTTCCAACAATAAAGATTATGAAAATCAACTGAAAAAATTTAAATAATATACATTAAGTACATGACAAATAAACAACAGCAATAAACCCAATATAATTCCAACATTCTCGATTATGAGCTAAATTAATCTAATACCAAAGTGGACAGATCAGAGAAGTCATTAATTGCATAATGAATTCAAGATCCTATCCCTATTCTATGAACATGTTCAAACACTTCTGTCATGTAGTAATAAACGTTGTACTCCTAGTTTCCTTCTCAAATTACTCCCTCCGTCCCATATTCATTAGTCATCTTACTAAAAATAGTTATTCCATATTAGTTGTCTATCTTACTAAATCAAGAAAATATTAATTAAGTTTTTTCCATATTATCTTTGCAATTAATTCTCTCTGAAAGTGTTCACACTTGTTTGTAAAGTTCTCAAGAAGTTTCTTAAGGGGTGGATTGGTAAAATCATCTTCTTATTTATAATTTCTTAACATACATGTAAGAAGAAAAATGACCAACTAATATAAGACGGATGAAATAACTTTTATTTAAACCCAAAAAAATTACGCCAATTGACTAAATATTAGATTTCACATGCCACAATTATTCAGTTTAGGATATACATTTAGGATTTGCAGTGATAGTTTACTCATATATTCTCAAGAGAAAACACATAATTAACTAAGCATGATATAAAGCCACATTTACTCACTTATCAAACACAAGCCTAAGTCTTTCGGGATGACTCAGTTGATTTGGAGGGTGGTTATCCACACGGATGACCCGGGTCGATACCCCCTCAATGTCTTCTAAGTCGAGCCTGTCGTACAGGGCTTGTCCTAGTGCGGTTTACATCCCCTGTGTGGTTTGCAGGCTATTACACAATGTGAGGTTTACCCAGTACGTACAAAGTGCTCATTCGAAGGGCAGAGGTTGTAGCTGTTGTGGGTTATCTTGGGGTTCCAAAAAAAAAAAACACAAGCCAGGAAAGTCAAAATCTAGTTCAATTTTTTGATGGTTCGTTTTCTTGTTCTTCTTCAATATTTTTTTTGGAAAATCCTCCAATAATAACAATAACTAAGATTTATTGCTAGAAGAATTAAAGAGACATATATATTCCTCTCTTTTTTCATTCATTTTTTATTTCATATTTCAAATGGAAGAAAATTCAATTGGTTCAAGTTTTTTTTAAAAAAATTATTAAAGAATAATGATATTGTTTTGTAGATAATTGAACAACATATTGACTTATAAAAAGAAGAAAAAAAAATCTAATCAAAACACAACGAAAATTAGTTAACCCCAATAACACATATTCTGGTGTATGCAATGACGGATAATTTAAATTGTAGCATTAGTAAAGAATGCTATGCAGTAATGTAGTAACTAGTAAGAGACTTGTAACTTGTTTGATCAGTTTTTGGGAGGTAAAAATTGTATTTTTAGATTTTCATGTTCATAATAGAAAAGATTACAATTTTGTCAAATATAATTTGATCACCTACAAAATTTTATTATAGCAGTAAAGTTATAGCTATTTAGGTAATTATTGCCACAAATAATAGCAATTACAGCAAAAATTAGGAATTAACTTTGCCAATTTAATTTTTGTGACTAGATTTTTTTTTCCTCCAATTTTTGGATAGCCATGAATTTAAATTTTAGACCACGTGTGAATTTATGAAATATAAAGGCTTATTTGGGATCAATGAATAATCTCATCTATATAAACACACTTTTAGGGACTAGATTTGTAACTAGTCCCTAAATATTCGTCTCTACTTTCCAATAAGTCTTCTTTATTATAGTGTCATAAGATTAAAAGATATTTTAATATATTTTTAATTTAAAATTATAAAATTTTAAAAAGTAAATTTATTTTTTCAAAATTTGTATCAAGTAAAAATAGATCAATCAATTTAGACGGATGGAGGGTAAGTTATGGCTACGTGGAGTAATTTTTTTAATAAAAACAAATTGTTTCATGTTGACTATAACACGTCGTTTTCCAGCGCCGAGAAAATAGTCTTTCTTGTAATTTGGGATTTGATTGATCAATTGGAAATTACTGTTGCTATAATTAAAAGGGATCAAAAGGACGAAAATTTTTGCTATATTAGAGTTTTTTAGATTTTTTGTGAGAAAAGTAGGAGTAAAAATACGTAAAATTTGTTTTTACTTTTTTGAAAGAAAAATTTATTTTAGTGAAATAAATTTTATGGTCAAACACTATAAAAAAAAAAATTCACTAAAGTGAAATAAATTTTCAGGAAAAAGTGAAAAAAATTCATAGTCAAACGGACCCTTAATAGGTGGCAGACAATAGTGGTATAAGTTCCACTCCCCCTTTTGACACGTCAATAATGGACTAATTTATAAATTTAAAGTCTAAAAGAAAAGAGAGGATGTACAATTTTAAACAAGAAATTGATAGTGGATTGTGGGCTCCACATAGAATTGAATTAAATATGAAATTGTATTGAAACTTGAGTGGATTGTGGGGACAGTTATTTTACTCATTCCAACTTTGTAGTAGTAGGAAATTTTTTACTAAAATTACTAAAAAAAGTTTATACATAAATGTAAATTTGCAAGTAAAATTAAAAGAGGATTAATAAATTAAAATATCTAAATGTCATTTATAAATCTATTTTATAATCCTCTTAAAAAAGTAAATATGTGAATGTGATATTAGATACAAAATCAGACAATTATGAATTGCATACAATTGAATTAAATATAGAAAAACTATGAAATAAAACATTAAAAAGAAGAACAATAATATTAAATACATATTTTAAAAAATTTAAACTTGTCAACTACACCAACAAAACTTCTACATCGGCCATTATCTATTATTCTCTTCTCTATATTCGTCTTTATCTCTTCTGCAAGTCAACAATAGCAACAAAATTATCACTAAAAAAATAAGAATAAACTCTCAAGAACACTTCTTCATAAATTAAACAATAGAAACATTATTAATTTGAAACCAGTTTACCAATGAATCTTTTATTTATCGAAGTCGTTGTTTCAATCATTACCGGTTTCTTTTTCTCCTTATCTTCTTGGGAGTTGTTACCATTTGTAGTGAAGGCAAAGAGCCGCAGGAATAGATAGATATAACATCAATGGTTGTGGACTTGTTCCTCTTCGTTTACGTCAACAGAGGACGATGAAGATGAAAAAATCATATCGTTCCTGCAAATAAAAAAAGAAAAGTGTTAAATCAAATACAATTTTTTATGAAGAATACAAAGAATGCAGTAAACAAATTCACCAATAAAACTAATGATATATGAGTATATATAAGAGACACTAAGAAGCTAGAGTTTTTTCCAATTTAAATTTCATTTAAATTCAAATTTCAAATATTATATTAATTTGTTAAAAGAAAATTAGTTTGTTATTCTTTCTTATCCTTACTTTTTTCAAATATGATGTATATTTACCTAATAATTTATATATTTAAATTGAGATAAATATTTGAAACCAATGAGATAATAATTATAATAATAAATAAAATTATTATTATTATTTTATTTTATTATTATTATTACTACTACTGCTACTACTACTACTACTATAAACATTTTCGGCAAAATAAGAATTCAATAATAATTATTTACCTAGTATAAAATTTAAAAGAATTCAATTAGAACTCTTTTTATTACTATCTACTACTATTAACACGTACCTACTACTTTTTTTAATTTTTTTTTATTATCATTATATTTTTTTATCTTTCATTTAGTATTTAATCAAATGTATTTCAAATATAATATATTACTACTATCACTACTACTACCATTAGTACGTACTACTACAACAACAACAACAACAACATACCCAGTGTATTCCCACCAGGTGGGGTCTGGGGGGGGGGGGTAAAGTGTACGCAGTCCATACCACTACTTCAGGTGAAGTAGAGAGGCTGTTTCCGATAGACCCCCGGCTAGTACGTACTATTACTACTACTATTATTTATTGTTGTTGTTGTTGTTGTTGTTGTTGTTGTTATTATTATTATTATTATTATTATTATTATTATACTATGTATTTATTACTACTACAAAATTAAATATACATTCTAAAGATTAATTGTCACGCCCCGAATCCCATCGAGACATGATTGGCACCCGAAGCCGATAAGGCTCGAGAGAACCAATCTTTACTCATGTACATTCATATGCACATCCTCATGTGAACATCATTATGCCTCATGCAACTATAAACTATGCGGAAGTTAGGGAAACATGTACAATATAAGAAACTTGGCCGTTAGGACCATTAAACCAAAATGAGCATACATATCTTACATTCTGTTCCCACATAAGTCTACAAAGCCTCTACAACTACATGACTATGACAATCCTAGAGTCGGGACAACACCCCGCTCTATACTCATATACACTACCAAAATAAATGTACATAGCAACTCAGAAAGCCCCGAACCAACTGGAGCTCACCAAAAGTCGGCAAAAGGCCTGCAACCTACTGTGGAGGTCTACTAGCACCTGCAACAGGTAAGGTAGGTTCCCCCGAGGGGGTCAGTACGAAGAATGTACTGCTCATAAGAAATTCATCATACATCATTACAACAATAATGAAAGTAATGTAAGGAAATGAAAATGTGAATAAACTCTCTTTCTGTATGCGGGGAACCATGTATATTACGTTCTTTCTTTCTCTTGCCTTTACTTTACTTTTACGTTACTCATATACTGTTAGGGCCCTCATCATGCAGGTGTTTATTTCACCCCATGGACACATCATGCAGGTGTGTTCTTTCACCCCATGGATAAAATATCATCATCATGCAGGTAGTCTTTTTACCCCATGGATAAGATCATGTCATCATGCAGGTGTTCTTGCATCCCATGGATAAATGGCCATCATCATGCAGGTATTTGTACCCCATGGATAAACTAACATCCTCATGCGGGTATTTGTACCCCATGGATAACACCCACGAACACAATCAATATGCATTACTTTATTCTTACTTCAATTCTTTACTTTTGAGATTGATACCTTTACTTGTGATAGATTGATTCATTCATTTGGGAGAGATTGTTATATCGAGGATCATAACACTATTTGAAACACACAAATATGCCTCACTTCACTCTTATACCTCATGAGATTAGCATCTTCACTTATGAGGAATAATTATACTACTTGCACATCACCTCTCTTATCACTCTTATGAGGTTGGTACTAAAATAATCCTCATACTATAGAAATTTGGAACATGACATAGTTGGAAAATGTTTTTCAAGCCTAACTAGATTCCCTTATATTATTACCCTCTAGAGATAGTTCTTTTAGGAATTACCACGTTATGACATCCTTAGAACTTCAATCGATGAATAAGAGATAATTGAATCGTCATTCGTCTAAGAATAGGGCACGTATGAATAACAATATACGTCAACCTGAATCGATATACCTCAAGCCTCTCGGAATTGAAACAAGTCCAATGTCAATATGGACAACATGTTGCAGAAGGATATGAAAAAGGAACTTTACATACCTTGTACTCTCAATACGGATATACAATCCTAGAGGTGCATACAATAGTCCCGCTCCTTCTTTATGTGTCACTCTACAACACAAATATATAACGGGATTCACATTAACCATCAACTTCTTGACAAATGCATAGAACATTAATGAGGTACATGCTTGCCTTTAAACATGTCATTTCCCCTTGACAAAACCATTGACCAAATTATTATTCCAAAAATTCCATAGTTTTCCCAACATTGACCAATACATGATAATTTATACATTTCACCACAACACTTCTTCTTTACGCTTTCTTACACATATCACATCGCAAATAACCCATCAAATGACCTTAATACAACTCATAACACATATCGGCCAAAATCCCACAATTTCCACTTATAGACAAGAACAAGTTTAATACCAAAAATAACACCATACATGTTCATATTTTGTCCATACCATTCACTTTCATCAAGACATCAAGTCATGTTTCAAGCTTAGATCCCATGGATCTCAAATCTTATGTAAAAACACAAAGTACCATATCCACCATTTCCAAGCATCACCAACATGATATACATAATCTCCTATGCATATAATATGTTAATCCATGATAATAAATACTTACCAAAGCTTGGAAATGATGATCTTGCTCCAAAGATGACTTAGGGTTTGAAAGAGCCCAAAGGGAGCTTTCTTGAAATTTCTAGAAAATGAGAAAATGTGACGTGTGTCTTTTTGAAACAAAAATTTGATTTTTGTTCCCCTTTTATAGCCACTAACTCATCCTTAGCCACTCTTTATAGTATTAAATACTATATCTAGAAGGTCAAGGGGAGAATGGGTCATTTGGCCCTCTCTTGGCCCATGTCTTTTAAATTCCATTTTGGGCCTAACTTTGGGCCCAATAACACATATCCATGTAATCCATCATATTTCATGTATTATTCACCATATATCTCATGTTTACATAATTCCATAATGTCACGACAATATTCCCTCAAAAGATTCTCATTCGTAGCCTCGATCGCAAAAAAATTGGAATTCTAGTCGCCCTTGGCTTCATTGGACATTTTGGATCACTATTCACATTTCATGAGTTGATCATGTAGGAGTATGTAGGAGTGTATTGAAGTGTTTGAAGCTTTAACAATGCTTAAAGAACTCCTAAGAACCAAAAGAAACCATCCAAGAATCGTCGTAGAATTGCGTTACAAAACGAGTCCGGAAGGGCACATTTTTTGTGCCTTGCGCCACTGCTGCAAAGCAAGCCAGTGGCGCAAGAAATGCACCCTCTCTGATCTCAGAGGCTTGCGCCATACCCCCTGAAACAGGGCAGTGGCGCAAGTTTTGGTGCTTTGCTGAATTTTTCGGCCATTTTTCCAATACTTGCGTATCGTCCAATACCTTATCAAAACACTATAAAATACTTACTTAGTGACCTTAGTCATCAATTAAACATGACTCCAAGTCACCAAAGGAGGTTAGAATGTGTACGGGGTATTACACAAATGCTCCACGAGATCCCAAAACACCTCCTACAAAGGTCTAATTGCATGTACGTGGCCAAATTTCAATTTTCTCGTCTTTAGCATTACCAAATACATACTTATATCTCTCGACATCTAAGAAAACATTATTCAACATCATCAAATAGGGTTGGGAAGGTACGGGATGTTACATTAATTCAAATAACTTTCTTTTTTAATTGATTAAGTTGGATAAGATCAATTCAAATTTTAAAACTACTATCACTACTACTACCATTAGTACGTACTACTACTACTATTATTTATTGTTGTTGTTGTTATTATTATTATTACTATTATTATTATTATTATTATTATTATTATTATTATTATTATACTATGTATTTATTACTACTACAAAATTAAATATACATTCTAAAGATTAATTCAAATAACTTTCTTTTTTAATTGATTAAGTTGGATAAGATCAATTGAAATTTTAAAACTACTATCACTACTACTACCATTAGTACGTACTACTACTACTATTATTTATTGTTGTTGTTGTTATTATTATTATTACTATTATTATTATTATTATTATACTATGTATTTATTACTACTACAAAATTAAATATACATTCTAAAGATTAATTCAAATAACTTTCTTTTTTAATTGATTAAGTTGAATAAGATCAATTTAAATTTTAAAATCATATTATCTTTTATGTTAATAATATAATTTATTAAAATTACAATGAGAAATTACTACTACTACACAGTTGGAATGCGTAAAATAACGCGTGCCCAGAATCCACTCAAGTTTCAATACAATTTCATATTTAATTCAATTTTATGTGAAGCTCACAATCCACTATCAATTTCTTGTTTAAAATTATACATCCTTTCTCCATCCTTTCACTTCTTTTTAGACTTTAAATTGATAAATTGGTCCATCATCCACGTGTCAAAAAAAGAGTGGAGCTTATACAATTATTATCTGTCACCTATTAAGAATGACTGAGACATAGTAAAAAATTTCCACAAAGACGACTTAAAATTTTTCCAAAAGGACGATACCTTTTTACCCCACTCAAAAATAGCAAGTGAAACGTGACACAGTGTTAATTGATGGTATAGATTTATTTCGAAATTAATTATATGATTAACTAAATATGGTACAAAATTAATACTAAATTTACTCTTGGGATATCCATCTTATCCCATTTAATATGAAATTATTTTATACCATCTTTCATATGGTATAGATTATGTAAAAGTTACATAAATTTCAACTCTTTTGGAACTAATTACTCCATATCTCAACTTTTTTCAAAATTGCTAAAAATTTCTGATTTAGTCTACACGGATACATCACATTCTTTCGAATACATCACTTAATTTTACACGGATACATCACATTCTTTCGGATACATCACTTAATTCTACACAGATACATCACATTCTTTCGGATATATCACTTAATTTTACACGGATACATCACATTCTTTTGTGATGTATCCGAGCTTTTAAGTAAAATCAAAAATTTATGTAATTATTTAAAAGGGTTGAGATTTTAATTAATTATGGTAAGTTAAGTTGTGGTATGATGTAATTTTTCCTATTCAGGAATAATTTAGTCTACGTACCAAACGACCCCTATGTAGTACTTATCTTCAAGCTCATGCAGAGAGCTATAAATGATCTGTTTTGATTTGGCACGGAGTTTAAGAAAATAATTTTTTTTTGAATCTTGTGGTCTTGAATTAAAATTATGTCAGATATACCAAAATATCATTTAATTTTATGATCTTACACATATTATGTGGAAATTAGAACTAAAGTATTGTCAAAAAAAAGGAAATGATCATTCTTCTTCAAACGGATTAAAAAATAAATTAGGTTATTCTTTTTAAAATCGAAGGAGTAGCAAGTAAATGTGGGACAGTGCATGAGACTGATACTGTACATAGTACTTATCTTCAAGCTCATGCAGAGAGCTATAAATAGTACTGGATATATAGCATGCTACCTTATAACTTGAGCCTTGTGTAATTTAATCACAAGTAAAATGTTGAGAAAATTAAAATTGTCATCATACCTTGTTAATATAGTCTCCATCTTGTTCATCTACAGTCTATGCAGCTCTTTATGGAAAATCTTCTTCTCCATAATAATTATCTTTAAGTTAACAAGCAAATTTATTAGCATACGAAATCAGAATACCAGTAAACTTCCTCCTGGTCCAAAACCATGGCCTTTTGTGGGAAGTCTTCCTGAAATGTTGCTAAGCGATAAGCCAACATTTGCTTGGATACACAAGCTTATGGAGGAAATGGACACTGAAATTGCTTGCATTCGTCTTGGCATTGTCCATGTCATTCCTGTCACTTCTCCTGAGCTTGCTTGCCTTTTCTTGAAGGAGCAAGACAAGGTTTTCTCCTCAAGACCTATTTGCATGTCCGCGAAGCTCGTTAGCAATGGCTACTTGGCCTCAACTTTTGCCCCTATGGGTGATCAATGGATGAAAATGAGACGAATACTCACTTCCCATGTGCTCTCACCAACATATCTTCAATGGCTTTGTCATAAAAGGGATGAAGAAGGTGACCATCTTCTTCGATTCATTTATGGTCTTATTAACCAACGTGGTGATCCTCACCACGTTGTTAACTTGAGGAAAGTGACAAAATATTATTGTGCAAATGTTATTAAGAATATGATTTTCAGCAAGAGATTATTTGTAAACAAGGACAAGGATGAGGAACAAGTTGATGCACTTTTCACACTTCTTAAATATTTTCATTCTTTTGGTATCTCGGATTACATACCATGGTTAAGTCGATTTGATTTAGATGGTCACAAGGCAATTCTCACGAAAGCATTTGCAACAGCAAGTAAATACACTGATCATGAAGTTGATCAGAGGATTCAGATTTGGAAGAATGGCAAAAAAATTGTGGAAGAAGACATCCTTGATGTTCTTATCATGCTCAAAGATACTAATGGAGATCCATTGTTGAGTGTCAAAGAGATTAAAGCACAAGTCCTCGTAAGTAAAAATATAGATATACTTTCAATCCCCCTAACCATGTGAACGGTATGATACAATTTTAATATGAGTTTAAGTGATATATATCGGCGGCATAGGTAATTTTACACCATTATATTAATTAGGATACCTTTACTTCTTGTAGCATATAAATTATCTTATTTTCAAGATTATATATCTCACATTATTTTAAGAAGGCTTACCTATAGCCAACGATATATGGATGTAGCCCTTTGGTACCAGGTTTATCTGAACCTAGGCCAGTACTTTTGGAGTGATGCATAAATATATGTATAAAAATACAGAAAAATTGCAACAAATCAGATTTAAATCTTGGATCTTCCTCCTTATAGATGTTTTCAGTGACCTGATAGTGTAAGAAGTTGTAGCATTTGTGATCTGTATTAATTTCAAGATTACAAATCTCACATTTTAAGAAAATTTATCGATAGATTTCCTTTCAACTAGCTTGTTAGTGTAAAAATATTTGTATACTGACGATATACAACTTTTTTTTGTACCACTAAATTTTATCTCCACGTACCGTTTGGTATATAACTTAAATTCTGTTAATATTGACAGGAATTGATGCTTGCTTCGGTAGATAATCCCTCAAATACAGTAGAATGGACAATGAGAGAAATGTTGAAGCAACCAAAGATAAAGCAAAGGGCCATAGAAGAGATTGACTCAGTGGTTGGGAGCAATAGATTAGTTCAAGAATCGGATTTATCGCAGTTAAATTATGTGAAAGCTTGCATAAAAGAGGCGTTTCGACTACATCCAATAGCTGCATTTAACGCTCCTCATGTGTCTGTTCGTGATGCTATTGTGGGTGATCAATACTTCATCCCAAAAGGGAGTTTAGTGTTATTAAGTCGACTTGGACTAGGTCGAAACCCTAGGGTTTGGGAGGATCCATTGAAGTTCAAGCCGGAGCGACATCTATTAGGTGTTCGTGATGAAGTAGTTCTCACTGATTCGGAGTTACGTGTGTTGTCATTTAGTATTGGACGACGAGGTTGTCCGGCTGTGAAACTTGGTTCTACCATTACTATCATGTTACTTGCTAGGCTTCTTCAAGGATTTACTTGGAGTTTACCACCAAACTCCTCTAATGATGATCCTGTTGGATGTGATGATCTCTTTTCTAACAAGCCACTTTTTGCTTTGGCAAAATCACGATTATCCAAGGGTATGTACCCTTAATTAATTATGTGAAACTATTAATTATATCATGTTATATTTTTTTTTCTAGACTGTATTTTGTCTTGAGCTGAGGATTTATCAAAATCAACCTCTCTATAGACTCTACCTCATATCTGAGGTAGTGATACAGACTGAGGTGCACTCTTCCATCCCCAGACCTTACTATGTGAAAATACCACTGGATATGTTGTTGTTGTTATTAATTATACCATGTTGAATAATATTATTGAAAACAATTGGTTGTAATTCATAATAATTTTTATTTTATTATCGTAAAGTAAGGATCATATTTGGTCTTATTAATTTTTTGTGCTGAATGTTTGTTTTCTCTCACTTATACCGAAGCAATTCTCTTTGTTTGCTCTCTTATTTTTTTAATGTTACATTCTTTCTTCATCACTCACATATTGCTCTCACATCTCACTATCTCACTTGAGTACACTTACAACTCAAATGACCACGTCTATTTATTGGTGATGATGAAAGGTCTAGTGGAGATAAAAAAAAAAATAACTCGATATACTAAAGCTCCTGTTATGCGTAGGGTTCGGAGAGGGGCCCGACCTCAATGATCTATTGTACGCATTCTTAATTATCTTACATTTCTATTAGAAGTTGTTTCCAAAACTTAAACCTTGGCCTCCTGATCACATGACAACAACTTTACCTGTTAAATTACACTTTCCACTTATTTCTAGAGTTGTACTTTTAAATATGCTTCTCACATGAATCTCACTAAATTTTTGAGATTTTCTCATAATTGCATATGGCCTACCCCAAAGGGGCCGCAACACATGTCCTCAAGTTCACCCTCCAAATTAATGGTTCACCCGCTGCCGATCTCACCTTGTACCACCGCAAACGTACTAAGTTATACTTCGTCCTGTTGACATAAAGGTCTAACATTTTCTACCAGATAATATTTTCCTAATAAGAAATTGAAGCATCCATGTTTTTATATTCAACTTCATCGTCAATGGCACGATTTTCGACCGTGATATTGATAGTCAAGTTTTGAACATATAGAGATGAATTAGGTCATGGTGAAAATCTAATAGTATTAGAAGATATGATTGCTTCGATAGAAAATTTGGGATAATATTTCTTAGAAAACTAAAACAAAAAGCAACATGTAAGTTTTCTGGGGGTCATAGGCCATGTGGACCGACCTGATCCGACCCAACCCAATACCTTATCTGAAAAGAGGATCAGATTAAGTCGATCATGATTTGAAAAGAGGAGGGAACAGTTACCATGTAACTGCTTATTACAACCTCTATAAGATTGTTCTGATCTCTCATATTCAATTGTACGAAAATCTGAAAACAAGAAGAAAAGAGAAATCTGATTCTCTCATTAACACACTCAAAAAACTAGACATTTAGTTTGTGAAACATACTTTGTTTTCTTGTGATTCAAAGAACGATTTGGGGTGATTATTCTTCCGGTAGCAAATCAACAATTTCCGCTGCAACACATTAAGGTACACAATCTGATTTTGCTCCGATTTACTAACAATGTTATTAGAGCGAGGTTAATTATCCCGTTTTGTATGTTAATTTGGTCGGAAGAAATTTCGTAGATGAAGTTATTAAAATCGAGATAAGTACTCACTTGTTAAATGGAATAAAAGAACCGAATTTGATTGGGGATATTGAACCCGATGTGAATCAATAATGCAACCTTTTGATCTGGAGTCAGACGCGCTACTATTGCGCCATTAATTCGGTTATAGATCTACAAAATCTCTGATTTCTCCATATTTTGAGAAAATGAAAAGGAGGAGACAAGTCAGATATGAATTTATGTTTCAATGTCTCCATAAATCCTTTTGTAATTTTTTTTAATATAAAGAGTATAAAGATCTGATTTTTATTGCCTCCGTTTCTCCATTATCCTTCGTGATTATTGAAATGAAAAGAAGAAGGTGCACATCACTAGTAATTAATTTCTTTGGAAAAGGAATTTGGAAATTCGTGTAGACTAGAAGAAAAGAAAAAAGGGCAACTTGTGTTGCTACAGGAAATTGTGTATAGATAATATTTTTATGCTATTCTTTATGGGATAAAGAGAATGGTAGAGTATTTGTTCAATTTTATTTGTGGTCTAAATTTATTCTATCTTTGGCTATGATTTAAAATCTGAAATGTATAATTTTAATAGTCGTATGTTGTAATTGTGTATAAATATATAAATAAATTTTCATCTGTTTTCTTTAAAAAGAGAAATTGACCAATTTTGTGACTTGATTATTGTTTAAATAAATATATAAATTGGTCTTAATATAATTCTTTTCTTGTTAAGTCCCTTCAGTCCCTTTAATCGATTTTGCCTTCTACAATTAATTGTGGCATAAGTTGCTACATTGAATGGTATAGCCATTCTGATTGTTTCTTTGTTCCTATTTCAGACATGTCTGAACAGGGACAAACTCGAATCACTCCAAGTAGGAGTTCAGGATGTCGAGCAAAGAGACAAAGTGGAAGGGCACGTCGTCGAAGGACATGTTTTCGAGGTCGTGAGATCATACGAAATGATGTTCCAAGGGAGACACAAAATCTGTTACGAAATGAGAGGGCTATACGGAGGGAAGAGAGAAGAAGCTAAAAGAGTTCAAGTCTTTTAAGATGTCCCCTAGTATTTCAGTTGCTAATTTTATTCAGTGTTTTGAATTAAAACGTGTAGAACTAGAAAACTATGTTGAAATCTTGGATTGGGAAGCTTTAACTATTTTAGTAGACTCTCTCCGTAATCCTTGGGGCAAGAGACTTATTGATGTTTATCATGAGATTTGGCCTAGTGAGCCTTTTAGGGTGTATATTCGCCGTCTCAAATATTTGTGGGGAGATTTTTATCTTTGAATTGACTTGTAGCTTGAAGTTGTTTATTAACTTTAATATATAAATTAAGTTGTTTCTCTCCTTTGATATGAATTTCATTTATTTATTTAAAATTACTAAAACTTAATTGAAAGCTATCATTAAAATACACATTAAGAAATTAACTTCTAATTTTGGTCAAATATTTAGTTCGTAGATGATGATCGGATTCTCATGTGTCCTTTCGATTTTACACTAAACATGAAACCATTATGTGAATTGATTTTCTTAAATGTGTAAGTCGCAAGCGTTATTGATAAATGTACTAGCGTGATTGCTGCCGCGCCCCATTTTTCTCGCGAAAAGTGGGATTTGATGTGACAACTCTTTTTAGGATAAATTGGACTGAAGAGTCGCCACCTAACGAATTAATGTGCATTAGGGCACCATTCTAAACTAATTACAATTAATTAATTAGTTTACGTCAACCAGAAATTCGGGTAAGGGTTCAGGTTACCTCAAAAGGAAGGTGTTAGGCACCTTTCGAGGTCCACAAATGTGGGTCCCGGCCGAATTCATATATTACGTGGGGATTTTACGTGATAAGCAAAGGTCAATTATTTTTATTAACTTTAATACTAACTAAGTGTTTAAACATGAAAATAATAAATAAACTAAACATGCAACTCAGATATTAATAATTATCTAAGTGATAAAATAGTAAAATATATAAACAGACTGTTAATCGGATAAGCGAAAAGATAGAAGAGACACAATGATATAACCGAAAGATTCATTTAAATGGTAAACCTCAACTACCCCAAATAATTAAAACACTCAAAAATAAAGACAAGCAAAGACGATTCAGAAGACTAGGACAAGGAGTTAATTTTATTCTATTCGGATCAGCGCCCGACTTATTAACGGGTGACAATGTCGCATATCGCATTGTCGAATTTTGCTTGGGGCAACTTCCATCATTTTCGATTATTCTACCCACCCCACCTAATTGGTTATTAACCCTAAAGACGTTCTATAGAAAACGACAAAAACTAGCATTTTCTAAATTGTCTACCCGTCCCAACATAATGTTCAAGAGGCATTGGACTTACTATTTTTAGATTGAGTTCTAGACAAGAAGCCTAGGCTACCCAATTAGACCCGGAGTTTGCGTCATACAAACAAATAGGACTAGCAAGTAGCACGTAATGGTTTCATAACAACCTCTTGATTAATTAAAGTTAATTAGGTGATTAACATGCTTAAAAGATAATTGTTCATTTTACGTGATTAAGACCTATAAACCTGATTTCTAGGCGAGGAGCATTAATCAAGATGCCGAAAATTAAATTAATAGTGCTAAAAAAATAGTTTTGATTTACTGAAATTAATTTAAAGTGCGGGAGCTTAAAATGAATATGCAGAAATTAATTTAAAAGCGCTGAAATTTGATTTTAAAATGCTGGAAATTGAATTAAGATGCTGAAATTAATTTAAACATGCAAAAAATATAATTAAATATGCAGAAAATTAATTTAACCGTGCAAGAAGTTATTTAAATGTGCAGAAAATTGATAAGGATATGCAGGAAATTAATTATTATATACTTAAAATTAATAAAAAGATGCTGGCATTTATTTTTGGCAAACTGGGAATTATTAAAATGCTGAATATTTAATTTTAAAGGCTGAAAATTACAAAAATATGTTGAAAGTTCTTTTTATATGCTGGAAATTAATGAAAACATACTGAAAAGCATATTTTAGTATGCTGGAAATGCATTTAAAATGCTGGAGATCCATTAAAATATGCGAAAAAGTAGTTTTAATATACAGGAAATTAATTTAGAATACTTGAAAATACGTTAAAATTAATAAAACATGCTGGAAAATAAATAAAATGCAGAAAAATAATAATAATAATATTGGAAACAGGCCATAAATCAAATTGATAAGCCCGAAATTAATGTAATATGCTGAAAGTTGATTGATAATCCTAAAAACATGATTTCTAGGTGATAAATCGATTAGTTAAAAATACTAGAACGTATTGCCAAGTGATAAAATAGTTATGTTATCACATTCAGGTCACGTAATCCCCTGCCCCCATAAGCAATACCCGTAATTTCATTACATATCCGTAGAGTTTATACAATTATTATTACAGACCTGAATGAAATAAAAGAAAATGGAAAAGGGTAAGGTTGGACAACCCCTACTACTTCCGAATCCCTAGCAACTCTTTGTCTCGTCTAAATTCTCGCCTTCAACCTGTTGAGCATAAACAAAGACACCAAAACATTCCCAAAATCCAAAACATACTTTTTGGGGGGTCCATAGCCAACCTTTGGTGTTGTCGAGATCCTAAGGATCTCAAGGATCCCACGCAAGCTCACACCAAAGGGATTATGAAATGCGCAAAGGTCATTTCAGGTTCACATACAACAACACTACAGTGGAGAAACATATAATCACAAATAGAGAAGAAAATATCCCTTTTTTTATGTCGTACTATAGAGGTAAGTAACATAGACATCTCAACAGGTCACAAGAAACTATAATAAAACATTGGGCATGTGATGCCAACGAGTAGAAAGGCTATGGCATCAAACATTTAAAATTCAAGTAGGCATGATGAAGCAACACCAGATGCATCGTTTAAGAGAATATACCAGTTAACAACACGAGTGAGAAGAATCAGACTTTAATAGCAAGCAAGACGAGAGTAGCACAACAGCAGGTAAAAATCAGGAACCAACACTTCTAGAACATCAGCAAGTGAGAATTCAAAGTATTTTGCAGATGACAATCCAAAGCAGAAGTAAAGCTTAAAATATTTGGAGTGTAGGAGAAAGAGTAAACGTAAGTGGGAGCTCAAAGTCTGTCCATCATAGTGAGGAGAAGTGTTCTTTATATAGCAAAACCAGTTAGTCAATTAAGGCAGCAAAGAAGGAAAGAATCCTCAGTCACACCATATTTCTTTAAACAGCACAAATAATATCAATCAAGTGTAAGTAAAATCTCAAGTTACCATAATTATATATGAAAGCAGTCAAATTTGCTAAAGGAAAAGGAAAATAATCATTCCAAACTTATCACAAGTAATCAATTAATAGGCTATCTACCACACTGCTAAAGGAAAGTCGATAATTAGAAAAATTAATCACATAAGAAGTTCCCTCAATTAAAGTGAATGAATTAGCCAAGCATAAAACCAATCTAGACTTACCGAAATTATTCAAGCTATCAAAGTTTACCAAAATAACATAGTATAGGGCTGCCACAGGATCAATTTCGAAGGGATCGAATTAATAAAATCCGCCAGGAACCATATTCATACGAAATAAGTAACAAAATAATGCTCTTGATTCCATTTTAACATCGATTCAACGGTAAATCCTCAAAGGGAGAACATATATTTCAAGAATTATAAAATCAGGATTAAATCAAAGTTCATACAAATTGGGGCTTTTAACATATGATAATCTAGGCGAGTTGACAAACACAAATCACAAAGAAATTAAACGAAAATCTGAACCAAACTTTGCTAATTTCAAATCCAATAATCTGTCAATAGAAAGAAAATGGTAGAAGAAAATGATGGTAAATGTCAATTTGGCATAGATATTAAATAAGGGTACAAATCTGGGACGGATTTTATGAATCCGTCATGCACTTTAACATTTTGACGGAGTTTGACCGGAGATAGGAGAGATAGCGGCGACATCTGGTGGTGGTGCGACGGGTGATAGAGAGCAGCAGCGGGAGAGAGAAAGAGTAAATCGGTGACGTCTGGTGGTTTATGGTGGTTGTCAAATCGCGATCCACCGATATCGGTGGTTGGTGGTTGTCGGATTGTGATCCACCTGTCACACCCCAAATCCCATTGAGGCGGACTGGTACCCGAAGACGATATGACCCGAGAGAACCAATCTTTGCTTATAAACCTTCGTATGCATATCCTCGCATGATTCTTACGATACCTTATGCAACTATGCGGAAAACATGAACCTGGAAACATATGCTATATAAATGTATTTAGGAAATTTGGACGTTGGGGCCATCGAGTCAAACAGAACATTTGTCCCTCACATCCATAATTGATACCATGCAAAATACCTCCGGGATACTCCTTTAAAGTCATTCAAAAGGTATCACAAGTTGATAATTACATTCATGAAGGGTATAGGGGTTTCGGGGGGCCAAAGGGATGCAAAAACAAGCAATTCGGAGTTCTGGGCCGATCCGCTAAGCCACCTGCGCCCGCAAGTGGATGACCTGCGTCCGCAGGTGACCTTTGGCAGTAGCCAGAGGCACCTGCATTGGTACCTGCGCCCGCAGGTGCTTCGTCTACGAGAGCGGGTGCCCGTTTCGGCCAAAAAGGGTCTCTTTTTGGGTCTTTTCATGCAATGAATGGTCCATGATCATATATAAACTTCTTTTAACATATTTTTGATCATATTACATTTCAACAACTATCCATGGTCTCACAACACACAAAAACATCACCAAAACCTGACTTTCCTTTCAATACGCCCCGAAATCCGTAACCAAATTTACAACAACAATTCCAAACATTGTATACAAGGGTAAAACAAGGTAAGACTATATTCACATATCACATGTCAATATTGAATCCATCAAGTTCATTTCATTCAAGATCACAAGTCCATGTTCAAGTTTACAAGACAAAACCATCCTCCGATTTAGCAAACATGCAATATTACACATAGTGAATTCTCAATACATCACCAACATAACCAACATGATATAAACCATCTTCCATGCATAAAATATATTAAACCATAATAATAAACACTTACCAATACTCACCAAGTGATTATCTTTGGCCAAAAGGATGAGAGCTTAGGGTTTGTAGAAATATAAGAAATGTTGAGAGAATTCTAGAAAAAGGCATGGGTGTCTCAATGAAATAAAATCTGATTTTCTCTTGCTTTATATGGTATTTAATGGTCATCCTTATCCAATTTAATACATTTTGTCTTGGTCAAACACAAGAATGGATCTTTTCCACATTTGGGCCATGTCTTCCATGTGATTTTGGGCCTCCATTGAGCCCAATGGCTCAAGACTTCTTTAGCCCACCAAATTTTGTGTATAATTCCTTATATATATATATATAGGTCCCTCTAGTCACTCTTATCCATCTCTTAGCATTAAATGCATGGTTGATCAGTCAAATGGAAGATTGGATCATGTTTTGCCCCATTGGGCCAAGTCTTTTGCTCTTGGTTTGGGCCTCATTTGATCCAATGGCTCATGACTCATTAATACCCAACAAATTAATGTTTAATTCATCAAATCTCTCATGTTTGACTAATTCCATTAAGTGTACACATAGTCGTATAGATTCGGAAACATACGGGGTGTTACACCACCGGTGGCGGTGGTGCAGCGACGACAGTTGAGAGGAGATTGAGAGGGAGATGGTAGTGATGAGGCGACACTGGTGGTGGTGCGACGTTGGTAGTTCACCGGCAAAGGCTTACCGGTGGTTTGCAAAGAGGAGAGAGGAGAAGAGAGATGAGGGGAAGAGAGAGAAAAGAGGAGAGGGTGGCGGTTGGTGTGAAGGGAGATGATTTTGGGGTTTTTGGGGTGTGGTTGGTGTGGTTAAAAATGGAAAGAGAAGAGAGATTTGATATGGACTGTTAGATTAGAGGAACGGACGACTGCGATTAAAATTAGAGACGGATCGGGTTATGGGTCATGGAATTGAGTCAATTGAAATTGAATTGGGGATTAAAATTGAGTTTGGGACAATTGGACTCAATTTAGGCTAAGAGTGACATAAATTGGATAGAATTGGACTAGAAATTAAATTAAATTAAGCTGTTATTTAATAAATATAGTGGTAAATTGATAAATATATAATAACAATAAATTAATCAACGTCATGAAAAATCATTATGAATAAATTATGTAAGTAAAATTAATGACACGTAATATTTTAAAATCGACGACAATAATAATTTGAAATAAATTAGGCACCTATTAATATGAAATTTAAAAATACTATAATAATAATAATAATAAGCAATAAACTATGTGTTTGTAAATTATGAGTATGCATATTTGCGGAAATAATTTAATAAATATTTCTAAAATTATGTAAAATATTGTATTTAAATTAGTAATTTATATATTATATAAGAATACAAAAATTAAACGCTAAATATAAATTGCATACCTTAAAATCATGAATACAAAGTCAGAATTTATTTGATGCCAAAATAATAATTGAAAATTTAAAATTAATATTTTTTGATGAAATAACAGCCTGTGAGGAATATCGGGAGGTCAAAATTGGGTGTCAACAGTTGTCGCTTTGTTGCTTGGGAATGATGGAAGAATTGTCAAGCAACGAACGTTGACGTAGTAGCCAATTTTGTTTGACCGATAGGATTTTTCACTGGAATCGAAAAGCAAGAGAGGTTTATTAAAATTATGTGGCCGAAATTTTGGTTTCAAGTCGCCTACATATCTCTGATTTTACGAGAATCAGGCCATGTGTATTTCTAGACTTAGGAACGAATGAGATTCCTAAAGAAAATTGACGAATGTGGAATTTGAATGAAGGTAGCACGAGTTGACGAGATTGGAGTATGAGTAGTTTTGAAATGTGGGTTGTGAATGTGATTTAGGTTAGGTTGTGAGATATATGGTTAAAGAATCATGTTCCAAAATGAGATAAAATAATTCTCAAACGTCTTTTGTTATGCTTTTGGGAGCTTACCTGCAGTTTTTAACACAACTAGATACAGTGGTTAGCTCATAAGCATAGAAAAATATTAAATAATGCGGAGACAAGAAATAGCAATAGATAACAATAATGATAAAAGGAGATAAGGAAGCGTATCTATTTGACGTTTTGCTTATTGTCCAAGATTTTTGAGGAACCTCAAAAATCTGCCCCAGTTTTGACTTTTAAGGAGAATGTGATCACGTTGACTATATGCCTGCAAAATCAACTGTCCTTATTTTAGGGCGGACGAGCCCAACTATCTTATTTTAGGGCAGACAAACCTGGCATATCCTTTTTAGGACGGATAACCCAACATATCCTATTTTAGGGCGAAAAAAACCCAACACATTCTATTTTAGGGCGGATAACCCAACATATCCTATTATAGCGTAGACAATCCAATATATCCTATTTTAGGGCGGATAACCCAGCATATCCTATTTTAGGGCGGATAACCCAACGTATCCTATTTTAGGATGAAATGAACCCGACACATCCTATTTTAGGGCGGATAACCCAACATATCCTATTTTTGGGCGGATAACCCAATATATCCTAATTTTAGGGAGGAATGAGCCCATCACATCCTATTTTAGGGCAGATAACCCAACACATTCTATTTTAGGGCGGATAACCCAACATCCATCGCATCATCTGTAACTTCCTGTCATTTTCATGCCATTGTGATGAAATTTTGACTACTCCTCAAAATTTCTGCCCCAGTTTAGAATATGTTTCACACTTTCTTGCGAATCAAAATATTGTCTGCTGGTAGAATTTTTGAGGTAATCTCAAAAATTCTGCCCCAGTGTTACTTGTGAAGTCTTATATTCCTGCATTACTCAAAGTCAATGTTAGTTCAAAAAAAACGATTGTCTTGTATTCGAACATCAAGGTTTGACTTCAAATCTGCAATTGTCATTTAAAGTCATGGAATGCGCCAAAATAACTCAGATTTGTTTGAACAGAATTTTGTCAAAAGCTAACATGATTTGAATATGAAGGGAAAATAAATTTTTATTAGATTGAGATCGAACCCAAGAATGGGCTGCCTACGTATCCAAATAGAAGTCAGGTCAGCCGTAGTTCATGAGTACAAAGAAACCACCTGGTTACCAGTGGATTATATTCAATGTACTCATTCGCGCAATGAAACCACCTGCGTCAATTGTATCCATTAGCCTAACAAAATACAATCAAGGTAAAATACAGAAAATATAAGGGTGTATACAAGAAAGAATACTAGTAACAAAATTATAGAGTATATATATGTGGTTACATAATCTCAAAAATATAGTCAAACAATGATACATATCCATAAAATTACAGTTATACATGTATACAATAACAAAACACATCCCATAACCAAAAAAGTAACATATCGATTTCTTTCTGATGGATTAAGATAATACATACATGCTGCAAATTAAAGGCGAAATACAAAATTTCGCTAGGAAAATTCCTCCTTTAAAATGGGTTTGGACTTTGCAGCCATATGGTGAAGAGACGCCAGCAAGCAAAATCAAAATAATAAGTAAGTTATGGCATGAAAGACAAGTCGTGACAGAGCAATATGACTTGAGACGTGCATTTCGATAATGACTATTTTATTTCAACTTCATTAGTTTATTAGATTACTCACAAATCATATCGATTCGTCATTAATTTCAAGTAACAAACAAATAAGATGAGAAAACAATAGTATTTCACAACTGTGGCACTGTCATGGAAGACCTATAAATCGATTATGATTTCATGATATATTTAACTTAGATATTTTGTTGGAGTACTCATAAGTAGGACCGACAACGGACCGGACTGGGTCTGCCGAAATGGGTGGTCCGTGTTTCCGGACCGTCACCGGTGAACGGTGACCGGAGTTGATCCGAAAATGGGCCTATCAGTCCGGACAGCCCGGAAAAATACCCTTTGTCCTAACCGGTTCGGTATTAACCGGATCTTGGCGGGCCGGACCGGTTGCCGGATCGGATTCCGGTTCC